>CM059976.1:77378296-78048867 GCA_030490835.1 Annona cherimola
AAAATATTTATATATTTTTAAAATTTTTAAACATAGAGGGATTTAACTATTTTTAATGATTAAAAATTACTAACATGTTTTAATGGTCAAAAATTACTATATGACCCAGTGTTTGAAAATCTAAGAAAATACATACACATCGCTATAAATAGTAAAACTTGATTTATAGATTAAATACACCCAAACTAACAAATTTATACAAAAAAGTAAAAAAGAAAGTTTTTAAATAGGTTTTTGTAGCCTAGCTAGCAAAAGCATGTCTTTTACTTAAAAAGGTAATAAGTAATTTAAAAGATGAATCTATTTATCATTCAATGGCATGAATATGCATGGATCAGGTGTAGGAGTTTTCACTGTACAAGTAGATAGAGCCATCCCAATGGACATGAGAACTAATAAGGAAAAAGATTGGAAACAATGGTACCTAAAAGTTCTTTTCAGAAGCTAGTTATGTGGTGCCCATGGGTAGCAATGATTTCAACAACAGCTTCTTGATTTCCGACCTTGGGTGTATACGGATATCGTTGCCAACTAATTTATTGGTCTCTTCCTCATAACATTACAAAATCGGCTTAAGGTACATTAATTATGGCATGCATGCATCAAACATGTTGATGCAATATGAATGCCATGTTATGTTTTTTTTTAAGATGAGATGAGGCCAAATTATGTTGGTCTAAGATTAAGAGGCTTAATTTTAAATATATCCACAACATTTTTCCTTAATTACAAATAAACTTATGAAATTTAAAATCTATCATATATACTCACCAGTTGAATATATCATTAATTTCAAATATCCAAAATCAAGCGTCCCTTCAATTACTTTTGTTTTGCATTTTTAATGACCATATTAACCCTAAGTGAAAAGGATATGTTTCATTTCATAACTTTCATCATCATTTGATGCAAGTGGAAGCTTTAAAGATTTTTATTTTTTTTAAAAAAAAAAATTAGAGAACCCCAAGGCATTCAAGTTGCACCCATCTTTCCTAGAAGTATATTCCAAGAAATATTAGCACATTTTATTACGAATTTGATTCATTTTGAGAGGGTTGGTATTAAGAAAATGTAACGCCCTGCTGACAAAGTCAACAGTCACTACTAAAATACAGGATCAATGATAATGGGAGAACATGCATAGTGCAATACACAATTCCTTAAACCATCATGAATCAAATACCTCATTAAGTTCAAATAAAATTGGATCCAAATACTAAAATTCATATAATAAATACTTTATATCTTCACTAATTACCCTTTAAAAATTAAATCAAAATAGAATATTTTAGATATGGATTCAACAAGTCTTAATCTCATATGGTACACCAACCTCATTTTGGTCTCCGCTCGCATATCTGTTATTTAAAAAAATTAACAAAATACAATGAGTCTGGGTAGGCTCAGTAAGTAAATCATATAAATGTAAACTGACAAAACTTGAGTAAGTAAACTGACAAAACTTGAGTAAACAATATGCATATGGGTTGACAAATCATAGATTAAATTCTATATCCAAATCAGATTTAAATCCATATGAAGTACATGCTTATGCGTAAGCATACATCAATGCATCAAACACATGTCATTTCTCTAATCATCCAATAAGGTCTCAAATCCAATGGGAAGGTTTGGTATCTCACCTTGTGATCCAACCGGCTGCACAATCTTAGGTTGCCATCACTGCATCCCAGCACAAGGGGCCAACCTTGCACAATAGGGATAAATTGGGAAATACTTTTATCCAAACCGGAGGTGTAACTGATAACTTGCTGCGCTCACCATATAGCCACAGCTACGACGCACCACATTACACAAACGGCTCTGGCCTTAACCGTTATGTTGATGACCACCAGTCCCATAGATTGGGTCACAATAAACTTTAACAAAATCACAAGGGCCAAACAAACCAGCTCTAACCCACCAATCAAATATGTAAGTCTAAATCAATGCCACCCAAGATATAATATCCCGATCTCCGGTCAGGATGTGCCAACATTCGTCACCGATGGGCCAATAACAATACTTTATAAATTTACAACTACAACCATGGCTTATAAATATGCCAGCATCCCTAGCAACATATGTTAATGTCGTAATGCATAATACTAGCATGAATAAAGAGCCAAACTCAGCATCACAACAAATCATTATATCTGATAACATTTATTCATTTAGAAATTAGAAAACAATGACGTCCAGAACATCTATGCCAGCGACCATACAAAACAACATAAAATCAAAAGAGATGAGAAAAGAGCTCTACTTATCTTATATAAATCTCGGATCCATCCTTTTATCGTATATTGCTGTAATGCTCAAATCATCGCATTGAAAAATAACACTTTTCTTTTATCAATATTTTAACTTAAATTAACTTTTCTAATTATGATTTTGCATGATATTTCTTCCTAAAATGTATGGATACCTCTATGTATCCTAACTTTTATGCTTCAATCAGAATGTGGTTCCTGGTATAAATTAAATTATTCCAAAATTATTATTTATAATAAATTTCATTAATTCTAAAACATTACATACTCCAAGTTAATAAAATCAATTTAAGTTGGAGCTCACTTCATAAAATTACCAAATTACTCATTTAGCTTTCGATTTGTATTTTCTGGATCATATTCAATCACATCTTATAAATATTCAATTTTAACTACTAAACATCATTCTCATATTATTAATTATTAACTAATAATTATTTGAATTCCATTACTTAATATGATCATAGGCGGGCCTTCCATCGATCACATTAACTTTTAAAAGTCTATTTGCATGTAATCTAATTTCCAATATTTGTGAAATATTTATGAAAAATTTCATATGAATCAACTCAATAATCATATATTTTAACTAAGCATATCAATTTGAATCACTATTATTTAAGTTTCAAATTTGATTTTGATTATTTCTCAATTTGTCCATATTTGCATAAATTAGACACAGTCATTTCTCTAAATTTTGGTTTACAATCAAATAAAGGTAATTAAGTCTGAAATTTATATCATACATCAATAACTACATGAATTAACCAAAATAAATATTTCTAACACAAAATATTAATTATTTATATTTATCTATGTATTTTTATTCTGTTGGATAGGGGTATGAGTTTAGAGATAGTCCAAATCACGTTAATTATTAGTCATATTTATATTATCCAATTTTTGCCAAGTGATAGTCAGAATATACTTTATATCATATAATATTTTTAGATCAAAATTTCTTGTATGAAAATTATTAAAAATTAATTTGTGTAGTTGATCCTGACAACCATTTTACCCTATTTAGGCTAATCTTTTAGGATTTTTAATGTATAACATAATTAACATTTTAAGATAAAAAATTGGGTCGTTCATTAATAATAATATCATGAGTTCATACACAAATTGTCATGCTAAAAATCATTCATTTATTATTTTTTTATATTTTTCATTTCTGTTCCAGATGTACTACACATGATCATTACTCCATGTGCTCTAGGCACAATCATGTCGGTTCATAACATTACTCCATGTGCTCTGGGCACAATCATGTCGGTTCATAACAGTCGTATGTTTAAAAACTTGGTTGAGTGAAGAACATAACTTGAACAATATGTATGAAATTAATAAATAAAAGTTTATCGATATAAAATAGTTATAAAGTTAAACACACATTCATGTAAACCATATTCATGTTAATAAGTCAAAAAGTCAACCACAACTAATTAACAAAACCTCATTCACTTAGGTAAATCATATAATTTATAGAAATAATTTACATCTTGCAGGACGTGATGGGGCAAAGCAGGTCTAGACATGGTCACTCCTTGGTGCAGGACGGGTCTCGGGTTGACTCAACGTTATTTCCACCTTAATACAACACACATAAATAAGATAAAAGAAGACTGAATGAGAAGAATAATTATTATTAAAAAACAAAAATTATATTAGAAATGAAAAATATTACAAATGTTAAAAGTACGATTATTATATATTGAAATATAAATGATTGGAATGATAAATAAAAATTCTTGAGAATAGAAAATATTGATCAACTCACATCTCATTTTATTCAATTTTATCCTCCCAAACAGGCCTTTAGACAACATTCGTTTAAAATTTTATATTTATAAGGCTCCAACTGGCAACAAAGAAAAGGGAATTTTTTTGTCCATTTTATCCACTTGACCGTAACATCTAACTACTCAACTTTTCAATCATTGCTTCTACATCTTAATAATTTCTTTACAACTTTTTATGTACTTAACATACCTATTTTAATTTTTTTTTTTTTTTTTTTTTTTTGCCACTGAGGTGTTGCCTCAGTATTCAAGGACGGACTCTATTGAGTTCAGCATCCTTGGTTCGAATCCTAGCAAGTGCGTTTTCATTTTCTTAAGAGTTTAGTGGTGGTGTTTATTATTGTGTTTATTCTCCTCGATTTTCTCTGGGAGCCTCTATATAATAAAAAAATTATTTTTTTAAACATTAACTTTATCGCATTGCATTACTTTACTGTAAAAAAAAAAAATATATTCTCTCCAAGGTACAACCAAGCCCTTATTAGACATATGATTAAATCGTCAGCTACTCAACCAAATCCCATATGTTAACACATTCACCAACGAGAAAACAGACATGGGTATTAGAAGGAGGTGGGATTGAATCATTGAAGGGAGGTGCGACAATAATCGCACATTTGAAAATTTCAAAAGAATTACTGCTGGTTTCGATCATATGATCCCAGTCAAGGGGGAAAGAACACAACCAAGGACGCAAAGCACTATAGTTCACAAGCTATCATACGACATATCATGCCAAAAAACGGAGAGAGAGAAATTGAAAGAGAGCTATTTCACTTCACCTTGGTGGTGGTGGCGGTCGTGGTGGTTGTGGATGTGGATGAGACTTCCTCTCTCTTTCTGACTCAGTGTCTATGTAAAGATGCTTTTGGACAGTACAGATTACGTGTAAAGAGGTTTTTGGTTCAGGATCAGAACCAGCGGTCAATCGCGGCAAAGTTTACACCTATTTTGTAAATTTTTATATGTTTAATAATAATTTTTATAACATTTTATTACGTAAAAACTTTAAAATATATTTTTTAATTAAACACCATCCTCATTCTCAAATTAGGTAAATGAGATTATAACACTTAAATAAAAAATTACAAAAATTAATTTGTATTACCATTAATTTAAAATTAGAAAATTTTGAATTTTTGATCTACATTATGCATAGTATTTTCAATTATTTGTATCAATAGAACAAATAAATTGATTGAAAACTTTACATATAATATTAAAGAATCTCATGCATTTGAACCTGCTATGGATTCTATACTTATTTAATTATAATAATTTTTAGCATATAGACATTCATTGAGAAGATACGATCCATTACTTAAATTTTCAAAAAAAAAAAATTTAAAGAGAAAGAAAACCAAAGGGGGTAAATTTTACCATGCTATATAACAATATCCACAATATATGGAAGACTTGAGAAATTTTCTTGCAAGAAAGTAAAAATAACCATTAAAGATATTAAAAATAATAAAAATTAAAATCACTAAAAATAAATATAATATAATTATGAATGGCTTATAGTTGTCATGTGCTACACTTACACATGATATATCATTTCATCTACTGAAAATCTTTTTCCTTACTTTTCGGTCTTAGAAAATTAAATAATAGATAGAAAACTAATTTAACATTTTATGGAGTGTTTATGAGCTGTTGATGGCTAAAAGTGGACTATCATCGGGAAATGTGATCAAGTGGCTTAGTGCATGCAAGTAAGTTATGATTTTAAATTAAAGAACAATCTTAATCTTATGAAATCAGTCCACTGAATTGAAATTTATGAAAGTTCTCGATTTGACTCTTACTTTTAAACAATATTCAAGTGTTTCTCAACATATACAATATAAGCGTGTACCCAACTTGTGCATATGGTAATACATTGTGGTACGTAAACACATGGTTGAGGGTTCAACCATCACTGCCCACTTGCAAATGATGTAATAAAAAAAACATATACAATATAGGTATCAAAATAAAGACACTTCTTTTAATAATTGTTTGAATTAATCATGATAATATTAATATGAGAAATAGTATATTGAGATGAATGGTGGTGATATTAATATAGTAAAGCTAGATATTAATAATCTTTTGCCGTATTAAAACAATTCTTCGAATAATAATTTTCCAAATATAAATTATTTGTATTATAATATATTTGGCTAGTACTTTAATTTCTATATATATTTTATTTTCTTACATTTACTTCACTTATATAATTTTAATTGTGATTGATGCATATTTAAACATCTTATAACCATAAAAGAAAGGGTAAATATTATATATTATCAATCTATATTCATAATCTTTAAAAATTAAAATTTAAAATAGAGAAAAATAGCATACCTTTTTTACATTGACATGCTAAAAGTTTTTTTTTTCAAATTATAAAAAAATGGAGGAATGAAACTATGAAAGATTAGAAGTAGGAAAAGGGAGAAGTATAGTTTGAAATGGAAAGTCAAAGATAGTAATAGTATATCCTAAAGCGCTATCAAATACAATTTGTAAGTTCTAGTAATTAATTATAAGAATTAAAATTATACATATTGTAAAGAGAATATTATTGTTTAAATCAAGGAAAAACTAAATAAAAAATGAATATTATTAGAACCAATATCAAAACGGAAGATTATTAGAAGTAACAGCAAAACGTTAAAGAAAAAAGTCGTGAAAATAAGTGTACATGGCTACATTAAATTGTTAGTTTTCAATAAGAATGAGGCAACAAATTCTGGCTAGTGGAGGCGATATAAGAAAAATAATATAATTTATAATATATTAATATTTTTTAAAAATTGCTCCCACTCAAATGGACGTGGATTCGCCATCCAAATATTAAGGTATTACAATATATGGGAATTTAACAGTTACTCCAACTCTTCCTACTAAATAATAATTCTCTCTCTTTCTCTCCAATACATGACGTGTCGTTTTGCAGTCATGCGAATGAATCATAATTATTTCAGAGATATAAGCACACAAATTAAGGTATTACAATATATGGGAATTTAACAGTTGCTCCAACTCTTCCTACTAAATAATAATTCTCTCTCTCTCTCTCTCTCTCTCTCTCTCTGCAATACATGACGTGTCGTTTTGCAGTCATGCGAATGAATCATAATTATTTCAGAGATATAAGCACACAAATTAAGGTATTACAATATATGGGAATTTAACAGTTGCTCCAACTCTTCCTACTAAATAATAATTCTCTGTCTCTCTTTCTCTGTCTCTCTCTCTCTCTCCAATACATGACGTGTCGTTTTACAATCATGCGAATGAATCATAATTATTTCAGAGACATAAGCGCACAAATTAAGGTATTACAATATATGAGAATTTAACAGTTGCTCGAACTCTTCTTACTAAATAATTATTCTCTCTCTCTCTCTCTCCAATACATGACGTGTCGTTTTGCAGTCATGCGAATGAATCATAATTATTTCAAAGATATAAGCACACAAATTAAGGTATTACAATATATAGGAATTTAACAGTTGCTCCAACTCTTCCTACTAAATAATAATTCTCTCTCTCTCTCTCTGTCTTCAATACATGAGGTGTCATTTTACAATCATGCGAATGAATCATAATTATTTTAGAGACATAAGCACACAAATTAAGGTATTAAAATATATGAGAATTTAACAGTTGCTCCAATTCTTCCTGCTAAATAATAATTCTCTCTCTCTCTCTCTTCAATACGTGACGTGTCGTTTTACAATCTTGCAGATGAATCAAAATTATTTCAGAGACATAAGCACACAAATTAAGGTATTACAATATATGAGAATTTAACAATTGCTCCAACTACTAAATAATAATTCTCTCTCTTCAATACATGACGTATCGTTTTGTAATCATGCTAATGAATGATGTTAATTTTTTATCTATAAATGCACCGGGGTATAGAATAGTCTCGCATCAGGGAAGTTAATATTTAATAGCAGGAAATTAAACGTGTCCGCCCATGCTCGCTCTATGTTAACATGATTGAAACCTGACATATGATTAAATCGTCAGCTCTCTCTCTCTCTCCAATACATGTCGTTTCCTTCTTTCTTTTTAAAAGCTCGTGACTACATCAATGTAGCTTTTCCCCCTAGCTAGCAAGCAGGGCAAATCACTCTCTCCCTCTCCCCAATACATGACGTGATACCCATCAAAAGGAGGGAAAAAAAAAACGCCCTAGCTCGGGGGGCAAACCTCGCAATCATGCAAATGAATCATAATTATTTGAGAGACAAAACACAAATTAAAATATTATAATATATGAGAATTTAACAGTTGTTTCAACTCTTCCTACTAAATAATAATTGCCTTCTCATTCTACATAATTACCTTTTAAACCATTTCAAACATAGATATTTTATTAAAATATATATATAGGTATACACATACATAATATTCTCATCTTCGGTTCCAAGACAAGCATAAAATGATGAAAATAATAAAGGTAGACCATCCAAATCACTTCTGCTGCAACGCGTATCCAACAGATCTTTCACTTTATTCTCTATCATTAATTTTATATGATACCATGGTTGAAACCTGACATATGATTAAATCGTCAGCTACTCAACCAAAACCCATATGTTAACACATTCACCAACAAGAAAACAGACATGGGTATTAGAAGGAGATGTGGGATTGAAACATTTGAAAATCACAAAAGCATTACCGCAGGTTTCGATCATATGATCCCTGCCAATAAAATCACACGAATCTCAATCTAATCAAATGAGGTAATATCAAGAAACAAAATTAGAGAGAGCGGTCATACGGACAACCAAAATTCGAAAACACTTTTCAGATTTAGATCAATTTAAGTCAGACCATGCAAGTTTACACCTATTTTTAAAATTTTTATATGTTTAATAATAATTTTTATCACATTTTATTACATAAAAAATTAAAATATATTTTTTAATTAAACATCATCCTCATTCTCGAATTAAGTAAATGAGATTATAATACTTAAATAAAAAATTACAAAAATTAATTTGTATTACCATTAATTTAAAATTAGAAAAAATTGAATTTTTAATCTAAATAATGCATAGTATTTTTAATTTTTTGTCTCAATAGAACAATTAAATTGATTGAAAACTTTATATATAATATTAAAGAATCTCATGAATTTGAATCTACTTTGGATTTAGCATATAGACATTCATAGAGAAGATACGATCCATTACTTAAATTTTTCAAAAAACATTAAAGAAAAGGAAAATCAAAGGGGATAAATTTTTACCATGCAATATAACAATATCAACAATATATGGAAGACTTGAGAAATTTTCTTACAAGAAAGTAAAAATAATCATTAAAGATATTGAAAATAATAAAAATTAAAATCACTGAAAATAATTATAATATAATTTTGAATGGCTTATAGTTGTTATGTGCTACACTTACACATGATATATCATTTCATTTACTTTAAATCTTTTTCCTTCCTTTCTAGTCTTAGAAAATTAAATAGTAGATAGAAAACTAATTTAACATTATATGGAGTGTTCATGAGCTATTGATAGCTAAAACTGGACCATCACTTGCGAATGTGATCAAGTGGCTTAGTCCATGCAAGTAAGTTATGATTTCAAATTAAAAAACAATCCTAATCTTATGAAATCAGCTCAGTGAATTCAACTTTATGAAAGTTCTCGATTTGAATCTAACTTGTAAATAATATTCAAGTGTTTCTCAACATATACAATATAGGTGTGTGCCTAGCTTGTGCATATGGTAATACATTGTAGTATGTGAACAAATTGAACCCTCACCCCCCACTTACAAATGATGCAATAAAAAAAACATATATAATACAAGTATCAAAATAAAGACACTTCTTTTAATGATTGTTTGAATTAATGATGATAATATTAATATGAGAAATAATATATTGAGATGAATGGTGGTGGTATTAATATGGTAAAGCCATATATTAATAATATTTTTTTTGTATTAAAACAATTCTTCTAATAATAATTTTCCAAATATAAATTATTTGGATTATAATATTTTAGGCCAATACTTTAATTTCTACTTTAATTTCTACATATATATATATATATTTATTTTCTTACATTTACTTCACTTATATAATTTTAATTGTGATTGATTCATATTTAAAACATCTTATAATCGTAAAAGAAAGGGTAAATATTATATATTATCAATCTATATTCATCATCTTTAAAAATTTAAATTTAAAATAGAGAAAAATAACATATCTTTTTAACATTGACATGCTAAAAGTGTTTTCAAATTGTAGAAGAAAAAGGAGGAATGAAACTATGACAGAGAGAAAGTAGGAAAAGGGAGAAGTCTAGCTAGAGAAGGAAAGTCAAAGATAATAATAGTATATCCTAAAACACTATTAAATACAATTTGTAAGTTCTAGTAATTAATTATAGGAATTAAAAATATGCATACTGTAAAGAGAATATTATTGTTTAAATCAAGGAAAAACTAAATCAAAAAAAGAATATTATTAGAACCAATATCAAAGCAGAATATTATTAGAACTAATAACAAAACTTTAAAGAAAAAAGTCATGAAAATAAGTATATCTGGCTACATTAAATTGTTCGTTTTCAATAAGAGTGAGGCAACAAATTCTGGCTAGTGAAGGCAATATAAGAAAAATAATATAATTTATAATATATTAATATGTTTTAAAGAATTACTCCCGCTCAAATGGGCGTGGATTCGCCCCTGCTTTTCGAGGCAGGAGCAGTGTTGTCAGAACCGGACCGGACCTGGTTCCGGTTCGGTTCGGTGCGAATCTGAAAAACCGTTCGAACCGGCGAACCGACGGTCGAACCGGAATATCCGGTCCAACCTGGTTCGACTGGTCGGACGGGCTTGCCCCCTAATAATATATATTTAAAAAAAAAACGACTAAAAAAAACCCTCGAATGCTCGAAATCGAATCGCCCCCGCTGACCTGCTCGCCTTCCTCACCTCACTGCACAAACCCTAAGTCCCTAATCCGCCGCGGCTCCAGATTCCGCCTTGCCTGCCTCGCCGTCCGCCCAGGCTTCGTCCTCAGCGTCGGCACGCACCGCCGCAGCACGCCCCTGCGCCCTCCGCCGCAGCAACCGCCACACCAGCCTTCACACGCCTGCTTCGTCTTCAGCACCAGCACCGTCCGCCGCGGCTCCAGATTCCGCCTCGCCTTCCGCCCGCATTTCTTCCTCAGCGTCGGCACACGCAGCCGCCGCACGCCCCTGCGCCGTCCGCCGCACTGTGCGCCGCGCGGTCCGCCGAGCTCGCCTCGAGCTACAGTTCGCCGTCTCACCGGTCGCCGGCAGGCTAGTCACCGTCTTGTTGTCGGCTCACTGCTTGTTGTTTCGCTGCTCGCCGTCTCTGGTAGCGCCCACCGCCGCCTCGCGGTGGCCGTCTCACTGTCGCCGTCTCTCCGATCAGCAGCAAACAGCGTACTCAATACTCTCATACTATTTATTTATTTAGCAATTTTTATTTAGGCATACATTAAATCATTAATACATAATTTTTTTACCTAATTTTGTGCGTATTTAATTTTGTGCGTGCAACTCATGTAATCAATACATAATTTTTTTGCCTAATTTTGTGCGTGCAACTCATGTAATTAATATCACTCTCATAATTAATTGTATAGCAAAAAAATTATAATATAGCTAATAAAATATTATACTTAATTAAATGATACCGCATCTTAGGTAAATAATTAAATATGCAGCCACTATTTCAATTAACTATATGGTTTATGCACTCTCAGTTAATGTAGCTAACTTTTTTAAAATTCATGCTCAAAGATTTTTTAAAATTTTTTATTAATTTTTTCCTGCATGTTTTGTACTTATATTGTGGTCCTTAAAATCTAACATATATATATTTAAGATTTATAAAAATATAATTTTTTTAATATATTTATTTAAAATTTAAAAAATTTAATAATTATGACATCATAAATATGTCATGCTGACGTCACCGGTTCGAACCGGTTTGATTAACCGGTCGGACCGGTTCGAACCAGACCAGTACCTTTACCGGTTCAATCACCGGTTCGGTTCTGACAACATTGGGCAGGAGGAGGAAGAATTTAAGCAATACGCCACACGTGTTCCGTTCCATGGAGCTGTGATTCCCGCACATGGGAAGCTATTAAGGTATGTGTGACTTGGGTGGGTATGCGTAATAGTACCGGGACGGTCCAAATTTGCATGACCTGACCCGGCTTTAAAACTAAATTGGATTTTATTTTAATTTTTTTAAACTAGACTTTGTTCCAAACTGACCTGAGATAACTCAAAACCAGCATCGTGTTTGCATTGACCCCATACCAAAATTCGACCCCTTCTGAACTTGATATTATCCCTATTTTAATAAAATAATTATATTTTTTATGCATTAAATATTTCAAATATAATTGAGATAAAAGTTATTCCATATCATCATAACCTAATTAAACTATAAAACATTTATTCTAAAATCTAAACGTTATATAAATTTTTCCATAAAGGTTGGATATATTGCATCTGTATTAATTTTATTTGCAAATAATTATAAATATACTAACTCTTTAAAATTATTGCATATATACTAATTAACTAAGAGACATATAAGTTTCATTTTCATTAAACTTTAAATACAGATATCTTGTAATCTCATTTTTTTAACTTGATTTTTATGGTGACTTTCATCATATTTAAAATTATCTTTCAATTAAAATACCATTTTCATCAAAATCAAAGATATTATATGTCATATAAATATATTAATGTATAAATTATTCATATACGAATGTAATAATGTTTAAAAATTCATTATCTTTATCGGTAATTTCAACTTCTATTGGTTTGATAATGACACAAATTTCAACCCAAAACCAATGTCTATCTTATCTAAACCTGACTCGAACCCGAATTTCAATATTAGGGTTTGAGTTTGGGTTCACCTAAACTCAGTTGGCTTAGGGTTTGTGTTCACCTAAACTCTATAGGCTCAGGGTTTGTATTTACCTAGACTTCATAAAACCCGTCTCGAGTTGTACCCCTACGCATGGGTCGCAACAACCATATGGAGCTGTTTTTTAGGAATTAAAAGATAGTATTGGAAATGAAAAAGATAAAAGCTGCAAGAGGGATGTGATAAAATTTTAGATGAAAAGTGGTGATATAAAGTTTTTAAAATTGTAGAAATAATAGATAAAAGTAATGATGAAGTATAAAGTAAATAAAGTTAAAATAGATAGATTAGATTATTTAAAAAAATAGATAGATTAAGTGTATGAGTAGTTGCATGAAAATAACTGAAAAGTAGAATAGTTGTATATAAAGATGTGAAAATTTAATTAAAAATAGAACATTTGAGATAATAAAAAATTTTAGATTGAAAATTTTTAGCCCAACAAGTTTTGTGATAAATAAACACACCATAAGATAATTATATGCAAAAAATAATTAAAAATAAGATAGTTATGAAATGTGAACAATTTTAAATTGACAAGTCAACACACACATCGAAAAATAAGATAGCTATGAAACGTAAATGTTTTTTTATGTTAAATGGTGAAAAATTTAAATTGACAACTCGACACACTCTTTCACTGCAATTTTTCATCTCTTTTTATATAATTATTAAACTTTCTAATTATTTCTTTATAACTATCATACAAGTATTCTAGTTATTTTAACTCCGGATGTTTTTGAAAATGTAAAGGAAAAGCGCGAAAGTGAGAAATTTTTAGAAATTGTGAGTATTATATGATATAATAATGGTAAAATAGTAATAAATTGGATCATTGTGTAAAAATGATTTAAATATATAAGTCAAGATGAAAAGTATGATAGATAAAGTAGGTAAAATTTTTAAAATATGTTGAGAATTGGGCTTCCGCTCCTCTCCTCTCTATCCTTTCTTTTCCAAATATCTCATTTATTCTCTTTATTTTTTTTATCATATCACATTATTTATCTCACTGTGAAAATTTTTACAATATGTTATAAATATTCAATTTATATGATCATAATTATTTGAGTTCCAAAACTTAATATCATCATAGGCGAGCCTTCCCTTGATCACATTAACTTTTGGTTGTCTATTTGCATGTAATCTAATTTTCAATATTTGTCAAATATTTTATGAAAAATTTCCATATGAATCAACTCAATAATCATATATTTCAACTAACCATATTAATTTGAATCATTATTATTTAAGTTTAAAATTTCATTATGATTATTTCTCAATTTGTCCACATTTGCTAAAATTAGACACACTCATTTCTCTAAATTTTGATTTATAATCAAATAAAGGTATTTAAGTCTAAAATTTCTATCATACATCAATAACTACATGAGTTAACCAAAATAAATATTTCCAGCATAGAATATTAATTATTTATATTTATCTATATATTTTTATTCTATTGGATAGGGGTATGAGTTTAGGGATAGTCCAAATCACGTTAATTGTTAGCCGTGTTTATGTTATCCAATTTTTGCAAAGTGATAGTCAAAATGTACTTTATATCATATAATATTTTCATATCAAAATTTTTTATATGAAAATTATTAAAAATTAATTTGTGTAGCTGATCCTGACAGCCATTCTACCTTGTTCAGGCTAATTTTTAGGATTTTCAATTTACAACATGATTAACATTTTAAGATAAAAATTGGGTCATTTATTAATAATATTATCATGAGTTCTTACACAAATTGTCATGCCAAAAATCATTCATTTACTATTTCTTTTATATTTTTCATTTTCGTTCCAGATGTACTACACAGGTTATATAATGTAGCTTATAAACCATTGTAATTGTTAATCTAATCCACTAGTTACAGCTCTAATCATATATGTAATACATATATCATAGAAAATGACTTATTTTAGTCCTAATCCAATGATTTTGATCATAAAATTATATTTTTAACTAAACTTTTAATGATTTAGATCAATTGGTTACACTTTCTATTAATACAAGGATTCTTGAGATAGATTTGCAAATGCTCAAATCTAATCATCTATCAAGGTGTCCACATGATTTAACATCATTTCTCTACGTAAAATTTCATTTTACCACATCTAATGGTTTGGATTATCCAAAACATGCATGGAATCATGGGTTGAAGGGCTGAGATCATCTTCTTACTGTTCAACGGTATAGGATTTGTTTGGCCAAATTTGATCATAATTTTGGGCAGAATTTTTCTCAAGTAACTGCTCCTAATCATGACCATTTTCAAGTATCAAAAAACCCTCAATTCATAGATTCAAATTGACCTTCATAAGATTTAACAAATTTGATTTCTATAGACAACAGTTTCCCCTGTTCACATCTGGAAATTTTCTCCCAATTTAACAATCCAAATTGATCTCTACCTTGATACCTACTCAATCTGGAAAGGAAGACATATAATAAATAATAACTAACCACGATGATGATGATTGATGGTTTAGATCACTTATCAATGCCTCCCATCGTCTCTTCTCTTCTCTCTCTCCCTCTACTGTCTACTCTCTACTTGATCTAAAATGTTTGGCTCTCCCCACTTATTAGCTCCAGAAATTTCCAGTAGCTGGCCACCTCAACCATCCACTCAATATGTTAATTTTTGTTTTAATTAATTATTTAATTACCTTGGTTATTATAAAGCTAAGTGTAGTCATGTGAATGAGAGAGTGTTGACTTTGGCTTTACCTACATCAATGGCCTATGCATTGCTGGAATTTTTTCCTTTTTACAATTTGGGCCACTTTTTGTTATTTATTTTACACACCCAAGTTGCTAGAATTTGCAATTTCACACCTGATTTATCATAAAATATCAAAACACCCCTATTTTGCTTCAAAACCTTCCCAAATTGATAAAAATGATATACTTGAATATATTCTACATATTAAGAACAATATTTAAATATTTAAAACATATATTATCATACAAAAATTTTAAAAATCTTTTATTATGTACACATATTCGCAAAAATATAAATTTTCTTTCAAATTTAAAACAAGGGGTTTACAGAAAATATAGTGGGCGTGTATGAAGAAAGGGCAACGTGCCGAAAACTAAAGGGGTGGAAGTGGGTGGGCCATGGGCTTGATTGTAGTGGTGGTCCTTGGGCCTGGGCATATAAATGGGCCAAGAACGGTGAAGTGGGGACTTTTTGTTGCTGCTAATATTCTTAGAGTTGAGATAGTATAGGAGTTGTCGGAGAGCAGATCCTTCGGAACCTGGATTCTATAGCTAGGATTTAGGATTGATTTGTAAATCAATTGCCAACTGTTTCTAATAACAACCATTGTTCTTTGCAACTTGATTGGAGTAGTCACCTAGATCCTATTACATTTCCTTGTCTTTGGCACTGTTATTATAATTGATAGAGTTTAAACTAGACGTAACAACTTCACCATCTTCCTGAGCAATCATTTCTTTTAAAAAAATAAAAAGGAGCAAATTCCATGTATACCCACAAATTTTATCCATAATTCTACTCATACTTATGAACTTTCAAAAATTCCTCTTATATTCGCAATTTTTTATCTTAATTTCACATATACTCACACCGTTAGAGATCTACTAAGTAGGTTGGCTGTTAGCCTCCCTGTAAAATGACGAATATGCCAAAGCCCTAATACAATTTAAGGTTATTTTTCTTAAAGTTAAATATTCTAATAAAATAGTATACGATTTTATAGTTGTAGAATTGCTAAAAATTCATTATAATATGAATTTTTAGTTATAAAAGCATAATTAAGGATGGATATATTCGTCATTTCACAAAAGGCTAACAGATCCATAATGGCATGAGTATAAGTGTAATTAGGATAAAAATTACAGGTATGAGAGAAATTTTTAAAAGTTCATAGGTATAATTTGAATTAGCGGTAAAATTCATGAGTATATAAGAAATTTTCCCTCAAATAAATATGAAAAATACCTTCACTAATCATCATCTAGAATTATTACTTCTCATCATAGCTCAAACAAGTTCCATTAGAGTTGTATTTGAATTCGATGGTGCATTTTTGGATTTATTGGATTCCGAATTTTGTGAAAATCATATTGATGATTCTTGTATGGTACTAAGAATCCTTCTAATTTGTTTAAAATCAACTAAATAAACCTCATGTAAAAAAATAATGCCAGGTTGAAAATTTTAAAGCAGGCTAAAAGTTTGAACTTATGCAATGCGAAAAGCTTAAAAAATTGTTGACATAATTACATGGATGTCGAAAACACTATTGTAATATAAAAATATGCTAGAACCTATGCAACTAAACCTAAGCTAAAAGATTATCAATTTAAAGACATAATCACCTTTCAGTCTTTGAAAAATCTTCAACTTGACCATAAAGAAAACCAAGAGTATAAGAAGACTATAAGAAGACTATTACAAGTTTACATCACAATACATAGTTTCAATATGCTAACAAGACAGAAAAAACAGGTGAAATTCAACTTAGATTAATTACCACATACTTCTAAAATTTTGAAGAAATATGCATACACGTGATAAATGGCGTGAAACTTGAAGTAAGAACTAGTCAATCAAGAATTACAAAATTACCATTTATAATTACTTCTATAATTTAACCAACATGCGGTTCCTTGTATAAATTATTCCAAAATTACCAATTATAATAAATTTTAATAATGCCAAAACATTACTTGCTCCAAGTTAATAAAATCAATTTAAGTCAGAGCTCACTTAATAAAATTACCAAACTACTCCTTTAGCTTTCGATTGTGTTTTCTGTATCATATCAACCATATCTTATAAATATTCAATTTTATCTATTAAAAAATATTCTTATATTATTAATTACTAAATAATAATAATTATGAGCTCTAAAACTTAACATGATCATAGGCAGGCCTTTCCTTAATCACATTAACTTTTGGCAATCTATTTGCATATAATTTAATTTCCAATATTTGCAAATATTTTATGAAAACTTTCCATATGAATCAACTCAATAGTCATATATTTTAACTAATCATATCAATTTGGATCATTGTTATTTAAGTTTCAAATTTTGTTTTGATTATTGCTCAATCTGTCTATATTTGCTGAAATCAGACACACTGATTTCTCTAAATTTGGATTTATAATCAAATCAAGGCTTAAGTCTGAAATTTCTATCATATATCAATAAATACCTGAATTAACTAAAATAAATATTTCTAGCACAAAATCTTAATTATTTACACTTATTTATGTATTTTTATTCTGCTGGATAGGGTATGAGTTTTAGGGATGGTCTAAATCACGTTAATTATAAGCCATATTTATATCATCCAAAAATTAATTTTAATTTCTGCTGAGTAATATTAAAATGTATTTTATATCATATAAAATTTTTCATATCAAAATTCCTTGTATCAAAATTATTAAAAATTAATTGGTGCAGCTGATCCTCACAGTCTTTCAACTCTGATCAGGCAGATCTTGTAGGATTCTTAATTTACAACGTGATTAACATTTTAAGATAAAAATTGGGTCGTTCCTTAATAATAATATGGTGAGTTCTCACACAAATTGGCGTACTAAAAATCATTCATTTACTATTTCTTTTATATTTTTCTTTTCAGTTCCAGATTTACTACATGGGTGGTATAAATCAAGTTATAACCAGTTATATTGATAATTTAAATCACTAATCACAACCCTAAAAATAGGTTTAACACATAGAGTAGAGACAATAACTTATTTAGCCTTAATCCAACGATTTAGATTATGAGATTACATTTTTAATTAAACTTTTCACGGTTTACATCAATTAGTTACACTTTCCATTAATACAAAGATTATTGAGACAGATTTACAAATGCTCAAATATAATCATCTATCAAGGTGTCCACACATGATCTAACATCATTTTTCTATGTAAAATTTTGTGTTACGCACATCTAATGGTTTGGATTATCCAGAATATGCATGGAATCATGGGTTGAAGGGCTGAGATCATCTTCTTACTGTTCAATGGTATAGGATTTGTTTGGGACAACTTTGATCATAATTTTTGGCAGAATTTTCCCCAAATAACGGCCCCTAATTGTGGCCATTTTCAAGTATCAAAAATCCCCCAATTCATAGATTCAAATTGACCTCCATTAGATTTAACAAATTTGATTTCTATGGACAACAGTTTCCTCTCTTTAAATCTGAAATTTTTCTCCCAATTCAAAGGTCCAGATTGATCTTTACCCTTGATCCTAACTTAATTTAGAAAAGAAGACATAAAATAAATAATAACTCACCTTGATGATGATGATGATCGATGGCTGAGATTACTAGATCAAGGCCCCATCTCCTCCTCCTCTTCTCTCTCTTTATATATATATATATATATATATATATATATATATATATATATATATATATCTGTTCCGGTGCAGTGATGCTGCACCGGAACAGCCGTGCAGTGGCCCCAAAATGGGGCCAACATGATCATGAAATCATGATCTACTCCACCCATTGTATTTAGAATAATGTATTCTATTACCATACAAATTTTCATCCCAATCAGATATGTATATGGGCCCCATCTGAAAATGGTACAAATCCAACGTAATAAAATAGTTTGATGTAAATAACAACTTTAAAGTATCTGATTGGGATGAAAATTGGTATGGTAATAGAATACATTATTCTAAATACAATTGGTGGAGTAGATCATGATTTAATGATCATGTGGGGCCCATTTTGGGCCCACTGCACCGGAACAGAATCCATATATATATATATATATATTCTCTACTCTTCATTTCCATCTAAAATGTCCAACTCTCCCCCACTTATCAGCCCCAAAATTTTCTAGGAGCTGGCCACCTCAATCATCCATCTCAATATGTTAATTTTTGTTTTAATTTATTATTTAATTACCTTGGTTATTAGCAAGGCCAGTGTAGTCTTCTAGAAGAGAGAGTGTTGACTTTGGCATTACTTACATTAATGGCCTATGCATTACTAGAATTTCTTTTTCATTTTTGCATTTTGGAACAATTTCTTGTTATTTATTTTATACTCCAAAGTTGCTAAAATTTACAATTTAACACCCAATTTATTGTAAACTATCAAAATACCCATTCTTAGCTTCAAAACCTTCCCAAATTGATACTAACGACTTATTTAAATGTATTCTACATATTAATAACAAAATTCAAATATTTGAAACGTGTGTTAATTTTAAAAAAATGTTTATTATGTACCATATTGGCAAAAATATAAATTTTTTTCCAAATTCGAAATAGGGGCTTTACATTATCAATCTATTGAACCTGATAAAAAAAAATGAAACCAAATAAATTTAGCACAACATTCATACGGAATAAAACATGAAAAATTTCTCAACCAAATAAAATAGCTAAAAGACAACAAAGGGCATGTTTGTTTAAATCTAAAACTTTTCAAACTAAAAATTTTTAATCTAAACATTTTCACTCTCCATCACTATCATTTTTTTAGTTATTTATTCATATTTTTTGGGTAATTTGCATATGTACCTACATAGTTTGACGCTAGTTGTAGGTATACTCACGTAGTTTTACGAATTATATATTAACCCTACACGGTTTCACCAAAATTGCGTATTACCCCTACACCGTTACTTGTCATTAATCTCTGACTTGATATTTTAAAAAAATGACAAAAATACTATCATCCGTAGTTTCACGCATTGCATATCACCTCATATAATTTCACCAAAATTGCATATTACTCCCATGAAACTATGTATACCAATGAGGGAATATTTTCGTCATTTTTCAAAATATAACGTCAAATATTAACGGCAGGTAACGACATGGGGATAATACTCAATTTTGGTAAAACTACGTAGGGGTAATATATAATTCGTGAAACTACATGGGTATATCTACAATTAACATCAAATTATGTGGGTATATATGCAAATTACCCATATTTTTTTATATAACTGCACTATTTTTCAATCATTTCTACACAACTATTCACACACACCTAACTTATCTATTTTAATTTTATTTTCTTTACTCCTCTTGATTACTCCTATCATAATACATCATTTTCTACTAATTCAAAACCTTTTACCTCGAAAATTTTTCATCTAAAATTTTTATTGCTTCCCAAAAATAAATGAAAAGCCAGTTTCATTGAACTGGGAAAAAAAGATTAAACAATGCAAGCATAGATTGTACTACCTATTTGAAAACCAAACAAAGTTGCTATTGGTTATCAAAAAAAAAAAAGAAAAGAAAAAGAAAAAGAAGTTAACCACAGTGGATAATGTCTTGTGCCATAGCAGAAGCATTAAACAGAACTGGAAATCGTTTCAAAACCTGGTTTTGCTCCATTTTATGCATGAACGAAGGTATGGGAGGAAATTTCAATCATATACATGCAGTAAACGATGGGGGAAAACGGATTATTTAGATAGAAATTTCAGATCTTGGCCTGATAAGGAAATTTGGGGAAATTAAAAAAATTTGATTTATGCTTTTTCATTGTTAAAAAATCAGATCTAAGCCAGATCTGACGATTGGAGGACCAACCGAAGCTGCTGCTTCAATTTCGTCCATTATTTTTTATATTTCGAATATTTTTAAAAAGGAAATATTTAAACCATCAGATCTAAGCCAGATCTGATGATTCGAGGACTAATCGACGCTGCTGCTTCAATTTCGTCCTTCATTTTTTAAATTTCTTTATTTTAAAAATATTTTTATTCCAGAAATATTGAAAAAAGAAACCGAAAATATTTTTAAAATAAAATTTTTTAAATAATCAGATCTAAGCCAGATCTGATGATTTGAGGACAGATCAAAACTGCTGCTGCAATTTTATCCTTTATTTTTTAAAAAAAATTTATTCTAAAAATATTCAAAAGAAAATTGCTTAAATCATCAGATCTGTTAGATCCAAAAATTATTTGAAGCAACGTCAATCTGTGGGAAATAATAACATCTATGTTTTCATACAAGCTAGAAAATTTTTGACGAATATATGTTTTTGAAATTAAATAATTCGAATTAAAAATTTCTGAAAAATCAAAATCGGAAAAATTATATGCATGTATACAAATCTGCTATACAATAATATATACAGCATTTTTATTTATTGCAATTTAAGAAAATTCTAACTTCATTTTTATTTTTTGGAATTACGGAAACTTAAAATTCTAATAAAGTATTCTGAAATTACGTGTTTCTTTAGATTACAAAATCTTGAAATTATAAAAATAATTTCAACCATGAAAAAGAAAAATTATATTGAATGTACATAAATTAGATGTTTTTCTCTTCATGTTTATTATTTAATTTTAGTGTGATATTGTAAATCATAGTTGTAATATTGTATATAAAAAATCATAGTACCCGTAACCATCTACTTGTAAAAGAATCCTACATATAGAAAGAATGTAAAGTAGTCCTATATTATTATATTTTTTATTTTTTGAATTTATTATATATTTTTCAGATTTTTTTGAGTTAAAAAAATTTCCATCAAATACAGTCTGATACCGATATAATATGGCCAATACGCCCGCCTGATACCAATATTGAGAGCCATGAATATGATGATTAAAGATGCACCATTACTTGCTACCAAATTTTCAGACATTCACATCTAACATTTCTTAAGTTTAACGTTAACAATAACAAATTAAATAATAAAGTCCAGACAATCCAAAATTTTAAATTATAATATCATTTATGTTTGAGGAGTAATCCTGTTAGCCTGGATTAAGCAAATGTCACGCTTAGTCATCTAAAAAAACTCATTTATAACAATTTTTTTGTTTTTTTCTTTATACATTTGTTTATCTAAATTTAACATATAAACTAAGTTTTACCATTTTTTGATATATTTATACATATATATTTGAAATTTCTAAACACTATGTGTATATATGTATTTAAAATACCCTACTCTTTCAAAATCTAAAATAAATATATAACATATCTAAAAGTGGTAAAATTTGGTTTATATGTTAAATACACTTAGATAAACAAGTATACAAAGAAAAAACAAAAAAAGTTGTTGTAAATGAGTATTTTAAAATGAGTTAAGTTAGACATTTGTTTAACTTGGACCGAAAGAATCATTCCTCCGTATGCTTTGGGCACAATCATGTCGGTCCATAACAGTAGTATGTCTAAAAACTTGGCTGATTGACGTTTTCGGTTCCAAGACATGCAGAAAATGATGAAAATAATAAAGGTAGACCATCCGATACTTGTGAAAACAAACATATTAATATCGTTTGAGGTGCTCAGTTTCAGCAGCATCATAATAGCATACGCACATATGCTTGCATGATTCTCAACTTCATGCCATAGATAGCCATAAGATAAGATAATCAACCACAAGATTATTCAAAAACAAAACCATTAACACAAATAAATTTTTTAAAAAAGGAACAAAGAAGTAGCACGAAATGTTCCAAAGGCAGGGGTTGAATATTTTTTAAATCTTGTGGCTGACGAAACCAGCGCAAGCAGAGTTGTGGCAAACTCGATCATTCAGACAGCAATATATTGAAGTGTGAAAGAGGATCACAATGACCCACAAAGAACCGAAACTCAAAAGCAGACCCCAAGATATATCCTCGAAGTTCCCATACGCAGGAACTACTGAATATCCATAATAGGTACAACAAATTTATGATTCCAGCGCAAGGGGACCATTTTCTGCCATGGTGTAGCAAATTTTTGCGTGAGAGAGAGAGAGAGAGGGGCAATTCTATGTAAAATTTACTAGTTCTTGGTGATTATTTCAATGTCATAACAGGTTGTTCTGCTTTTTTCTTATTATTCTTATTTTTTTAATCGTAGGTTGTTCTGCTTTCTAAAAGATGATTCTTTGAAATTCATATACTGTCCAAGGCATCCGTCTACTAAAATTCATCAAACAGAGAACCGACATCGTGTATCTCTGGAGCAAACACATCCAAAAGGTTGCACAAGGTGCGACAATAATCGCACATTTGAAAATCTCGAAAGTATTACTGCAGGTTTCGATCATATGATCCCAGCTGATACAATCACACGAATCTCAATCTAATCAAATAAGGTAACATCAACAAACAAAATGAGAGAGAGCGGTCATACCAACAACCAAAATTCCAAAACAACTTTTCAGATTTAGATTGTGCGTGATTAAGTGGTATCAGAGAGGGAAAACGAACCAAGTGAAAGATGGTGGGCTTATAATAGTCTAGAACCGAATCCCACAACGAAAAGAGAAAAAGTTCTTGATTGTTTATAAGTGGGTCTTAAGTTAAATATAGTGTGATGCGTTTTAAAACTGTACGGCTAAGCTACTAGGCCAAAGAGAATAATATCACACCGTTATGGGCTTTGTCATGGATAGAAAATCTCTCAAATTGTAGCGCCCGGATCTGGTGGAGGGACTTAATTTATTGGATAGAAAATGTAGAGATCCATAACACGTCAAATACCTTCTAATACTGAAGTCTATTTTGTCTGATTAATCTGGACCAAAAGCCAAATAAGTTTCTGGCTCAAGGTCAAGGTGCATACAAAATCGAAGCAGATGAATATTCCAGAAGGCAGAACTCTCTTTCTTTATTTTTTATACTGCCTTCGCTGAAACATAATTTGAGGGATGTCCAAGGATGGGTTATTTGATATGTGCATGAGCCTAACAATAAACCATCTTAAGAAGGCTGTTAGGACTACAGCAAAAAGGTTTTCCTTTTGAGTAGTGTCTGTTTATAAAAACTGGCTGCCATATTGTAGCTCTCATTCTTAGTGGCAGAATGCTTTATCATTCAAAGCTTTCTCTCCAAATTCGAGCAGAATGACTTGGATCACCAATTACCGGTGGGGCTTGTAACCGTGCTGGAACAGCCTCTGCACAATAATATGCATTTTCTTTTGACGTTTTTAGGTTCTGTATTGCATTTTGTAGTGTAAATTTCTTTGCAGTCCCAGACCTTGAGACTGTAAAGTTCAGAGTTCTGAAGAGGACAGAGGAGTATGAAATCAGAGAAGTTGAGGTGTGAAACTCTTATCTTTTCTTTTATTTATTCCTTGCACTTGGTAAGAAGTAGAGGTATTGTATTGCCGATGTAACATATTCTGTCTTGGACTCTAGAGAATTGGGATGGAGATAGTCAGTCATACCAGATATGATCTGGATTATTGATTCCTGGGTCCCATTTTCACTAAGTGAATACATGTAATCAAGTATAGGGTTGTTGTTGGACACCTCTACAGTTGATGCAAATACTCCTACAATTTCTGCAACTGTACAATAGAGCCTTTTTCGAGAGGATGACATTCTGATTACATAAATGGCTGAATTCTAAATCTCACAACTAGTCATGGGAGTTTTTTTATTTTATTTTTCATCAAGAAATACAAAATTTATTCTATATTACATGTGGTAAAGATTCATCGATTCCTTCTCTAAAGTTTTTTTTTTTTTTTTTTTCAAATTTACTTCTGGTACTGAGCGAGGTTTTCATCTCTAATTTCGAACTAATGCTGGGTAAACAATATGAAATTTTGGTGCCGACTTGCTCATGTTGTTAAAGAGGTAACAGTGCTGCTAATAATTTTTGATAAAAGGTGCTGGGAACAGGACCTTATGTGGCATCTTTTCTTTTACTTTCTTAATGCATTTCTTTCTTTCTTAAATTGAAAGATGGTTCCTTGTTTCTTTTTAAACTTTAGATTCAAATATTTAAATTTCTAACTAGAACATCTTTTCTTGATTTTGAAGTTCCAAATACCAGTTCAAATGGTGTGTCTTTCTGCATGTTCTCTCCATAAATGTGTCTTTGTAGATGTGCTGTTTGAATATTGAAGTATATACCAGTTGACTTAGTTGCAAATCTGACCTCTTCATCTTCAGCAACAAGTCCTTTGATTGCCAATTCTCTCCTTCGCATTTTGTTTATTTTTACAATTGTGCAAAATAGGACAGCCATATTTTATAGCAGAGACAACAATTCCAGGAAAGAGTGGATTTGATTTCAGTGGTGCATCTAGAAGTTTCAATGTACTGGCTGCATACCTTTTTGGTAAGGTACATTGACACCATTTGGTAAAATTCAATTTTAGATCTTCTCAGCCTTTTCATACATTGATTAACTTCTCTTGTAAATAGTTACAGAATACAGCAAATGAAAGCATGGAAATGACCACTCCTGTTTACACTCGGAAGACCCAATAAGATGGGGTGAAAATGGAGATGACAACCCCTGTTGTGGCAAAACGTGTAGGTCTCTTATACTTTGTTGATTTGACCTTTGTATGATCTTCTGAGCTACTGTTTCATTTTGCCTTTGGTGGTAGAATTTTCTGTTTCTTAAAATTTCTTCCAACCAAAATAGGTATTTTTGCATGAATGATTAATGGCTTTACGATCCTATTTTTAGAAGGAGGATCCATGTATTTGCTTATTCTTAAAACCAGAAAAGAAAGAAATAGAAACAGGCATTTGAGTCACTGATATAGAAAGATGTATTTTGACGGGCTTATTTAGAAATGTAGGTGACGTTCTGGCAGAGATGATGTGAAAATTGATAGGGAAAAATGCATATTATCTGTACAATTGGGCAAATCAAACTGAATGAACTTTTAGTTTCAGCTTAGGGGTCTCGAATGCAAAAACTGAGTTCATTTTGCTCTGAGATCCTCGTGATGTCCAACTATCCCTTTCAGCTGCCACAAATCAGCAGTAGGATTTTGGGCTCCTGGATTATGACATGCTCCAATTATCAATAATCTTTTCCATTGCTTGGCGTGTCCTGGGAACTTTCTACTTAACAGCACCCTTGGCTTGTTGGATTAAAGCAAGGAAAGCAATGAAAGTGAAAACTGAAAGGTTTGGAAAAAATGATCTGCTTTCTTTCATTCAAAACCAGTTATTTATACATAAAAAATAACAACCTTCTCCTCCTTTGAATTCTCAAATTTGTGGACAGTTATAACTTGAAAAAATAACAAAAAAACAGAAAACAAATCTGTTTTGATTTCTTGCTGATCTTCATGCTAACAGATTTTTATTGTTGGAACTAAAATGACAACTATTCAACACTCCTCCTTGGATTTTTTGAGACAAACACCAATCTTTTGCCTGAGAATTTCAAACCTTTCTTTAGGCAGAGCCTTAGTGAGTAAATCAGCAAGTTGATCTTCGGATGAACAATGCACCAGATTCACTTCATTGGATTGTTGAACTTCTCGAATGAAATGAAACTTTATTTTTATGTGTTTTGTCCTACCATGAAATATTGGGTTCTTTGAAATTGATATTGCTGAAAGATTATCACATCTGATTTCAGTTGGATCTTTTTGTTGACAACCAAGATTCATGAGAAGCTTCCTTAACCAAATAGCTTGATTCACAGTAGTAGCAGCAGCAATGTATTCAGCTTCAGCTGTGGATTGTGCTGTTGTTTCTTGCTTCTTTGAGCTCCATGTGAAGACACTAAAACCCAAACAGAAGAGATTTTCAGAAGTGCTTTTGAAATCATCTGATTGGTTCATCATCAAAAGTTTCATCATATGTTATAGGATGTGGCTGGTTTAGCTTGTCATTAAGAATTTCAGGTTGCACATCCTCAAGATTGTCCCAATTCCAAGCTGCCATTTCATTAAATTTAATATCTTTGCAAACCAAAATTTCATGAGTTTTCAAGAAATAAACTCTATATCCCTTCGTGACAAGACTATAACCAACAAAAATTCCTTTTTCTGCTCTTTTATCGAGCTTGTCTCTTTTCTGATAAGGAATTTGATAAAAACAAATGCACCCAAATACTTTGAGATGATGTACGGATGGTTTCACACCATGCCAAGCCTCATATGGAGTTTTATTTTTGAGAGCCTTAGTAGGTAGCCTGTTTAATAAATACACCAAAGTGTTGACTGCTTCAGCCCAAAAATGCATTGGTAAATTTTTCTCAAACATTAGGCACCTAGCCATCTCCATCACGGTCCTATTTCTTCTCTCACTTACACCATTTTGTTGCGGTGTGTAAGTGGCAGTCAACTGTTGTTTAATTCCTTCATCACTACAAAATTTATCAAATTTGTTAGAGTTGTACTCACTGTCATTATCAGATCTCAACATTTTAATCTTCAAATTGCTTTGGTTTTCAACATAATTTTGAATTTCTGAAACACAGCATAAACTTCACTTCTAGCTTTGAGAAAATAGACCCAACATATTCTAGAAAAATTATCAATGAAAAGAAGAAAGTATCGATTACCATTCATTGATGTAACTGTCATGGGTCCATACACATCGGTGCGTATAAGTTGCAGCTTTTGAGAGGCCCTCCAAGCTTGACCTTTTGGAAATGAAACTTTTACTTGTTTTCCTTGCTGACAAGCATCACAATCATAAGGTTCATTTGTGATTTCAGTCATGTTTTCAACAATTTTCTGCCTTTTGAGATTGATTAAACTCCTGTAGTTAAAGTGACCAAATCTTTTGTGCCACAAATCTGAGTTACTTAAGTTTGCACCTGCATAAGCTTTATCCTCATTCCATTCCATAACAAAACATTTCTGCTTCATTTTCATACAAAATAATTCAGTTCCATCATTATAAAAAATAGTGTAGTTATCGTCTTTAAATTCAAGTGAATATCCCTTTTCCAACATTTGCCCAACACTCAGTAAATTTTGACTAAGTTCAGGCACAAATAACACATTAGTAATAAGTTTGATACCTGTAGAAGTTTTTACTTTGGCTGTACTTTTGCCTTTCACATCAATGAAGTCTCCGTTCCCAATTCTCACTTTAGTTTTATAGCTTTCGTCAAGATCTTTGAATATTGCTGCATTAAATGTCATATGATTTGTGCATCCACTATCGATGAGTCAAGTGTTGCCGGTATCTGTGCTATGAAAACATGAGTAAACAAGTAGTTGTTCCTCCTGAACTTCTGACTCAGCTTCTTGTGCTTGTTGATTGCTTTGAGAATCCTTGCTTTTATATTTGCATACTTTGGTGACGTGCCCAAGTTGCTTGCAATTGCCACATATTGCATCAAGCCTCCACCAGCAGTATTTCTCCACGTGTGTGGTCTTTTTACAATACCTGCAATGTGAGAATTTTTTCTTACCATCATAGCCTTCATCTTTGTCTTTCAACTTCTTGTTAAGTTGCTTCTTGCCTTTGTTTCCTTATTGATTTTGTACATGAAAAGCTCCTTCAGTAATTTTTTCTTGCCTCAAAGCCCTCCTTTGCTCCTGTGCTCGAAGAGCACTGATTAGTTCGACCATTGAAATTTTGGTGAGATCCTTGGACTCTTCAAGAGAGAAAATTTTAGATTCAAACCTCTCAGGAAGCGTCACTAAAAATTTTTCTACAATCCTTGAATCAGAAAAATTCTCACCAACCAACCGAATTTGGTTGACAATCAAAGAAATTATGTCGGAGTATTTGCTGATGGACTCATCTTCTTTCATATTTAGTGCTTCAAAATCTCTTTTAAGATTCAAAATCTTCATTTGCTTGGTTCTGTTGCTTCCCTGATACTCTGTTTTCAGTTTGTCCCAAGCTTCTTTTGTAGTCTTGCATGCCATAATCCTAGGAAAGATTGAATCTCCTATAGAATTTTGAATAACAGTCTTGGCTCTAGCCCTTTTTGCATTTTCTTTATAGTTGGCTTTGATTTATGTCAAAGTAGGATCTCTTGGTAGCGGAGGTACATGTTTGTCTTCAGCTACAATCTCCCAAAGATCAAAGGCTTCCAAGTAAGATTGCATCTTCACTGACCAGATTTGATAATTCTCGCCAATGAAGGTTTGTGGAGCTAACAAGGAAAGGTGATTATTGGTTGACATTGGGTTTGAAAATATAAGGTTTCTCTCTATTTTTTTTTCTCTCACAGATCCTCTAAGACTAACTGTAGCTCTGATATCACTTGTTGGATTAAAACAAGGAAAGGAATGAAAGTGTAAACTGAAAGGTTTGGAAAAAATGATCTGCTTTCTTTCATTCAAAACCAGTTATTTATACATAAAAAATAACAACATTCTCCTCTTTTGAATTCCCAAATTTGTGGACAGTTAAAACTTGAAAAATAACAAAAAAACATAAAACAAATCTGTTTTGATTTCCTACTGATCTTCATGCTAACAGATTTTTATTGTTGGAACTAAAATGACAATTGTTCAACATGACTGTCATTCTTTTTCCCCTCCTGAAATGGAAGGAAAGCAACCTGACTTGAATCTGGGGCCTCGTATGTATTAATTTGTTTCTGCCACTTGAATTAGATTGTCTGGTTAACTTTTGCAAAAAGCCCCAAATGAGTAAGGGAACCCCTTGTTTTCTTATACTGATTTAATTCTATATTTAGAAATTTAATTTTTATTTTTTTTGTAATTTCTGATACCTCAACTAACTAGCTTTGGAGGTTGAAGAGAAGCCTAAGTAGCCAACATGACGATTATCAGTACCCCGGACCATGTATTAAAACCATCCAAGTATGTTACAGTACCACTTCCTCCAGATTAGATGCCAATTAAGCGTTGATTTTACCATAAATCGGCATGCTTCATACAAAGCTGTATCTATGGACAGTAAAAGATAAAGAGAGAAAAAAGGGTAAACGTGTAATGAAGTATAATAATCTGTAAATGCCGCCGTAATGCTGGATGCTTTTTGATTTACTATTATCACATTCCAAATGTGAGCAGTTGTAACAATGAAAAAAAGGTGAGCAATTGTGTATGAGGTCGGTCGCCCAAGGCCTCGATCAAATAATGCATGCACAACACTAGTATTTTATTAATGCGTTCTTACGCCTGGAATGGTCTCATTTTCAACCCCTTCATCTATGCCAGGTTTGAAAAATGACATGGGAGCATGCATACATCGCACGGTAAAAATGTTCGATGGTGTGGGGGTGCTTGTGCCAATGGCATTCGCATATGAGCAAGTCATAGATCAAATGATAGGGTTTTAGGGTTAAGCAAGCTTGCTTCTATCGAAAAATTTCAAGCAGTTCAATTTTCTTTGTTGGTTAATGAACCATAAACTCAAAATTTAAATTTTAACACTCCTTGGGAAGGATTTGACACACTAATTAGTACATAAGCCAGACGAGAACCAATGAGGCCTAAGATTGAATTTGGCTTTCCCCCCTCCTTTGGGAAGCATGTTTTCTGTTTTGTCAGCGTTTAATCTTTTTGCTGCAAAGCCAAAGGTTTCACTAGGGGGTGCAAGGGTTGGGTTGACGCATGAGATAACCAACCCACCTGATTTTTGCTGGTTTACTTTTGAGTGAACTTGATTAGAGAAATTGGATTGAGTTGAACTTGATTTTATAGGGTTGATGTTTAGGCGATGTGCCAAGCCGGCTTAACCCGATTCTTTTCCTCCCCCAATATAAATTTTTCGAAAAACTTTTACTGATTTACATCTCCTTTTCTTTACTTGCCACTTATAAGGAATTACTGCACTTTTGGATAATATTTTCTCCATGTATATTTTGAAGAAATAAAGAATAAAGGGTAGGTAACTCTTATTATTTTTTCTACTTTCATTTATTTAGAAGATTTATTTTAGAATATTCAAGATTATTTAGCTCGATTAGAAAGGCTTTGCAAAAGTTTCTAAAACTATTTTATTAAATTTGATATGTTTAATAACTTTCTACACATTTTCATGTCGTTTTCATTTTAAAATCTCAATCCGTTTTCAACCCACAACCCCACTCAAATTTCTGAAACAGAGTTGGTCTGAGGTTGAAGCTCTCTTTAAAACAGATTGAGCAACGGTTAGAGTTGGAAGTTTAGAAAATGAGTTAGGATTAGAATTAACTCCAGCCCACCATGACCTTTTTGTTTCATCGTGGTGCAGCCACGTTGTAATGATGTTGGTAGTGCATTAGTACGTGTGAATATTGCCTTTCTCGTCTTTATCTCAAGTAAAAATGTAACGGGCCCATGGGACTGATGCGATCCGAGTCCTCCACTACCGTAGGGTGGATATGAGCCGTTGTTATTGGGTTTGAAAGAATCAGTGTTGCAATGATAGGATTCCAGGAATTTTGATGGGTGGTTAATTTTCTGTGGAATTTACTTGATTACTGTGAACTGAAGCGTCGTTTCTCCTGCTCAAGCACTTGAGACATACCGATCACATTCACAGCCGTATGTAAACAAGTTGGATAAAAAAATACTCGTGGTTTCAGGAATTGTACAACTGAATTCATGCAACTAATCCCGAAACGGCAGATGATGAAGATGAAGATATATTTAACTAGCAAACCCTGCATGCGAGCAGCAGGCTGCAACATGAACACTCTTCCTGAACTACAGCAGACAGCCAATTAAGAAAATTTTATGGAACTAGGTCTGGGGCTTTGGTTGCGCTGAATGATTGAAGTTTATGAAAATTTTATGTATTGCTGTCTGAATGATTGAGTTTGCCGAAGCTCTGCTTGCGCTGGTTTCGTCAGCCACAAGATTTCAAATATATTCAACCCCTGCCTTTGGAACATTTCGTGCTCTACTTCTTTGTTCCTTCTTTTGTGGTGGTGGTGGTGGTGGTTGTTGTTGTTGTTGTGGATGGGACTTCCTCCCTCTTTCTCACTAAATTTCGCAAATGATTGTTCGAAATAATGATGATAATATTAATACGAGAAATAATATATTGAGATGAATGGTGGTGGTATTAATATGGTAATGCCATATATTAGTAATCTTTTTTTGTATTAAAATAATTCTTCTAATAATAATTTTCCAAATATAAATTATTTGTATTATAATATTTTAGGCCAATACTTTAATTTCTATTACGTTTTAAAAATGGGTTGATGTTGGGCAAAAAAACTGGGTTGGCATCAACCATTTAACCTAAGGTATGTTGGGAAATGATAAAACTTTGAATGAAAAGCTTTTGGTATAAAAATTGACAAAATAAAAAAATAATATGATATAATAGAAATAATAATGAGGTGTAAAGACAGTCAAGTTAAAATAGATAGGTTAGTTGTATAAGTAATTATATAGAAATGATTGAAAAGTAGGATAATTGTATAGGAAAATATGAAGAAATGATTACAAATAAGATAATTATGAAAAAAAATTTTAAATTGAAAAACTTTAACTTGACATTTTTTACATGTTATTAAACACACCCTTAGTTTTTTTTTTCTTTCTTTTACTATGATTGATGAGAATACGAGAGTGATGTGGTAGGCCCAACAAGCATGTTGCATTGCATGGTAGTTGAATTGTTAAACGACTAAGATGGAACTAGAACCACCTACATTTGCATAGCACGCATGGCTACCTCGGTTTTTTTTTTTAAAAAAAAAAACCCTTGATTTCAAAACCTTGCCTATCTCAATTCTTGAATGCGTGAACAAATAAATATATTGTTCTAATCAACGTATTTTACTTCTATACATTTGTATTTAATGCATTTATACAAAAACTCCATGATTTAGGCATGATTTAGGCAAAAATTTTAAAAATGGCAATAAAATCTCTTCTCCCATCTTACCTCTAGCGATGGTGATGGCAGTGATGAGTTATCCCTCTTGCCTTCCTTCTTTCCTTCCTTCTCCTTATTTTTCCTGTCTTTCTTTTTTTTTTTCTTTCTCTCAATGCTAGTTCTAGTCATACGCCCCCTCCCATCTCCCTTTTAATATTTTTGCTGCTCTGCATGTGCACCAAAAACATGCACAACATCATCATCATTGTATATATATATGAGCCATATTCAAGTTCAGTGGCATTGAAATGGGCCTTACATGGTGATCAATTAAAATCTACTCCACCCATTGTATTTAGAATAATATTTTCTATTACCATATCAATTTGCATCTCAATCAGATATGTGTATGGACCCATCTAAAAATAGTACAAATTCAATATAATAAAATAGTTTGATGTAAAATTTATATATGAATAAATGATTGTATAAAGTTTCATTGCATTTTAATATGTGTGGAGCCTATTTTTGGGCAAATGTACTATTATTCCGATGTAGTTGCGCTGCACTGGAACAACCCTATATATATATATATATATTTCTCTTCTTCTTCCTTCTCTTTCTTTTCCTTTCTTTCTTTATTTTTTCTCTCCCTCCCTGCTGGTTCTAGTCGTGCGTCCCCTCCCATCTCCCTTTAATATTTTCAGTGCTCTCCATGTGCACCAAAAATGTGCACCAAAGCAGCATATATAATTTTTTATTTTTTAAATGGGTTAGGCCCCACACTATACAAGTAAATCATTCTATATGGAATCTAATAATTAAAACAATGTACGATTTTAGAATTGGCTTACTAGTATTTCCATATGGCATACTAACTTATAATTCTATTTTAACAAATTTTATAAGGATAGTGAAATTTGTAAACAAAAATATGAAATTAAATTGTAAATGATCATGTACTCTTTTGTTGTATGTGAATGAAAATTTTAAAATTAAATAAATATGAAATATGAAATATAGTATAATGGAAATTGTGTTGTTTTATTAGATATAGTATTAATTGAAATAGGGTGGGGGGCATGAATATATTTGTCAAAATATATTGGAATGTAAATGAGCCTCACATATATTAGAATGTTAAAATATTTCATACAATCATTTATCTATATAAATAACATACTTTAGATGGTTTAGATCTTCTAAACTATTTTTTAATGATAAAATATCTATACAACTAGATCTTCTGCACATAATCCATTCAATAAATAGTGTATATCCAATAATTAGCATACCTATGTTTCTACATAACATGCTAACTTCATGTCTATTCGTATAAGGATAAGAGAAATATAAAAATGGATGTAAACTATAAATTTAAATTATCAATGAAAATGAACCATTTTTTTATACACAACATTAATTGATGCAAAATCTGAAACTGGTCTATAACATTTAATAAATAGCGTAGGTTCTAGAATTAGCTTACTAATATTTTCATGTAACATACTAACTTTATAAATCTGTTTTAAATAATTTTTATAAGGATAAGACAAAATGAGCATACAAATGGACGTAAAATAAAAAAATTAATTTATCAACAAAAACGCCCTTCTTTTATTTTTTTTGAAATTTATTTAAATTTCATCATATTAAAAATCACATCCATTAGGACCAGAAATTTTAGTTTATATATTTTCAAAATTTCTAACCGTGCATTCTTTCATCCTTTTACAGAATGTACGATTTCTGGGCAATATCAAGTTGGATAAAAAAAATTAAGGCATGTTTCGTGTCTTAGAAATTCGACATGTTTCGTGTCTTAGAAATTCCTCAGTTTGGTACAAATTCAATATTGCAAAAACGTTTCTACAAAAGCATATTACAATTATTCTGAAATCCCTATTAAATCACAAAATGGATAAAATTTTATGAAATTTTTTTAATAGTTCATATCTATCCTCGATAGATATTAAAATTAGTAGTGTAGAAAAGTATAATTATGATTAAAAATTATTTGAATTAATTTCGTTGGCACTTTTGATCATTTTATAAATTTTTTCAATTTACGGGTGGCATGAGTACCTTCCTCTCTTCTCTATTCTTGTATATTACATTATCTTAACTTGTGATCATTTTATAAATTTTTTCAATTTACGGGTGGCATGAGTACCTTCCTCTCTTTTCTATTCTTGTATATTACATTATCTTAACTTGTATTACATTTGGATCCTCAGACAAATATATAATTTTCTTACCAATATTTTTATTTTTATCCTAACAATATTTCAACAATATTTTCTACTTCTCACACAGTAGACACTCCCATAGAAATTGAATTGAAGAGATAACAACTCCACCACAGCAGAAATTGCTTACCACTGAGGCAAATTAGACACTCCCATAGAAATTGAATTGAAGAGATAACAACACCACCACGGCAAATCTCTCTCCACCACGGCAAATCTCCACCCCACAAAAATACAATACATGACGTGTTACCCATCAAAAGCAAAAAGGAAAAATAAAAAGGCCAATACATGACGTGTCATTTTGCAATCATGCGAATAAATCATAATTAGTTCAGAGACATAACACAAATTAAGGTATTATAATATATGAGAATTTAACAATTGCTCCCATTCTTCCTACTAATAATAATTGCTTGCTCATTATACATAATTACCTTTTAAACCATTTCAAATATAGGTATTTTATCAAATATATATATATATGAGAGTTGTTCCGGTGCAGTGTCACTACACCGGAACAGTGGTGCAGTAGCCCAAAAATGGGCCCCACATGATCATGAAATCATGATCTACTCCACCCATTGTATTTAGAATAATGTATTCTATTACCATACCAATTTTCATCCAAATCAGATACTTTAAATTTGTTATTTACATCAAACTATTTTATTACGTTGGATTTATACCATTTTCAGATGGGGGCCATATACATATCTGATTGGGATGAAAATTGGTATGATAATAGAATACATTATTCTAAATACAATGGGTGGAGTAGATCATGATTTCATGATCATGTGGGGCCCATTTCAGCGATGCTGCACCGAAAATTCCGGTGCAGCATGCTGCACCAGAATATATTCCTATATATATATAAGAGCTGTTCCAGTGCAGTGACGCTGCATTGGAACAGCGGTACAGTGGGCCCAAAATGGGCGTCATATGATCATGAAATCATAATCTACTCCACCCATTATATTTAGAATAATGTATTTTATTACCATACCAATTTTCATCCCAATCAGATATGTATATGGGCCCCATCTGAAAATGGTACAAATCCAACATAATAAAATAGTTTGATGTAAATAACAATTTTAAAGTATCTGATTGGGATGAAAATTGGTATGGTAATAGAATACATTATTCTAAATACAATGGGTGGAGTAGATCATGATTTCATGATCATGTGGGGCCCATTTTGGGTCCACTACATCGCTGTTCCGGTGTAGTGACGCTGCACCGGAACAGAATCCTATATATATATATATATATATATATATAGGCATACACATGCATAAGATTCTAATCATTGTTCAACTCGAGATCAGAGTAGCCATGAATGATGTTATTTTTTATCTATAAATGCACCGGGGGATAGAATACTCTCGCATCAGGGAAATTAATATTTAATAGCATGACTTTTCAAAAAAGAAAGAATCATGGAATAAAACGTGCGTCTGCTTGCAAATAAGGAAATTAAACGTGTCCGCCCATAGCCATAGCCTCCCTAATAGTTTCCTCCCATGCTCGTTCTATAAATACCCAGCAGTTCGTGCACACCCTATTGTACCCACCCACCCACAAGAAATATGGCTTTCACCAATATCTTTTGCCTCCTCATCCTCCTCCTCGTCCTTCACTCCCCAACATCCTGCAAGGCTGAGAACATCCTGTATTCCGGCGAAACTCTCAACACCGGAGACTCTCTCCGATACGGCCAGAACTATAGGCTAGTGATGCAAACCGATTGCAACCTGGTTTTATATGACAACAACCAGCCCGTGTGGGCATCAAACACCGGAGGTCTGGGTCGAAACTGCAAGTGCACTTTGAGGAGTGATGGTAACCTCGTCGTCCTCAATCAAGCTGGAAATACCATCTGGAGGAGCAACACTGCTGGTAGGACAGCACACTACGTCTTGATTCTCCAAAAGGATCGGAATGTGGTGATTTACGGCCCTAACGTCTGGGCTACCAACACAAATATTGGGAGTGTCTGGGCTACCATCACAAACATCAGAAATGTCTCTGACGCGGCACCAGTAGTGGCCGTCGTGAATAACGCCCTAGGGCGGAAAGCCAAACTTACGTCTCCAGAGCTGCTGGAGTCTGTAGTCGGTGCAGTAGCTAACTAATTAGACAACTAGCTTATCTATATATAGTTTGCTTGTGCTTGTGCTTGCTTTTGAGTGTATACAGTCTGATATCCACTCCACTACTAGTCTACTACTCAAGGAATGGACTTAGATCTTTAGATCTTTTTCTTTCCCACTTGTGGGTGGATAGATCTTAATAAGATTCACACTCACTGTCCCTTCAACTCTATATTTTTGTATTTATTTGATCATCAACTCCTCAAAATGTGGGCTCTTAAATCCTAAAAAAACTTACACCGTGCAGTTAAGAACATTAGAGAAATGATTAAAAGTATTAACAAACATATGACAAGTACATTGAGAACGAACTTAATCAGATTGTATATTAAGATCTATCCACCCACAAGTGGCTATCAGATTGTATAACGAACTTTATCGTTACATGGTCTTCACTTTCAAATCATTTTTACAAAGCTAGCTAAGGGTCCTGATCGAGAAATTAGTAGTCCTATGAATTCTACTCCCTTTCAACAAATTAAAATCCTATCGTTACAAAATTTATTGGTCTCCACCTCATAACATTACAAAATCAACTTAAGGTACATTAATTACGGCACGCATACATCAACCATGTTAATGCAATATGAATGCCATGTTGTGTTTTTTTTCAAGATGAGATTAGGCCAAATTATGTTGATCTAAGATTAAGAGGATTAATTTTAAATATACCCACAACTTTTGCTCTTAATTATAAATAAACTTATGAAATTTGAAATCTATCATATATACTCACCCGTTGAGTATATCATTAATTTCAAATACCCAAAATCAAGCATCCCTTTAGTTTCGTCTATTTTGCATTTTTAATGACCATATTAACCCTTAGTGAAAAGATATGTTTCATTTCATAACTTTCATCATCATTTGATGCAAGTGGAAGCTTTAAAGATTTCCTACAAAAAAATTTTACCACTCGGACAAGCCATGCTGCAGCCTAGGACAGATCTGGCCAAGCTTGACACGCACCTCAGTATCGAGCGAGCCCGGTCCTACGTACCCAGGTGTATCAAGTCTCAATGCACTCTAGTGTATTTCACCTATTTTTTTATTTTTTGAATCCTTTTTCATGAAATTATTAATATAAGTGTATTTAACATGTGTATCGATTTTTATCATTTTTTGGGAACTTTTAGATTTTTTCAGATTTTTAAAAATCGGTGACATTTTAGTAATATGATTTTTAAAATTACTAAAATGCCACTAATTTTTAAAAAATCTAAAAAAATTACCTAAGTTTCCAAAAATGGTAAAAATTGATACACATGTTAAATACATTTATATTAATAATTTCCTAAAAGAAGTTTCAAGAAAATAAAAAAGAGTGAAATACACCCGCTTGCGTTGCTACTTGTGCCAGGATAGAAGTGTATACATGTTCTTGAATCAGTATCGCCCAACAGATAGAGCCAACCACATCATTATAGAGGAGATTAACTCAAACCTGAGATATCAACCCCTCAATCGAAAATGAAAGCTCAACTCTAATTGCGTGCCCAACAAAATTATAATTTATTTTCTATTACTGATTATATACAATTAGAGTGACTTTTATATCATATAAATATTTTCAAGGAGGAATATGATGCATGGCTTGTATCAATTTTTCTTTTTTCGAAAAAAAATTGGAGAACCCCAAGGCATTCAAGTTGCACCCATCTTTCCTAGAAGTATATTCAAGAAATATTAGCACATTTTATTATGAATTTGGTTCATTTTGATAGGGTTGGTGTTAAGAAAATGTAACGCCCTACTAACAAAGTCAACGGTCGCTGCTAAAATACATGATCAACGATAATGGGAGAACATACATAGGTTCAATAGACAATTCCTTAAACCATCATGAATCAAATACCTCATTAAGTTTAAATTAAATTGGATCCAAATAATAAAATTCATATAATAAATACTTTTTATCTTCACTAATTACCCTTTAAAAATTAAATCAAAATCGATCTGGATTTATCAAGTCCTAGTCTCATTTGGTACACCAACCTCATTTTGGTCTCCGCTCGCATATCCGTTATTTAAAAAAATAACAAAATACGATGAGTCCGGGCAAACTCAGTAAGTAAAGCATATAAATGTAAATTGACAAAACTTAAGTAAACAATATGCATATGAGTTGACAAAACATAGATTAAATTCCATATCCAAATCAAATTTAAATCCATATGAAGTTTATGCTGATGCCTAAACATACATCGATGCATCAAACACATGTCATTTCTCTAATCATCCAACAAGGCCTCAAATCCAATGGGAAGGTTTGGTATCTCACCCCGTAATCCAACCCGCTACACAACCTTAGGTTGCCATCACCACATCCCAGCACGAGTGGCCAATACTGCACAATATGGATAAATCGAGAAACACTTTTATCCAAACCAGAGGTGTAACTGATACCTGCTGCGCTCACCATATAGCCACAGCCATGGCACACGACATTACACGAACGGCTCTAGCCTTAACCATTATGTTGATAACCACCAGTCCCACAGATTGGGTCACAATAAACTTTAACAAATCACAAGGGCCAAACAAACTAGCTCTAGCCCACCAATCAAACATGTAAGTCTAAATCAATGCCACTCGGGCTATAATATCCCGATCTCTGGTCAGGATGTGCCAACGGTCGTCACCAGTGGGCCAATAACAACACTTCACAAATTCACAATTACAACCAAGGTTTATGAATATGTCAGCATCCCTAGCAACATATATCAATGTCATAATGTATAATGCTATCATGAATAGACTACCAAACTTGACATCACAACAAATCATTATATCTAATAACATTTATTCATTTAGAAATTAGAAAACAATGGCATCCAGAACATCTATTCCAACAACCGTACAGAACATCACAAAATCAAAAGAGATGAGAAAAGAGCTCTAATTACCTCATATAAATCTCGGATCTATCCTTGTATCGTATATTGTTGTAATGCTCAAATCATCGCAATGAAAAATAATAGTTTTATTTTATCAATATTTTAACTTAAATTAACTTTTGTAATCATGATTTTGCATGATATTCCTTTCTAAAATGTATGGATACCTCTATGTATCCTAACTTTTATACTTTAATCAAAATGCGGTTCCTAGTATAAATTAAATTATTCCAAAATTATTATTTATAATAAATTTAATTAATTCTAAAACATTACTTACTTCAAGTTAATAAAATCAATTTAAGTTGGGGCTCACTTCACAAAATTACAAAATTAATCCTTTAGCTTTTGATTTGTGTTTTCTAGATCATATTCAATAATATCTTACAAATATTCAATTTTAACTACTAAACATCATTCTCATAATATTAATTATTAACTAATAATTATTAGAGTTCCAAAACTTGATATGATCATAGGCCGGCCTTCCCTTGATCACATTAACTTTTGGCAGTCTATTTGCATATAATCTAATTTCCAATATTTGTCAAATATTTTATGAAAAATTTCCATATGAATCAACTCAATAATCATATATTTTAACTAACCATATCAATTTGAATCATTTTTGTTTAAGTTTCAATTTTCATTATGATTATTTCTCAATTTGTCCACATTTGCTGAAATTAGACACACTCATTTCTCTAAATTTTTATTTATGATCAAATAAAGGTATTTACATCTAAAATTTCTATCATACATTAGTAACTACATGAATTAACCAAAATAAATATTTTCAGCACAGAATATTAATTATTTATATTTATCTTTGTATTTTTATTCTGTTAGATAGGGGTATGAGTTTAGGGATTGTCCAAATCACGTTAATTATTAGCCATGTTTATGTTATCCAATTTTTGCCAAGTGATAGTCAGAATATAATTTATATTATATAATATTTTCATATCAAAATTTCTTATATGAAAATTATTAAAAATTAATTTGTGTAGCTGATCCTGACAGCCATTCTATCTTGTTCAGGCTAATCTTTTAGGATTTTTAATTTACTACATGATTAACGTTTTAAGATAAAAATTGGGTCATTAGTTAATAATAATATCATGAGTTCTTACAAAAATTTTCATGCTAAAAATCCTTCATTTACTATTTCTTTTATATTTTGTATTTCCGTTCCAGATGTACAAGTAATTGTTAATCTAATCCACTAATTACAACTCTAATCATATCTGTAATACATATATTATAGAAAATAACTTATTTTAGTCTTAATCCAATGATTTTGATCATGAAATTATATTTTTAACTAAACTTTTAAGGGTTTAGATCAACTAGTTACGCTTTCTATTAATACAAGGATTCTTGAGACAGATTTGCAAATGCTCAAATCTAATCATCTATCAAGGTGCCCACATGATTTAACTCATTTCTCTATTCCTACATGGAATCATGGGTTGAAGGGTTGAGATCATCTTCTTACTATTCAATGATATAGGATCTGTTTGGGCCCACTTTGATCATAATTTTGGGCTGAATTTTTCTCAAATAACTACTCCTAATCATGGCGATTTTCAAGTATAAAAAATCCCTCAATTCGTAGATTCAAATTGACCTTCATAAGATTTAACAAATCTGATTTCTATAGACAACAGTTTTCTCTCTTCACATTTGAAATTTTTCTCCCAATTTAAAGATCCAAATTGGTCTCTACCTTGATCCCTGCTTAATCTAGAAAGGAAGACATAAAATAAATAATAACTAACCTTGATGATGATGATTGATGGCTGAGATCACTTGATCAATGCCCCATCGTGTCCTCTCTACTTTTTACTCTCGACTTGATCTAAAATGTCTAGCTCTCCCCACTTATTAGATCCAAAAATTTCCAGTAGCTGGCCACCTACCCCATCCACCTCAATATGTTAATTTTTAAAATTAATTATTTAATTACCTTGGTTATTAGCAAGCTAAGTGTAGTCAGTGAATGAGAGAGTGTTGACTTTGGCTTTACTTACATCAATGGCCTATGCATTGCTGGAATTTTTTTTCCTTTTTACAATTTGGGCCACTTTTTGTTATTTATTTTACACACCCAAGTTTCTAGAATTTGCAATTTCACACCTGATTTATCATAAAATATCAAAACACCCCTATTGTGCTTCAAAACCTTCCCAAATTGATAAAAATGACATACATGAATATATTCTACATATTAATAACAAACTTTAAATATTTAAAACATATATTATCGTACAAAATTTTTAATAATCGTTTATTATGTTCACATATTTGCAAAAATATAAATTTTCTTCCAAATTTAAAACAAATTTTTAAAAAATATGCATACTCGTGATAAATGGCGTGAAACTTGAAGTAAGAACTAGTCATCAAGAATTACAAAATTACCATTTATAATAACTTCTATAATTTAACCAACACGCGGTTCCTTGTATAAATTATTCCAAAATTACCATTTATAATAAATTTTAATAATACTAAAACATTACTTGCTCCAAGTTAATAAAATCAATTTAATTCACAGCTCACTTCATAGAATTACCAAACTATTCTTTAGCTTTCGATTGTGTTTTCTGTATCATATTCAACCATATCTTATAAATATTCAATTTTATCTATTAAAAAATATTCTTATAATATTAATTACTAAATAATAATAATTATTATGAGCTCTAAAACTTAACATGATCATAGAGGGGCCTTCCCTTAATCATATTAACTTTTGGTAGTCTATTTGCATATAATTTAATTTCCAATATTTGTAAAATATTTTATGAAAACTTTCCATATGAATCAACCCAATAGTCGTATATTTTAACTAACCATATCAATTTGGATCATTGTTATTTAAGTTTCAAATTTTGTTTTGATTATTGCTCAATCTGTCTATATTTGCTGAAATCAGACACACTGATTTCTCTAAATTTGGATTTATAATCAAATCAAGGCGTAATCTGAAATTTCTATCATACATCAATAAATACCTGAATTAACCAAAATAAATATTTCTAGCACAAAATATTAGTTATTTATATTTATTTATGTATTTTTATTTTGCTGGATAGGGTATGAGTTTAGGGCTGGTCTAAATCACGTTAATTATAAGCCATATTTATATCTTCCAAAAATTAATTTTTATTTCTGCTGAGTAATATTAAAGATGTATTTTATATCATATAAAATTTTTAGATAAAAATTTTCTTTTATTAAAATTATTAAAAATTAATTGGTGCAGCTGATCCTGACAGTCGTTCTACTCTAATAAGGCTGATCTTCTAGGATTCTTAATTTACAACATGATTAACATTTTAAGATAAAAATTGGGTCATTCCTTAATAATAATATGATGATTTCTCACACAAATTTTCATTCTAAAAATCATTCATTTATTTTTAAATTTTTTTTTTCAATTCTAGATTTACTACATGAGTGGAGTAAATCAAGTTATAACCAGTTATAATTGATACTTTTAAAGTACTAATAACAACCCTGATAATAGGTTTAACACAGAGAGTAGAGACAATAACTTATTTAGCCATAATCCAATGATTTAGATCATGAGATTACATTTTTAATTAAACTTTTCATGCTTTACATCAATTAGTTACACTTTCCATTAATACAAAGATTATGGAGACAGATTTACAAATGCTCAAATCTAATCATCTATCAAGGTATCCACACATGATCTAACATCATTTTTCTATGTAAAATTCATGTTACGCACATCTAATGGTTTGGATTATCTAGAACATGCATGGAATCATAGGTCGAAGGGCTGAGATCATCTTCTTACTGTTCAATGGTATAGGATCCGTTTGGGCCCATTTTGATCATAATTTTTGGCATAATTTTCCCCAAATAATTTCCCCTAATTGTGGCCATTTTCAAGTATAAAAAATCCCCCAATTCATAGATTCAAATTGAGCTCTATTAGATTTAACAAATCTGATTTCTATGGACAACAGTTTCCTCTCTTCAAATCTGAAATTTTTCTCCCAATTCAAAGGTCCAGATTGATCTTTACCCTTGATCCTTGCTTAATTTAGAAAAGAAGATATAAAATAAATAATAACTTACCTTGATGATGAAGATGATGATTGATGACTGAGATTACTTGATCAAGGCCCCATCTCCTCTTCCTCTCTCTCTCTCTATTCTCTACTCTTCATTTCCATCTAAAATGTCCAGCTCTCCCCACTTATCAGCCCCAGAAATTTCCAGCAACTGGCCACCTCAATCATCCACCTCAATATGTTAACTTTTATTTTAATTAATTATTTAATTACTTTGGTTATTAGTAAGCCAAGTGTAGTCTTCTAGAAGGGAAAGTGTTGACTTTGGCATTGCTTACATCAATGGTGCATTACAGGGGTGAAACTTGGTACTGGGTTGGTCCGAACCCGCCCGACTCGACCCGTTACCAAAACCAAATATGGGTTTTATTTTTAAGAATTTTTTCAAAAATAGACCCGGTTTCAACCCGACCCGTAGAAACCCGAAACCAAAACTGGGTTCGCACCAACCCGGTACCAAAACCCGACCTGGTGTAATTTATATAATTTTTTAAATAAATTATATATGTTTTTTTGTAATATTAATATATAGGTGGTTAATTAATTTAATATATATTAGTCAAATGGTTTATTTTAAGTGATTAATTGATTTAAATTAATGAATGACTATGATTTAATGAATTATAACATATAATTAATATGGATATTGTAAAAAAAAATTAAAAAAATATATGAGGGGTAGCCGCACGTGTGTACGTGCGGACTATTGGAAGTGGGCTAAACTCCTTTTGTCCTTCTCTCCATTGCGCGACCAGTCAGAGAGGTAGGGAAGAAAAAACGAAATGGAAAAGAAAGAAAGAGAAGGAGAAGAAGAGAAGGAGAAAGAGAAGAAGAGGAGAAGGAGAAGAGAGGAAGGAGGAGGGAGGGGAGAAGCAAGCCGTTCATGTCGTCGCCGACTCTAGCCGTCGCCGCCATCCAACCCATCACCGGTCGGAGGTAAGGAAGATGAGTTTTTGTTTATTTTTGAAATTTTCTTTCCAAGCATGGAAAAAATCATGGGGCTTTTGTTGAATATGACTAGATGTATAAAAATGAAGAAAGGAATTATGGAAAATGGGATGAAAATTCGGATTTGTGGCTAGGGTGACTTAGGGTTTTGAAATTTCTTCCTAAAATGGGTAGAAATTATGGGGGTTTTCGTAAAATCATGTAAATCTTCATTTTGGGAGCCGAATAATGTATATGGAATGTGAAAAATTGAATCCTATGCATGAATTCGAAATTTCAAGAGTTGAAAGCTTTAATATTTTTGCCCCAAATTGCTATATAATGTATTTAAATGATGTTGGGATATATTATTTGTAAAAATTACATGTATAATCTTGGGTAGGAAAGGAAATTTAAAAATTGCATCATATCTTGAATGTGGGGACACCCTAAAAACGTGGCCTAGGCATAGGGCTTTTATACTATTTATGTATGAGATGATTTATAAATAATTTTGAACCCGTTTGGATGTGGGCTTCTATACTAGGTGTTTAATGAGCATGGATACTGATATGAATGTGGAAGTAAACACAAAGCAGAATGTCGATTTAAACACAATAGACTTGACAGTGCCATCACCATCAGATGCAAAATCTAGTGAAAATCAAGTTAAGAGAGAACATAAAACCACTTCAGCAGTATGGGAAGATTTTGCAAAAGTAGTTGTGAATGGAAAACTTGAATTTGGTAAATGTAAATGGTGCAAGAAAAAACTCAAGTGTCCGAGTGCCATGGGTACTAGCACACTTACAAGGCACTTGAAGCGATGTCTTTATAACAAAGGAAAAAATAAAGACAAAAAGCAACCAGTATTGTCTTTCTCCACACCGTCAGATGGTTCGGCGACAGTGACTCCTTGGAAATTTGACCAAAAGTTATGTAGAAAAGCACTTGTGCGAATGATTATTATTGATGAGTTGCCATTTAAGTTTGTAGAGAAGGAGGGATTTAAAGATTTCTGTCAAATACTCCAACCATCATTTGATCTTTTCTTGAGAACAACCTTAGTGAAAGATTGTTTTCAGCTATATAAAGCAGAGAAGGACAAGTTAATGAATATGTTTAAGACAGAAGTCCAAACTATATGCTTGACTACAGATTTATGGACATCAATTCAAAATGTTGGATACTTATGTCTCACTGCACACTACATAGACGCAAATTGGAAGTTGCAAAAATGAATTCTTAATTTTTGTGTTCTTCCATCGCCGCATACTGGTGATGCTATTGCACATTGTATAGAAGCATGCTTGGATGAGTGGAAAATAAAGAAGGTTTGTACTATCTCTGTTGACAATTCTTCATCCAATGATGTGGCTGTGAGAAGTCTTAAATATAAATTGGATCTAAAGGGTCGTTTGTTAGGAGATAGAGAAATTTTCATGTTTGTTGTGCAGCACATATAATTAACCTAATTGTAAGAGATGGGATAAGTGAAATAAATGCATCCATCAATCGTATTCACAATTCTGTGAAGTATGTAAGAAGTTCTGTTGGTAGACAAGAACATTTTCAAAAAGTGATTGAGATTTGCAATCTCTCTTTCAAGGGCACTTTATACTTAGATGTTGCAACTCGATGGAACTCTACCTTTTTGATGTTACAAACAGCTTTGAAATTCAAGAACATTTTTCAACATATGCAAGTGAAGACAAAGAGTTCTTATCTCAAGGGCCTCCAAATACCGTGGATTAGGAACAAGCAAGAGTCATTTGTCGTTTTTTAGAACATTTTTATGAAAGTACTAAAGTCTTGTCTGGATCTGAATATGTTACTGCAAATCAATATTTTCTTGAGTTGTATAAGATTCAAATGCTTTTAATGCCAAATGGGTAATGATGATGATCCACTTATTCGTGAAATGTGTAAAAAAATGAGGGACAAGTTTAATAAGTATTGGGGCTCTATTGGTAAGTGAATATGCTCTTAGTGCTCGCTATTGTGTTGGATTCTCGCTTTAAATTGGCTGCTGTTCGTTTTTGTTATACGAAAATTCTGGATAGAGAAGAAGCTAATCAAATTACAAATATGGTGAAGCATACTTTGGTTAGCCTTTTTAGAATGTATTAACAACAACCTCTTGGTATGTCTTCATCTGAAGAGAGCAGTGTTATAAGGGTGGCGCCCCAATCTAATGCCTTCTTTGATGAGTTTAAACTATGGAAACAATCTGAGGAGAATGTTGATGAGTGGAAAAATGAAGTGGATAGATATTTGGAGGAAGCTTCTGAAGAGAATGAACCAAGTTTTGATGTGTTGGGATGGTGGAAAAATTGTTCAAAGTATAGAACATTATCCTATTTAGCGAGAGATGTTTTAGCAATTCCAGTTTCAACAGTAGCTTCTGAGTCGGCATTTAGCACTGGTGGGCGTGTTCTTGATCAATATAGAAGCTCATTGATACCCAAATTAGTTAAGTGTTTGATATGTGCACAAGATTAGCTTAGAGCTACACCTCGAACAACTGAAGATGAAGAGAAAGCTACTGAATTTGAGAGACTTATATCTGGTAATTATGTTTTTAGATACCATATTTTATATTCTAAAGTCATTTTTAATATTCTTATAATAATTTCGATTAAATGTTTCAGGCATTACCAACTCTAGTTGAGACAAATCACCTCTTTCTCCATTACCAAAACATGCTTGAGGTAACTTAATTTCTAAGATGATTTTTTATGATTATTATCTTCTTATTGTTAACAGTTGCATATATTTTTTTTGTCTAGGTTGATGCATATTATTTTTAAAGATGTAAATCGAGGAGGAAGAACTCGACATTAGAAATGCAGATGGAAATCAAGGGAGAAATTACTTGGAAGTCTTTGAATAGTTTTTTAGTTTTTTTGGAAACTTTGGAGACATCAACTCATTTGAATTTTGAATTTGTTTAAAATTGGATGTAAACTTCTTTAAACTTGAGATTTGTTTATTTGTCATTTTAAATTTGGATTGCACTTAAATTAGATTGGAATGTTGAACTATTATGCTTAGTGTATTTAGATTTAGTTGCTTTGAATAACTGTTATGTGGATTATGTTTGAATTTGAGTTGACATGATAAATCTTTTTCATATTATACTTTCTATTAATATGAGAAATCTATTAGTTTGAATTTCAGATTGTAGTATAAATTTGATTCATATTTTAAGTTTATTGGTATGACAAGTGGTCAATTTCTATTTTAGCAATTTGTATGATAAATATTCAGTTTGAATTCAATTTTAGCAATTTGTATGATAATGTTTAGTTTCAACTACAATAGTTGGTATGATATGTTCATTTTCTATTTGCTACACTTGAGTCATTTTCATTAGCTATTAAATAGAAATGACCAACTAGTCATAAAACTAACTAATTTGTCATTTATTTGTGTCTATAAGGTGCTAAAAAATTGTTTGCAGAGTTCATTCAGAGAATATTGTAGAATTCAGCAAGATGTTGTAGAATTCTTTAAAAGGATGTTGTAGAATTCAGCGTGAGGCTTGACTTCATAAACACAGGTACGTATATTCCAATAATTTTCTTTTAGATTACAATTAAATTAGGAAAAAACAGTTTATTGGTAACCCGAAACCAAACCAAAATCAATGCGAACCCGGTCCGAACCCGGATTAAATTCTTAAGGTTAGGGTTTGGGTTTACTCCAACACGGTTGGCTTAGGGTTTGGGTTCACTCCAACCCGGTATAACCCGACCCGAGTTGCACCCCTATGCATTACTGGAATTTCTTTTTCATTTTTACATTTTGGACCAATTTCTTGTAATTTATTTTATACTCCCGATTTGTTAAAAGTTTACAATTTAACACTCAATTTATTGTAAAATATCAAAATACCCATTCTTAGCTTCAAAATCTTCCCAAATTGATACTAATGGCTTATTTAAATGTATTCTACATATTAATAAAAAAAATTTAATATTTGAAACATGTGTTATCATACAAAAATTTTAAAAAAAATTTATTATGTAACATATTTGCAAAAATATAAATTTTTTTCCCAAATTCGAAATAGGGGGTTTACATTATCAATCTCTTGAACCTGATAAAAAAATGAAACCAAATAAATTTAGCACAACGTGCAAACTGAATAAAACATGAAAAATTTCTCAACCAAATAAAATAGCTAAAAGACAACAAAGGGCACGTTTGTTTATATGAAAAACTTTTCAAACTAAAATTTTTAATCTAAACATTTTCACTCTCCATCACTATCATTTTTTTAGTTATTTATCCACATTTTTTGGGTAATTTGCATATGTACCGAACTAGTTTAACGCTAGTTGCAGGTACACTCATGTAGTTTCACAAATTGCATATTAACCCTACACGGTTTCACCAAAATTGCATATTACCCCAACACCATTACATGCCATTAATATCTGACATTATATTTTTAAAATAACAAAAATACCCTCATCCGTAGTTTCACGAATTGCATATCACCCCATATAGTTTCACAAAAATTTCATATTACCCTATGAAACTATGTATACCAATGAGGGAATATTTTCGTCATTTTTCAAAATATAATGTCAAATATTAACAGCATGCAATGGCATGAACGCAATTTTGGTAAAACGTAATATATAATTCGTGAAACTATGTGGGTATATCTATAATTAGCGTTAAACTATGTGGGTATATATGCAAATTACCCATATTTTTTAGTATAACAACACTACTTTTCAATCATTTCTATACAACTATTAATAACACCTTACTTATCTGTTTTAATTTTATTTCTTTACTCCTCTTCATTACTCCTATCATAATACATCATTCCCACTAATTCAAAAACTTTTACATCAAAAATTTTTCATCTAAAATTTTTGTTTCTTCCCAAAATAAATTAAAAGACAGTTTCATTGAACGAGGAAAAAAGATTAAACAATGCAAGCATAGATTGTACTACCTATTTGAAGAATCCTTCAAAGCCTAGTTCACCAGAAGTCGCTGGAAGTTGTGTTCCCAATTCAATATCTCCATTCATTCGTGTCTGCCCTAGATGGACTTCAAATGAATCCTATGAAAAGTGAAAACCAAACAAAGTTGCTATTAGTTATCAAAAAAAAAAAAAAAAAAACAGAAAAAGAAAAAGAAGTTATCCATAGTGGATAATGTCTTGTGCCATAGCAGAAGCATTGAACATAACTAATAGAAGCCTTCGTTACAGTTATTGCACCATTGGCAATGTGGAAAAGAAGAAAGGAGAAGAAGGTTAAGGAGCATAGCTAAATCAAGAAATAGGGAGTGGTTCAGGAGGTGACCTATGCAAAAAAAATCAACACCATCTAAAATTTATTGATAAATATGTTTCAAGTGGAACTTAACTGCATGCAATATGGAAATTCATGGTTTTAAAACCCGACCGATACCGATTTGATACGGGCGTATCGACGTATCGAATTCGTATCGGCAGACCCGTATGGGGCTTTACAAGCCTGAACCTGATATCCCGTCTGTTCCTTCCGAAATGGCTGCTAGAGGTTGGATGAACTCGAATCAACAACAAATCCATAAGAAACAAATATGCATGCATCCAAATTCTGCGATTTTGCCACTAAGGTGGTGCCTCAGTGGTGCAGGACATGACCCCACGAGTTGGGTGGTCCTGGGTTCAAGTCTCCTTAGCAACATTTTTGAAGTGGTGGCGTTGCAAGTCTTCCCAAGTTTGTAGGAGCCGTCCACCGGTGGGAAATATTAAAAATAATAGGTAATTGGTTGCAAATTGTAAGAATGTCTCAGAATTTAATTGTAATACTAGTTGAGATTTTAATGTATGAATACTCATAAAAAAAATTTCTGCGATTTTTTTCTTCTTAATATAAAACTGCCCGTTTCACTGCTTTTACAAAGAGGGGAAGCATTAAACAGAACTGGAAATCGTTTCAAAACCTGGTTTTGCTCGATTTTATGCATGAACGAAGATATGGGAGGAAATTTCAATCATATACATGCAATAAACGATGGGAAAAATAGATTATTTAGAAAGAAATTTCAGATCTTGGCCTGATAAGGAAATTTGGGGAAATTAAAAAAATTTAATTTATGCTTTTTCATTGTTAAAAACATCAGTTCTAAGTCAGATCTGACGATTGGAGGACCAATCGAAGCTGCTGCTTCAATTTCGTCCATTATTTTTTATATTTTGAATATTTTTATTGCGAAAATATTTAAACCATCAGATCTAAGCCAGATCCGATGATTCGAGGACTAATCGACGCTGCTGCTTCAATTTCGTCCTTCATTTTTTAAAAATATTTTTATTCCAGAAATATTGAAAAAAGAGACCGAAAATATTTAAAAAAGAAATTTTTTTAAATAATCAGATCTAAGCCAGATCTGATGATCGGAGGACAGATCAAAACTGCTGCTGCAATTTTATCCTTTATTTTTAAAATATTTTTATTCTAAAAAAATTCAAAAGAAAATTGTTTAAATCATCAGATCTACTAGATCTAAAAATTATGTGAAGCAACGTCAATCTGTGTGAAATAATAACATCTATGTTTTCCTACAAACTACAAATTTTTTGACGAATATATGTTTTTGAAATTAAATAATTTGAATTAAAAATTTCTGAAAAATAAAAATCAGAAAAATTATATGCATGTATATAATTTTGCAATACAATAATATATACTGCATTTTTATTTATTGCAATTTAAGAAAATTCTAACTTCATTTTTATTTTTTGGAATTACGGAAACTTAAAATTCTAATAAAATATTCTAAAATTACGTGTTTCTTTAGATTACAAAATCTTGAAATTATAAAAATAATTTCAAAAATGAAAAAGAAAAATTATATTTGTTAGGCCCGTATGAAATTGATAAAATAGGAGAATAATAGCACAAAGAGTGATCTAGGAAGGAACAAATAAATTTCACATACCACAAAAATAATTCAAAAAAAACACCACAAATTATAGTGTTTCGGTTAACACACCTACTCCACTCTCCAAGTCAACGCCTTGACTCGGGTTTCCACTAGTCAACTTTGAATTCAAGTTACAGTGGTACGATCTCAATCGTCTTCTGGATTATACAAATGGCTCCAGGTGGCACGTGAAGCTTTCCACAAATCACAATGAAAGCTTTCCTCTTGAATTAGACAACTTCTAATTCAAGGTAAAATAAATAAAAATGAAATAAAGCTTACAACCAATTTCATAGCACAGAAGTATGAAGATGAAACTTTTAATAAGATAATTACAACGATCTTCAATATGTTGCTTCTGACAGATTGACAGAAGATCACAGAGAATGCCTTGAAATAGATCTGCACTTTTGAAAATATTCTCTCTTAATTAAATTTCCAGTTGAAATTCATTGTCTATTTATAACTTTTAACTTCCAATCGCCAAGAGAGATTTTCTCCACCAAATCTGTAACCAATTAGATTTTTTGGAATTACAAAAACTTAAAATTCTAATAAAATATTCTCAAAATACGTGTTTCTTTAGATTACAAAATCTTGAAATTATAAAAATAATTTCAAAAATGAAAAAGAAAAATTATATTTGTTAGGCCCGTATGAAACTGATAAAAGAGGGGAATAATAGCACAAAGAGTGATCAAAGAAGGAACAAAATAAATTTCACACACCACAAAAGTAATTCAAAGAAAACACCACAAATTATAGTGTTTTAGTTAACACACCTACTCTACTCTCCAAGTAAACGCCTTGACTCGGGTTTCCACTAATCAACTTTGAATTCAAGTTACAGTGGTACGATCTCAATTGTCTTCTGGATTACACAAATGGCTCCAGGTGGCACGTGAAGTTTTCCACAAATCACAATGAAAACTTTCCTCTTGAATTAGGCAACTTCTAATTCAAGGTAAAATAAATAAAAAACAAAATAAAGCTTACAACCAATTTCATAGCATAGAAGCACGGAGATGAAACTTTTAATAAGATAGTTACGACGATCTTCAATATGTTGCTTCTGACAGATGGACAGAGGATCACAGAGAATGCCTTGAAACAGATCTGTACTTTTGAAAATATTCTCTCTGAATTAAATTTCCAGTTGAAACTCATTGTATATTTATAGCTTTTAACTTCCAATCGCCAAAAGAGATTTTCTCCACCAAATCTGCAACCAATTAGATTTTTCTCAACCACCCGTAACAACTTAAGAAACTGAAACTGCCAAGAGAGATTTTCTCCAACAAATCCGTAACTAATCGGATTTTTCTTGACAACCTGTAACAACCTAGGAAAACTCCTCAAACTAGCCATGTCATCATCCAATCACCTATCCATTGATCTTGCTAAACAAACTGTCAAAGTCTCAACCAAAAACTGTTGAAGTTTCAAACCAAAACAGTTGAAGTTTGAAACTAAATCAGTTGAAGTTGCAAACCAAAACTGCTGAAGTTTTACATCAAAACCTCGACAAGTTCTCGACAAATTTACAACACAATTCAATGCTAACTTGTTACAACCATTCATTGCGAATCAAATACAAGCAACACATTTCAAGCATTAAATTCTTAACTTGTCTATCATCAAAACAGTATTAGTCAACAATATTGAATGTACATAAATTTGATGTTTTTCTCTTCTTGTTTATTATTTAATTTTAGTATGATATTGTAAATCATAGTTGTAATATTGTATATAAAAAATCATAGCACCCGTAACCATCTACTTGTAAAAGAATCCTACATATAGAAAGAATGTAAAGTCGTCATACATTATTATATTTCTTACTTTTTGAATTTATTATATATAGTTTTCAGATTTTTTTTTTGAGTTAAAAAAATTTCCATCCAATACAGTTCGATACCAATGTAATATGGCCAATACGCCGCCTGATACTGATATTCAGAGCCATGAATATGATGATTCAAGATGCACCATCACCTGCTACCAAATTTTTAGACATTCACATCTAACATTTCTTAAGTTTAACGTTAAAAATAACAAATTAAATAATAAAGTCTGGACAATCCAAAATTCTAAATTATAATATTATTTATGTTTGAGGAGCAATTCTGTTAGCCTAGACTAAGCAAATGTCCCACTTAGTCATCTCAAGAAACTCATTTACAATAACTTTTTTTCTTTTTTCTTTATATATTTGTTTATCTAAATTTAACATATAAACTAAGTTTTACCATTTTTTGATATGTTTATATATATTTTTGAGATTTCTAAACACTATGTGTATATATGTGTTTAAAATACCCTACTCTTTCAAAATCAAAAATAAATATATAACATATCCAAAAGTGGTAAAACTTGGTTTATATATTAAATACACTTAGATAAACAAGTGTACAAAGAAAAAGCAAAAAAAAAATTGTTGTAAATGCGTATTTTGAGACGAGTTAAGTGAGACATTTGTTTAGCCTGGATTGATAGAATCATTCTTCCATATGCTTTAGGCACAATCATGTCGGTCCATAACAGTCGTATACTTAAAAACTTGGCTGATTGACGTTTTCGGTTCCAAGACATGCAGAAAATGATGAAAATAATAAAGGTAGACCATCCAATACTTGTGAAAACAAACATATTAATATCATTTGAGGTGCTCAGTTTCAGCAGCATCATAATAGCAATACGCACATATGCTTGCATGATTCTCAACTTCATGCCATAGATAGCCATAAGATAAGATAATCAACCACAAGATTATTCAAAAACAAAACACTAACACAAATAAAATTTAAAAAAAAGGAACAAAGAAGTAGCACGAAATGTTCCAAAGGCAGGGGTTGAATATTTTTGAAATCTTTTAATAAAAAAAAAAAATTTTGAAATGTTGTGGCTGACGAAACCAGCGCAAGCAGAGTTGGGGCAAACTCAATCATTCAGATAGCAATCAATGTTTTAAAAACCGAACCGAGAACTGAACCGTTTTTATGTCTGGTTCAGGTCCAACCGGTTCAACCGTGGTTCAAACCATTTTAAACCGTGATGTCAGCATGACATAATTATGACGTAATAATTATATTTAATTTATTTTAATTATTTCAAAATTAAATTAAATAAAGAAATAAATATAAATTCTATGTAATATAAAAATTACACGGGGCATCAACAATACATTCAAGTTCATCATATTAAAATTATTATGCAAATCAAGAAAAAAACAAAACCACATATATTAATCAAGATGAAATTTTAAAAATAATGACAAATTTTAACAATTTAAGAAGAGTGCGCTGACCTGAAATAGGTGCAATTCTTTCATCTTTTTTTGTTCCTATATGCTTGATCAGAATATCTACAATGAAATGACAAATATTAATAGAAGGATATAAGACATTTATAAAAAAAATATAATTTTACTTTACTTGATGAAATTAACCATCTAAAAATAAGAAAAAGCAGGAATAGAACATCATTCAATTTTGAGCAAAGTTTGACAACTATTTAGGTATAAAGTGAGTACAAAACACAACTACGCAGGAATAGAACATATTTGAGATATCTAATTCAAACAAAAAACTTCAAAGTTGATATCTTCAAAATATCCAAAAAAGAAATATCTCCACAATTGCATCTTCATGAATATCCTCAATTTTCTCTATTTTTTTCATGATCTTCTTGAATTAGCATTGACCCTATCAATGGATATTACAATCAAATATTAGTTTTTGTGTTTTCCCTGCAAATTGAGATTACACTCACCATACTTTGTTATTATTATTATTTTTCAAAAAAAAATTTCTTATTTTTTACAAATGATTTTCCGTGGATGAGAGGGAGTGGGTCCGGCAAGTTTAGACAATTCACGGTTGTCTACCAGCATACATAGCTTTAAAAGTAAAGCTTTGTTCTGGCACACGCCCATACCGTGAAAAATCTAACACTGTGCATCTTTGATGGGTGTGGAACCCACAACATTAACACAATGCATCTGAAAGGCTGAATTTTTTTACCCACGCAAGCACGCACCCGCAAAATGTAAGTTTTAATGATGGAGACGAGTTTTTGGCTTTACCAAAGGGGCTGTGAAGATGAAGGGGATGCTGTGATGCCGGAATCGACGCTGTGATGCCGGAGAATCGACACTGGAAACGACGAATCGACACCGGAGAAGAGGACAACAGAGCTTGAAAGAGGTGAAACCCATTGGACTGTCGGACGCTGCTGGATGATGGGTTTGGGAGAGAAGAGTTTTCGGGGCCCATTGGAAACGACAAATCGACGCCGGAGAAGAGGAAAACAAAGCCCAAAAGGGGCAAAACGACGAGCTCGACGCCGGATGCTGTTGGATGATGGGTTTGGGATGATGTGTTGCCGGACGACGATTTGCCGTACGACGATGATTTGGGCGGAAGGGTTTGCGACGAGCGGGAAAGGCACAGCACAGGCAGGGCAGCGGGAGGGAAGGGTTTGCGGGGCCCGTTTGATTTTTCCTTCTTTTATATTATTTACAAAAAAAGGGGCGAACTGAACCGCGGTCGGGCCGATTTTCACGGTTCGGCCGCCCGGTTCACATGGTTCAAACGGTTTTCGGCTAAAATAGAAAACCCGTACCAAACCGAACCGTTAATCTGGCGGTTCACGGTTCGACCGGTCGGACCGGGCGGTCCGGTCCGGTTTTCAAAACACTGATAGCAATACATTGAGGTGTGAAAGAGGATCACAATGACCCACAAAGAAATGAAAGTCAAAAGCAGACCCCAAGATATATCCCCGAAGTTCCCATACGCAGGAACTCCTAAATATCCATAACAGGTACAACAAATTTATGATTCCAGCGCAAGGGGACCATTTTCTGCCATGATGTAGCAAATTTTTACGTGAGAGAGAGAGAGGGGCAATTCTATGTAAAATTTACTAGTTCTTGGTGATTATTTCAATGTCATAACAGGTTGTTCTGCTTTTTTCTTATTATCATTATTTTTTTAATCGTAGGTTGTTCTGCTTTTTAAGAGATGATTCTTTGAAATTCAAATACTGTCCAAGGCATCCGTCTACTAAAAATCCATCAAACAAAGAACCGACATCGTGCATCTCTGGAGCAAACACATCCGAAAAGGTTGCCCAAGATTTGAAAATCTCCAAAGTATTACTGCAGGTTTCGATCATATGATCCCAGCCAATACAATCACACGAATCTCAATCTAATCAAATAAGGTAACATCGAGAAACCAAATGAGAGAGAGCGGTCATACCAACAACCAAAATTCCAAAACAACTTTTCAGATTTAGATCAATTTAAGTCAGACATGGCAAGTCAAGGGGGAAAGAACACAACCATGGACGTAAATGGAAGCACTACAGCTCACAAGCTATCATACAACATATCATGCCAAAAAACGGATCTGTGTGCTCTATGTGTCAGACCCAATGGTCATTTTTTTGAATCTGTGCGTGATAAGTGGTATCAGAGGGGGAAAATGAACCAAGCGAAAGTTGGTGGGCTTATAATAGTCTAGAACCGAATCCCAGATCGAAAAGAGAAAAAGTTTCTGATTGTTTATAAGTGGGTCTCAAGTTAAATATGGTGTGATGCGTTTTAAAACTGTACGACTAAGCTGCTAAGCCAAAGCGAATAATATCACACTGTGAGGCCCATATTTGAAGTTGATGTTATTGCTTCGTCATGGATAGAAAATCTCTCAAATTGTAGCGCATGGATCTGGTGGAGGGACTTAAGTTATTGGATAGAAAATGTAGAGATCCATAACACGTCAAATACCTTCTAGTAGTGAAGTCTATTTGGTCTGATTCATCTAGACCAAAAGCCATATAAGTTTCTGGCTCAAGGTCAAGGTGCATACAAAATCGAAGCAGATGAATATTCCAGAAAGCATAACTCTCTTTCTTTATTTTTTATACTGCCTTCGCTGAAACATAATTTGAGGGATGTCCAAGGATGGGTTATTTGATATGTGCATGGAGAGCCAACCCATGGGAAGTGCTTCCCACATTTTTTTCACATGAAGCTACATCTCCACCATTAATTTAGGCTGAAGCTGAAAAAACTGCTGGGGAACATCGAATTTGCGTGACAGACTCGCACATCGTCTCTGTCTTCCCCAGCTCTTTGTGCGTCCCTCCCTCTTCCGTCTTCCTTCCTCCCTTTTTGATAATGGCCGATAGCAGAGATGGTATGAACATTAAATTGCCCAAATAAATTGCTAGCTATTATGTCGTTTTCTTTCCACTCGAGGAGAGAGACAATGAAGACCACCACGGGAGATTATTGGGTTTTCTTCTTCTTCATTGTTTGTGGGTATTGATTTTTCGGCGGATTTAGAGATAGTCACGGGAGAAGATAGATCTGTTGTTGATTTGAAGAAGATATATGCTCCCGCAGCAGCGTTCTCGACACCCCTATCCCGCCAAACCCAATCAGCAAAGACAGGAAGAGAGGATGCCGATTCTCTTTGCCGCCTTTTTTCTCCCGAGGCTCGACCCAAATCACCATTTTTCTTCACCACCCTCACGCTCGGTAGGTTTGAGCGGCGATTGGTGGCACTAATTAGCAATGAAGAAGAATACTGCAACAACATTTTTTTTCAGATTTATGAGATTGGTGAATAGATCTGGTCCAGCGAGTTGGGAATCGGAGTTAGGATGCTGGCGGCGAGTAATTGGTCGATTCTGATCGGAGATCCAACGGCCGGCGGAAAGTGGGTAGGAAGCAACGACGGCGGCGGCGGATAAGGTTCGGGGAAGATGTAGAGGGTGACACATCATGAGTGTCTGTCGCAACGGATAAAAATTCGGTGATGCACTTTAAGTGTTTGTCACGACGGACAGAAATTCGGATTATTAATGGGCAGATTTTATTTTATTTAGATTGAATTAATTTTTATTTTAAATTAAATTAATATTTATTTTATTATTTGTTAAATTGATCATTATAATGATTTAATTTGTTTTAATCTTCATTTTAATTTTAATTTTATTAATTTCACATTGAACAACTGGATAGAGAGATGGATGACTTCCGGAGAGGGAAGATGGTCGAGCACTGGAGTTCAATACTCCAGCGACACATTGTATTGGTGCACATGCGAGCCATTTTGTAAAATGAACTATTCAAATAATTTTGCAATTCTGCCCCAATTATTTTAATAATCCATATCCCAATTTATTTAACTAAAATTTTATGAGAAAATTTTGATTTTCATAAACATACACAAAAAGCGCTTTATTAATGCATTCTTCGTAATTTTTATGTGAAAAAATAGAAAAACATACAAAAGTTTATATTTAGATGTTAGATTTAGGTAGATTCATTAAATAATTTTTTGCTAATACAAAAATACTTAATCATTAAACTAGCTCCAAAAAATAATATATATTTATCTTATTTAGATCTAAATTATAGTTGTACATCAAAAAAAATTTCATTAAAAGTTTTATCATTTTCCAAAGACACACATAATTTAAATAAATATAATTTATTACAAATTTATTCCTAAAAGTCATATATAATTATTACCATTTTATATATTTTTAATTTTATATTTAGAATTTTTGTAAATTTTCTATTTAATTATAGTTTTATATATTTACGTAAATTTCTATTTCATTCAATTTATAGTGAACGGTATGGATCTTTGCAAATTTAAAGCACGAAATTAATCAAAATAATTATTTTCATCAACTTTGCATAAGGTATTTATATTTGTATATTTATTTCAATTAAAATGAAAATAATAATTTTTAATTAATTTTTAAGATAAAATTCAACCATTGATATTTTCTATTTTTTGTATAAACTACATGAATGTCAAAGATACATAATACATAAGTTTAATTCAATCCCAAAAATCATATACATTTAGTTTATTTAAATCTAAATTATAGTTTTATATCGAAAATTTTCATTGGACTTTAAATTTGATAGGACTTTATTTAGAGGTGTTCTATAACATGAAAATTTTCTATAAAATTTTAATTTAATGTAAATATTTATTAAACTAATAATTTTACATTGACTTGACTTGAAGTAAATAAATTTTTATTTTTATTTTAAATTTATTAATTGTAGTCTATATAATTTTATTTTTATTTTAAATTTATACATATATAATACCAACCCGTAACTTCTTGTCTTGCCAATGGATAATTAAACTTCATTGTGAAATAAAAGTTCATATGTAATCCTTATATATCACAATTTATTGTATATATCCTTTATAATTGGATGTGTGAAAACATGCGAATATTCAAAATTATAAGTCTATTATATATAAAAAAACTAATATAAAATCTAAAATACTATTTACCAATATATAAATTTTATGTTGGTATAAATTAGAAAGACTGATTATCCATTTAATTGAAATACTATTTACCATTTAATTAGAAATACTATTTACCATTTAATAATTTATATGTTTTAATGTTTTCTTATAAACTATAAGAATGTTATTTTAGATAACTTTATTTTTAAATATATAATTTATTTTCTAAATATAATTTATGCTGGAGCATTGCGGGAGGGTAGGTTGGCATATGAATTTTCCTTTTAAAAATTAAAATTTAGGAGTTGATAATTTTAAAATTTTTATATAAACTATAAGAATACTAGTTTACCTTTTTTTTATAATTACATCCGGTTCGACTTGTTAGACCATAGTTCACTCTCTCCAAAAATGAATGTTTTGTTTTTTTAAAATATATATGTGTCCCGCAGGCATCCAAAAATGAATATTTTATTTTTCTAAAATATATATGTGTCCTGCGGGCGTCCAAAAATGAATATTTTGTTTTCTAAAATATATATATGTGTCCCGCGGGCCTCCAAAAATGAATATTTTATTTTCAAAATATATATATGTGTCCCGCGGGCCACAAAATTTTGTTTTCTAAAAATATATATGTGTCCCGTGGGCCTCAAAAAATGAATATTTTATTTTCTAAAAATATATATATGTCCTGCGGGACTCCAAAAATGAATATTTTGTTTTCTAAAATATATATATGTGTCCCGCGGGCCTCCAAAAATGAATGTTTTATTTTTCTAAAATATATATGTGTCTCGCGGGCCTCCAAAAATGAATATTATTATATTATTACTTAAAATTTATAATATAAACTATAATGATAATATTTTATAATTTCAAGAAATTTTCTTATAAATTTACAATTATATAAAATCGTAACGTATATTCAAAAGAGCCAACATGTATTTACTTCATAATTACAGTTAACAATACAATAAAGTAGCATATATTTACTAATTAAATCTAAATTACAGTTATATATAATTGATCATAGTTTAGTTCTACAGCGTCATATATATAATTATTTTATTATTTTATATTTTTACGTAAATTTCTATTTCATTTTATCGAGAGGAGTTGATTTTTTATATAAATTTATATATTTAAATAGTTTTAAAATTATTTAGACATCAAATAAATTATTAAGTATATATATTTTGCAAAATACACAGATTAAGTAAAATATTCAAAAATTATAAAAAATTAGATGCTGTTAGATTATAAAAAGTTATAAAAAATTATTTGAAATAAATAATTTATCATCATTAAAAAATATTTATTTTGCAAGATATATATTTTAATTAATACTTTTCATATGGATTTAAATTAATTTTTAATTTTGTTTAAATTTGATTAACTTTGGTTAAATTTGATTTAACCTTATTTTGTTACAATGTTGGGACATATAATTAAAATTTACTTAAATTTTAATATTGAGATGCAGAATTAAATAATGATTTAAATTAAGTATTTTTTACCAATTTAAGTTTTGGCATAGTTTTAATTACAGTTTTGGAACATATAATTTGTCTATAAATTTCGTATAAATTTTTTATTCAATGTAAATATTTATTAATTTCATAGTTTTACATCGATTTCAATTGAAGTAAATAAATTTTTATTTTTATTTTAAATTAATTAATTCTATTAACAATAAATCACAAGTAGTATATTAATATGTTAAACTTGTAATATAAACTGTAATAATATAATTTTATAATTTTAATAAATTTTAATATATTAATATGTTAAATTTCTAATATAAACTGTAATAATATTATTATATAATTTAAATAAAATTTATTATAAAATTTTTATTAAATGTAGTTATTTACTAAATTGATTATTTAACCAATCCCAAAAAGTAACATATATTTCTATTTTTAAATATAAATTACAGTTATATATAATTTATTTCAATTTTAGTTTTACAGCATCATATATACTAATTTTTACAATTTTATATATTTACGTAAATTTTATTTTTATTTAATTTAAATTACTTAATAATTTTTCTTATAAACTCATATATTTATTTAGTTTTAAAATTATTTAAAGGTTTTGCATAGTTATGAAATGAATTATAATAATAAAATTTTAGAGAAAAGCTTTTCGTATAAAGCTTTTTAGAATAGGAAAAATAACATTAATAATTTAAAATTAATGATGAGGAGAAAAGAGAATAAAGTTAAAATGGATAGGATATTAACATACATTATATGTTCCCCTCAAAGATGTTAAAATTTTGAAAATATATTTCTCTAATTGTATGTTTCAAAATTTTCACCTAATGATATGTTTGAAATTTGATAAATTTTTTTAGAGAAAAACTTCTGGTATAAAAATTTTTTAAATAGAAAATTAAAATAAGATTAATACTGAGGAGAAAAGAGAATAAAATTAAAATAGATAGGATATTAATATGCCTTATATATTTTATCAAAATTTAATAGTTATATATTATCAAAAAAATTTAATAGTTATATGTTTGCCCTTAAAAGATGTTAAATTTTTTAAAATATATATTCAGATTATTTTAATAATATCAATTTTATAGTACATGTGCTTTTTTAATTATATGATTACAATTAAGAAAGAGCTCCCATGGGATATAATTTCATGTTAATGCTCATACACAAGGGTGCGTTATCACGTTGCCATCTACTAGTACACCATCTTTGCTTTTTAGTTGTAATATCTATGCACCTCAAAGTCGAAGGTACATTTAATAAAAAAAAGTTAAAAATATATACCAATTTTAATTAAAATTAAAATGTTGAATTCTCGTATTTCGTTCAAATTATTTTGAATTGAATTAAAATAAAAAACAAAAATTATTATATATCAAAAAAATCATTTTTGCATGATTAAATACTTATAAAATTTTAAAATACTTTTTAACTCATAGTTGGAGCACCAGTTATGTTTATCCGTCAGTCCCAAACCATCTCCTATGGATGCCTACGACAACACTACTGATGGCCAATAATTAAGCCCAATAAAAATAATCTTAAAAATTATTTTTAATGTGAAAAATACCTTAAATAAAAATTTTGTTGACTAATTTGAAACGAAGATTATAAAAGTACTAAAATGTTAAGTATTTTAAATTAAGTATGCTCACTATTCATTATAAAATAATTTGGTGGTGAGTGCATTGGTATTACTCAAATATAGATATATGGAACGATTGGGAGGAAAATTGTTAAAATTAAATAAGTTTGAAATAAGTTATACCTATTTTTACAAAAAAAATGCTTCAATTTATATTAAGCTATTCTGTAGAGTCTAAGGACATTAATTATATTAAGCTTTGAATGCACTTTGAATTAGCTAATTTCTTATCCTTTCCAGTGAATAAGTTGTCACATTTTTATATTATAAATTATAAAATATTAAAATTATCTTAAATAATATATTTTTTATTTTTATTAAATAAAATTTGAAAATATATTAATGATTAAAACTTATTTTTTAACTATTAATAACAATTATTATATCATGTAAATGTATAATTTAAATATATATAAAGTCATAAATTCATTTCTTATACGAGCGTTACCTACTACATCTATGAATTCTATATTATGATTTAATTATATGTTCTAAAACTGTAATTTAAACTATGTCAAAACTTAGATTGGTAAAAAATATTTAGTTTAAATCATTATTTAATTATGTGTCTCAAAATTAGTAATTAAGTAAATAATGGTTTAATTATATGTCCCAAAATTATAACAAAATAAAGTTTAATCAAATTTAAATAAAATTGAAATTTAATTTAAACAAATATGAAAAGTATTAATTAAAATAAATAAATTGCAAAATAAATATTTATAAATCGATGATAAATTATTTATTTCAAATAAATAGTAATAATTATTTTGATATTTTACGTCAATGTAAATACTTTTATTTAATTATTTTCAAAACTCCATGAAGCAAATCAAAATTTAAAACCTTATAACAAATTTAAAATCTTAATTTTAATTTTAATTTTATATTAAAACAGTTAATTTTTTAATGAAACTTATTTTTTAATCGCCAGAGTATCAGATTGACATTTGCCATTACTTTTTATAAATTATTGCACGTGTACAGATTGATGTTCACCGCCAGAGTATGAAGCTTTGGTACTCCATCATCCAAAGGGCGGAAGGCAGCCATGAATCTACAGCACCATCTCTTGTTTTCTCTAGATCTAGTGCCTGTAAGCCTCAATCCGACGATCTGAATCATCATATGGAAAGCTAGCAAAAACTCCTAAAGTTCGGTGGGAAAGGTTTCTTCTTCGGTAACAACTCCAGCAGCCATGGCGGCCCGACATTTTCAACCATCAGTATTCTTCTCAAGGGGGTTTTGGCAGATTTGGATGTTGCCTTCATTATCACTAGCAAAATCCATTAACCTCACCTTTGATTGATGATATGCTTGCAGCAATCTTGAAGTAATCGAGATCTTATATTTGTTCATCTCACCCACCACCTACCAACTGAAATTTCCAATCTTCCGATGACCTCCATGAAATCTGATAATTGGAAAAGCATTGCAACGAATCCAGCAGCAACTATAATTTCACCGACAGATGGTAAGTCATTTTCTTCACAACCGTGGAAGAAGGAAGAAAAATGAGGGAGAAAGAAAAACGCGGAGTCGGGAAAGAGAGAGAGGAAACAAGAGTCTGGCAATAATTCCGATATCCCCTTGCATTTTTTGCACTTTCCAAATATGCCCAAATGCATCGCAGCCGTTCAGCCGAAATTGACGGTAGATAGTGAGCTTCCCATGAGAGAATTGCGAGAAGCGCTTCCCATGGGTTGGGCCTCCTTAATAAATTTCTTCTTGACGCCCAACCCATAGGAAGTGCTTCCTATGTTTTTCTTGTAGATAGCCGTATTTAATGAGAGCCAACCCATGGGAAGCGCTTCCCGTGTTTTTCTCATTGAAAGCTCATCTCCAGCCATCAATTTCTCTTGAACGGTCGGGATTAAAAAGGGCATTTTTGATAGATCAAAAATTTTGGCGTGAGGATACGGGGCATCTTTCGGCTTAGGTGTTACGGACTACAGTGAGATGGGATGGAGAAGGATGGAGAAATGGAGAAGCTCATCTCCTTCTTCGCCGGCGACTTCAATGGCTGCCGGATTTGATGCAAACGGTCATGGATGGCAACCACAGATAGATCCGGGGGGAAGATGCTTACACGCACCTCTTCCCCCATTCTATCAGATTTTTGCTTGGTTGTCCATATGGAATCCCATTTATTTTTCATTTCATTTTATTTTTTCAGCATTGCTGTTTTGTTTTCCATTTTTTGTTGCAACCCGGTGAATCTAGTGGCGCAATTTAGCTTGATTCGGATGGATTTTTCATATCTGCTTTTGGACGGGGCATGGTTGGTACTGCCGTCGTCGTCGCCACGGGTGTCGGCGGCGGTTTGGATGCTGGATATGGAGCTGTGATGCCAGTTGTGGTAATGAGCGATAGCCGGTGATGATAGGTCATGGGGCTGTCGACTATGGTTTCGATGGTTTGGGGAAGAAGATGAGTTGTTGTCGAATTTACAGAAAACCCCCTGTCTAGAGATATTTTGCAAATCTTATTATTTTACAAATATATTTATTATATTTTTAGATAGTGTAAATACACCTTATTTAAGTAGTTTTGAGTAATCCAGGTAACTGCATGATCAAAAGTATGATGATTGGCTTTGATCTAAATAAAAAACATCATGGTGAGCCTGAACTGAAATGACTTTACCAAGACTTTAGTAAGGTCAGGCTTATTGAATCACAACCCCAAGTTTTTATTGATCATGTTATGTTCTTGGTCCTTATATTTTCTGAGGACCTTTGGTTGCATATGAATAAGAACACCTTTCTTGGTTTTGAAAATGAGATTTCACTAGGAGCTAATGCTTCAATGAAAACTTTTCAGGAAGACCTATCAAAGGAGAAGCGACGTCAAATTTGTGGGCTAATGCAACAATTTATGTATAATCTAAAATTTTATTTTTAATATTTTATTTATTTTATAAATTTTGAATGCCCTTAAAATTTTTTCTTGGTAAATTTTGGTAAATTTTAAATTAGTATTTTGTTGCTCATGATATATGTCTGGATTCATTTTTCTCCAAATGCCTATTTTAAAAATTTTAAATGAAATAAATTTCAAAAAAATATCAAATTGGATGCGTGAATATATGTTTTAAATTATACATGTGAATATATGGTTTAAATTATACATTTAAATGATATAATCATTGAATCTATGATTGTACATACATTTTAAATTATATGTTTACATAATATAATCATCGTTACTAATTTTTAAAAATAAATTTTAATCATTAATATATTTTCAAAGTTTTTAATATGAAATATAAAAATATATTATTTAAGATAATTTAATATTTGCTAATTTATAATCTAGAAATGTGACAACTTATTCACTTGGAAAGATAGGAAATTAGCTAATTCTAATTTCATTCAAAGCTCAATATAATTAACGTCGTTAGATTTTTTAAAATAGCTCAATATAAATTTAAGTATTTTTGTTTGTAAAAATGGGAATAACTTATTTCAAACCTAGGTAATTTTATCATTTTTCCTCCTAACATTCCATGTCTATATTTGAGTAATACCAAAGCACCCACAACCGGAGTGCTCTAAAATGAATAATGAGCATACTTAATTTAAAATACTTAATATTTTTGTATTTTTATAATCTTCATTTCAAATTAATCGAAAAATATTTATTTATTTTTCACATTAAAAATAATTTTTTGAATTATTTATCTTGGTCTTCATTATTGGCCATTGGTGGTGTTGAAATACATATTTGTCAAATATTTGTACCATAACTTTGTTCTAGAAAGTAAGTTGGATTATTTGATTAATTCATTTTTCATGGAGCTTCAATTCAAATTAATTTAATTCAACAAAATTAGAGATAATATTGGGTGAATTTTTGTAAAGTTTTTATTTAACAGAAATGACAATAATTGATAGCCTTTTTGTGACTACCCATCATTTCAATTCACACTTGTTATACTAAAATGAATAAATAAAAGTTAAGTAATAAAAATATTAATGGAATAGTTTATTTTATATTTTTCATTTCTTCATTTTTCAAAAAAGCAATTATTTTATTTTATATTATTTATTTTTATGTTTGAATGCATGTTTATATGTTGAAATTATATTACAGATAATGCACATAAAAAGCTTATTAGCTTAAAAGTCCCAAAAAGTCAAATATATTTATTCACAACATTTAAAAATACTTAATTATTAAACCAGTACCAAAAATCATATATATTTATATTATCAAATGTTAATTATAGTAATATAATTTAAATAAATATAATTTATACAATTTTATTTTTAAAATTCAATATAATAATTATAGTTTTATATATTTATTTAAATTTTATTTTATTCGATTTAAATTAATTACACATTTAATTGAAATAATAATTTATTATTAATTTGCAAAATAAAATTCAATGGTTGATATGTTTTAAATCAATATAATAAATTTATTACATTTATAATTAATTTCTTTAATTTTTATTTTAATTCTAAATAACATTTATTTTTATTAATATACTTAATTATTAATTTTGGTACACTTATTAATTTCAAAAACTACATGAATGTCAAAGATACAAAATACATAAGTTTAAATCAATCCTAAAAATCATATATATTTAGTTTATTTAAATCTAAATTATAGTTTTATATCAAAAAAATTTCATTGGACTTTAAATTTGATTGGACTTTATTTAGAGGTGTTCTATAACATGAAAATTTTCTATAAATTTTTAATTCAATGTAAATATTTATTAAACTTATAATTTTACATTGATTTCACTTGAAGTAAATAAATTTTTATTTTTATTTTTAAATTTATTAATTCTAGTAACAATAAATCACAATTAGTATATTAATACGTTAAATTTGTAATATAAACTGTAATAATATTATTATATAATTTTAATAAATTTTATTATAAAATTTCTATTAAATATAGTTATTTAATAAATTGATTATTTAACCAATCCCAAAAAGTAACATATATTTATATATTAAATCTGAATTATAATTATATATAATTTATTACAATTTTAGATTTACAGCATCATATATAATAATTTTTACAATTTTATATATTTACGTAAATTTTGATTTTATTTAATTTAAATTACTTAATATTTTTAATTATAAATTCATATATTTATTTAGTTTTAAAATTATTTAAAGGTTTTGCGTAGTTATGAAATGAATTATTAATTATATATCTTTCACAAAATACACAAATTAGGTAAAATATTTATAAAATAACAAAAATTAGATGTGGTTAGATGCTGTTAGATACGGTTAGATACAGTTAGATGCGGTTAGATGTAGTTAGATGCGGTTAGACGTTATTAGATTAAAGTGGATTTCATTAAATCATATTATTTGGTTTCAAACTCCGTAATTAAGGTATAAATAACCTTACAAGTGGCCTAGGATCATATTACAAGTGTTAAATTTGGATTAACTTATTAATTTCAAAAATTAGATGCAGTTAGATGCTGTTAGATCTAATTAGATGCTGTTAGATGTGGTTATATACGGTTAGATGCGGTTAGACGTTGTTAGATTAAGGTGGATTTCATTTAATCGTATTATATTCATAATGAAGGTGTAAATGACCTAATAAGGTGCCTAGGATCTATTACAGGTGTTAAATTTGGATTAACTTATTAATTTCAAAAATTAGATGCGGTTAGATGCTGTTAGATACGGTTAGATGCAATTAGACGTTGTTAGATTAAGGTGAATTTCATTAAATTGTATTATCTGGGTTTCAAATTCCTCAATTAAGGTCTAAATGACGTTATAAGAGCCCTAGGATCATATTATAGGTGTTAAATTATGATTAACTTATTAATTTCGAAAATTAGATGCGGTTAGATGCGGTTATATTCAGAAAATAAAAAAATTAATAAATTTTCAAAAAATCAAGAAAAATAAAAGAAGTTGTTATTTTTGAGAGTACCTTAATTACATTAACTTTAAATAATATAAAATAACTCCTAATAAAAATTATATTTTCCAACTTTACCAATTATAATGAAATCTTATTAAAAAATAATTTTTTGTACACAAATATTTTTAGAAATTGTTAAATAATGAAAATTTATGTCTACATACATTTTAGTACTTGATCTAGCAATTCAATGGAATAAATTGGGATTTTGTATATATATATATAATACTAATTTTATCAAAAAACCAAACGTACTCACATTTTTAAACAAATATACTCACGCTGTAAAATTACCATAATGCCCTGCTTCCTTTTTTTCTCATGGGAAGTGCTTCCCATGGGTTGGGCCTCGTATTTAATAAGACAGCCAACCATGGGAAGCACTTCCCGCATTTTTCTCATGGGAACCTACCTATCTACCACTCGTTTAAGCTAGATGGCTACGATTTCTTTGGGTATTTTGGGAAGCTTGAAAAATTGGCAGAGAGGCGTGAAATTCTGGCATCTTACTCGCACCCCTACTCCCACGTCATCTTTCTTCGTCCATCTCGAGTAAATGAGCATGTCAAATTTGAGGCGGAAATCGCGATGAAAATTGGGGTGGAAATCATCATTGCGGGTGTGTTTTATGGTAGCATCATAGTGGAAGATGGCCATTATTGAATACTAAATTGATGCTAGATTCAGTGATCGTCTGACCATAGGGAAAATTTGCTAGCTGCACAATATGCATTTCCCACATCATTGCTTCATAATCTGCAAATGTTTGTTGATTTCCAAGGAGTGGTGCTGAACTTGCCACCATCTTGAAGGAAGATATGATTTTTTTTTTATCTTGATGTTATTAGATCTGGAGGCTGATTCAATGCACCCGGGTGTACTTTACCTATTTTTTTATTTTTTGAAACTTTTTTTATGAAAATATTAATCAAGTGTATTTAAATTTATAAACATGTTAAATACACTTATATTAACATCCATGTAAAAAAAATTTCAAAAAAAAAAAAAGGGTGAAGTACACCCGGGTGCATTGAGTGCATTGAACCAGCATCCGTTAGATCTGGTGTGATTTTCACTTTGTAAATTAGATTGACGGCTTGGATTCTTTGAATCCATGGCTATCGTGGTCGGGATTTGAAAAATAAGAGGTTGTAAATGACAACTTGATTTCACTGACTTGGAAGAAGAATGACTACTGCCAAGATGGATGCTAGAGAAGATGGATCTCCGCTAGCTGGTCTGCACATTTCGGGCTAGGAAAACCATCCACCAGTTAATGGGTTCCATAAGCAGCCATGGTTGCCCGGACGGAAATGAGGGAGCACGATTTAATAGTACTCCGACGGTGCATCCACTAATCATGCACATGCAGAACCTTTTTTACCGAACATGAGCCATAGGCAACCTTTTTCTCCTTCCATCACTCGCTTAGTGAAATAGCCACCGGCCTGCCATATACAGGACTCGCAGCGCTACTTACGCCTCCCTGCTCACCCCCGTTAAAAACCACAGCCACAACCAAGAGAGAAAGAGGGGAAGTGAGAGGGGTGGGCTACTCATCTTGCAAATGCGTAGAAGCAGCTGTGGACATCTACCGCCCTACCCCCGCCAGCATTGCCCTTTTCAACATCAACACCATCGAGGAGCCATGGCTGGCAGCCCAGCACCATCAGCAACCCACCAAGCCCGACAAGCTTTCCCACGTGCCGGCACCCATCCTTCGAAAGCTCGACACCTTTGAGATGTATTCCGAGGCTCAAATCTAATTTACAATTTTTACATTTTGTAATTTTTTAAATATTTATTTTTAAATTATGAAAATGAAAAATGCACCATTCATGTAATTTTTCGAATACATGTGCAGGTCTAAACTTAAATTTTCAAATATATATTTTATATTTTATAATTTTTAATATTTATTTTTGAATTGTAAAAATAAAAAACACTATTCTAACAATGCATTTTTTCATTTTTTTAAGAAAACTTACGTGATTCTCAGATCTGTTCTAATAAATGCTTCCATAGGTACGTCAATTAGGTAAGTAGAAATTTTCATGCTTTATTGTTTAAGATTCAATAAGAATTTTAAGCTTTTATAATTCGTCCACTTTTTTTTAAACTCTGTAGATTCGCTAGATTTATAAAAAGAAAAGTATCGGGCAAATCTATATTAAATAAGGAACTCAAATTTGTGCCCAAAGGTAAATTTTGGGTTCCTTTGGCCAGTTTCCGCAACTGCCAAACCATTACAGTAAAACGTGAAAATGGACAAAAGAAAAAAAATGTCGTAGCAATTTTGACTACTGTAGTAGTTTTGACTTTTTGATGGAAATTTTATAGAAAACCCATGAATTTATGATTTTGCAAAAAGGTACCTATTTTGAAGAAATTATAGAAAAACTCAAATTTTGATAAAAAATTTCCAGGAGATATTTTTAAAAAGATTGTTATAGAGTAACCTATTGACTTGTTTTAGAATTTCATAAGATAAGCTTCAAAAAAATTACAAAAATCCCCTTTTGAATGAAATACTTTGCAAAAATACCTTATATGAGTTAGGAATTCACAACTTCAATAGAAAAGTATAATTTTCACTAAAATTAATTATTATGTATATTTCTTTTAGAAAATACATAAATTATAGTTTATTTAAATCTAAATTATAGTTTTATATCAAAAAAATTTCATTGGACTTTAAATTTGATTGAACTTTATTAGAGGTGTTCTATAACATGAAGATTTTCTATAAATTTTTTATCCAATGTAAATATTTATTAAACTATCTACATTGGTTTCACTTGAAGTAAATAAACTTATATTTTTATTTTAAATTAATTAATTGTGGTAATAATAAATCATAATTATTATATTAATACGTTAAATTTGTAATATAAATTGTAATAATATTATTTTATTATTTTATTAAATTTTGTTATAAAATATCTATTAAATATAGTTATTTTCTAAATTAATTATTTAACCAATCTCAAAAAGTAACATATGTTTATATATTAAATCTAAATTACGGTTATATATAATTTATTACAATTTTAATTTTACTGCATCATACATATCATAATTTTTACAGTTTTATATATTTACATAAATTTCTGTTTCATTTAATTTAAATTAGTTAATATTTTTAATTATAACTTTATATATTTATTTAGTTTTAAAATTATTTAAAGGTTTTCGTAGTTCTGAAATGAATTATTAAGTATATATCTTTTGCAAAATACACAAATTAGGTAAAATATTTATAAAATATCGAAAATTAGATGTTTTTAGATATGGTTAGATGCGGTTAGACACTGTTAGATGCTGTTAGATTAAGGTGAATTTTATTAAATTGTATTATCTGGGTTTCAAATTCTGTAATTAATGCATAAATGACCTTATAATGGGCCTAAGATCATATTACAAATGTTAAATTAAGATTAACTTATTAATTTAAAAAATTAGAAGTTGTTAGATGCTGTTAAATGCGGTTAGATGCTATTAAATGCGGTTAGATGCTATTAGATGTGGTTAGATGCTATTAGATGCGGTTAGATGTGGTTAGATACCGTTAAACGCGGTTAGATTAAGGTGGATTTCATTAAATCATATTATTTGAGTTCCGAATTCAGTAATTAAGGTATAAATGACCTTATAAGGGGCCTAGGATTATATTATAGGTGTTAAATTAGAATTAACTTATTAATTTCAAAAGTTAGATGCGGTTAGACGCTGTTAGATTAAGATGATTTCATTAAATTGTATTATCTGGGTTTCAAATTCCTTTATTAAGTTATAAATGACCTTATAAGGGGACTAGGATTATATTACAGGTATTAAATTATGATTAACTTCTTAATTTCAAAAATTAGATGCGGTTAGATGCTGTTACATTAAGTTGAATTTCATTAAATCATATTATCTGGATTTCAAATTCTATAATTAAGGTATAAATGACCTTATAAGGGGCCTAGGATCATATTACAGGTGTTAAACTAGGATTAACTTATTAATTTCAAAAATTAGATACGGTTAGATGCGGTTAGAATGCATTAGTTAGATGCGGTTAGATGCGTTTAGATGCTGTTAGATGTGCTTAGATGCGGTTAAATGCAGTTGGATGCTGTTGGATGCTTTTAGATGCTGTTAGATTCTATTATTTTTGAAAAATAAAAAATATTAATAAGTTTTCAAAAAATCAAAAATAATAAATGAAATTGTTATTTTTGAGAGTACCTTAATTACATTAACTTTAAATAATATAACATAAATCCTAACATAAAATATAGTTTTAAACTTTACCAATTATAATGAAATCTTATTAAAAATAATTTTTCGTACACAAATATTTTTAAAAATTATTAAATAATGAAAAATTATGTGTACATACATTTTAGTAGTTGATTCAGCTAGTGAATGGAATAGATTGGGATTTTGTATATATATATAATATAAATTTAATCAAAAAACCAAACATACTAGCATTTTTAGACAAATATTCTCACGCTGTAAAATTACCACAATGCCGCTACTTCCTTTTTTTCTGATGGGGAAGGCTTCCCATGGGTTGGGGCTCATTTAATAAACCCTCTCTTTTCCTTGTCGAGCAGAGGTGTGAACTGTGAAGGGCCTGGCTCAAGAGCAATGTGTGGATTGGTGAAATCGGATCTGACGTTGTTTATAGTTTGGCAGCCAGAAAGCCTCACATTCAATTAAGCATAAGACTTGAATCGGATGTTTGAAATTCTATTTTTTAAAATTTTTTTGAAAATTTTTTAACAAAAATTTTATTTTTAAGTTTTAAGGCAAAAACTTTTTTTTATTAAGTTTTATCATTTTCGAAAATTTGTATATATATTTTTTATTTTTGAAAATATGGTATTTTAGTCATTTAAAAAATAAATACTAAAACCCCCATATTTTTAAAAATAATATATATTTTCAAAAATGGTAAATTTTGGTTTATAGATTAAATACACCTACTTTAAAATTTTTATTAAAAAATAAAAAATATTAAAAATGAAAATTATAGACGGATGCATTGAAACATTTTCTCAAACAAACACCAACATTTGCATATTTGAGCCAGGTTACCTCGTGGTCATGGAATAAGAGTTCCTATTGTACCATCATAGTTGCTTTCCACGGAAAAAATTGGTTTAAAAGTTGATTAATATACATATTATGTGGTTGCAGTATAATCCCCCATTGACACTTTCATTTGTGCGGCGGAATGAGGTAACTTTGGAGGTTGAAGAGAAGCCTAAGTAGCCAACATGACGATTATCAGTACCCCGGACCATGTATTAAACCATCCAAGTATGATACAGTACCACTTCCTCCAGATTAGATGCCAATTAAGCATTGATTTTACCATAAATTGGCATGCTTCATACAAAGCTGTATCTATGGACATTAAAAGATGGGTAAACGTGTAATGATGTATAATAATCTGTAAATGCTGCCGTAATGCTGGATGCTTTTTGATTTACTATTTTCATATTCAAAATGTGAGCAGCAGTAACTGTCACGACCCCATCGTAGGGTTGTTGACCACCCTCATTGGGCGACAAACCCGGATCAGTTATGCTTCAATGAATTTAATAATTAATACTTCATTCACTAACATCCGAAATTTATCACAAATATTCACTGAGTTAATAGGAATAATTCCCATTAATTTATTACAAGCCAACAATAAATAAATAAATAAATAAAAATAAAATGTCTCTGCTGCACCATCTTAGCCCATTAACCCGCGCTATTGACTAGATAGTCCTGCCTCTCCTGAAATTTAAATTACTCAGGAATGAGTTAAATAACTCAGTAAGTAAGAAATAAACCACTTATATAATGATGTATAACATCATGAAAGCACTATAGAAAATGCACAAATCACTGACCCAATGTGTAAGGTTATCCACACTACTCACAATGGAGCAAACTCACAGCCTTTCAGGGTGCCACACATAGTCCACAAAGGGACTTACCACAGCCCATTAAGGTAATACCACACTGTCCACGAAGGGACATTCCAAAGTAGTCTTCTAGCATGCATAGGACCTACTGAGAAAATAATAAAATATATATACATGTTCTCGGGGTCCCACATATGCAATTCCGTTCCACTTGGCAATAATCAGGATGCATTACACACACCATTCTCACTTAAGCATAATAATGACTATCTCAACCCAATTAAATATTTTACCAACTAAAATAATGTGTCATCCACATTTAATTGGGTGAACCAACTCACTGAATTTAGTTAAATAAATTCAAAAAGAAGCTTCCATCTTAACCCGCAAATAGCCAAAATTTCAAAATGAGCAGCCACAATTATTATACACAGCATAATTTTCTAATTCCATTTATTTCCTAATAACTCTCAATGTTCTTTTTTTTATATATACAAATACCATATCAAATCTCATCCTTCTTGTTCCAACAATTCCATTAGGGAAGAAAATAATTGATTGGAAATTTTAAAAAAATAAACTGTTGAATTTATCTGCTATTGATAACTGTAATTTAACATATCCTCCATCACACCTTATGTCATGTTGGCTGGACAAAACATCTATCTCTACAATTTATAATTTTAGATACAAAGGATGTCAAATAATTAATTTATGGTTATATAAATTAATTACACAACTGCTAACACAAAAATATAATTTGTATATTTTTATACGTCCATAATTAATAACATCTCATATAAAGTTTTATAAACAGTTCAGACCTACAGTAACTTAATAGTACAGGTATATTCAATTTATATTAATTTCAAACATAGGAATAATTTATAGAGCAAAACAAAATTCATTTGTGTATCATATAAATTAATTATACAACATACATGAATATATAATTACTGTATATTAAACTCCATAAATAAAATACTTCTACCAACGTTCAGCAAAGCAACCCAAATATACCGCAAATGGCAAACTCACATAATAATTCATGCTAACACATTCGGCTAAACGTTTGATTATTCACAAGAACTTCTAAACTTTTAAATTTTCCATTTCATTCCGATATATCACTTTCATGCCCAATCTCAATTCATTTTCCTTAGATAATGTCACCGGATGCATAAAAATTAAATCCAGCATCGGAATATCTCTACACACCCACAAACTCAATTTCAAAAACACAACAGGTTAACAACGATAATTCAAGCATCTAAGGCAACTGATCTGTAATTATAAATTTTAAGCATAAAAAAAAAAATTCATACTAGCAGTGGAGTCCCGTCCCTTGTCAATAGTAATTTATAATATTGAGTTGGTCGTTTAACATAGCAAGCACGATCCTCTATTTCACATAATCATATATATATATATATATATATATTTGATATTATGCGTCAGATACATGTTATATCCTACCTTAGCCAACATTCTTCTATACAGTTCCAAACTCTCATATAGTTAGTATTTAAATCCAACCCAAACACCGATGCAGTTATGGTAATATTAAAATACATAAACAAAACTCCATTTGAGAGACCTACACATCCGTTTGGCTCTCATTATAATACAACTCAACCGAAAATAATGTGTAGAGCTTCATCATAATATTTATTTTATAGAAAACTTAGAAATTCCATTTAATCATCGTCTGCAATCTTACGTTTGTAGCAAGCTGAAATACATATTATATATATTCCCCAAATATTACTGCTAATTCATTTAATATTTTTCATATTGTCCTATGAGCAAATGAATGATTTACCGATTCCGGCATTAAAACAATATCTCCAAATTAGATGTCTCATTACTTCCGGCCATACAATTATATATAATATTATATACTCTTTATCACTCGAGTCATGCATTTAGGAACCGACATTCTCCCATTCCGTCAAATCAACTTTTTCCATCCTAATATTAAATGAATTCCAAGAGAAACAACAACTGTAATAAAATTATTTTTATTTATCTCGATCCACAAGACAACATCAGTTACACCAAATGCGTACTATTTTTTTAAAAATGTACTTTTTATAAGTTATCTCAAAATAATTTGATTAATGCAATATACGTGGCTCAAAATAAATTTAATTATTTCTTAACTTACTTTTTTATAGAACCCACGGAGGGATTTTCTGAAAAAATATTTTGCTTCCTTCTCAAGTTCAATCCGCAACAAATTCTTTCTTTCCCTTCCAAACTCCGTTTACCCTTCTTTTCTCCCACATCTCCTTCCATTTAATCGCAATCTCCCATTATTCTCTCTAACACTTTAAACTTTAAAATTTTAAATTTTAAAATCAAATCTTATCTCTTTGTGGGTCCCACAGAGTTAACTGCTAAAAGAAAAAATTATCTAGTTTTACTAAGGTGTAATTTGAACCCACTACCTCAACTTTACTTGCCATAAGTTCTGATCATCTTAGCATTTTAACAATTTGTTAATTTAAATTACAAATTAATTTAAATAAATATATTTGAGACCCTATTTTTTTGAAATTATATTTACCCACCTTAGTCAGTAAGTCAAAGTAAATGAGTCAATCCGGCCACCTCAGCTATTTTTACTGACACATCAGATGGTAAAAAATTCAACGGTAAAAAATTCAACGTGTCACAACAGTATGTCTCGTCAAGTCAACATATTTAAGTTGGGTTACTACGGTAACAATGAAAAAAAGGTGAGCAATTGTGTATGAGGTCGGTCGCCCAAGGCTTCGATCAAATAATGCATGCACAACACTATTATTTTATTAATGCTTTCTTATGCCAAGAGTGGTTTCATTTTCAACCCCTTCATCTATGCCAGGTTTGAAAAATGACATGGGAGCATGCATACATCGCACGGTAAAAATGTTCGATGGTGTGGGGGTGCTTGTGCCAGTGGCATTCGCATATGAGATGGTGGGCGGTGTGATCTGATCAGATGGACGGAGTCAACCACTAACCGCTGTGGGTGGATGTGCTCCCTTGTTGTTGGCTTGGGTTCGAACAAGTCATAGATCAAATGATAGGGTTTTAGGGTTAAGCAAGCTTTGTTGGTTAATCAACCATAAACTCAAAATTTAATTTTTAACACTCCTTGGGAAGGATTTGACACACTAATTAGTACATAAGCCGGACGAGAACCAATGAGGCCTAAGATTGAATTTGGCTTTTCCCCCTCCTTTGGGAAGCATGTTTTCTGTTTTGTCAGCGTTTAATCTTTGCTGCCAAGCCAAAGGTTTCACTAGGGGGTGCAAGGGTTGGGTTGACGCATGAGATAACCAACCCACCTGATTTTTGCTGGTTTACTTTTGAGTGAACTTGATTAGAGAAATTGGATTGAGTTGAACTTGATTTTATAGGGTTGATGTTTAGGCGATGTGCCAAGCCGGCTTAACCTGATTTTTTTCCTCCCCCAATATAAATTTTTCGAAAAACTTTTACTGATTTACATCTCCTTTTCTTTTACTTGCCACTTATAAGGAATTACTGCACTTTTGGATTATATTTTCTTCATATATATTTTGAAGAAATAAAGAATAAAGGGTAGGTAACTCTTATTATTTTTTCTACTTTCATTTATTTAGAAGATTTATTTTAGAATATTCATGATTATTTAGCTGGATTAGAAAGGCTTTGCAAAGGTTCTAAAACTATTTTATTAAATTTGATATGTTTAATAACTTTCTACACATTCTCATGTCGTTTTCAATTTAAAATTTCAATCCTTTTTCAACCCACAACCCCACTCAAATTTCTGAAACAGAGTTGGTCTGAGGTTGAAGCTCTCTTTAAAACAGATTGAGCAACGGTTAGAGTTGGAAGTTTAGAAAATGAGTTTGTTTCATCGTGGTGCAGCCACGTTGTAATGATGTTGGCAGTGCATTAGTACGCGTGAATATTGGCTTTCTCGTCGTTACCTCAAGTAAAAATGTAACGGGCCCGTGCGACTGATGCGATCCGAGTCTTCCACTACCGTAGGGTGGATATGATCCTTTGTTATTGGGTTTGAACGAATCAGTGATGCAATGATAGGATTCCAGGAATTTTGGTGGGTGGTTAATTTTCTGTGGAATTTAGTTGATTACTGTGAACTGAAGCGTCGTTTCTCCTGCTCAAGCACTTGAGACATACCGATCACATTCACAGCCGTATGTAAACAAGTTGGATAAAAAATACTCGTGGTTTCAGGAATTGTACAATTGAATTCATGCAACTAATCCCGAAACGGCAGATGATGAAGATGAAGATATATTTAACCAGCAAACCCTACATGAACCCTACATGAACACTCTTCCTGAACTACAGCAGACAGCCAATAAAGAAAATTTCATGGAACTAGGTCTGGGGCTTTGGTTGCGCTGAATGATTGAGTTTTATGAAAATTTTATGTATTGCTGTCTGAATGATTGAGTTTGCCACAGCTCTGCTTGAGCTGGTTTTGTCAGCCACAAGATTTCAAATATATTTAATCCCTGCCTTCGGAACATTTCGTGCTACTTCTTTGTTCCTTTTTTTGTGATGGTGGTGGTGGTTGTTGCTGTGGATGGGACTTCCTCTCTCTTTCTGATTAAATGTCGCAAATGTGATCAAGTGGCTTAGTGCACGCAAGTAAGTAATGATTTTAAGTTAAATTTTAAATTAAAAAACAATCTTAATCTTATGAAATCAGCTCAGTGAATTCAAATTTATGAAAGTTCTCGATTTGATTTTTACTTTTAAACAATATTCAATTGTTTCTCCACATAGACAATATAGGTGTGATACCTAACTTGTGCATATATGGTAATACATTGTGGTATGTGATACAAATGATGCAATTAAAAAACATATATAATATAGGTATCAAAATAGAGACACTTCTTTTAATGATTGTTCGAATTAATGATGATAATATTAATATGATAAATAATATATTGAGATGAATGTGGTGGTATTAATAAGATAAAGCCATATATTAGTAATCTTTTTTGTATTAAAATAATTCTTCTAATAATAAATTTTCAAATATAAATTATTTGTATTATAATATTTTAGGCCAATTCTTTAATTTCTATTACATTTTAAAAATGGGTTGATGTGGGGCTGAAAAACTGGGTTGGCATCAACCATCTACCCTAAGGTGTGTTGAGAAGTGATAAAACTTTGAATGAAAAGATTTTGGTATAAAAATTGTCAAAATAAAAAAAATAATATGATATAATTAAAATAATAATGAGGAATAAAGACAGTAAAGTTAAAATAGATAGGTTAGCTGTATAGGTAATTATATATAAATGATTGAAAAGTAGGATAATTGTATAGGAAAATATGAAGAAATGATTAAAAATAAGATAATTATGAAAAAAAGTTATAAATTGAAAAATTTTAGCTTGACATTTTTAATATGTTATTAAACACACCCTTAGTTTTTTGTTCTTTCTTTTACTATGATTGATGAGAATACAAGAGTGATGTGATAGGCCCAACAAGCATGTTGCATTGCATGGTAGAGTTGTGAAATGACTAAGATGGAACTAGAACCACCAACATTTGCATAGCACACATCGCTACCTCGGTTTTTTTTTTTTTTTAAAAAAAAACCCTTGATTTCAAAACCTTGCCTGTCTCAATTCTTGAACGCGTGAACAACTAAATCTATTGTTCTAATCAATGTATTTTACTTCTATACAGGTGTATTTAATGCATTTATACAAAAATTCCATGATTTAGGCATGATTTAGGCAAAACTTTTAAAAATGGCAATAAAATCTCATCTCCCATCTTACCTCTAGCGATGGTGATGGCAACGATGAGTTCTCCCTCTTGCCTTCCTTCCTTTATTCCTTCTCCTTCTTTTTCCTGTTTTTCTTTTTTTTGTCTTTCTCTCAATGCTAGTCATCATCATCATCATATATATATATGAGCCATATTCAAGTGCAGTGGCACTGAAATGGGCCTTCCATGGTGATCAAATTAAAATCTATTTCACCCATTGTATTTAGAATAATGTCTTATATTACCATATCAATTTACATCCCAATAAGATATGTGTATGGACCCATCTAAAAATAGTTCAAATTCAATGTAATAAAATAGTTTGATGTAAAATTTATATATAAATAAATGATTGTATAAAGTTTCATTGTATTCTAATATATATTTCTCTTCTTATTCCTTCTCCTTGTTTTCCTTTCTTTCTTTTTTTTCTCTCTCCCTGGTTCTAGTCATGCGTCCCCTCCCATGTCGCTTTAATATTTTTAGTGCTCTGCATATGCACCAAAAATGTGCATCAAATCAGCATAAATAATTTTTTATTTTTTAAACGGGTTAAGCCCCACAGTATACAAGTAAATCATTCTACATGGAATCTAATAATTAAAGCAATGTACGATTTTAGAATTGGCGTACTAGTATTTCCATATGGCATCATAACTTCTAATTCTATTTTAACAAATTTTATAAGGATAGTGAAATTTGTTAAAAAAAATACGAAATTAAATTATAAATGATCATGTACTCTTTTGTTGTATGTAATTGAAAATTTTAAAATTAAATAAATATGAAATATGAAATATAGTATAATGGAAATTGTGTTGTTTTATTATATATAGTATTAATTGACATAGGGTGGGGGGCATGAATATATTTGTCAAAATATGTTGGAATGTAAGTGAGCCTCACATATATTAGAATGTTAAAATATTTCATACAATCATTTATCTATATAACTAACATACTTTAGATGGTTTAGATCTTCTAAACTATTTTTTAATGATAAAATATCTATACAACTAGATCTTTTGCACATAATCCATTCAATAAATAGTGTATATCCAATAATTAGCATACTTATGTTTCTACGTAACATGCTAACTTCATGTCTATTGGTACAAGGATAAGATAAATATAAAAATGGATGTAAACTATAAATTTAAATTATCGATGAAAATGAACCAATTTTTTATACACAACAATAATTGATGCAAAATCTGAAACTGGTCTATAACATTTAATAAATAGCTTAGGTTCTAGAATTAGCTTACTAATATTTTCATATGACATACTAACTTTATAAATCTGTTTTAAATAATCTTTATAAGGATAAGACAAAATGAGCGTACAAATGGACGTAAAAGAAAAAAAAATTAATTTATCAACAAAAATGCCCTTCTTTTATTTTTTGAAATTTATTTAAATTTCATCATATTAAAAATCACATCCATTAGGACAAGAAATTTTAGTTTATATATTTTCAAAATTTATAACCGTGCATTCTTTCATCCTTTTACAGAATGTACGATTTCTGGGCAATATCAAGTTGGATATAAAAATCAAGGCATGCTTCGCGTCTTAGAAATTCGACATGTTTCGTGCCTTAGAAATTCCTCAGTTTGGCACGAATTCAATATTGCAAAAACGTTTCTACAAAAGCATATTACAATTATTCTGAAATCCCTATTAAATCACAAAATGGATAAAATTTTATGAAAATTTTTTAATAGTTCATATCTATCCTCGATAGATATTAAAATTAGTAGTGTGGAAAGTATAATTATGATTAAAAATTATTTGAATTAATTTCGTTGGCACTTTTGATCATTTTATAAATTTTAAAATTTCTATATTTTTTAAATTTACGGGTGGCATGAATACCTTTCTCTTTTCTTTATTCTTGTATATTAGATTATCTCAACTTGTATTACATTTGGATCCTCAGACAAATATATAATTTCCTTACCAATATTTCTATTTTTATCCTAACAATATTTCAACAATATTTTCTACTTCTCACACAGTAGACACTCCCATAGATATTGAATTGAAGAGATAACAACTCCACCACAGCATATACTGCGTACCACTAAGGCAAATCAGACACTCCCATAGAAATTGAATTGAAGAGATAACAACACTACCACGGCAAATATCTAATTGCTTGCTCATTATACATAATTACCTTTTAAACCATTTCAAATATAGGTATTTTATCATATATATATATAGGCATACACATGCATAAGATTCTCATCATTGTTTAACTCGAGATCAGACTTCAGAGTGGCCATGAATGATGTTATTTTTTTTCTGTAAATGCACCGGGGGATAGAATAGTCTCGCATCAGGGAAATTAATATTTTATAGCTTGACTTTTCAAAAAAGAAAGAATCATCGAATAAAACGTGTGTCTGCTTGCAAAACAGGAAATTAAACGTGTCAGCCCACAGCCATAGCCTCCCTAATAGTTTCCGCCCATGCTCGCTCTATAAATACCCAGCAGTTCCTGCACACCCTATTGCACCCACCCATCCACCAAGAAATATGGCTTTTACCATCCTTAAACCTTCCAATATCTTTTCCCTCCTCCTCCTCCTCCTCCTCGTCCTTCACTCCCCAACATCCTGTAAGGCTGACAACATCCTGTATTCCGGCGAAACTCTCAACGCCGGATATACTCTCCTATACGGCGAGAACTATAAGCTAGTGATGCAAATCGATTGCAACCTGGTTTTATATGACAACAACAAGTCTGTGTGGGCATCGAACACCGAAGGTCTGGGTCAATACTGCAGGTGCACTTTGAGGAGTGATGGTAACCTCGTCATTCGCAATCCAGCTGGAGGTACCACCTGGACGAGCAACACTGCTGGTAGGGAATCATACTACGTCTTGATTCTCCAAAAGGATCGGAATGTGGTGATTTACGGCCCTAGCGTCTGGGCTACCGGCACAAATGCCAGAAATGTCTGGGCTGCCAACACAAGTATCAGAAATGTCTGGGCTACCAACACAAGTACCAGAAATGTCTCTGACGCAGCACCAGTAGTGGCCGTCGTGAATAATAATACCCTAGGGCGAAAAGCCAAATTTACGTCTCCAGAGCTGCTGGAGTCCGTAGTCGGTGCCGTCCTTAACTAATTAGATAACTAGTTTATCTATATTTAGTTAGCTTGTGCTTGTGCTTGCTTTTGAGTGTATACTGTCTGATCTCCACTCCACTACTAGTCTACTATTCAAGGAATGGACTTAGGTCTTTAGATCTTTTCCTTTCCCACTTGCGGGTGGATAGATCTTAATAAGATTCACACTCACTATCCCCTCAACTCTATTTTTTTGCATTTATTTGATCATCAACTGCTCAAAACATGGGCTCTTAAATCCTAAAAAAAACTTCCACCGTGCAGTTAAGAACATTAGAGAAATGATTGAAGGTATAAACAAACATATGATGAGTACATTGAGAACGAACTTAATCAGATTGTATATTCGTTTCAAAAGTTTATCGTTATGTGGTCTTCACTTTCAAATCATTTTTAAATTCTAGAATATATAAGCTTTTTCATAAAAACGCCAAAAAATCTAAGGTGAATTCCATACCAATTATTAAGAAATAATATTCATAAATCACGAAAATGCTACTGATTTTAAAAAAATCAAAAACAAATATCTAAAAGTCTTAAAAAATGATAAAAATTAATACACATGTTAAATACACCTAGATTAATAATTTTATAAAAAAAATTTTAAAAATGAGTTTTTTGCATCCAATTGCACTGTATCATGGCTCTTTTGAAAATGGAAAAAGTGTTATTTAGAAAATGTGAGATTCCTTCCCATGTTCGTCCCAACTGTGAACTACCATCTCTAGTGTACTCTTATATTCGCTTACTAATTCACTTATCGATATCAAATATTGTACATTAAATAACTTTATAAAGCTAGCTAAGGGTCCTGATCGAGAAATTAGTAGTCCTATGAATTCCACTCCCTTTCAACAAATTAAAATCCTATCAATTTAATTAATTCATCCATGGGTTATGTGATCTTGTTAGTCCCGACTAACATAAGCACATATTAGTCCGGCATTAAAAAAAATATATTTTATTCATATACCAAAAGTCGTAAATTTGATGCGTATGTATTTGTTTTATTTTCATCTGTAACTAACAAATTAAGATCCTATGAATTTAATTAATTATTATTACTTAATATAGATTGTACACCGGAGAAAAGATGGGATAACCATGAGCACTTACATTTCTTAATTTCTTTGTGGATGAGGACGTCCTTCTCCAAAACGGACTCAATTGTGCCTCTGGTAGTGCTGGGATTTTAAATGACGCCTCTTCCTTTTTGTAAGTCAATCCATCTTAATTAATTTCTCCTTTCATTCATTAATTATTTCAATTTTTTACTTAATTTACTAATTATGATTTATTTAAAAAAGCATGGTTATGTTAGCTAGGACAAAGTAATGGATTGCTTAATTTATTTTAATTTTTCTATAAATTTGTTGATCTAGATGCATCTAATATATAAATCAAGTTTTATCATTTTTTGAAATATGTATATATTTTTAAAATTTTTAAACATAGAGGTATTTAACTACTTTTAATGGTTAAAAATTAGTAACATGTTTTAATGGTCAAAAATTACTAAGTGACCCAGTGTTTGAAAATCTAAAAAAATACATACACATCTTTATAAATAGTAAAACTTGATTTATAGATTAAATACACTCAAACTAACAAATTTATACAAAAAAGTAAAAAAAAAAAAAAAAAATTCAAATAGGTTTTTCTATCCCTAGCTAGCAAAAGCATGTCTTTCACTTGAAAAGGCAATCAAGTAGTTTAGAAGATCAATCTATTTATCGTTCAATGGCATGGATATGCATACAAGTAGATCAAGCCATCCCCAACGGACAGGAGAATTGATAAGGAAAACGATGGTACCTAAAAGTTCTTTTTAGAAGCCAATTATGTGGGTCCCATGGGTAGCAATGATTTCAACAACAGCTTCTTGATGCCCAACCTTGGGTGTATACGGATACCGTTGCCACCCAATTTATTGGTCTCCTCCTCATAACATTACAAACTTAATCAGATTATATATTTGTTTAAAAAGTTTATCGTTACATGGTCTTCACTTTCAAATCATTTTTAAAGTCTAGAATATATAAGCTTTTCCATAAAAACACAATAAAATCAAAGGGGCATTTCATATCAATTATTAAGAAATAATATTTATAGTAAAAGCAGGTGTAGCTTGGTTACAAAAATCTTAGCTTGTACCTAGGTGCTCCAAACTTCAACCGTTGCTGAAAGCATTGGGAGCATTTGATGAGCTACGGAAACTAATAGAAGGTCAGAAACAACAAGATCTAATAACGAACAAGTGTAACTAGCAAGTGGATCACTCAAAATAACTTGAATTCATCTAATAAATTAATGCCTCATTGGACAAGAAATACTACTATTTCTCGTTTGGACTCATAAGCTAAGAATACCATGCCAAAGCTGAGAATATCATGATGAATAAAATCTCCCAAGATGGAAATAGATACAAGATGTCAAACCATATAAATCTTAATTAATACATCTCAAGTTTACTCCTCATGGAGTCATTATACATATTTGGTGTTCATTATCAATATAAGTAAGAATTATATGAAAACTTCTTTGTCTTTTGCTATAATATTTTCACATTTTTTGCCATGTCGACCGTGACTTTAGTTTAACATTATATTCCTATTTTTCCACTAAAAATAAAACTATGTGAGTGGAAAGCTCAGTAAGTAAAAATATATCTTTACTAAATTCATTTTTATTTTTCAACAACAAAGACAAAATCTATATTATCTTTTATGCACAATAAACTGTAGTTAATGAAAAATTCATAACGTCTTGATACATTTTCATACATATATCAATTTTAAATCATACATTTATACTATAGGTATTGTCATCTACTAGTGCTTGTGTGCAGCTTTGCTATATATTCATGAGCTAATTCATCTTATTTTGTAGTTACACTGTAGGTACTGTCATCTACTAGTGCTCGCGTGCAGCTTTGCTACACATTCGTGAGCTAATTCATCTTATTTTGTAGTCCTGAGGCCGCTATCCAGGAACTACCATACTACTTTTACTCTTTTGTGGCAAACTCAAATATGCATCATGCTCATGCATTATGACCAATGCACCACTTAGATTCATTGTTTAACATGATTAAGAAACTTTAAAATAATCATGCTCATGTTTAAATTAACTATCTTAAAATAAAATTTCAAACTTAGTGAATAATCACACTTCATAGCAAATCATAATATTCAACACAATATTTTTTTAAATTCATGATTTGGTAAAAATTTATTTACCTCTAAGAAGACTTTAAACTCCTTTTTAATCTCTTAAAGTAGCCTCAAGTCTATCTTCCTAATTTCACCATAACATGTTCATTATTTCACTTTATTATTTTTAAATATTATTCAAATTCTCATTTATAACCTCTCCAAAATATCTCATAATTTTATTTGGTCAAAATTATATTTTTTCTATTTATTCCATGAATTCCTAACTAATATAAGACATTTTTGAAAACTATTTCATTCGAAAGGGTTTTTTTGTAATTTTTTAAAAACTTTTTTATGAAATTCCTTAACAAGTCAAGAGGTTACCTTTTTAAAAATACCTCTTGCAAATTTTTTACCAAAATTTCGGTTTATCTATAATTTCTTGAAAATAGGTACCTTTTTGCAAAATCATAAATTCATAGGGGTTTCTGTAAAATTTCAGTCAAAAGTCAAAATTGCTACTGTTCTTCTTCTTCTTCGGTCTCTCTTTTCCATTGTCACCTCCCTCTGTCAACATTCGACAGTTGCAAAAACTGCCTACACGAACCCGGAATTTTCCTCCAGGCACATATTTAGGTTCCTTATTTGATATATATTCGCCCAATATTTTTCTTTCTGTAACGCTAGCGAATCTATAAAGTTTTTTAAAAAAGTAGATGAATTATAAAAGCTTAAAATTCTTATTCAATTTTCAACAATAAAGCAAAAAAAAATCAACTTACCTAACTCGCGTACCAACGGAGGGATTTACTGAAACAGATCTGAGAATCACATAAGTTTTCTTCAAAATATCAACTCGACAACATCCGTTTCTTTCCTTCTGTGCCTTCTTTCTACTCCCGCATTCTTTAAAAAGAGCACATTGTCGCTTGCTAACGCTCGCCCGCCAATGCTCACCATTAATGTCCATAAATTAAATTAAATTATATTATTAAATATTTAGGGCTATTACATCATCCACCTTAAAAATAAGTTTTGTCTTTGAAACTTAATTAAACAAGTATGAATATTTTTGTTTGATATCATCTTCAGGCTCCTAAGTGGCCTCTGATTTTCCATGATTACTGCATTACACTTTAACTTATCTTATTACTCTGTTTCGTAAATGTTGCTCCTTGAAATCCAGTATCTTGACTGGGTTTTTTTATATATTAACTTATCCAAAATTGGCAACTGATCTGCTATAAGCATATGGAAAGGGTCTGACACATATTTTCTCAGCATAGAAATATGAAACACATTATGTACTGTAGCCAATGAGGGTAGTAGTGCTATTCGATAAGCCACTGTTCCAACTTTATCTAAAACTTCATATGATCCAAGATAACGAGGATTGAGCTTTCTCTTTTTTCCAAATCTCATAGTCCCTTTCATAGGTAATACTTTTACAAATACCTTGTCACCTATGAAAAATTCTAACTCTCTCCACTTTAGATCTGCATAACTTTTCTGTCTACTTTGGGCAGTAACCAAATTTTTTTTTAATTAGCTTCACTTTATCTGCAGTCTATTGTATAATATCTGACCCAATCATCCTTCTTTCTCCAACTTCATTTCAATTCAATGGTGTCCTACAATGTTTCCCATATAAAGCTTCATATGGAGACATTTTAATGCTAGCCTGATAACTATTATTATATACAAACTCCACTACAGTGATATATTTATCCGAACCATTTTCAAAATCTATTATACATATTCTCAATATATCCTCAACTACTTGATTTACTCTTTCAGTCTGCTCATCTGTTTGTGGATGAAATGTCGTGGTAAATTTCTTTCTCGTCCCCATTGTTTGATGTAAATTGCGCTAAAATTTTAAAGTAAATATATTATCTGAATCAGAAATGATTATCTTAGGAATTATGTGTAACCGGACTATCTCTTTACAATACAGGTTGGCTAACTTTTCTGCAGAATAACTAGTCTTGATTGGTAAGAAATGTGCAACTTTTGTTATGCTATCCGCAATCACCCAAATAGAATTATTTCCTGCAATAGTCCAAGTTAATCCCACAATAAAGTCTATAGTGATTTTATCTCACTTCCATTATGATATTTCCATTTGTTACAATAATCCTACTAGTTTTTTATGTTCGGCTTTGACTGGCTCACATGTTAGGCATTGAGCTATAAACTCTGCTATCATTCTCTTCATACCCATCTACTAAAATTTTTTTAAAGACCTTTATACATCTTTGTACTCCTTGGGTGTATTGTATAAGGTGAATAATGAGCTTCTTCTAAAATTTGTCTTCTTAGTTCTGCTGCATCGGGTATGCAAAGCCTCACTTTATATCTTATAGTGCCCTCATCATCAATTGTAAATCCTTTTATAACCCCTTCTGTCATTTTCTACTTTATCTTTTGAATTTGTCCATCTGTTTTTGCTCTTCTTTCACCTGTTCAAATAGAGAAGCTTTTACCTACATTTGATTTAATCGATACAGACTTTTTGAGGCAAACTTCTAATGACAATTTGCATATGTCATTAATTAATTCCTCCTGACTGGTAATTAAAGTAGCTAAATTGCTATTTGATTTCCTGCATAAAGCATCAGCTAGAATATTTACTTTTCCTGGGTGATACTGGATTCAAATCATAATCTTTCAATAATTCCAGCAATCTCCTTTACCTCTTATTTAACTCTTTTTGAGTGAAAATATATTTTAAACTCTTGTGATCTGTGTAAACATTACATTGTTCCCCATAAAAATAATGCCTCCAAATTTTCAATGCAAACACTACTGCTGCTAGTTCCAGATCATGAGTAAGATAATTCCATTCATAAACTTTCAACTATCGATAAGCATACACAATCACCTTCTCATTCTGCATTAATACACAACCAAGACCCTTTTGACAAGCATCGCTGTAATAACAAATCATCCACCACTTGTAGGGGCAGCTAAAACCGGTTCCTTCACTAACCACTTCTTAAGTTCTTGAAAACTAGCTTCACAATCATCAGTATATTGAAATTTCACCCCCTTCATTATTATTTCAGAGACACAATCGCATAAATTAAGGTATTACAATATATGAGAATTTAATAGTTGCTCCAACTCTTCCTACTAAATAATAATTCTCTCTCCCTCTCTCTCTCTATCTCTCCAATACATGATGTGTCGTTTGCAATCATGCGAACAAATCATAATTATTTCAGAGACGAGCGCACAAATTAAGGTATTACAATTTATGAGAATTTAATAGTTGCTCAAACTTTTCCTACTAAATAATAATTCTCTCTCTCTCTCTCTCTCTCTCTCTCTCTTTCCAATACATCACGTGTCATTTTACAATCATGTGAATGAATCATAACTATTTCAGAGACGTAAGCGCACAATTTAAGGTATTATAATATATGAGAATTTAATAGTTGCTCTAACTCATCCTACTAAATAATAATTCTCTCTCTCTCTCTCTCTCCAATACATGACATGTCATTTTACAATCATGCGAATGAATCATAATTATTTTAGAGACATAAGCACACAAGTTAAGGTATTACAATATGTGGGAATTTAACGATTGCTCCAACTCTTCCTATTAAATAATAATTCTCTCTCTCTTTCTAATACATCACGTGTCGTTTTGCAATCATTTAAATGAATTATAATTATTTCAGAGACATAAGCGCACAAATTAAGGTATTACAATATATGAGAATTTAATGGTCGCTCCAACTCTTCCTACTAAATAATAACTCTCTCTCTCTCTCTCTCTCCAATACATGACGTGTCGTTTTGCAATCATGCGAACGAATTATAATTATTTCAGATATATAAGCACACAAATTAAGGTATTACAATATATGCGAATTTAATAGTTGCTCCAACTTTCCTATTAAATAATAATTCTCTCTCTCTCTTTCTAATACATCACGTGTCATTTTGCAATCATTTAAATGAATTATAATTATTTCAGAGACATAAGCGCACAAATTAAGGTATTACAATATATGAGAATTTAATGGTCGCTCCAACTCTTCCTACTAAATACTCTCTCTCTCTCTCTCCAATACATGACGTGTGGTTTTGCAATTATGCGAATCAATCATAATTATTTCAGAGACATAAGCGCACAAATTAAGGTATTATAATATATGGGAATTTAACAGTTGCTCCAACTCTTCCTACTAAATAATAATTCTTTCTGTCTCTTCCCAATACATCACGTGTCATTTTGCAATCATGTGAATGAATCATGATTATTTCAGAGACATAAGCACACAAATTAAAGTATTACAATATATGGGAATTTAATAGTTGCTCCAACTCTTCCTACTAAATAATAACTCTCTATCTCTCTCTCTCTCCCCAATACATGACATGTCGTTTTGCAGTCATGAGAATAAATCATAATTATTTCAGACATATAAGTGCATAATATGGGAATTTAATAGTTGCTCCAACTCTTCCTACTAAATAATAATTCTCTCTCTTTCTCTCTCTCTCTCTCTCTCTCTCTCTCTCTAATACACGACGTGTCGTTTTATAATCATGCGAATGAATCATAATTATTTCATAGACATAAGCACACAAATTAAGGTATTACAATATATGAGAATTTAACGGTTGCTCCAACTCTTCCTACGAAATAATAATTCTCTCTCTCTCTCTCTCTCTCCCCCCAATACATAATGTGTCATTTTTTAGTTATGTGAATGAATCATAATTATTTCAGAGTCATAAGCGTACAAATTAAGGTATTACAATATATGAGAATTTAACAGTTGCTCCAACTCTTCCTACTAAATAATAATTCTCTCTCTCTCTCTCTCTCTCTCTCCAATACATGACGTGTCGTTTTGCAGTCATGCAAATGAAGTATAATTATTTCAGAGACATAAGCTCACAAATTAAGGTATTAAAATATATGTGAATTTAACAATTGCTCCAACTCTTCCTACTAAATAATAATTCTCTCTCTCTCTCTCTAATACATGTCATGTCATTTTACAATCATGCGAATAATTCACAATTATTTCAGAGACATAAGCACACAAATTAAGGTATTACAATATATGGTAATTTAACAGTTGCTCCAAGTCTTCCTACTAAATAATAATTCTCTCTCTCCAATACATGACGTGTAATTTTATAATCATGCTAATGAATGTTGTTATTTTTTATCTATAAATGCACCGGGGAATAGAATAGTCTCGCATCAGGGAAATTAATATTTAATAGCATGTCTTTTCTAAAAAGAAAGAATCATGGAATAAAACCTGCGGTCTGCTTGCTGATTAGGAAATTGAACGTGTCAGCGCATAGCATCCACGCTATTGCATCCACCCAGCCACAAGAAATATGGCTTTTACCATCCTTAAACCTTCCAATATCTTTTGTCTCCTCAACACATGTCGTTCTCTCTCTCTCTCTCTCTCTCTCTACCACCCCCAATACATGTCGTTTTCTTCTTTCTTTTTAAATTTCCTTCTTTCTTTTTGAAAGTTTGTGACTACGTCAATGTAGCTTTGCCCCCTAGATAGCAGGGAAAATCTCTCTCTCTCTCCAATGCATGACGTGTTACCCATCAAAAGAACAAAAAAAAAAAAAAAAAAAAAAGCCCGTGCTCGTGGGGCAAACCTCTGTTGTTTTGCAATCATGCGAATGAATTATAATTATTTCAGAGACATAACACAAATTAAGGTATTTAAAGTTGCTCCAACTCTTCCTACTAAATAATAATTGCCTGCTCATTATACATAATTACCTTTTAAACCATTTCAAATACAGTTATTTTATCAAGAAAATATAGGTATAAACATACATAATATTCTTATCTTGGTTCAATTCGAGATCAGAGCAGCTATGAATGATGTTATTTTTTATATATAAATGCACTAGGGGATTGAGTAATCTCGCATCAGGGAAATTAATATTTAATAGCTTGTCTTTTCAAAAAAAGAAAGAAGCCTGGAATAAAACGTGTCCTCCCATGCTCGCTCTATAAATACCCAGCAGTTCCTGCACACCCTATTGCACCCACCCAGCCACAAGAAATATGGCTTTCGCTGCCTTAAACCTTCCAATATCTTTTGCCTCCTCATCCTCCTCCTCGTCCTTCACTTCCCAACATCCTGTATTCCGGCGAAACTCTCAACACCGGAGACGCTCTCCGATACGGCCAGAACTATATGCTAGTGATGCAAACCGATTGCAACCTGGTTTTATATGACAACGGCGAGCCCGAATGGGCATCAAACACTGCAGGTGCACTTTGAGGACTGATGGTAACCTCGTCATCCTCAATCAAGCTGGAAATACCATTTGGAGGAGCAACACTGATGGTAGGACAGCACACTACGTCTTTATTCTCCAAAAGGATTGGAATGTGGTGATTTACGGCCCTAACGTCTGGGCTACCGGCACAAATAACAGAAATGTCTGGGCTGCCGTCACAAATATCAGAAATGTCTCTGATGCAGCACCAGTAGTGGCCGTCGTGAATAACACCCTAGGGCGAAAAGGCCAAATTTACGTCTCCAGAGTTTCTGGAGTGTGTAGTCGGTGCAGTCGTTAACTAATTAGATAGCTAGCTAGAGCTAGAGCTAGCTTATCTTTATTCGTTTCAAAAGTTTATGGTTACATGGTCTTCACTTTCAAATCATTTTTAAATTCTAGAATATATAAGCTTTTCCTTAAAATGCAATAAAATCAAAGGGGCATTTCATATCAATTATTAAGAAATAATATTTATAGTAAAAACAGGTGTAGCTTGGTTGGAAAAATCTTAGGTTGTACCACGGTGCTTCTAACTTCGATCGTGGCAGAAAGCATTGAGAGCTACTGAAACCAATAGAAGATCAGAAACAATAGGATCTAATAATGAACAATTGTAACGGACGAATGGATCACTCAAAATAACTTGAATTCATCTAATGTATTCATGCCTCATTGGACAAGCAATACTACTATTTCTCGTTTGGACTCAAAAGCTGAGCTACTTGCATGTGAGATATAATTGCTCATCTTAAAATTCAAGAAAATCTATATATATTTAATATATATAATATCAATAATATCTAAGGTTGCCTAAAAAAATCCTCACTCGCAATTTTTTCAATAAAAGTATAAAAGTATTATAATTGAAATAGTAATTTTTGTAATATTTCAAATATTGCTAAAATTGAAATTCAACTAATTTTCACTATATAATGCGCAAACCTTCTATGCTTTAGCCAATTAAATATATACACGAAAATTTGTATACGTAAGGTTCCTTTAAAAAAAAAGTACCTATTGGGGAGGACTATTTTGAGAGAAAACTTCTTTACGCCTTCACTTTCTTCTTAAGAATTTAGTGGTGGTGTTTATTGTGTTTATTCTCCCCGAATTTTCCATGGGAGTGTCTATCTAATATAAAAAATTATTTTTTTAAAACATTAGCTTTATTGTATTGCATTACATACTGTAAAAAAAAAAATTCTCTCCAATTTGTTTATTGAAGACAATTGAGTTTCACATCATCATCCCGGTTGCATGGTACAACCAAGCCCTTATTAGACATATTGCATGTAGTTCATATTTTTCTCTCCGAAATCAAATTAATGCTGGGAAAATGTAATGATATACTATCCTACATATAGAAAAAATGTAAAGTAATTGAATATTATTATATTTCTTATTTTTTAAATTTATTATATACTTTTCAGATTTTTTTGAGTTAAAAAAATTTCCATCCAATACAGTCCGATAGCGATATAATATGGCCAATATGCTACCTGATACCGATATTCAAAACCATGAATGAGATGATTAAAGATGCACCATCACCTACTAACAAATTTCAGACATTCACATCTAACATTCTTAAGGCTAGAGTTAACAATAACAATTTAAATAATAAAGTCTGGACAATCCAAAATTCTAAATTATAATATCATTTATGTTTGAGAACACAGACATGCGTATGACAAGGAGATGCCATACGCAAGGAGATGTGGCATTGAATGATTGAAGGGAGGAGCGACAATAATCACACATTTGAAAATCTCAAAAGTACCACTGCAGGTTTCGATCATATGATCCCAGCCAAAACAATCACACGAATCTCAATCTAATCAACAACCAAAATTCCAAAACAACTTTTCAGATTTAGGTCAATTTATGTCAGACCTGGCAAGTCAAAGGAGAAAGAACACAACCAAGGACGCAAATGGAAGCCCTACAGTTCACAAGCTATCATATGACATATCATGCCAAAAAGAAATTGGGAGAGAACTATTTCACCTTTGGGGTGGTGGTGGTGGTGTCTTTCTGACTAAAATTACAAAAAGTAATTTGTATTACCACTAATTTAAAATTAGAAAAAATTGAATTTTTGACCTAGATAATGCTTAGTATTTTTAATTATTTCTCTCAATAGAACAATTAAATCTCATGCATTTGAACCTGCTATGGATTTTATACATATTTAATTATAATAATTTTTAGCATATAGACATTCATTGAGAAGATACCATCCATTACTTAAATTTTTCAAAAAACATTAAAGAAAAGGAAAACCAAAGGGGATAAATTTTTACCATGCTATATAACAATATCAACAATGTATGGAAAACTTGAGAAATTTTATTACAAGAAGGTAAAAATAATCATTAAAGAAATCGAAAATAATAAAAATTAAAATCACTGAAAATAATTATAATATAATTTTGAATGGCTTATAGTTGCATGTATGACACTTACACAAGATATATCATTTGAACTAATTTAAATCTTTTTCCTTCCTTTCTAGTCTTAGAAAATTAAATAATAGATAGAAACTAATTTAACATTTTATGAAGTGTTTATGAGTTCTTGATAGGTAAAACTGGACCATCATTTGCAAATGTGATCAAGAGGCTTAGTGCATGCAAATGAGTTATGATTTCAAATTAAAAAAACAATCTTAATCTTATGAAATCAGCTCAGTGAATTCAAATTTATGAAAGTTCTTGATTTAACTCTTACTTTTAAACAATATTCAAGTGTTTCTCTACATATACACTATAGGCGTGTACCTAGCTTATGCATATGGTAATACATTGTGGTACGTGAACAAATGGTTGAGGGCTCAACCCTCATCCCCCACTTACAAATGATGCAATAGAAAAAACATATATAATATAGGTATCAAAATAAAGACACTTCTTTTAATGATTGTTCGAATTAATGATTATAATATTAATATGAGAAATAATAAATTGAGATAAATGGTGGTGGATTAATATGGTAAAGCCATATATTAGCAATCTTTTTTTGTATTAAAACAATTCTTCTAATAATAATTTTCCAAATATAAATTATTTGTATTATAATATTTTAGGCCAATACTTTAATTTATATATTTTTTTATTTTCTTACGTTTACTTCACTTATATAATTTTAATTGTAATTTAAAACATCTTATAATCTTAAAAGAAAGGGTAAATATTATATATTATGAATCTATATTCATCATTTTTAAAAAAATTAAATTTAAAATAGAGAAAAATAGAATATCTTTTTAATATTGACATGCTAAAAGTTTTTTTCAAATTGTAGAAGAAAAAGGAGGAATGAAACTATGAAAGAGAGGAAGTAGGAAAAGGCAGAAGTCTAGCCTGAGAAGGAAAGTCAAATATAGTAATACTATATCCCAAAGCACTATTAAATACAATTTGTAAGTTCTAGTAATTAATTATAGGAATTAAAAATATGCATATTGTAAAGAGAATATTATTGTTTAAATAAGGAAAAACTAAACCAAAAAAAGAATATTATTAGAACCAATATCAAAGCAGAATATTATTAGAATTAATAGGAAAACATTAAAGAAAAAAGTCATGAAAATAAGTGTATATGGCTACATTAAATTGTTAGTTTTCAATAAGAGTGAGGCAACAAAATTCTGGCTAGTGGAGGCAATATAAGAAAAATAATATAATTTATAATCTATTAATATTCTCAAATGGACGTGGATTCGCCCTTGCTTTTGGAGGCAGGAGGAGGAAGAATTTAAGCAATAAGCCACGCGTGTTCCGTTCCATGGAGCCATGATTCCCGCACTTGGGAAACTATTAAGGTAGGTGTGAGTTGGGTGGGTATGCGTAGTTAGTATGCAACTTAGTTCGCAGACGGTCCGAACCTCCCTGACCTGACCCGGCTTTAAAACTGAAATTGGATTTTATTTTAATACTTTTTCAAATTAGACTTTGTTCCAACCTGACTTGAGAAAACTCAAAACCAGCATCGTGTTTGCGTTGACCCAATACCAAAATTCAACCCAGTCTGAACTTCATATTCTACCTAATTTATTAAAATAATTATATTTCTTTATGCATTATATATTTCAAATATAATTATGATAAAAGTTATTCCATATAATCATAACCTAATTAAACTATAAAATGCTTATTATAAAATCTAAACATTGTATAAATTTGTCCACAAAGGTTGGATATATTGCATCTGTATTAATTTTATTTGCAAATAATTATAAATATACCAAATTTTTAAAATTATTTTATATACTAATTAACTATGAGACATATAAGTTTCACTTTCAATAAACTTTAGATAGAGATCTCTTATAATCTCATTTTTTTACCTTGATTGTTATGATAAATTCATGACTACATCATATTTTAAATTATCTTTCAATTAAAATACCCACTTTCATCAAAATCAAGGATATTATAGGTCAGATAAATATATTAATGTATAAATTATTCATATATGAATGCAATAATATTTAAAAAATTCATAATCTTTATCGGTAATTTCAACTTCTATTAGTGTGATAATGACACGAATTTCAACCCAAAACCAATGTTAACCCTGTCCAAACCCGACTCGAACCCGAATTTTAATATTAAGGTTCGAGTTTGGGTCCACCTAAACTCAGTTGGCTTAAGGTTCTTGTTCACCTAAACTCTGTAGGCTCAGGGTTTGTATTTACACAAACTTCATAAAATTCGACTCAAGTTGCAACCCTACGCATGGGGTCCCAACAACCATATGGGGTTCTTTTTAGGAATTAAAAGATAGTATTAGAAATGAAAAAGTTAAAAGCTGCAATAGGGATGTGATAATTTGGATAAAATTGGTGATATATAGTTTTTAAAATTGGAGAAATAATATGATAAAGGTAATGACAAAGTATAAAGAAAATAAAGTTAAAATAGATAGATTAGATTGTATCAAAAAAGTAGATAAATTAAGTGCATGAGTAGTTACATAAAAATAATTGAAAAGTAGGATAGTTATATATAAAATATGTTAAAAATTAATTAAAAATAGAGTATTTGTAGATAATGAAAAATTTTATCTTGAAAATTTCTAGCTCAAAAAGTTTTGTGATAAATAAACATACCATATGATAATTATACGTAAAAAATAATTAAAAAATAAAATAGTTATGAAATGTGAACAATTTTAAATTGACAAGTCAACACACAATTCGAAAAATAAGATAACTATGAAAGGTGAAATTTTTTTGATGTTAAACGGTGAAAAGTTTTAAATTGACAACTCGACACACTCTTTCACTATAATTTTTCATCTCTTCTTATTTAATTATTAAAATTTTAATAATATCTTTATAACTATCGTATAAGTATTCTAACTATTTTGACTTTGGATGTGTTTGAAAATGTTAAGGAAAAGTGAGAAATTTTTAGAAATTGTGAGTATTATATGATATAATAATGGTAAAATAGTAATAAATTGGATTATTGTATAAAAATGATTGAAATGTATAAGTAAAAATGAAAAGTATGATAGATAAAGTAGGTAAAATGATTAAAATATATGGAGAATTGGACTTCCGCTCCTCCCTTCCTTTCTTTTCCAAACATCTCATTTATTCTCTTTCTTTTGTTTATCATATCATATCATTTTATCTCATTGCGAAAATTTTTACAATAAAATTCCTCAAAGACTTTTATCTATTCTCAAATACACTTTAAATTAAAAATATTTTTAAAAATGGAAAATCTAATCTCATATCAATTTTTGGAATCATTCTGAAGACGGAAAAGAAAATTTCATTTAGGGACTTTTCCAAGGATAAAAGGTAGATGAATAGAAAATATATCTAACGAGAATGTTCTAATAAATTAAAAAAATTCTGTTGATGATTAGAATAAAGTTTCCATTCAACGATCATAGTTTTTTAAATAAGAGGAGTGTTCCAAAGGAACCAAGGATGAAATTCCCTATTTCCAAGTGACTTTTTAAATTTCTAATATAATTTTTTATATTTGTAATATGACTTTCCCTATTCTAAATAGGTATCAGTATATTTATCCAATTTTTATATCCCATCCAAGAGGGAAAAAATTCTCATCCTTGGAATAAAAAATAGCTCCATGCCCTGGATGCTTAGAAGCCAAAACTCATCTGATTAGGTTACTCATGTAGTACCATGAAGTGGGGAGTTATCTCCCTAAAATAATTAATAAGTATGGTTTATCTAGTGTAAAATCCCTTTTAAATGATGCATATTTTTGTGCTTGTAGATGCAACATGTTTTTATTTGCTAATGGCATTGTTAAGATAAGAGGTTGGTTCATCGAAACAAAAAGATAAGAGGTTGGTGAAACTCTTAGAAGAGGAGGCTCGTGTTCTTTTCCAAGTTGGGTGACTTTTATTTTTCATTAATTTTTTTGTTTTCCATAACTATCCTTTTTTAATTATTTTTCATATATTCCTACATAATTATCTTTTTTATTTTTTTCATAATTTTCATATAACTAATATATCTATTTTAACTTTATTTTCTTTGCTTCTCATTATTATCTTATAATATTACTTCACTTCTTCCTTGTTAAAAACTTTTTAACCAAAATTTTTTTTCATTTAAAAGTTTTATCAACATTACTCTTTATATCGTGTTAGGATAAGGCCGATCTGGTCCTTAGATTTTTTTAATAGGTCTCAGTACATACTTCAAGTTGGTTTCGGGTTGATATTGGAATAACAGGCTGGTTGAGAAAGGGTCAAAGTGTGATAATTTTAAGAATTTATATGCATGTCAATATAAAGTCACGTCTATGGTAAATTTTTTGAAGGAAAGAAAGAAAGAATACAAAGTTATTTTTATAATAAATTTAAAGATTAAATATTTCAATATTTTACTATTTATTAACGTAAAACACAATTACCATAACAAAGCATTAGTAAATTTTTTTTAATAATTTCATTTGTAACTTGATCTCGATAAATATGTATATTAAACTTTAATAAAAATAACATAAATGTAAAATTTTGAATTACAATTACAATGCTAAATTGCAAGATAATAATATTTATTTTTGAAAAGTGTATACAATATTGATAATAGGTTTTACTTCATTGATAAATCATGTGAAGAACATAACTTGAACAATATGTATGAAATTAATAAATACAAGTTTATCCATATAAAATAGTTATAAAGTTAAACATGTACTCATGTAAACCATATTCATGTTAAGAAGTCGTAAAGTCAACCACAAATATTTAACAAAACCTCACTCACTTAAGTAAGTCATATAATTTATAGAAATAATTTACATATTGCAGGACGGGACGGGTCAAAGCAGGTCTAGACATGGTCGCTCCTTGGTGCAGGATGGGTCACGGGTTGACTCAACGTATTTCCGCCCTAATAGAACACATAAAATAAGATAAAAGAAGATTGAATGAGAAGAATAGTTATCACTGAAAAATGAAAATAATATTAGAAATGAAAAATCTTAAAAATGTTAAAAGTATGATCGTTATATATTGAAATATAAATGATTGGATTGGTAAATAGGAAAAGTCTTGAGGATAGAAAATATTGATCAACTCACATCTCATTTTATTCAATCTTATCCTCTTAGAAAACATCCTTTTAAAATTTTACATTTATAAGGCTCCAACTGGCAACAAAGAAAAGGAAATTTTTTTTCCATTTTATACACTTGACCCTGACGTCTAACTACTCAATTTTTCAATCATTGCCTCTACATCCTAATAATGTATTTACAACTTTTTATGTATTTAAGATATCTATTTTAACTTTTTTTTTTGCCACTGAGGTGTTGCCTCAATGTTCAAGGACGAACTCTAGTTAGTTGAGCGTCCTTGGTTCGACAACTGCATTTTCTTAAGAATTTAGTGGTGGTGTTTATTGTGTTTGTTCTCCCCGAATTTTTTGTGGGAGCGTCTATATAATAAAAAAATTAATTTTTCTCTCCAATTTGTTTATTAATGAGAATTGAGTTTCACATCACCATCCCGGCTGCATGGTACAACCAAGCCCTATTTAGACACACTGCATGTAGTTCATATTTTTCTCTCCGAAATCGAATTAACTCTAACCTCACTCTCTCCCTTCTTAATTCTTATTACCTCTGAAAGAAATAATCATGTAATGTGTTTGATAATAAGATGAAAAAAAAAGGTGAAAATTATGGGAGAATATAATGTCATAGGAGGAGTGATTAGGAGTAAATAAATGAAAATAAAAATACATCAGTTAATTTTATAAAAATGCAAAAGCAATAATCAGAATATAGAGATAATAATAATAAAGGTGATAATTAGATATTTAAAATATATAAAAATTTTGCATGAAAGTATGAAAATTTATTTGATGCCAAATATACACCTAAACCATAAACAGCTAATGGTAGAAAAAACAAAAACATGATATCTGGTTGGGTTCAACCCACAGCACGTTGGGCCCAACCCATTTAAATCAGATTAGGGTTGGATTGGGCTGAAGTATGGGTTGATAAAACTTACAGGGGATGAACCCATTTTAAAAATGGGTTGACGCTAAAATGCGGGGTTGGCATCAACCCATCTAACTTAGGGTGTGGCGGGAAGTGATAAAATTTTGAATGAAAAGTTTTTGGTATAAAAATTATCAAAATAAAAAAATAATGTAATATAATAGAGGTAATGATAACGAGTAAACAAAGTAAAGTTAAAATAGAAAGGTTAGTTGTATAAGTAGTTATATAGAAATGATTAAAAAGTATGATAGCTGTATAGAAAAATGTGAAGAAATAATCAAAAAATAAAATAATTATAAAAAGTAAAAAGTTTTAGACTAAAAAAATTTTAACTTCACAAATTTTTTTTTTATGTATTATCAAACACACCCGTAGTTCTTTTGTTCTTTTGACTATGATTGATGAGACTACGAGAGTGACATAGTAGGCCCAACAAGCGTGTTGCATTGCATGGCTGTCGTCCTCCTTATTAGCGTTTTCAGTCAACTGAATTGTGAAACGACTAATAGTGGTGCAACTCGGGTCGGGTTATACTGGGTTGGAGTGAACCCAAACCTAAGCCAACCGGGTTGGAGTAAACCCAAATCCAAACCCTAAGAATTTAATCCGGGTTCGGACTGGGTTCGCATTGGTTTTGGTTTGGTTTCGGGTTAGAATTCGGGTTACCAATAAACTGTTTTTTTTTCTAATTTAATTGTAATCTAAAAAAATATTATTAGAATATACATACCTGTGTTTATGAAGTTAAGTGTAGCAAATAGCTAATGGAAATGACTCAAGTGTAGCAAATAAAAAATAAACATATCATACCAACTATTGTAGTTGAAACTAAACATTATCACACAAATTGTTGAAATTGAATTCAAACTAAATATTGATCATACAAATTGCTAAAATAGAAATTGACCACTTGTCATACCAATAAACTTAAAATATGAATCAAATTTATACTACAATCTAAAATTCAAACTAACAGATTTCTCATACTAACAGAAAGTATAATATGAAATAGATTTATCATGCCAACTCAAATTCAAACATAATCCACATAACAGTTATTCAAAGCAACTAAATCTAAATACACTAAGCATAATGGTTCAACATTCCAATCTAATTTAAGTGAAATCCAAATTTAAAATGACGAATAAACAAATCTCAAGTTTAAATAAGTTTACATCCACTTTTAAATAAATTCAAAATTCAAAATTCAAATGAGTTCATGTCTCCAAAGTTTCCAAAAAAACTAAAATACTATTCGAAGACTTCCAAGTAATTTCTCCCTTGATTTCCATTTGTATTTCGAATGTCAAGTTCTTACACGTGCGGCTACCCCTCATATATTTTTTTAATTTTTTTTAAATATCCATATTAACTATATGTTATAAATCATTAAATCATAGTTATTCATTAATTTAAATTAATTAATCACTTAAATTAAGCCATTTGACCGATATATATTAAATCAATTAACCACCTATATATTAATATTACAAAAAAAGTATAATTTATAAAAAAAATTATATAAATTACACCGGGTTCGGACCGGTCGGGTTTTGGTACCGGGTTGGTGTGAACCTGGTTTTGTTTTCGGGTTTCTACGGGTCGGGTTGAAACCGGGTCTATTTTGGAAAAAATCTTAAAAATAAAACCCATTTTTGGTTTTGGTACCGGGTCGGGTGGGTTCGAACCGACCCGGTACCAAGTTTCACCCCTAATGACTAAGGTGGAATTAGAACCACCTACATTTGCATAGCACACATGGCTACCTCGATTTTTTTTTCTGTTAACGGTTTTTTTCCATATTATTTGGTTAATATATTAAAAATTATTATGATCAGGAACTTAAGTGAGTGTCCAATCATAGTAATCTTTGTATCTTAATAAATATATACAGATATAATAGGCAACATGGATTCATCAAAATTATGATGGATTACATACAACCGGCCCTATTTCCAACTATTATATACATAAATTATCATATATATAACCAACCCTGCCTCCATCGAAGATACTATCTAATACAATTTTTACGTAACTCAAATTCGTCAATATTTAAATGTAACCCTCATCAACCACCATCACTCCACCTTACATTAAAATTTAATAGGTCTTCTATCTATAGCTGCTGACGTATACCCGAGCCTTTATATGTGTTATACGCCTAACAAATTTCTAAACACGTTCAGGTTGGTTCAAAATTTTATATCTATCAAATTATCAAAGACATCTACCAAATTGTTATCATAATAAATATTTTTTTAAGAAACTACCTCGTCACGTTTTATCATTTCCTTCGGTAAATCATCACCATTAATCCTCGTATGTAAAACATCTGATATAAGCTTATTGTATGAAATTTCTTTGTTTCCAGCATACACCTCCCATATAACTCCAAATCCTGCTTTTACATGGACCCTTCATTCAACATATACATAAGACCGAAATTACTAGAGTCCTTAAATAAATTCAAAAGTTATCCCGTCGCCATAAAATCTTACAACAACCTATCTTTTTCATAAGTTGTATGTTAAATTTTATAGGTGAAGAGTATGCCAATCATGGTAAATATAACATATATTATATATGTAACATTAAATGCAACATATTATGTTTATATCTAATACACATTGACGTGCACACACATTATTTGGTGTAAAACCCACCAAATGCTTAAACCAAAACATTAATAAATGATTCTAAAAATTGAATCATTTACTATTAAAATCTTGCGACATTAAATACTAATATTAAATCTCTTGATCTTTTAATCTTGCTGGATCATATACTTTCTATGATGATCATCATCATTATAAGTCATTTCTCACCTAGGTGGGGTTGGCTGCATAGATTCAGTTGCGCTATTCTTGGCGATTTAAGAATAAATTTTTAGTAGTTTGTAAAATTTTTAAATCTTGTTAGTTACTTCTATTCATGTTTTATTGGGGTCTTCATCTTATTCTCCTACCATCTTCTACTTAAATAGAGTCTGTCCTCTTAGCCGGTGTCATATGAGGTCTCCTTTTAACATGATCAAACTATCTTAATCTATTTTCTCTCATTTTATCACCAATTGGTCTCACGTTTAGATTTTCTTGAATTATTTCATTCGTAATTTTATCTTTTCTTATTTTACCGCTCATCCACCTTAACATTCTCATTTCCGCTACGTTCATCTTATGTATATGTTGTTCTTTAACTGCCTAACATTCTACCCTATAAAGTATAATTTGATTAGAACTTGACGCTAACATAAAATTTCTGATGCACTTCACCATTTCTTCCATCCTACTTGAATTCTATGTATTATATCTTTCTCAATTTCCCGGTTCTCTTGAACTATTTATCCTAGGTATTGGAAGTGATTAGTTCTTATTACTACTTGATCTAAAATCTCAATTGATACCTCATCCGGGTTCTCACTATTATGAAAATTGCATTTTATATATTCAGTTTTTGTGCGACTAATTCTAAAACCATTAGATTCTAAAGCATCTCTCGCCTATTCAATTTTAAATTTAGTCCTTCTCTAGTTTCATTTTTTAGAACAATGTTATCTGCAAATAACATACACCAAAGTACTTCTTCTTGGAGTTGTCTAATAATTTCATCTATTACTAAGGTAAAAAGTAATGACTCAAGGTCGAGCCTTGATATAAACCTATTTTAAGTAGAAAAATATTAGTATCTCTACTTAAGTTCAACTTAAATTGGATCCAAATAATAAAATTCATATAATACATACTTCATATCTCCACTAGTTACCCTTTAAAAAATTAAATCCAAAAACATTATTTCAGATTTGACTTCATCAAGTACTAGTCTTATCTGGCACACCAACTCCATATTCGTCTCCACCTGCATACCTACTATCTAAAAAAATTTTAAAAAATACGATGAGTCCATACAAAATCAGTAAGTAGAGCATACAAATTTAAACGGGCAAAACTTGAGTACACAATATGCATAGGGGTTGACAAAACGTAGAGGGAATCACAAATTCAAATCATATTCGAATCCATACGAAATGTACATTTAATACCCAAGCATGCATCAATGCATCAAATGCATGTCATTTCTTCAATCTATCCAACAAGGTCTCAAATCCAATCGGAAGGTTCGATATCTCGCCTCGTAATCCAACCCGCTGCACAACCTTAGGTTGCCATCACTACATCCCAGCACTAGTAGCCAACCCTGCACAATATGGATAGATTGAAAAACACTATTATCCAAATCGGAAGTGTAAATAATACCCTGCTGCATCACCACATAGCTTCAGCCACGCCACACTACATTACGCGAACGGCTCTGGCATCAACCATTACATTGATGGCCACCACTCCCATAGACTGAGTCACAATATACATTATCAAAATCACAGGGGTCAGACAAACTAGGTCTGCAACCCACCAATCAGATATGTGAGTTTGAATCAATGCCATCTATGCTATCACATCCCAATTCTTGGTCAGGATGTGCCAACAATTGTCACCGATGGTCCAATAACAACACTTCATAAATCCACAGCAATAGCCATGACTTATGAATTTGCCAACATACCATGCAATATATGCTAATGTCATAATGCATAATGCTAGCATGAATAAAAAGCCAAGCTCGGTATCATAACAAATTATTATATATGATAACATTTGTTCATTTAAAATTAGAAAACAACAGCATCCAGATCATTCATGTCCACAACTATACAGTACAACACATAATCAAAAGAGATGAGAAAAGAGCTTTACTTACCTTGTGTAAACCTCGAATTCATCCGTGTACCGTATTTCGCTACAATTGTCAAACCATCACACTAAAAAATAATATTTTTCATTAATATTTTAACTCAAATTAACTCTTTTAATCATGAACTAACATGATATCCCATTTTAAGATGTATGGACACCTCTATGTATCATAATTTCTATAATTTAACCAACATGTGGTTCCTTGTATAAATTATTCTAAAATTACCATTTATAATAAATTTTAATAATACTAAAACATTACTTGCTCCAAGTTAATAAAATTAATTTAAGTTAGAGCTTACTTCATAGAATTACCAAACTACTCCTTTAGCTTTCAATTGTGTTTTCTGTATTATATTCAACCCTATCTTATAAATATTCAATTTTATCTATTAAAAATATTCTTATATTATTACTTACTAAATAATAATAATTATGAGCTCTAAAACTTGATATGATCACAGCTCTTAATCACATTGACTTTTGGCAGTCTATTTACATATAATTTAATTTCTTATATTTGTCAAATATTTTATGAAAACTTTCCATATGAATCAACTCAATAGTCATATATTTTAACTAACCATATCAATGTGGATCATTATTATTTAAGTTTCAAATTTCGTTTTGATTATTGCTCAATCTGTCTATATTTGCTGAAATCAAACACACTGATTTTTCTAAATTTGGATTTATAATCAAATTAACCTGTAAGTCTAAAATTTCTTTCATACATCAATAAATACCTCAATTAACCAAAATAAATATTTCTAGCACAAAATATTAATTATTTATATTTATTTATGTATTTTTATTTTGTTGGACAGGGTATGAGGTTAGGGATGGCACAAATCACGTTAATTATAAGCCATATTTATATCTTTCAAAAATTAATTTTTATTTCTGCTGAGTAATATTAAAGATGTATTTTTTATCATATAAAATTTTCAAATCAAAATTCATTGTATAAAAATTATTAAAAATTAATTAGTGCAGCTGATCCTAATAGTCGTTTTACCCTGTTAAAGCTGATCTTCTAGGATTTTTAATTTACAACATGATTAACGTTTTAAGATAAAAAAAATTGGTTTTTCCTTAATAATAATATGATGAGTTCTCATACAAATTTTTGTACTAAAAATTATTCATTTACTATTTCTTTTATATTTATTTTCAGTTCCAAATTTACTACATTGGTGGTGTAAATCAAGTTACAACCAGTTATAATTGATAATTTAAATCATTAATCACAACCCTGATAATAGGTTTAACATATAGATTAGAGACAATAACTTATTTAGCCTTAATCCAATGATTTACATCATGAGATTGCATTTTTAATTAAACTTTTAATGGTTTACATCAACTAGTTATATTTTTCATTAATACAAAGATTGTTGAGACAGATTTAAAAATGCTCAAATCTAGTCATCTATCAAGGTGTCCGCACGTGATCTAACATCATTTTTCTATGTAAAATTTCATGTTACGCACATCTAATGGTTTGGATTACCCAGAATATGTATGAAATCATGTGTTGAAGGGTTGAGATCTTCTTCTTGTTGTTCAATAGTATAGGATCCGTTTGGGCCCACTTTGATCATAATTTTGGGATGAATTTTTCCCAACTAACTGCCCATAATTGTGGCCATTTTCAAGTATCAAAATCCCCCAAGTCATATATTCAAATCGACCTCCATTAGATTTAACAAATCTGATTTCTATGGACAACAGTTTCCTCTCTTCAAATCTGAAAATTTTCTCACAATTCAAATGTCCAGACTAATCTTTACCCTTGATTCTTGCTTAATTTAGAAAAGAAAACATAAAATAAATAACAACTAATCTTGATGATGATGATGATTGATGGCTGAGATTACTTGATCAAGGCCTCATCTCCTCCACCTCTTCTCTCTCTCTCTCTCTCTCTCTCTCTCTCTCTCTCTCTCTCTATTCTTTATTCTTCGTTTCCATCTAAAATGTCCAGCTCTCCCCACTTATCAGCCCCAGAAATTTCTAGCAGTTGGCCACCTCAATCATCCACCTCAATATGTTAATTTTTATTTTAATTAATTATTTAATTACCTTGGTTATTAGTAAGACAAGTGTAGTCCTCTAGAAGAGATCTAGAAGAGAAAGTGTTGACTTTGGCATTACTTACATCAATGGCCTATGCATTACTGAAATTTCTTTTTCATTTTTACATTTTGGACCAATTTCTTGTTATTTGTTTTATACTCCCAAGTTGCTAAAAGTTTACAATTTAACAAGCAATTTATTGTAAAATATCAAAATATCCATTCTTAGCTTCAAAACCTTCCCAAATTGATATAATGACTTATTTAAATGTATTCTATATATTAATGACAAAATTTAAATATTTGAAACATGTTTATCATACAAAAATTTTAAAAAATGTTTATTATGTACTATATTTGCAAAAATATAAATTATTTTCCAAATTCGAAACAAGGGGTTTACATTATCAATCTCTTGAACTTGATAAAAAAATGAAACCAAATAAATTTAGCACAACATGCAAATCGAATAAAACATGAAAAATTTCTCAACCAAATAAAATAGCTAAAAGACAACTAAGGGCACGTTTGTTTATATCAAAAACTTTTTAAACTAAAAATTTTTAATCTAAACATTTTCACTCTTCATCAGTATCATTTTTTTAGTTATTTATCCATATTTTTTGGGTAATTTGCATATGTACCCAAATAGTTTGATGCTAGTTGCAGGCATACTCACCTAGTTTCACGAATTGCATATTAACCCTACACGGTTTCACCAAAATTGCGTATTACCTTCACACGGTTACTTGTCATTAACATTTGACGTTATATTTTTAAACATGACAAAAATACCCTCATCCATAGTTCACGAATTGCATATCAACCCATATAGTTTCACTAAAATTTCATATTACCCCAATGAAACTATGTATATCAATGAGGGAGTATTTTCATCATTTTTCAAAATATAACGTCAAATATTAACGGCAGGTAACGACATGGGGGTAATACACGATTTTGATGAAACTATGTGGAGGTAATATACAATTCGTGAAACTAGGTGGGTATATCTACAATTAGTGTCAAACTGTGTGGGTATATATGAAAATTACCCATATTTTTTTTTATATAACTGCACAACTTTTCAATTATTTCTACACAACTATTCATACACCTATCTTATCAGTTTTAATTTTATTTTCTTTCCTCCTCTTCATTACTTCTATCATAACACATCATTTTCCACTAATTCAAAAACTTTTACATGGAAAACTTTTCATCTAAAATTTTTGTTGCTTCCCAAAAATAAATTAAAAGCCAGTTTCATTGAACCGGGGAAAAAGATTAAACAATGCAAGCATAGACTAGTACTACCTATTTGAAAAATCCTTCAAAGACTAGTTCACCAGAAGTTGCTGGAAGCTGTGTTCCCAATTCGATATCTCGATTCGTTGGTGTCTGTCCTACAGGGACTTCAAATGAATCCTATGAAAAGTGAAAACCAAATGCTATTAGTTATGCAAAAAAGAAAGAAAAAGAAAAAGAAGTTAACCACAGTGGAGAATGTCTTGTGCCATAGCAGAAGCATTAAACAGAACTAATAGAAGCCTTTGTTATAGTTATTGCACCATTGGCAATGTGAAAAGGAAGAAAGGAAAAAAAGGTTGTGGAGCATAGCTAAAGCATGAAACAAGGAGTGGTTTAGGAGGTGACCTATGCAAAAAAAATCAGCACCATTTAAAAGTTATCGATAAATATGTTTCAAGTGGAACCGTACTACATGCAATATGGAAATTCATAAGGGTGATAATCGGGGCTGGCCATACCGGGTAAAGGTTTGCCCAACTTTATCCCTACTTTTTAAAAATTGAATTTGACCCTCCTTTTATACCGGGTTGGTACAAGATCGGTTTGACCCTCTCTTTTTTTTAATAAGTTACGGAACAAACTTTTGGTTGGTATCGGACCGGTGTCGGGATAGCAGGTCGGGTAAAAAATAAGGGTCGAATAAGATAATTTTAAGAATTTATATACCTATCAAACATAAGTATACATCTATACTAAATTTAAATATTATATGCTTCAATATTTCACTAATTATTAAAAAACACATAATTAAGAAAACAAAACGTTTAAAAATATAGTATAAGTTTATTAAAATAGGTTAATATATAATTACACATAAGAATTATTTATGTACAAATTCTTTTTATTGATTCTTATATTGCTTTATGAATAAATTGATTCTTCTATTGATAGAGTTGAATATAAAAAAGTAAGAATTTTGAAAGAAAATAATAATAATATTTAAACATAGGCTTATACTTTTTAATAAATTAGTATATGCGGGGTGGGTCGAACTCTTCGGGTCGGGACATGGTTGACCCACCCCAACCCTATTTTTGAATTCGGGTCAAAAGTTCTGGCCTATCCTTATACCGGATCAAAATATATTTATTTTACTCGGTCAAAAACGGGTCGGGTCAAAGCCGGGTCACGGGTCACCAGCCCCAATTCCCACCCCCCAGAAATTCATGGTTTTAAAAACCGACCGATACCGATTTGATATGGGCGTATGGGCGTATCGGATTCGTATTGGCAGACCCGTATCGGGCTATACAAGCCTGAACCCGATATCCCGTCCGTTCCTTCCGAAATGGCTGCTAGAGGTTGGATAAACTCGAATCAGCAACAAATCCAGAAGAATCAAATATGCATGCATCCAAATTCTGCGATTTTTTTCTTTTAATACAAAACTGCCCGTTTCACTGCTTTTACAACTAGGGGAACTGGAAATCGTTCCAAAAAACTAGTTTTGCTCGATTTTATGCATGAACGAAGGTATGGGAGGAAATTTCAATCATATACATGCATTAAACGATGGGAAAAATAGATTATTTAGATAGAAATTTCAGATCTTGGCGTGATGAGGAAATTTGGGGAAATTTAAAAAATTTGATTTATGCTTTATCATTGTTGAAAACATCAGATCTAAGCCAGATCTGACGATTGGAGGACCAATCGAAGCTGCTGCTTCAATTTCGTCCATTATTTTTTATATTTTGAATATTTTTATTCCGAAAATATTTATAAAAAGGAAAATATTTAAACCATCAGATCTAAGCCAGATCCGATGATTCGAGGACTAATCGACGCTGCTGCTTCAATTTCGTCCTTCATTTTTTAAATTTCTTTATTTTAAAAATATCTTTATTCCAGAAATATTGAAAAAAGAAACCGAAAATATTTAAAAAAGAAAAAATTTAAATAATCAGATCTAAGCCAGATCTGATGATTGGAGGACAGATCAAAACTGCTGCTGCAATTTTATCCTTTATTTTTAAAATATTTTTATTCTAATATCAGATTATATATTCATTTCAAAAGTTTATCGTTACATGGTCTTCACTTTCAAATCATTTTCAAATCACTTTCAAATCACTTTCAAATCATTTTTCATATCAGTTTTTAAGAAATAATATGTATGGTAAAAGCAGGTGTAGCTTAGTTGGAAAAATCTTAGCTTGTGCCTCGGTGCTCCAAACTTCGATCGTGGCATAAAGCATTGGGATATAATTGCTCCAATAGAAGATCAGAAACAACAGGATCTAATAACGAACAATTGTAACGAACGAATGGATCACTCAAACTAACTTGAATTCATCTAATATATTCATGCCTTATTAGACAAGAAATACTACTGTTTCTCGTTTGGACTCATAAGCTGAGCTACTTGCATGTGAGATATAATTGCTCATGTTAAAATTCAAGAAAATCTGTAAATATTTAATATATATAATATCAATAATATCTAAGGTTGCCTAAAAAAAATCCTCACTCACAATTTTCTCAATGAAAGTATAAAAATATTATATTTGAAATAGTAATTTTTATAATATTTCAAATATTGCTCAAATTAAAATTCACCTAATTTTCATTATATAATATGCGAACCTTCTATGTTTTAGCCAGTTAAAGATATTCAGGAAAATTTATATATGTAAGGTTCCCTTCAAAAAAAGTACCCATTGACCAACCGAGCCATGATGGAATTATTGCAGCGCTGGGACATGGGTTCGAATCCTACATTTGGGTTTTAAGCAAGAAAAGAGGAAAAAATTATTAATGGGAGCTGTGGTCTCCTGTCCGGTTGTTTGTGGGAGCAGTGGTCTCCCATTTGGTTGTTGGAAGCTTTGTTTTCCTGATTATTTGGTGGAGCAGTATCTCCAGATTTGTAAGAATGTCTCAGAACTTCAGTGTAATATGTGTTAAGATGTATGTAAATATATTTCAATAAAAAAGTACCTATTGGGTAGGATTATTTTGATAGAAAACTTCTTTACGACTTCACTTTCTTCTTAAGAATTTATTGGTGGTTTCTATTGTGTTTATTCTCCCTGAATTTTCCGTGGGAGCGTCTATATAATAAAAAAAATTATTTTTTAAACATTAACTTTATCTCATTGCACTACTCAATATAAAGAACAAGTGGATCACTCAAAATAACTTGAATTCATCTAATATATATTCAAAACCATGAATATGAAGATTAAAGATGCACCATCACCTGCTACCAAATTTTCAGACATTCACATCTAACATTCTTAAGTCTAGCGCTGACAACAACAAGTTAAATAATAAAGTTTGGACAATCCAAAATTCTAAATTATAATATCATTTATGTTTGAGGAGTATCCTGTTAGCCTAGACGAAGCAACTGTCCTACTTAGTCATCTCAAAAAACTCATTTACAATAATTTTTTTGCATTTTTCTTTATGTATTTGTTTATCTAAATTTAACATATAAACCAAATTTTACTAATTTTACCATCTCTTGTTCAAGAAAAAGTAAAGAGAATGTGTTAACACATTCACCAACGAGAAAACAGATATGGGTGTTAGAAGGAGATGTGGGATTGAATGATTGATGTGAGTTGCGACAATAATCACACATTTGAAAATCTCAAAAGTACTACTGCAGGTTTCGATCATATGATCCCAGCAATACAATCACAAGAATCTCAATCTAATCAAATAAGGTAACATCAAGAAACAAAATGAGAGAGAGAGAGAAAAAAACTTTTCAGATTTAGATCAATTTAAGTCAGACCTGGCAAGTCAAGGGGGAAAGAACACAACCAAGGACGCAAATGGAAGCACTATAGTTCACAAGCTATCATACGACATATTATGCCAAAAGACGGAGAGAGAGAGAGAGAGAAATTTATGTGTAGATAAGTTTTTGGACAATACGTGTCGCATTGATTATGTGTAGATAAGTTTTTGGTGGTGGTGGTGGTGGTGGTCTCTTTCTAACTAAGTGTCGCATTGATTATGTGTAGATAAGTTTTTGGACAATACGTGTAAAGAGGTTTTTGGACAGTACAGAACTTTATATATAATATTAAAGAATCTCATGCATTTGAACCTACTATGGATTTAAAGAAAACGAAAACCAAAGGGGATAAATTTTTACCCTGCTATATAACAATATCAACAATATATGGAAGACTTGAGAAATTTTCTTACAAGAAAGTAAAAATAATCATTAAAGATATTGAAAATAATAAAAATTAAAGTCACTGAAAATAATTATAGTATAATTTCGAATGGCTTATAGTTGTCATGTACACTTCCATATGATATATCATTTCATCTACTTTAAATCTTTTTCCTTCCTTTCTAGTCTTAGAAAATGAAATAATCGATAGAAAACTAATTTAACATTTTATGGAGTGTTTATGATCTCTTAACAGCTAAAACTGGACCATCATTTGCAAATGTGATCAAGTGGCTTAGTGCATGCGAGTGAGTTATGATTTCAAATTAAAAAACAATCTTAATCTTATGAAATCAGCTAAGTGAATTCAAATTTATGAAAGTTTTTTATTTGACTCTTACTTTTAAACAATATTCAAGTGTTTCTCAACATATACAATATAGGTGTGTACTGAGCTTGTGCATATGGTAATACACTGTGGTATGTTAACAAATGGTTGAGGGTTCAACCCTCACCCCCCACTTACAAATGATGCAATAAAAAAAAACATATATAATATAGGTATCAAAGTAAAGACACTTTTTTAATGATGGTTCAAATTAATGATAATAATATTAATATGAGAAATAATTTATTGAGATGAATGGTGGTAGTATTAATATGGTAAAGCCATATATTAGCAATATTTTTTGTATTAAAAAATTCTTATAATAATAATTTTCCAAATATAAATTATTTGTATTATAATATTTTTGGCCAATATTTTAATCTCTATTACGTTTTAAAAATGGGCTGATGTTGGGCTGCAAAATGAGGTTGGCATTAACCATCTAACCTAGGGTGTGTCGGGAAGTGATAAAACTTTGAATGAAAAGTTTTTGATATAAAAATTGTGAAAATAAAAAATAATATGATATAATAGAGATAATGATGAGGAGTAAACAGAGTAAAGTTAAAATAGATAGGTTAGTTGTATAGGCAGTTATAAGAAATGATTGAAAAGTAGGATAATTTTATAGGAAAATATGAAGAAATGATTAAAAATAAGATAATTATAAAAAATAAAAAGTTTTAGATTGAAAAATTTTAACTTCACTTTTTTTACATGTCATTAAACACACCCCTATTTTTTTTTATTCCTTTCTTTTACTATGATTGATGAGAATATGAGAGTGATGTGGTAGGCCTAACAAGTATGTTGCATTGGATAGCTATTGAATTGTGAAAGAACTAAGATGGAACTAGAACCACCTACATTTGCATAGCACACATGGCTACTCAATTTTTTTTTTTTAAAACCTTGATTTCAAATTAAAATCTACTCCGCCTATTGTATTTATAATAATGTCTTCTATTACCATATCAATTTTCATCTCAATTAGATATGTGTATGGACCCCATCTAAAAATGGTACAAATTCAACGTAATAAAATAACTTGATGTAAATAGCAACTTTAAAATGGTTTTTTCAACATGTAAACCATTTGCTATAAAATTTATATATGGATAAATTTTTGTATAAAGTTTCATTGCATTCTAATATATGTGTGACCTATTTTTGGGCAAATGTATTTCTATTCCAGTGCAATTACGTTGCACTGAAATGACCCTATATATATATATTCTTCATTCTCTTTCTTTTCCTTTCTTTCTTTTTTTTTTCTTTTTTTTTCTTTCTCTCCTAGCTGGTTCTAGCCTCATGTCCCCTCCCATCTCCCTTATATTTTCAGTGTTCTGCATGTGCACTAAAAATATGCACACGTAGCAGCATGTATAATTTTTTTATTTTTTAAAATCGGTTGTGCCCCACGTAATAAAGTAAATCATTCTACATGGAATATAATAATAAAAACAATGCACGATCATAGAATTTGCATACTAGTATTTCCATATGGCAAACTAACTTCTAATTCTATTTTAACAAATTTTATGAGGATAGTGAAATTTTTAAACAAAAATATGAAATTAAATTGTAAATGATCCAATATGCGACGTGTCGTTTTGCAGTCATGCGAATGAATCATAATTATTTCAGAGATATAAGCACACAAATTAAGGTATTACAATATATGAGAATTTAATAGTTGCTCTAACTCTTCCTACTAAATAATAATTCTCTCTCTCTCTCTCTCTCTGTCCCCAATACATGATGTGTCATTTTGCAATCACACAAATAAAACATAATTATTTCAGAAACATAAGCGCACAAATTAAGGTATTACAATATAGGGGAATTTAGCAGTTGCTCCAACTCTTCCTACTAAATAATAATTCTCTCTCTCTCTCTCTCTCTCTCTCTCTCTCTCTCTCTCTCCAATACATGACGTGTCATTTTGTAATCACGCGAATGAATCATAATTATTTCAGAGATATAAGCGCACAAATTAAGGTATTACAATATATGGGAATTTAACAGTTGCTCCAACTCTTCCTGCTAAATAATAATTCTCCATCTCTCTCCAATACATGACATGTCGTTTTGCAGTCATGCGAATGAATCATAATTATTTTAGAGACATAAAGGCACAAATTAAGGTATTACAATATATGAGAATTTAACAGTTGCTCCAACTCTTCCTGCTAAATAATAATTCTCTCTCTCTCTCTCTCTCTTCAATACGTGACGTGTCGTTTTACAATCTTGCGGATGAATCAAAATTATTTCAGAGACATAAGCACACAAATTAAGGTATTACAATATATGAGAATTTAACAATTGCTCCAACTCTTCCTACTAAATAATAATTCTCTCTCTTCAATACATGACGTATCGTTTTGTAATCATGCTAATGAATGATGTTAATTTTTTATCTATAAATGCACCGGGGTATAGAATAGTCTCGCATCAGGGAAGTTAATATTTAATAGCAGGAAATTAAACGTGTCCGCCCATGCTCGCTCTATGTTAACATGATTGAAACCTGACATATGATTAAATCGTCAGCTACTCAACAAAATCCCATATTTTAACACATTCACCAATGAGAAAACGGTATTACTCAAACTATTACCGCAGGTTTCGATCATATGCTCCCACCCAATACAATCACACGAATCTCAATCTAATCAAATAAGCTAATATCAAGAAACAAAATTAGAGAGAGCGGTCATACGGACAACCAAAATTCCAAAACAACTTTTCAGATTTAGATCATTTAAGTCAGACCTGGCAAGTTTACACCTATTTTTAAAAAATTTATATGTTTAATAACAATTTTTATCGCATTTTATTACACAAAAAATTTAAAATATATTTTTTAATTAAACATCATCCTCATTCTCAAATTAAGTAAATGAGATTACAATACTTAAATAAAAAATTACAAAAATTAATTTGTATTACCATTAATTTAAAATTAGAAAAATTTGAATTTTTGATCTAAATAATGTATAGTATCTTTAATTTTTTGTCTCAATAGAACAATTAAATTGATTGAAAACTTTATATATAATATTAAAGAATCTCATGAATTTGAATCTACTATGGATTCTATACTTATTTAATTATAATAATTTTTCGCATATAGGCATTCATCGAGAAGATACGATCCATTACTTAAATTTTTCAAAAAAACATTAAAGAAAAGGAAAACCAAAGAGGGTAAATTTTTACCATGCTATATAACCATATCAACAATATATGGAACACTCATGAAATTTTCTTACAAGAAAGTAAAAATAATCATTAAAGATATTGAACATAATAAAAATTAAAATCACTGAAAATAATTATAATATAATTTCGAATGGCTTATAGTTGTCATGTGCTACACTTACACATGATATATCATTTCATCTACTTCAAATCTTTTTCCTTTCTTTCTAGTCTTAGAAAATTAATATTTAATAGCATGTCTTTTCAAAAAAGAAAAAGCATGGAATAGAACGTGCGTCTGCTTGCAAATCAGGAAATTAAACGTGTCCGCCCATAGCCGTAGCCTCCCTAATAGTGTCCGCCCATGCTCGCTCTATAAATACCTAGCAGTTCCTGCACACCTTATTGCACCCACCCAGCCACAAGCAATATGGCTTTTACCATCCTTAAACCTTCCAATATCTTTTGCCTCCTCATCCTCCTCCTCATCCTTCACTCCCCAACATCCTGCAAGGCTGACAACATCCTAACATCCTGCAGGGCTGACAACATCCTGTATTCCGGCGATACTCTCTACTCCGGACAATCTCTCCAATACGGCCAGAACTATAGGCTAAAGATGCAAGACGATTGCAACCTGGTTTTATCTGGCATCCAGGGGCCCGTGTGGTTATCAAACACCAGACGTCGTGATCCAGACTGCAAGTGCACTCTTGAGAAGTATGGTGATCTCGTCATCTACGATGGACATGATGAACCCATCTGGCAGAGCAGCAAAACTACTGATAAGGAAAAAAGATACGTCTTGGCTCTCGAAAATAAAGGGATTCTGAGGATTTACGGCCCTGTCGTCTGGAATGCCCACAAAACTATCAGAAATGTCTCTGACGCATTACCAGTAGTGGCCGTCGTGAATAACGCCCTAGGGCGAAAAGCCAAACTTACGTCTCCACAGCTGCTGGAGTCTGTAGTCGGTGCAGTCGTTAACTAATTAGCGCTAGCTTAGCTAGAGCTAACTTATCTATATATAGTTTGCTTGTGCTTGCTTTTGAGTGTGTGTTGTTTGCTTGTGCTTGCTTTTGGTGTACAGTCTGATCTCCACTCCACTACTAGTGTACTACTCAAAGAATGGACTTAGGTCTTTAGATCTTTTCCTTTCCCACTTGCGGGTGGATAGATCTCAATAAGATTCACACTCACTATCCCTTCAACTCTATTTTTTTTGCATTTATTTGATCATCAACTGCTCAAAATGTGGGCTCTTAAATCCTAAAAAAAAATTCCACTGTGCAGTTAAGAACATTAGAGAAATGATTATAGAAACGGATGACTAGAAAATGTATAAACAAACATACGATAAATACATTGGGAACAAACTAAATCAGATTATATATTCGTTTCAAAAGTTTATCGTTACATGGTCTTCACTTTCAAATCATTTTTAAATTCTAGAATTTATAAGCTTTTCCATAAAAACGCAATAAAATCAAATGGGCATTTCATATCAATTATTAAGAAATAATATTTATAGTAAAAGCAAGTGTAGCTTGGTTGGAAAAATCTTAGCTTGTACCTCGGTGCTCCAAACTTCAACTGTGGCAGAAAGCATTGGGAGCATTGGATGAGCTACTGAAACCAATAGAAGATTAGAAACAATAGGATCTAATAATGAACAATTGTAACGGACGAATGGATCACTCAAAATAACTTGAATTCATCTAATATATTCATGCCTCATTGGACAAGAAATACTACTATTTCTTATTTGGACTCATAAGCTGAGCTACTTGCACATGAGATATAATTTCTCATCTTGAAATTGAAGCAAAATCTATAAATATTTAATATATATAATATCAATAATATCTAAGATTGCCTAAAAAAAATCCTCACTCGCAATTTTCTCAATGAACGTATAAAAATATTATAATTGAAATATTAATTTTTATAATATTTCAAATATTTCTAAAATTGAAATTCACCTAATTTTCGTTATATAATAAGAGAACCTTCTATGTTTTAGTCAGTTAAATATATACAGGAAAATTTGTATACAAAAGGTTCCGTTAAAAAATAGTACTTACTGGGTATGATTATTTTGAGAGAACTTCTTTACGACTTCACTTTCTTCTTAAGAATTTAGTGGTGGTGTTTATTGTGTTTATTCTCCCCGAATTTTGAGCATCTATATGATAAAAAATTATTTTTTTAAAGATTAACTTTATCTCATTGCACTACTTAATATAACGAACAAGTGGATCACTCAAAATAACTTGAATTCATTTAATATATACTCAAAACCATGAATATGAGGATTAAAGATGCATCATCACCTGCTACCAAATTTTCAGACATTCACATCTAACATTCTTAAGTCTAACGTGACAATAACAAGTTAAATAATAAAGTTTGGACAATCCAAAAATTCTAAATTATAATATCATTTATGTTTGAGGAGTAATCCTGTTAGCTTGGACTAAGCAACTGTCCCGCTTAGTCATCTCAAAAAACTCATTTACAACAGTTTTTTTATTTTTTCTTTATACATTTGTTTATCTAAATTTAACATATAAACTAAGTTTTACTAGTTTTACCATCTCTTGGTCATGAAAATGAAAACGGAATATATTAGCACATTCACCGACAAGAAAACAGACATGGGTATTAGAAGGAGATGTGGGATTGAATGATTGATGGGAGGTGCGACAATAATCACACATTTGAAAATCTCAAAAGTACTACTGCAGGTTTCGATCATATGATACTAGCCAATACAATCACACGAATCTCAATCTAATCAAATAAGGTAACATCAAGAAACAAAACGAGAGAGAGAAAACAACTTTTCAGATTTAGATCAATTTAAGTCAGACCTGGCAAGTCAAGGGGGAAAAAACACAACCAAGGACGCAAATGGAAGCACTTGCAAATGATGTAATAAAAAAAACGTATACACTATAGGTATGGAAATAAAGACACTTCTTTTAATGATTGTTCAATTAATCATGATAATATTAATATGAGAAATAATATATTGAGATGACTGGTGGTAGCATTAATATAGTAAAGCTAGATATTAATAATCTTTTGCCGTATTAAAACAATTCTTCTAATAATAATTTTCCAAATATAAATTATTTGTATTATAATATTTTAGGCCAATACTTTAATTTCTATATATATTTTATTTTCTTACATTTACTTCGCTTATTTAATTTTAATTTTGATTGATGCATATTTAAAACCTCTTATAATCTTAATCGAAAGGATAAATATTATATATTATCAATCTATATTCATCATCTTTAAAAATTTAAATTTAAAATAGAGAAAAATAAGATACCTTTTTAACATTGACATGCTAAAAGTTTTTTTTCAAATTGTAGAAGAAAAAGGAGGAATGAAACTATGAAAGAGAGGAAGTAGGAAAAGGGAGAAGTCTAGCCTGAGAAGGAAAGTCAAAGATAGTAATAGTATATCCTAAAGCACTATTAAATACAATTTGTAAGTTTTAGTAATTAATTATAGGAATTAAAAACACTCATACTGTAAAGAGAATATTATTGTTTAAATCAATGAAAAACTAAACCAAAAAAGAATATTATTAGAACCAATTTCAGAACAGAATATTATTAGAATTAATAGCAAAACTTTAAAGAAAAAAGTCGTGAAAATAAGTGTATATTACTACATTAAATTGTTAGTTTTCAATAAGAATGAGGCAACCAATTCTGGCTAGTGGAGGCGGTATAAGAAAAATAATATAATTTATAATTTTTTAAAGAATCACTCTGTAAACCCCTAATTACTTTATGAATTTTAATTTACTATTAGCATATTAATTAAAATGCAAAATTAAGGTTATGTAATTTTAATTAAAATCGTGAAAGTATGATATTATTTAAATAAATAAATAATGATTTATTATTGGGTGAAATTAAAATGAATTAGCAAAAATGCACAGTCTAATATGGCCGAATTTGTAATTTTCAAATGGGCCACAAATAGATAATTAATCAAGTTAGTATGAATTAAATAATTATAAAATAAGTTAAATTATAAATTATGCAAGTAATTATTTATAATTACGTGCATAATTTCCATGCTTTTAGAATACGTATACAAATGAACCATGCATATCCGTTGATTTCCATTAATTTTGATTCATGCATATCCATTGAATCCCATTTAATTTTGATTCATGCATATCCATTGAATCCCATTTAATTTTGATTCATGCATTAACGATAAAAGAAAATAGAGAAGCAGAAGATATGCATTCCTACGTTGATTTCAAAGAATGGCTATTAAAGGATACGAGATACTTGATACTATTTAAAACATTTTCTTTTATTGAAAATTTTCTAATAATAAGGTGCAATTAATGGAAAGTGGATTAGTATAGAATTTAAACCTGGAGTATATAAAATGCGATGAATGTTAGCATTCGGTTTCGTATAAAAAAATATATATATAAAATTTAGGTGGACAATTGGATTCCGAACCAATAGATGATGTGGCGTGGAGAGGATTGAGGAAGCCTTGGATTTTTGTTTTTCTGTCTCACGTAAACAGGTATGTGAGGATTACTTGAATTTAAATTTTGAATTTGAATTCATTGAGCTTTGCATAAAATGGGTGATTAAACGATATGGGTATGACTCAACGGGATGTATATCACTTGGTAGCTATGGTTATAAAATTTCTTTAGAATGATGTTACAAATAAAAATCGGAGGATCACATTGGAAATATAATTGTTGCATGTCATTAGTGATTGATAAAAGATTTTAAAAATAATAATAATAATAATCTACAAAGAAAATGAGAGTTTGTGGGCAGCGAGATTTGGAGCTAAGGAACGTTTAATTATTATTATTATTATTTTTTTTTTTTTCTTCTTCTGATTTGTACGGGAAGTTATTTAAATATACAAATTATTTAATAATCGTGAATATATAATATATGATATCCGGATGTTCATTTAATATGTTATTGCATATATATGTATTTTTACAAAGGTATATCAACAACAACAAAGTGGACCGACCATTTATTTTGTATATTATATAAATAAAAAAAATGATAATTATCTGGACCATCTGAATATATAACAGAGTACGATTATATAATTTCTACTACATATCAAAATACATGGGAGGTTGATTAAATGATGATAATAATAATAATAATAATAATAGAAATATATATATATTTGGGCAATTACTATGGTTAATACTAATTGTATGTTTATCAATATAATAATATATTTTTATATGACCAACCCGTTATTTATACATAATTGTAAGAAAGCAGAATTGAAGATGGTTTTTATCAATTTATTTGTGAAAGATGACTTTAGAATAAATTCTAATTATTTTACAAATGAATTGGTATTAAATAACATAAATGAAAATAAACTGGATATCTGAAATATATATAATAATAATAATAATAAATAAAATGTGCGTAGAATTTCTGAAACGGCAATTTTACAATAACATAGTACAACATATATATATTGAATTTTTAGGAAAAGGATATACTGATATTTGAGCGATCCGAGTACGTGAAATCTATATAATATGTTAAGATATCTATTATATAAATAGTCAAAGGAATAAACAATGGTTGGCTATTAGTATAAACATGGTCCGGTTGGAATATGAAGTCCAAATGCTTTGTACTTGACGTCAACAATTTATAATTGCATACAGCCATCCCTGAATTACTATGTTCATATTTATGATAGTAATTATATATTAATATATTACTCGTAGATTAAATTTAAAATAGAAGAAAAAGAAAAGAGAGAGAATTTATGTAAATCCGAGTATACTGGACCCATATATGTTCAGTTATATTTGGCAAATAGAAATGAGTATAGAAATTATAATTTATCAGCAGGAATTATAATCTATCTACGGGCTTTTGGAATAAATTGAGTTTTGTTATTTAATATTAGTTTTGGCTAAACCAATTATTTTATAATAAATTTTAATTATATAAAATTATGATCAGGTATATCACTTAATGATAATTGGAAAAGTATGGTTGGCAATTAGAGATTTGTGTTGACAAGAGTTATATGCTTTGAACCAGATTTTGCAGGAAAAAGGGTAAACGAATAGTAACTTGAAGATAAAAGAGGTAAGTAGGACTTGTTTTGAACTAAATGATTTATTTTATTTTTCTCGGGCATATATGTTTTGGATGTCGATGATTTGTATCTTTTTTGAGATTGATTTATTGTGATGTCGAATTTGAATTTGATTTATAAACGGTATTTGTTAGTATTATATTTTGGACATATGCATGTGTGCATGGTGTGTTAGCATTTTCATGAGCCATGGCTGAAGATGCCGATTGAGAAGTGTTATTTGTGATCATCGATGACGATCGATGACATACCGCCGACTGGGGACCGGGGTATGGTTTAGCCATTGACGGTTGTGGGCCGTGATAAACCATTGGGCCATTGTGATGTGGTATTGGAGCCACAAATGTATTGAATTATTTGTTGATATTTATTGTGAGACCAGTATGTAGAGACTGGTACTCAGGCATGAGTGTCTGAGTTGAGCCATGGGCATAAGTTTGTGGCGGGGCCATGGGAGTGTGGAGATCATGGCAGGATATCACATTCACTTCCTTGTCATTTGACTTGGTATGGTGTTTCCCGCATTTGATTTTCTCGTGCTTATCACTGATGTAAGACGGGGCAAGATATCGAACCTCCCCATTGGATTTGACTTATATAATCAGAAGATCATGTGTATGTATTGGAATGATGGATCATGAGCATGCAAATGGTATTGATTCAAACAAGATTTATGATGTATTTGAAAATGTGCATATTGTTTGAAACTCCTTTTGTTTAATTTATGTTTTGGTTCTACTTACTGAGTTTGCCCGGACTCACCCTATTTTATCCAAAATTAGATGACAGGTACGTGGGTGGAGACCAACACAGGGTTGTTACACCAGATCGAACTAGGACATGATGAATCTGAATTTTAATTATTTATTTTGAATTTTAAGAGTGATGTAGAGACAACCTAATTATCTTATATTTTATGAATTTCAGCACTTGGATGCAACTCGATATATATGTGATGAGATAATTAATTTATATTATTAGTCTGTGAAACATTTGATATTATACCATAATTTAGATTAAATGTGTTCTCCCCATTATCATCGATCCTGTCATATTGGTAGCGACTGTAGACTTAGACATCGGGGCGCTACACACTCCCACTTAAATGGACGTGGCTTTGCCCTTGCTTTTGGAGGCAGGAGGAGGAAGAATTTAAGCAATAAGCCAAGCATGTTCCATTCTGTGGAGCCGTGATTCCCACACATGGGAAGCTATTAAGGTAGGTGTGACATGGGTGGGTAGTTGGGATGCAACTTAGTACCGGGACGGTCCGAATCTGCCTGACCTAACCCAACTTTAAAACTAAAATTGGGTTTTATTTTAATTTCTTTCAAACTAGCCTTTGTTCCAACCTGACCTGAGATAACTCAAAACCAGCATCGTGTTTGCATTGACCTGATACCAAAATTCGACCCAGTCAGAACTTAATAATCTTCCTAATTTATTAAAATAATTATATTTGTTTGTGCATTAAATATTTCAAATATAATTATGATAAAAGTTATTCCATATCATCATAACTTAATTAAACTATGAAACGTTTACTCTAAAATCTAAACATAATATAAACTTGTCCACAAAGGTTGGATATATTGCATCTGTATTAATTTTATTTGCAAATAATTATAAATATACCAACTCTTTAAAATTATTACATACATACTAATTAACTATGAGACAATAAGTTTCACTTTCAATAAACTTTAGATAGAGATCTCTTGTAATCTCATTTTTTTCTCTTGATTGTTATGGTAAATTCATGACTTTCATATATTTTGAAGTATAAAATGCAAGCCTTCATCAAAATTAAAGATATTATAGGTCATATAAATATATTAATGTATAAATTATTCATGTACAAATACAATAATGTTTTAAAAATTTATTATCTTTATCGGTAATTTCAATTTCTTTTGGTTTGATAATGACATGAATTTCAACCCAAAACCAATGCTGACCCTGTCCAAACCTGACTCGAACCTGAATTTTAATATTAGGGTTTGGGCTTGGGTTCACTTAAACTTAGTTGTCTTAGGGTTTGTGTTCACCTAAACTCTTTAAACTCAGGGTTTGTATTTACACAAACTTGATATAACCCAACTCGATTTGCACCCCTACGCAAGGGGTCCCAACAACCATATGAGGTTTTCTTTTGGAATTAAAAGATAGTATTATAAATGAAAAAGTTAAAAGCTGCAAGAGGGATGTGATAAAATTTTAGATGAAAATTGGTGATCTAAAATTTTTAAAATTAGAGAAATAATATGATAAAAGTAATGAGGAAGTATAAAGAAAATAAAGTTAAAATGATAGATTAGGTATATGAGTATTGCATAGAAATAATTGAAAAGTATGATAGTTGTGTATAAAGATGAGAAAAATTAATTAAAAATAATGTATTTGTAGATAATGAAAAATTTTGGATTGAAAATTTTTAGCTCAAAAAGTTTTGTGATAAATAAACGTACCATAAGATAATTATATGCAAAAAATAATTAAAAATAAGATAGTTATGAAATATGAACAATTTTAAATTGACAAGTCAACACACACTTTGAAAAATAAGATAGCTATGAAAGGTGAAATTTTTTTAATGTTAAATGGTGAAAAATTTTAAACGGACAACTCGACACAGTTTTTCACTATAATTTTTCATCTCTTTTTATATAATTATTAAACTTTTTAATCATTTCTTTATAACTATTATACAAGTATTCTAATATTTTGACTTTGGATGTGTTTGAAAATGTAGAGGAAAAGTGAGAAATTTTTAGAAATTGTGAGTATTAGATGATATAATAAAGGTAAAATAGTAACAAATTGGATCATTGTATAAAAATCACTGAAATATATAACTAAAAATGAAAAGTATGATAGATGAAGTAGGTAAAATGATTAAAATATATTGAGAATTGGACCTTTCTATCCTTTCTTTTCCAAACATCTCATTTATTCTCTTTATTTTTTTATCATATCACATCATTTTATCTCATTGCGAAAATTTTTACAATAAAATTCCTCAAAAATCTTGTCTATTCTCAAACACACTTTAAATTAAAAATATTTGTAAAAAATGGAAAATCTAATCTCATATCAATTTTTGGAATCATTCTAAACATAGAAAAGAAAAATTCATTTAAGGGCTTTACAAAGGATACAAGATAAGAATATAGATAGATGAATCGAATATATATCTAACAAGAATGTTCTCATAAATTAAACAAATTCTCTTGATAAGTAGAATAAAGATTCCATTCAAACGATATTATTATTTTTAAATAAGAGGAGTGTTCCCAAGGAACCAAAAATGAAATTCCCTATTTCCAAGTGGATTTTTAAATTTCTAATATAATTTTTTATATTTCATTATATTTATCCAATTTTTATACCCCATCCAAGGGGAAAAAAATACTCATCCTTGGAATAAAAAATAGCTCCACGCCCTAGATGCTTAGAAGCTAGAACTCATATGATTAGGTTACTCATATAGTACCACGAGGTGGGGAATTATCTCCCTAAAATAATTAATAAGGTTTCTCTACTATAAGATCGCTTTTAAATGATGCAAATATTTGTGCTTCTAGATGCAACATGTTTTTATTTGCAAATAGTATTATTAAGATAAGAGGTTGGTTCATCAAAACAAAAAGATAAGAGGTTGGTGAAACTCTTTGAAGAGGAAGCTTGTGTTCATTTCCAAGTTGGGTGACTTTTGTTTTTCATTAATTTTTTTTTCCATAACTATCCCTTTTTAATTATTTTTCATATATTCCTACATAATTATCTTTTTTAATTTTTTCATTATTTTCATATAACTAATCTATCTATTTTAACTTTATTTTCTTTGCTTCTCATTATTATCTTATAATATTAATTTACTTCTTCCTTGTTCAAAACTTTTTAACTAAAAATTTTTTCATTTAAAAGTTTTATCAACATTATACTTTATATCGTGTTAGGATAAGGTAGATCCGATCCTTAGATTTTTTTAATAGGTCTCAGTACATACTTCGAGTTGGTTTCAGGTCCATATTGGAATAATAGGCTAGTTGAAAAAGGTCAAAGTGTGATAATTTTAAGAATTTATATGCATGTCAATATAAAGTCACATATATAGTAAATTTTTTGAAGTAAAGAAAGAAAGAATACAAAGTCATGTTTATGATAAATTTAAAGATTAAATATTTCAATATGTTACTATTTAATAAAGTAAAACACAATTATCATAACAAAGCATTAGTAAATTTTTTTAAATAATTTCATTTGTAACTTGATCTTGATAAATATGTATATTAAAGTTTAATAAAAATAACATAGATGTAAAATTTTGAATTACAATTACAATGCTAAATTGCAAGATTATAATTTTTATTTTTGAAAAGTGTATACAATATTGATAACAGGTTTTACTTAATTGATAAATCATGTGAAGAACATAACTTGAACAATATGTATGAAATTAATAAATACAAGTTTATCCATATAAAATAGTTATAAAGTTAAACATGTACTCATGTAAACCATATTCATGTTAATAAGTCGTAAAGTCAACCACAAATATTTAACAAAACCTCATTCACTTAAGTAAGTCATATAATTTATAGAAATAATTTACATCTTGCAGGACGGGATAGGTCAAAGCAGGTCTAGACATGGTCACTCGTTGGTGCAGGATGGATCACAAGTTGACTCAACTTATTTCCACCCTAATACAACACACATAAAATAAGATAAAAGAAGATTAAATGAGAAGAATAGTTATCATTGAAAAATGAAAATTATATTAGAAATGAAAAATATTACAAATGTTAAAAGTACGATTGTTATGTATTGAAATATAAATGATTGGATTGGTAAATAGGAAAATTCTTGAGGATAGAAAATATTGATCAACTCACATCTCATTTTATTCAATCTTATCCTTTTAGATAACATCCTTTCAAAATTTTATATTTATAAGGCTCCAACTGGCAACAAAGAAAAGGGAATTTTTTTCCCATTTTATCCACTTGACCGTAACATCTAACTACTCAAATTTTCAATTATTGCCTCTACATCCTAATAATTTGTTTACAACTTTTTACGTATTTAAGATATCTATTTTAACTTTTTTTTTTTTTTTTGCCGCTGAGGTGTTGCCTCAATGTTCAAGGACGGACTCTAGTGAGTTGAGCGTCCTTGGTTCGAATCTTGGCAACTGCGTTTTCTTAAGAATTTAGTGGTGGTATTCTGTGGGACCGTGTATATAATAAAAAAATATTTTTTAAACATTAACTTTATCGCATTGCATTACTCTACCATAAAAAAGTTTCTCTCAATTTGATTATTGATGAAAACTGAGTTTCACATCATCATCCCTATTGCATGGTACAACCAAGTCCTTATTAGACACACTGCATGTAGTTCATATTTTTCTCTCCGAAATCTAATTAACTCTAACCTCACTCTCTCCCTTCTTAATTCTTATTACCTTAGAAAGAAATAATCATATCATGTGTTTGATAACAAGATGAAAAAAAAGAGGTGAAAATTATGGGAGAAAATTTTTATAAAGTTAAAAAGGTGATTTATATAATGTTATAGGAGGAGTGACTAGGAGTAAATAAATGAAAATAAAAATACATCAGCTAATTTTATAAAAATGTAAAAACAATTATCAGAATATAGAGATAATAACAATAAAGGCGATAATTAGACATTTAAAATATATAAAAAGAGTGCATGAAAGTATGAAAATTTATTTGATGCCAAATATACACCTAAACCATAAACAACTCATGGTAGAAAGAACAAAAACATGATATTTGGTTGGGTTCAATCCACAGCTCGTTGAACCCAACCCATTTAAATCAGATTAGGGTTGGAATGGGCTGAAGTATGGGTTGATATAGCTTACTAGGGATGAACCAATTTTAAAAATGGGTTGATGCTAAAATGCCAGGTTGGCATCAACCCATCTAACTTAGGGTGTGTTGGGAAGTGATAAAATTTGAATGAAAAGTTTTTGGTATAAAAATTATCAGAATAAAGAAATAAGATGATATGATAGAGGTAATGATGACGAGTGAAGAGAGTAAAGTTAAATAGATATGTTAGTTGTATAGGTAATTATGTAGAAATGATTGGATATATAGTAGGATAGTTGCATAGGAAGACATAGAAAAATAATTAAAAAATAAAATAATTATAAAAAGTAAAAAGTTTTAAGCTAAAAAATTTTAACTTCACAAATTTTTTTTTATGTATTATCTAACACACCCGTAGTTCTTTTGTTCTTCTAACTATGATTGATGAGACTACGAGAGTGACGTGGTAGGCACAACAAGCGTGTTGCATTGCATGGCTGTCGTCCTTCGTATTAGCGTTTTCAGTCAACTGAATTGTGAAACCACTAAGGTGGAATTAGAACCACCTACATTTGCATAGCACGCATGGCTACCTCGATTTTTTTTTTGTTAATGGTTTTTTTCAATATTATTTAGTTAATATATTAAAAATTATTATGATTAGGAACTTAAGTGAGTGTTGAATCATAGTAATCTTTGTATCTTAATAAAAATATACAGATACAATAGGGCAACATGGATTCATGAAAATTATGATGGATTGCAAAAAAGAAGCAATTTCATGTATAAAACTAATTCTACTGTAATGAATTCCTATGGAATGGATAATTATTCAATACTTTGAGCACATGTAGATGCTTATACGATCTATTTTTTATTTTTATTTTTAAAATCTAAATCATTTGTTATTTTATAAATATGAATTTATTTATTTTATTACTTTCAAAAGTATATATAGAAAATGAGTTTCGAATTTTTAAAAAATATTTTCTAGCTAAAGATCTATTGGAACTCTGAAGCTTTAATTTACAGTTGAGGCTGTTTGAAGTCAGTGAATCCTATTACCTCAGTACTTTAATTTTCTAGTTTCCCTTAATAGTAACCTCATATAAATTTTCTATTTAATTTAATTATACTTTTCATAAGTTTAGTGCATGCCTTGGGGAGATACTCTTATGTGCAAGTAAAGAAGATTATTGTGCTCTATTTTCACATAGAGCGTGGAGTCCTACATGAATTAGGAACCGAATTCTAAATCATGTAGGCCTCCCTTATACAAATTAAAAATTAATCAATTAATTTATTTCGTTAATAATGAATAATAAATTAATAAATAAATTATAGATAGATAAACGGAGAAATAAACTAGTACATTAGTTAATTAATTAAAAAATTGATAAATAAATAAAAAACAATTAATTACAAATGCTCTCGTAAAAACATTAATTATAAACTGCTAAATAAACTAATAACTATATTAATAACGAGATTAAAAATTAATTTAATTTCATGAATTCATAAACGAATTAATTAATAAATCATTTTTAATTCGCGGAAGAATAGACATAAATGGTTCTCACATGGAATGTGTTTGGAACAAGTCGATCACTCATAAGGTAATTTGAAATCCTCTAACATATTCATGTCTTATGGGAACAGAAATACTACCATTTCTCGTTTGAACTTATAGAGTTATAGGCTGAGCTACTTGTTTATATGTGAAATATAATCGCTCATCTTGAAATTTAAGAGATTCTATAAATATTTAATATATATATATGTAATTTCAATAATATTTAAGGTTGCCTGAAAACAAATCCTCACCCATAATGTTCTGAGAGAAAGTGTAACGAAATGTGAATCTATATCTGCTTGTATATATGCGAGATATAATTCAACTGAATATTCAACAATAGCAAATGTGCAGTATATATATTACATACAACCGGTCCTATTTCCAACTATTATATACAAAAATTATCATATATATAACCAACCCTGCCTCCATCGAAGATGCTATCTAATACAATTTTTACGTAACTCAAATTTGTAATACAACAACCAATCTTTTTCACAAGTTATATGTTAAATTTTAGAGGTGAAGAGTATGCCAGCCACGGTAAATATAACATATTTGTAACATTTAATGCGACATATTATGTACATATCTAATACACATTGACGTGTACACACATTATTTGATGTATAACCCACCAAATGCTTAAACCAAAACATTAATAAATGATTCTAAAAATTGAATCATTTACTATTAAAATCTTGTGACATTAAATACTAATATTAAATCTCTTGATCTTTTAATCTTGCTGAATCATATACTTTCTATGATGATCATCATCATTATAAGCTATTTCTCAGCTAGGTGGGGTCAGCTGCATGGATTCTATTGCACTATTCTTAGCAATTTAAGACTAAATTTTCAGTAATTTGTAAAAATTTTAAATCTTGTTTAGTTACTTTCATTCATGTTTTTTGAGTCTTCATCTCATTCTCCTACCACATACTACTTGAATAAACTTTGTAGTCGTAACCGGTGTTATTTTAGGTCTCCTTTTAACATGACTAAACTATCTTAATCTATTTTTTCTCATTTTGTCATCAATTGGCCTCACTTTTAAATTTTCTCAAATTATTTCATTCCTAATTTTATCTTTTCTTGTTTTACCACTCATTCACTTTAACATTCTCATTTTCGCTACGTTCATTTTATGTATATGCTATTCTTTAACTCCTAACATTCTGCCCTATAAAGTATAACAGATTTAATCACAATCTTACAAAATTTTTCTTTTAATTTGATTGGATTTCAACGGTCACATAAAATTTCTAATACACTTCGCCATATCTTCCATCCTGCTTGAATTCTATGTATTATATCTTTCTCAATTTCTCGGTTCTCTTGAACTATTGATCCTAGGTATCGGAAATGATTAGTTCTTATTACTACTTGATCTAAAATCTTAATTGGTTCCTCATCCGGGTTCTCACTATTATGAAAATTGCATTTCATATATTCAGTTTTTGTGCGACTAATTTTAAAACCATTAGATTCTAAAGCATCTACCTACCTATTGAATTTTAAATTTAGTCATTCTCTAGTTTCATCTTTTAGAACAATGTTATCTGCAAATAACATACACCAAGGTACTTCTTCTTGGAGATGTCTAATAATTTTATCTATTACTAAGGTAAAAAGGTAAGGACCCAAGGCTGAGCCTTGATGTAAACATATTTTAAATGGAAAAATATTAGTATCTTTACTTATGGTCCTCACATTTATAATAGTCCCCTCGTATATATCTTTAATAACATCAATGTATTTATTATTAATTTCTTTCTTTTCATCACTTGCCATATTAGCTTTCTTAGTACTTGATTATATGATTTTTCTAAATCAATAAAATCATGTCTAAGTTTTTTTTCCCTATACTTTTCAAATTGTTGTCTAAGTAAGAAAATAGTTTCAACAAATGTCTGTTCCAAATGTGCCTCCCCAGCTATCTCCTCCACCAACACATACTATGCCTCAAGAGAGCTTACATCTAAGAAGTTCCGCCTTGTCTGGGAAAGCTACCATCATGTGCTAAGTGTAAGTTTAGGCATGGAGGAAAGTGTGTGCTTCTGTCGAACACTTGTTTCAGATGTATGCAACCTAAACATTAGGCGAAGGACAGCTCACACGAGATTGCTTGCAATGTTTGCAGGGTGCCTGAGCATTGGGGTAAAGAATATCTAATAAATGGGCAGAGGAAAAGAGGAGATTAAATTGAGTTATTTTCTTCTTTTGATGTAATAAATATTTTTGAGTTGTAATAAACTTACGATGCATGAACTTAAGATATTTTCTTAAGTCGAAATATTACATCTTTATTTCAGATATGGCCTCTCATGGAATTCCTCCACGACCTAACCCAATAAAAGATAGGAGCAGGAAGTAAATCTATCAATAGATAATATGCTCGAAGCTGGTACATCCCAAGCAAGAGCTATTCCAAGTTCAAGCTAAGGAGTGCACCCACTCTAAGGAGAACCATCTCAGAGGGCAAACGAAAGAACTTTTATACTACTTGATGAAGGCTCGAGGTCCCCTCAGAGGTCCAAAAGGACAGTTGACACCAACCAAAATCTTGGGAGGAAGCCAATAATTCACGAGCAAATGATGCAGCATGAGGCTCGATTCAAAAATTTGTTGAGAGGATTTTAGCCTGATTAGACAAGATCGATGGAAATCCTCATCAATAAGGAACCATTGCAGTTGGTGAAGGCCAAGCCAAGGCCGCAAACTAGCAGAGAAAACGAGTGGTTAGCTAGAGAAAATAACCAAATATGACCGGGCAAGAGGAAAGAACTAGTGGAGGCGGTTAAGATCACCTTAGTGGTTCTTGACCAAGAGCGAGAGAGTTGCTGAATCCTGATCCACCACTGCGCTCTGTGGGATTTATCTAAGAATCTTACATTCTATGACCACAAATGTCACTTACAAAGAAATTTAACTTTTTAGCCAAACTCTAAATGAACTTCAGATTGTAACTAATTTTAGTAGTTTACTGTCCAGTTTAAGAAGATTTCCACATGTCGTCTTAAACCTTTTAAGCCACAAAAATACTAATATGAACACCCTTAGTGTGTACATTTGACTGGCTGAAAAGCAAAACCATTATCTGCTAAGCTTACTCATAGCTAAGCAGCATCATTTGGCAAAGAAAAATTATTCATCATACCTGGAGCTTTTTACGTAGCCCAAAAAGGTTGTTAATTTGTTTATGTGTAAGGCCTGCTGACAAAGTTAACGGTTACTACTAAAGTTCAGGATCGATGGTAATAGGAGAATATACACGGTGCAATAATAGAATTCCTTACACCATCATGAACTAGGTACATCATTAAGTTCAAATTAAATTGGATCCAAATAATAAAATGCATATAATACATACTTCCTATCTCCACTAATTACCCTACAAAAATTAAATCCAAAAACATCATTTCAGATCTCAATTCATCAAGTACTAGTCTTATCTGGTACACCAACCTCATATTCGTATCCATCTACATACCTACTATCTAAAAAAATTTAACAAAATACGATGAGTCCAGACAAACTCAGTAAGTAGAGCATACAAATGTAAACGGCAAAACTTGAGTAAATAATATGCCTAGGGGTTGAAAAAATGTAGAGAGAATCACAAATTCAAATCATATTCGAATCCACACGAAACGTATGTTTAATACCCAAGCATACATCAATGCATCAATGCATCAAATGCATATCATTTCTTTAATCTATCCAACAAGGTCTCAATTCCAATGGGGAGGTTCGATATCTCACCCCATAATCCAACCCGCTGCACAACCTTAGGTTACCATCACTGTATCCCAGCGAGTAGCTAATCCTGCACAATATGGATAGATCTAGAAACAACATTATCCAAACTGAAAGTGTAACTAATACCCTGTTGCACTCACTACATAGCCTCAGCCATGCCGCATTACATTACTGAATGGCTCTGGCCTCAACCATTACGTTGATGGCCACTAGTCCCATAGACAGAGTCACACTATACATTATCCAAATCACAAGGGCCAGACAAACTAAGTTTGTAACCCACCAATAAGTCTGAATTAATGTCACATATGCTATGACATTCCAATTCCCAGTCAGGATGTGCCAACGATCGTCAATGAAAGTCGAATAACAACACTTCATAAATCCACAACAATAGCCATGGCTCATGAATTTTCCACCATACCAAGCAACATATGCCAATATCATAATGATAATGCTAGCATGAATAAAGAGCCAAGCTCGGTATCACGACAAATTATCATATCTGATGTATTATCAAACACGCCCGTAGCTCTTTTGTTCTTTTGACTCTGATTAACGAGACTAAGAGAGTGATGTGGTACGCCCAACAAGCGTGTTATATTGCATGGCTGTCGTCCTCCTTACAAGCATTTTCAGTCAACTGAATTGTGAAACGACTAATGTGGAATTAGAACCACCTACATTTGCATAGCACGCATGGCTACCTCAATTTTTTCTATTAATGTTTTTTTCAATATTATTTAGTTTATATATTAAAAATTATTATGATCAGGAAGTTAAGTGAGTGTTCAATCATAGTAATCTTTGTATCTTAATCATAATAAATATTTTTAAAAAAAAACTACCTCGTCACGTTTTATCATTTCCTCCGGTAAATCATCACCATTAATCCTCATAAGTAAAACGTCTGATATATGCTTATTGTATAAAATTTCTTTATTTCCAACATACACCTCCCATCTAACTCCAAATCCTGCTTTTAGATGGGCCCTTCATTCAACATATAGATAAGAACAAAATTAGTAGAGTCCTCGAATAAATTCAAAAGTTATCCTGTCGCCATAAAATCATACAACAACCAATCTTTTTCACAAGTTGTATGTTAAATTTTATAGGTGAAGAGTATGCCAATCACGGTAAATATAACATATATGTAACATTTAATGCAACATATTATGTATATATCTAATACACATTGACGTGCACACACATTATTTGATGTATAACCCACCAAATGCTTAAACCAAAACATTAATAAATGATTCTAAAAATTGAATCATTTACTATTAAAATCTTTCGACATTAAATACTAATATTAAATCTCTTGATCTTTTAATCTTGCTGGATCATATACTATCTATGATGATCATCATAGATTTAAGACTAATTTTCATTAATTTGAAAAATTTTTAAATCTTATTTAGTTACTTCCATTCATGTTTTTTGGGTCTTCATCTCATTCTCCTACCACATAGTACTTGAATAAACTTTGTCCTCCTAACCGGTGTCATTTTAGGTCTCCTTTTAACATGGCCAAACCATCTTAGTCTATTTTCTCTCATTTTATCACCAATTGATCTTACTTTTAAATTTTCTTGAATTACTTCATTCCTAATTTTATCTTTTCTTGTTTTACCACTCACCCACCTTAACATTCTCATTTCTGCTACGTTCATTTTATGTATATGTTGTTATTTAACTCCTAACATTCTGCCCTATAAAGTATAACAGGTCTAATCACAGTCTTACAAAAAAAAAATTATTTGATTGGAACTCGACGGTCATATAAAATTCCTGACGCACTTTATCATTTATTTCATCCTGCTTGAATTCTATGTATTATATCTTTCTCAATTTTCCTGTTCTCTTGAACTATTGATCCTAGGTGCTGGAAGTGATTAGTTCTTATTACTACTTGATCTAAAATCTTAATTAGCTCCTCACTCAGGTTCTCACTATTATGAAAATTGCATTTCATATATTCAATTTTTGTGCGACTAATTCTAAAACCATTAGATTGTAAAGCATCGATCCACCTATTTAATTTTAAATTTAGTCCTTTAGTTTTATCTTTTAGAACAATATTATCTGCAAATAACATACACCAAGGTACTTCTTTTGGAGTTGTCTAATAATTTCATCTATTACTAAGGTAAAAAGGTAAGGACTCAAGGTTGAGCCCTGATGTAAACCTATTCTAAGTGGAAAAATATTAATATCTCTACTTATGGTCATCACGTTTGTAACAGCCCCCTCGTACATATCTTTAATAGCATCAATGTATCTGTTATTAATTTCTTTCTTTTCATCACTTGTCATATTAACTTTCTTGGTACTTAATCATATGCTTTTTTAAATCAATAAAAATCATGTATAAGTTCTTTTTCTTATCCCTATACTTTTCAAATAGTTGTCTAAGTAAGAAAATGTGAAACCCTAACCCATATAGGACCCTTATGTATGTATTAAATATGTATATGATGATTATTTATGAATTATGGAATTATGAAGGTATTTTATGATTTTGCTAATTATGGCAATTAGGGTTATGGGTTAGCATTAATTATGTGATTAAATATTTTGAGCCTAAATGAGACCATGGGTTTAGAATGAATTATTTATGATGTAAATATGCAAAAATATCATGAGAAATCATTTTCCATTATTTAAAATGAATTATGGAAGTTAATATGAAAATTGACAAGTTTGAAGGAAAATATTGAAAAATTCATAACTCAATGCCTAAAAGGCGGATTCAAGTGAAATTTGAAATGTAAATTGTTAATGTTGGGCTTAGTATTATGGAATGAATGGGTTATGAAAATTCTTGATGAAACGAGAATTATGAATTTTTAAGCATATATTCATTTCAACCGTTAACTTCAAACGGCTATATCGGGAGCTAGAAAACTCGGATTGAGTTGAAATTTGAAACGGTTGAATGGAATGGTGAGATGCTTATTTTTGATGGCTTGTATTAAGCATGACATTTTGGGAAAGTGTCTGCATAGAAAAAGGTGGCTATGTTTGACTTATGCTCCAAGAGAGTACTATATCATAAATGCAAAGGTGCATGACATGATGGCATGGAATTAAATGAGTCATGAGGTGTCCATTGCAGGAATTTTTGATGGAATTTATGCATTTAAATAAAATTCATAATGCCATGAATTATCCAACCATTTAATGCATGGAATGATGAAGCTATGGGAGCATAGCTAAGGTGGCCACATAAGGGACGTCCAAGGGTTTTGGGACTGTCCAAATTGATTTTTTTTTTTTTTTTTTAAATGTCACATGTTGCAGGGATACAAATACATAATTTTTGCAAGCAATAATGGAGAGTTTCAGCAATTAAAAAATGCAAAAAGGGAAGAATATGCTGCTGAAAACGTGGATTGCATTGAGGGTGGAATAATGTGTAGAAAAGTGGCAGTTTTAGCCATTTTATTAATTTTTCTTAACACCAAATTTATGGAGAAATTAAAGGGTGATTAGGAGCATAAATTACCCACGGTTATACATGAAATAAAAATGAAAAATGGGATGCAAAAATCTGGACAGATTTGGGCGTGAATTGGCTATGCAGTTTACGGTCAAAGTGATGCAAATTTTATGGTTTTTGGTAAAAAGTAAAAATGCATTTTACTTGGCCCAAATTCACCCACCTCATATGGTAGATAAGGGAGCATTGAATAGGGGTGGAATTGCAGCACAAGTGGGCCCCACTGCTGGAAAAATTCCAGCAACATTTATAAGTCCTTTGCACGTTAAGTTGAGATGAAATTTGGGAACATTTTCTAAGTGCTGAAAACGTCCAAGGGAACCAGCAGCAACTCAAGAATTTTCCCAAGGAAATAGGGGAGAAAATCAAGAGAAAAAGGAAGGAAATTTGAAGAAGAAATTACTTCAAGTTGCTAAGATTTGATTTGCTACAAATCAAAGTAAGTATGTGTTGATTTTGGGGTTGTTTAACTTGAGTTCTTAAACTCAAAACTTGGAAATGAAAAGCATGCTTAAATAATATGTAAAATGATGTTTTAACATTCCTTTGCATGAATTTGGATTGGGTATTAAGTTTTAAGCATGAATTTTTAAGTTAAAGTTAATGGAAATGGAGTTATGCATGCATAAGGGATGAAAAATCCAAGTTGTTAAACCCTAAATCTCCAAGACAAGTTGCTGTTTTGATTCGATGATTTTATTAAGCTATGAATCATGTATTCATGCCAAGAATATGAGGGTTTATGCTTAAGTGATGAAAATTTGAAGTTATGGAACGTGAAGTAGGGTTTATGACCCGAAATTGCAAGATATATGTTAAAAATCCTATGGAAATGGGTGTACATGTTTTATACAGTTTATGTAGGGTAAAATACCCTAGGTTTAAGGTATGAAGGATGCCCAAAATATTTGGGAGAAATAAACCCTAAATCTGATTTTTATGAATTTTATGAAGAAACGTCAAACCGACGTGAAACGGGTCTCAAAACGTGAGGGTAACTTGCTGTTTTGAGAAATGATAATGCATGGATGTTAATTATGTGTTAAATTACTAAATATGGATGAGTAAAAATAGATTTTATTGCTGAAAATTCGGAATTATATGACTGCATAGGGTTAAGTATCGAAAGACGCGTGAAACAGGTGAAAAACATGTTCCAAACTTGCTGTTTTGGAAACCTATGGGTGAATGGATTTAAATCCCATAAAGATACCTTTAATGAAGTGTTAATTAAGGGTAATTAAACCGATGAAAAATGGATTAAATTTCTGAGTTAGGAAATTTTATGAAATGCATTGTGTTTAAGTGCTAAATGAGCTTATGTGAAGGGATAACGGTAAACGGGTGATGAATGACTTTTGAAAAATGATTTTATGTAAAAATTCATGAAAATGAGATGAATTCCATGTTTATGGATCTGTTTGAAATGATATGATATTAATCCAAAATTTTGGACTTGATTTATAAAGCTAAGGTAATGTTATGTACGTAGAAGAAACACCCATATGAGTGTTTTGGAAAAATGGGAAAAATGGCAAAGTAAACTTAATGAAGCTATGAATGATGTGTATGGAATGAATTTTATGATATTGAAATGAATACCCTAATTTTAGGGTTATGTGTATATGCTATGTTGTATGATAGCTGAATGTATGTAAATTATGCTAATGTGTTCAAAATAAGCTATATATGTGTATAATGACTTATGAAGTCAAATAAATGATATGTGTATATGAAATGGGTTGGAAAACTAAATGAAATATGAGAAAAAGGAAATGTATGAAAAATCATATCATTTTTGTGTAGGCAAAGGCAAAGAGAAAGTGGTGACGGAAAGCTAAGAACTTCAGGTAAGCAAGCAGCTTTCTAAATGATTTTGGTTTTCATTACAAAGTGTTTATGGATGGTCATTCCTTGTTTATATGAGTATTGAAATGTTTATTTCCATTGAAATAAATGATTGCTTATGGTTTCGCAATTATGCTTGAAATGTGTTGAAACATGAGTTTATACGAGGTTTCACTGAAACGGTGTTTAAAAGGGATGGTGCAAAGAATTCTCTACATAAGAATGACAAGTTCTATGTGTAAGAGGGTATATAATGCCGGGGTGACTAGAAGTCATGCATGGAATGGAAATCAAGTAGGCTAGTCGAGGTAGTAAGTGAACAAGGAGTCCCCCTTGACGTTGCCAAGTCGGTAGGTCCGGCGCTAAGGATGGAAAAGACATGCCATGGAATATTGTTCCCTTTGCTAGCGTACCGTCACATGAAGGATAACGTCATCAATGGAAATGATGAATTTACACATCCCATGTTTAAGAAATGTTTATGAATGGTTTACGAGTATGGCTTGTCATGAATGATTTTCATGGAATGTTTATGAAAGTTTTATGAAAAGGTTTTTGCTCCACAGGTAGTTGATCACTTGATAAGTGTCTCTACCAAAGGGAGAAAAATGCTTTTGAATAAACATGCCTTCAAAATGAATTGCCTGCAAAATATATAGCTTGCTTATTGAGTTTAATTTCAACTCACGTTTTGTTTTTCAAACCCACAGACAGGTGAAAGAAGAGACCTGACAAAGGAGCAAGAGCTGAGCATTGAGGAAATGAAGAACAATATAAGTTTCATGTTGTGAAAAACTTATGTTGAATGATTGATTTAAATTTACCTTGATGGTTTATGTTGACAACTATGATAATACATGCAGTGACATCTGATTTATGAGAATGATGAAATGTTTTTGAACATCGTGCTTTATTTTGCCATTATTGGATGGAAATGACTCAAATATGCATAAGACAAAAATAAGAAGGAATCAAACTCCAATGAAATATATTTAATTGGATAAATATCCATTAAAACCCGTCGTGTGACAGGGCAACAATCCTGATCACGTTTACCAATCGAACGATCTTGAGGTAAGACTGTGACGCTCGGGCTTGGGCGCCACAGAAAATAACTTTAACAAATGTCTGTTCCAAATGTGCCTCCGCAGCTGTCTCCTCCACCAACACATACTATGACTCAAGAGAGCCTACATCTGATTGTCCTTAATTTTAGTAATTTATTGTCTAGTTCAAGAAGATTGCCACATGTTGTCTAAACCTTTGAAGCCACAAAAATACTAATATCAATACTCTTAGTGTTTACACTTGATTGGCAGAAAAGCAAAACCATTATCTACTAAGCTTACTCATAGCTAAGCAGCATCATTTGGCAAAGAAAAATTATTAATCATACCTAAAGCTTTTTAAGTAGACCAAAAAGCTTGTTAATTTGTTTATGTGTAAGGCCCCGCTGACAAAGTTAATGATCGCTACTAAAGTTCAGGATCGATGGTAATAGGAGAGTATACACTGGTGCAATAATAGAATTCCTTACACCATCATGAACTAGGTACCTCATTAAGTTCAAATTAAATTGGATCCAAATAATAAAATTCATATAATACATACTTGATATCTCCACTAATTATCCTTTAAAAATTAAATCCAAAAACATCATTTCAGATCTGAATTCATCAAGTACTAGTCTTATCTAGTACACTAATCCCGTATTCGTCTCCACCTGCATAGCTACTATCTAAAAAAATTTAACAAAATACGATGAGTCCAGACAAACTCAGTAAGTAGAGCATACAAATGTAAACGGGCAAAACTTGAGTAAACAATATGCATAGGGATTGACAAAACGTAGAGGGCATCCCAAATTCAAATCATATTCAAATCCATATGAAAGATATCTTTAATGCCCAAGCATGCATCAATGTATCAAATGCATGTCATTTCTTCAATCTATCCAACAAGGTCTCAAATCCAATGGGGAGGTTCGATATCTCACCACGTAATCTAATCCGTTGCACAACTTTAGGTTGCCATCATTACATCCCAGCACGAGTGGCCAACCCTGCACAATACAGATAGATTGGAAAACACTATTATCCAAATTAGAAGTATAAATAATACCATGCTGCACTCACCACATAGCTTCAGCCACACCGCACCACATTACGCGAACGGCTTTGGGCTAAACCATTACGTTGATGGCCACAAGTCCCACAGATTGAGTCACAATATACATTATCCAAATCACAAGGGTCAGACAAACCAGGTCTGCAACCCACCAATCAGATATTTGAGTACGAATCAATGCCACCCATGCTATCACATCCCAATTTCCGGTCAGGATGTGCCAACGGTTGTCACCAATGGTCCAGCAACAACAATTCATAAATCCACAACAATAGCCATAGCTCATGAATTTGCCAGCATACCATGCAACATATGCCAATGTCATAATGCATAATGCTAGCATGAATAAAGAGCCAAGCTCGGTATAACAACAAATTATTATATATGCTAATGTTTATTCATTTAAAATTAGAAAACAATACCATATAGAACATTCATGTCCACAACTATACAGTACAACACATAATCAAAAGAGACAAGAAAAGAACTCTACTTACCTTGTGTAAATCTCGAATTCATCCTTGTACCGTATTTTGCTACAACGCTCAAACCATCACATTGAAAAATAATATTTTTTTCATTAATATTTTAACTCAAATTAACTCTTTTAATCACGAACTAACATGAAATCCCATTTTAAGATGTATGGATGCCTCTATGTATCATAACTTCTATAATTTAACCAACACGCAGTTCCTTAAATAAATTAGTCTAAAATTACCATTTATAATAAATTTTAATAATACTAAAACATTACTTGCTCCAAGTTAATAAAATCAATTGAAGTCAGAGCTCACTCCATAGAATTACCAAATTACTCCTTTAGCTTTCGATTTTGTTTTTTGTATTATATTCAACCATATTTTATAAATATTTAATTTTATCTATTAAAAAATATTCTTATATTATTAATTACTAAATTATAATAATTATGAGCTCTAAAACTTGAAATGATCACAGGCAGACCTTCTCTTAATCACATTAACTTTTGGCAGTCTCTTTACAAATAATTTAATTTCCAATATTTGTCAAATATTTTATGAAAACTTTCCATATGAATCAACTCAATAGTCATATATTTTAACTAACCATATCAATTTGGATCATTATTATTTAAGTTTCAAATTTTTTTTGATTATTGCTCAATCTGTCTATATTTGTTGAAATCAGACACACTAATTTCTCTAACTTTGGATTTATAATCAAATTAAGGTGTAAGTCCAAAATTTCTATTATACATCAATAAATACCTGAATTAACCAAAATAAATATTTCTAGCACAAAATATTAATTATTTATATTTATATATGTTTTTTATTCTGCTGTACAGGGTGTGAGTTTAGGGATGGTCCAAATCATGTTAATTATAAGCCATATTTATATCTATCAAAAATTAATTTTTATTTCCGCTGAGTAATATTAAAGATCTATTTTATATCATATAAAATTTTCAAATCAAAATTTCTTGTATAAAAATTATTAAAAATTAATTGGTGTAGCTGATCTTGATATTCGTTTTATTCAGTTCAGGCTGATCTTCTAGGATTCTTAATTTACAACATGATTAACATTTTAAGATAAAAAATGGGTCGTTCCTTAATAATAATATGATGAGTTCTCACACAAATTGTTGTACAAAAAATCATTCATTTACTATTTCTTTTATATTTTTTTAGTTCCAGATTTACTACATTGGTGGTGTAAATCAAGTCATAACCAGTTATAATTGATAATTTAAATCATTAATCACAACCCTGATAATAGGTTTAACACATAGAGTAGAGACAATAACTTATTTAGCCTTAATCCAATGATTTACATCATGAGATTACATTTTTAATGGTTTACATCAACTAGTTATACTTTCCATTAATACAAAGATTATTGAGACAGATTTTAAAAAGCTCAAATCTAATCATCTATCAAGGTGTCCACACATAATCTAACATCATTTTTCTATGTAAAATTTCATGTTATGCACAGCTATTGGTTTGGATTATCCAAAATATGCATGAAATCATGTGTTGAAGGGCTAAGATCATCTTCTTGCTGTTCAACAATATAGGATCTGTTTGGGCCCACTTTGATCATAATTTTGGGCAGAATTTCTCCCAAATAACTACCAATAATTTGGACATTTTCAAGTATCAACAATCCCCCAATTCGTAGATTCAAATTGACCTCCATTAGATTTAACAAATTTGATTTCTATGGACAACAGTTTCCTCTCTTCAAATTCGAAATTTTTCTAACAATTCGAATGTCCAAATTGATCTTTATCCTTGATCCTTTCTTAATTTAGAAAAGAATAGATAAAATAAATAATAAGTAACCTTCATGATGATGATGATTGATGGCTGAGATTACTTGATTAAGGCCCCATCTTCTCTCTCTCTCTCTCTATTCTCTACTCTTCATTTCCATCTAAAATGTCCAGCTCTGCCCGCTTATTAGCCCTAGAAATTTTCAGCAACTGGCAACCTCAATCATCCACCTCAATATGTTAATTTTTATTTTAGTTAATTATTTAATTACCTTGGTTATTAGCAAGACAAGTGTAGTCTTCTAGAAGAGAGTGTGTTGACTTGTCATTGCTTACATCAATGGCCTATGCATTACTAGAATTTTTTTTCATTTTTACACGTTGGACCAATTTCTTGTTATTTATCTTATACCCCTAAGTTTCTAAAATTTACAATTTAACACCCAATTTATTATAAAATATCAAAATACCCATTCTTAGCTTAAAAAGCTTCCCAAATTGATATTAATGACTTATTTAAATGTATTCTACATATTAATAATCAAATTCAGATATTTGAAACGTGTTATCAAACAAAAATTTTAAAAAATGTTTATTATGTGTCATATTTGCAAAAATATAATTTTTTTTCCAAATTCGAAACAGGGCTTTTAGATTATCAATCTCTTGAAGCTAATAAAAAATGAAACCAAATAAATTTAGCGAAACATGCAAACTGAATAAAACATGAAAAATTTCTCAACCAAATAAAATAGCTAAAAGACAACAAACGACAAGTTTGTTTATATCAAAAACTTTTCAAACTTAAAATTTTCAATCTCAACATTTTCACTCTCCATCACTATCATTTTTTTAGTTATTTATCCGTATTTTTGGTAATTTTCATATGTACCCACATAGTTAGAAGCTAATTGCAGGCATTTTCACATAGTTTTATGAATTGCGTATTAACCCTATACGGTTTTACCAAAATTGCGTATTATCCTCTCACCATTACTTGTCATTAATACCTGAAGTTATATTTTAAAATTGACAAAAAATCCTCATCCGTAGTTTCATGAATTGCATATCTCCCAACATAGTTTTGCCAAAATTGCATATTACCTCCATGAAACTATGTATACCAATGAGGGAATATTTTCGTCATTTTTCAAAAAATAACATCAAATATTAACGGCAGATAATGATATGAGGGTAATATACAATTTTGGTAAAACTATGTGGGGGTAATATACAATTCATGAAACTACGTGGGTATATCTACAATTAGCGTCAAACTATGTGGGTATATATGCAAACCACCCATATTTTTTTATATAACTGCACTACTTTTCAATCATTTCTATACAACTATTCATACATCTAACTTACATGTTTTAATTTTATATTCTTTACTCCTCTTTATTAATCCTATCATAACACATCATTTTCCACTAATTCAAAAACTTTTACAGCAAAAACTTTTCATCTAAAATTTTTGTTGCTTTCCAGAAATAAATTAAAAGTCAGTTTCATTGAATCGGGGAAAAAGATTAAACAATGCAAGGATAGAATTGTACTACATATTTGAAGAATCCTTCAAAGCCTAGTTCACCAGAAGTCACTGGAAGCTGTGTTCCCAATTCAATATCTCCATTAGTTGGTGTCTGCCCTAGAGGGACTTCAAATGAATCCTATGAAAAGTGAAAACCAAACAAAGTTGCTATTAGTTATAAAAAAAGAAAAGAAAAATAAAAACAAAAACAAAAAGAAGTTAACCACAGTGGATAATGTCTTGTGCCATAGCAGAAGCATTAAAAAGAATTAATAGAAGCCTTTGTTATAGTTATTGCACCATTGGCGAAGTGTAAAGGAAGAAAGGAAAAAAAGGTTGCGGAGCATAGCTAAAGCATGAAACAGGGAGTGGTTCAGGAAGTGACCTATGCAAAAAAAATCAACACCATGTAAAAGTTATTGATAAATATGTTTCAAGTGGAACTGAACTGCATGCAATATGAAAATTCATGGTTTTAAAAACCGACCACTACCGATTCGATACGGACGTATAGGCGTATCGGATTCGTATCGGCAGACTCGCATCGGCCTATACAAGCCTGAACCCGATATCCCGTCTGTCCCTTCCGAAATGGCTGCTAGAGGTTGGATAAACTCGAATCAGCAACAAATCCAAAAGTATCAAATATGCAAGCATCCAAATTCTGCGATTTTTTTTTTTTAATACAAAACTGCCCGTCTCACTGCTTTTCAAAACCTGGTTTTGCTCGATTTTATGCATGAACGAAGGTCTGGGAAGAAATTTCAATCATATACATGCATTAAACGATGGGAAAAATAGATTATTTAGATAGAAATTTCAGATCTTGACCTGATAAGGAAATTTGGGGAAATTAAAAAAATTTGATTTATGTTTTTCATTGTTAAAAACATCAGATCGAAGCCAGATCTGACGATTGGAGGACCAATCGAAGCTGCTGTTTCAATTTCGTCCATTATTTTATATTTTGAATATTTTTATTCCGAAAATATTCTTAAAAAGGAAAATATTTAAACCATCAGATCTAAGCCAGATCCGATGATTCGAGGACTAATCGACGCTGCTGCTTCAATTTCGTCCTTCATTTTTTAAAATTCTTTATTTTAAAAATATTTTTATTGCAGAAATATTGAAAAAAGAAACCGAAAATATTTAAAAAAGAAATTCTTTTGAATAATCAGATCTAAGCCAGATCTGATGATTGGAGGACAGATCAAAACTGCTGCTGCAATTTTATCCTTTATTTTTAAAATATTTTTTATTCTAAAAATATTCAAAAGAAAATTGTTTAAATCATCAGATCTATTAGATCTAAAAATTATGTGAAGCAACGTCCATCTGTGGGAAATAATAACATCTATGTTTTCATACAAGATAGAAAATTTTTGACGAATATATGTTTTTGAAATTATATAATTTGAATTAAAAATTTCAGAAAAATAAAAATCAGAAAAATTATAAGAATGTATATAAATCTGCAATACAATAATATATACTGAATTTTTATTTATTGCAATTTAATAAAATTCTAACTTCATTTTTATTTTTTGGAATTACGGAAACTTAAAATGCTAATAAAATATTCTAAAATTACGTGTTTCTTTAGATTACAAAATCTCGAAATTATAAAAATAATTTCAAACATGAAAAAGAAAAATTATATTGAATGTACATAAATTAGATGTTTTTCTCTTCATGTTTATTATTTAATTTTAGTATGATATTGTAAATCATAGTTGTAATATTGTATGTAAAAAATCATAGTATCCGTAATCATCTGCTTGTAAAAGAATCCTACATATAGAAAGAATGTAAAATAGTCGTATATTATTATATTTCTTATTTTTTGAATTTATTATATATTTTTCTGATTTTTTTGATTTAAAATTTTTTTCATTTAATACAGTTCGATACCAATATAATATGGCCAATAAGCCGCCTGATTCCGATATTTTGAACCATGAATATGATGATTCAAAATGCACCATCACCGGCTACCAAATTTTCAGACATTAACATCTAACATTTCTTATGTCCAACCTTAACAATAACAAAATAATAAAGTTTGAACAATTCAAAATTCTAAATTATAATATCATTTATGTTTGAGGAGTAATCCTGTTAGCCAGGATTAAGTAAATGTCCTGCTTAGTCATCTAAAAAAATTCATTTACAACAACTTTTTTGCTTTTTTCTTTACGCATTTGTTTATCTAAATTTAACATATAAACTAAGTTTTACCATTTTTGATATGTTTATATATTTTTTTGAGATTTTTAAACACCATGTGTATATTTATGTTTAAAATACCCACTCTTTCAAAATTTAAAATAAACATATAAGATATCCAAAAGTGGTAAAACTTGGTTTATATATTAAATATACTTAGATAAACAAGTGTACGAAGAAAAAACGAAAAAAAATTGTTGTAAATGAGCATTTTGAGATGAGTAAGGTGAGACATTAATTTAGCCCGACTGACAGGATAATTCCTCCGTATGCTTTGGGCACAATCATGTTGGTCCATAACAGTCATGTTTAAAAACTTGGCTGGTTGACTTTTTCGATTCCAAGACAAGCAGAAAGTGATGAAAATAATAAAGGTAGACCATCCAAATAGCTTCTGCTGCAACGTGTATCCAACAGATCTTTCAGTTTCTTCTCTATCATTTATTTTATATGTTACCATGATTGAAACCTGACAAATGATTAAATCGTCAGCTACTCAACCAAATCCCATATGTTAACACATTCAACAATTTTATATGTTATCATTAATTTTTTAGTTATTTATCCAATTTTTTGGGTAATTTACGTTTGTTAATAAGTGAAAATTGTCAAGTTAAAACTTTTCAATCTAAAACTTTTCGAACTCCACAACTATCATATTTTTTAATTATTTCTTCACATTTTTCTATACAACTACCTTACTTTTCAATCATTTTTACACAACTTCCAACACAACTAACTTATCTTTTTTAAGTTTATCCTATTTACTTCTCATTATTACCCCTATCATCATTTGACAACTTCTACTCTCTACAACTTTTCATTAAAAGTTTTATCTATTGCCAAACACGCCCCAAGTTTTACTAATTTTACCATCTCTTGGTCACGAAAACGTAAACGGAATGTGTTAGTATTAGAAGGAGATGTGGGATTGAATGATTGATGTGACGTGCGACAATAATCACACGTTTGAAAATCTCAAAAGTGGTTTCGATCATATGATCCCAGCCAATACAATCACATGAATCTCAATCTAATCAAATAAGGTAACATCAACAAACAAAATGAGAGAGCGCGGTCATACCAACAACCAAAATTCCAAAACAACTTTTGAGATTTAGATCAATTTAAGTCAGACCTGGCAAGTCAAGGGGGAAAGAACACAACCAAGCACGCAAATGGAAGCACTACAGTTCACAAGCTATCATACGACATATCAAGACAAAAAATTTAGTGGTGGTGGTGGTGGTTGTCTCTTTCTGACTAAATGTCGTATTGATTATGTGTCGATAAGTTTTTGGACAGTATAGAGTACGTGTAAAGATGTTGTTGGAGTACAGAACTTTATATATAATATTAAAGAATCTCATGCATTTGAAACTACTATCGATTTTATACTTATTTAATTATAATGATTTTTAGGATATAGACATTCCTCGAGAAGATACGATCCATTGCTTAAATTTTTCAAAAAACAATAAAGAAAAGGAAAACCAAAGGGGATAAATTTTTACCATGCTATATAACAATATCAACAGTATATGGAAGACTTGAGAAATTTCCTTACGGGAAAGTAAAAATAATCATTAAAGATATTGAAAATAATAAAAATTAAAATCACTGAACATAATTATAATATAATTTCAAATGGCTTATAGTTGTCATGTGCTACACTTCCATATGATATATCATTTCATCTACTTTAAATCTTTTTCCTTCCTTTCTAGTCTTAGAAAATGAAATAATCGATAGAAAACTAATTTAACATTTTATGGAGTGTTTATGAGCTCTTAACAGCTAAAACTGGACCATCATTTGCAAATGTGATCAAGTGGCTTAGTGCATGCGAGTGAGTTATGATTTCAAATTAAAAAACAATCTTAATCTTATGAAATTCGCTCAGTGAATTCAAATTTATGAAAGTTTTTTATTTGACTCTTACTTTTAAATAATATTCAAGTGTTTCTCAACATATGAAATATAGGTGTGTACCTAGCTTGTGCATATGGTAATACACTATGGTATGTGAACAAATGGTTGAGGGTTCAACCCTCGCACCGCACTTACAGTGATGCATTAAAAAAAACATATGTAATATAGGTATCAAAATAAACACACTTCTTTTAATGATTGTTCGAATTAATGATAATAATATAAGTATGAGAAATAATATATTGAGATGAATGGTGGTGGTATTAATATGGTAAAGCCATATATTAGCAATCTTTTTATATTAAAAAATTCTTCTAATAATAAATTTCCTAATATAAATTATTTGTATATAAATCTGCAATAAAATAATACGTACTGCATTTTTTTGCAATTTAAGAAATTCTAACTTCATTTTATTTTTTGGAATTACGGAAACTAAAAATTTTAATAAAATATTCTTAAATTACGTGTTTCTTTAGATTACAAAATCTTGAAATTATAAAAATAATTTCAAACATGAAAAAGAAAAATTATGTTGAATGTACATAAATTAGATGTTTTTCTCTTCATGTTTATTATTTAATTTTAGTTTGATATTGTAAATCATAGTTGTAATATTGTATATAAAAAATCATAGTACCCGTAACCATCTGCTTGTAAAAGAATCCTACATATAGAAAGAATGTAAAGTTGTCGTATATTATTATATTTCTTATTTTTTGAATTTATTATATATTTTTCAGATTTTTTCAGAGACATAAGTGCATAAATAAAGTTATTACAATATATGGGAATTTAACAGTTGCTCAAACTCTTCCTACTAAATAATAATTCTCTCTCTCTCTCTCTCTCTCTCTCTCTCTCTCTCTCCAATACATGACATGTCATTTTGCAATCATGCGAATGAATCATAATTATATCAGAGATATAAGCACATAAATTAAGGTATTACAAAATATGGAAATTTAACAATTGCTCCAACTCTTCCTACTAAATAATAACTCTCTGTCTATCTATCTCTCTCTCTCTCTCTCTAATACATGACGTGTCATTTTTCAATCATGCGAATGAATCATAATTATTTTAGAGACATAAGCACACAAATTAAGGTATTACAATATATGTGAATTTATAGATGCTCCAACTCTTCTTGCTAAATAATAATTCTCTCTCTCTCTCTCCCCCCCAATACATGAGGTGTCGTTTCGCAATTATGTGAATGAATCATAATTATTTCAAAGACACAAGCACATAAATTAAGGCAATAAAATATATGGGAATTTAACTATTGCTCTAAATCTTCCTACTAAATAATAATTCTCTCTCTCTCTCTCTCTCTCCAATATAGAACATGTCGTTTTGCAGTCATGCGAATGAATTATAACTATTTCAGAGACATAATCGCACTAATTAAGGTATTACAATATATGGAAATTTAATGGTTGCTCCAACTCTTCCTACTAAATAATAATTCTCTCTATCTCTCTCTCTCTCCAATACACGACGTGTCGTTTTACAGTCATGCGAATGAATTATAATTATTTCAGAGACATAAGCACATAAATTATGGTATTACAATATATGGGAATTTAATAGTTGCTCCAACTCTTCCTACTAAATAATAGATATCTCTCTCTCTCTCTCTCCAATTCATGACGTGTCATTTTGCAATTTTGCGAATGAATCATAATTATTTTAGAAACTTAAGCGCACAAATTAAGGTATTATAACATATAGGAATCTAACATTTGCTCCAACTCTTCCTACTAAATAATAATTCTCTCTCTCTCTCTCCAATACATGACAAGTCATTTTGCAATCATGCGAATGAATCATAATTATTTCAGAAACATAAGTCCACAAATTAGGGTATTACAATATAGGGGAATCTAACAGTTGTTCCAACTCTTCCTACTAAATAATAATTCTCTCTATCTCTCTCCAATACATAACGTGTCGTTTTGTAGTCATGCGAATGATTCACAATTATTTTAGAGACATAAGCGGACAAATTAAGGTATTACAATATATGAGAATTTAACAGTTGCTCCAACTCTTTCTACTAAATATTAATTCACTCTCTTTCTCTCTCTCCAATACATAACGTGTCGTTTTACAATCATGCGAATAAACCATAATTATTTTAGAGACATAAGCATACAAATTTAGGTATTACAGTATATGGGAATTTAACAGTTGCTCCAACTCTTCATACTAAATAATAATTATCTCTCTCTCTCCCTCTCTCTCCAATACATGATGTGTCGTTTTGCAGTCATGTAAATGAATCATAATTATTTCAAAGATATAAGCACACAAATTAATGTATTACAATATATGAGAATTTAGCAGCCGCTCCAACTCTTCTTTCTAAATAACAACTCTCTATCTCACAGTCTCTCTCTCTAATACATGATGTGTCGTTTTCCAATCATGCGAATAAATCATAATTATTTCAGAGGCATAAGCACACAAATACCTACAGAAATTTAACAGTTGCTCCAACTCTTCCTGCTAATTGATAAATCTCTCTCTCTCTCTCTCCAATATATGAGGTGTCGTTTTGCAGTTACGCAATTGAATCATAATTATTTCAGAGACATAAGCACACAAATTAAGGTATTACAATATATGGGAATTTAACTATTGCTCTAACTCTTCCTACTAAATAATAATTCTCTCTCTCTCTCTCTCTCTCTCTCTCTCCCCCCCCCCCACAATACATAATGTGTCGTTTTGCAGTCATGCAAATGAATTATAATTATTTCAGAGACATAATCGCATAAATTAAGGTATTACAATATATGGGAATTTAATGCTCCAACTCTTCCTACTAAATAATAATTCACTCTATCTCTCTCTCCAATACATGACGTGTCGTTTGGCAGTCACGCGAATGAATCACAATTATTTTAGAGACATAAGCGGACAAATTAAGGTATTACGATATATGGGAATTTAACAGTTGCTCCAATTCTTCCTACTAAATATTAATTCACTCTCTTTCCCTCTCTCCAATACATAACGTGTCGTTTTACAATCTTGCGAATGAATCATAATTATTTCAGAGACATAAGCACACAAATTAAGGTATTACAATATATGGGAATTTAACAATTGCTCCAACTCTTCCTACTAAAAAGTAACTCTCTCTCTCTCTCTCTCTCTCTCTCTCTCTCTCTCTCTCTCTCTCTCTCTCCAGTACATGACATGTCGTTTTATAGTCATGTGAATAAATTATAATTATTTCAGAGACATAAGCATACAAATTAAGGTATTACAATATATGGGAATTTAACTCTTCCTATTAAATAATAAATCTCTCTCTCTCTGTCTCTCTCCAATACATGACGTGTCATTTTGCAATTTTGCGAATGAATCATAATTATTTTAGAAACATAAGCGCACAAATTAAGCTACTCTCTCTCTCTCCAATACATGACAAGTCGTTTTGCAATCATGTGAATGAATCATAATTATTTCAGAAACATAAGTGCACAAATTAAGGTATTACAATATATGAGAATTTAACAGTTGCTCCAACTCTTCCTGCTAAATAATAATTCTCTCTCTCCAGTACATGACGTATCGTTTTGTGATCATGCTAATGAATGACGTTATTTTTTTTTATCTATAAATGCACCGGGGTATAGAATAGTCTCGCATCAGGGAAGTTAATATTTAATAGCAGGAAATTAAACGTGTCCGCCCATGCTCGCTCTATGTTAACATGACTGAAACCTGAGATATGATTAAATCGTCAGCTACTCAACAAAATCCCATATTTTAACACATTCACCAATGAGAAAACGGTATTACTCAAACTATTACCGCAGGTTTCGATCATATGCTCCCAGCCAATACAATCACACGAATCTCAATCTAATCAAATAAGCTAATATCAAGAAACAAAATTCGAGAGAGCAGTCATACGGACAACCAAAATTCCAAAACAACTTTTCAGATTTAGATCATTTAAGTCAGACCTGGCAAGTTTACACCTATTTTTAAAAATTTTATATGTTTAATAACAATTTTTATCACATTTTATTACACAAAAAATTTAAAATATATTTTTTAATTAAACATCATCCTCATTCTCAAATTAAGTAAATGAGATTACAATACTTAAATAAAAAATTACAAAAATTAATTTGTATTACCATTAATTTAAAATTAGAAAAATTTGAATTTTTGATCTAAATAATGCATAGTATCTTTAATTTTTTGTCTCAATAGAACAATTAAATTGATTGAAAACTTTATATATAATATTAAAGAATCTCATGAATTTGAATCTACTATGGATTCTATACTTATTTAATTATAATAATTTTTCGCATATAGGCATTCATCGAGAAGATACGATCCATTACTTAAATTTTTCAAAAAAACATTAAAGAAAAGGAAAACCAAAGAGGATAAATTTTTACCATGCTATATAACCATATCAACAATATATGGAACACTCATGAAATTTTCTTACAAGAAAGTAAAAATAATTATAAAAGATATTGAAAATAACAAAAATTAAAATAACTTAAAATAATTATAATATAATTTCTAATGGCTTATAGTTGTCATGTGCTACACTTACACATGATATATCATTTCATCTACTTTAAATTAAACGTGTCCGCCCATAGCCATAGCCTCCCTGATAGTGTCCACCCATGCTCGCTCTATATGTTAATTTTTATTTTAATTAATTATTTAATTACCTTGGTTATTAGTAAGCCAAGTGTAGTCTTCTAGAAGAGATCTAGAAGAGAAAGCGTTGACTTTGGCATTACTTACATCAATGGCCTATGCATTACAGGAATTTCTTTTTCATTTTTACATTTTGGACCAATTTCTTGTTATTTATTTTATACTCCCAAGTTGCTAAAATTTTACAATTTAATGCGCAATTTATTGTAAAATATCAAAATACCCATTCTTAGCTTCAAAACCTTCCCAAATTGATATAATGACTTATTTAAATGTATTCTACATATTAGTAACAAAATTTAAATATTTGAAACATGTTTATCATACAAAAATTTTAAAAAATGTTTATTATGCACTATATTTGCAAAAATATAAATTTTTTTTCAAATTCGAAACAGGGGGTTTACATTATCAATCTCTTGAACCTGATAAAAAAATTGAAACCAAATAAATTTAGCACAACATGCAAATCAAATAAAACATGAAAAAATTTATCAACCAAATAAAATAACTAAAAGACGACAAAGGGCACGTTTGTTTATATCAAAAAACTTTTTAAACTAAAAAATTTTAATCTAAACATTTTCACTCTTTATCACTATCATTTTTTTAGTTATTTATCCATATCTTTTGGGTAATTTGCATATGTACTACCTATTTGAAGAATAAATTAAATTAAAAGCCAGTTTCATTGAATCAGGAAAAAGATTAAACAATGCAAGCATAGACTTGTACTACCTATTTGAAGAATTCCTTCAAAGACTAGTTCACCAGAAGTCGCTAGAAGCTGTGTTCCCAATTTAATATCTCCATTCGTTGGTGTCTGCCCTACAGGGACTTCAAATGAATCCTATGAAAAGTGAAAATCAAACAAAGTTGCTATTAGTTATATAAAAAATAAAAATAAATAAAAAAAGAAGTTAACCGCAGTGGATAATGTCTTGTGCCATAGCAGAAGCATTAAACAGAACTAATAGAAGCCTTTGTTATAGTTATTGCACCATTGGCAATGTGGAAGGAAGAAAGGAAAAAAAGGTTGCGGAGCATAGCTAAAGCATGAAAAAGGGAGTGGTTCAGGAGGTGACCTATGCAAAAAAAATCAACACCATCTAAAAGTTATTGATAAATATGTTTCAAGTGGAACTGAACTGCACGCAATATGAAAATTCATGGTTTTAAAAAACCGACCGATACCGATTCGATACGGGCGTATGGGCGTATGGGCGTATCGGATTCGTATCGGTACACCCGTATCGGGCTATACAAGCCTGAACCCGATATCCGGTCTGTTCCTTCCGAAATGGCTGCTAGAGGTTGGATAAACTCGAATCAGCAGCAAATCCAGAAGAATCAAATATGCATGCGAATGAATCATAATTATTTCAGAGACATAAGCGCACAATTTAAGGTATTACAATATATGAGAATTTAACTGTTGCTCCAACTCTTCCTACTAAATAATAATTCTCTCTCTCTCCAATATATGACGTGTCGTTTTGCAGTCATGTAAATGAATTAGCGAAGCTCTCAACACCGGAGACTCTCTCCAATACGGACAGAACTATAAGCTAGTGATGCAAACCTATTGCAACCTGGTTTTATATGACAACAACGAGCCCGAGTGGGCATCAAACATCGGAGGTTTGGGTAGAAATTCCTCAGTTTGGTACAAATTCAATATTGCAAAAACGTTTCTACACAAGCATATTACAATTAATTTGTATACAACTAGATCTTCTGCACATAATCTATAGTGTATATCCAATAATTAGCATACTTATGTTTCTACATCACATGCTAATTTCATGTCTATTCGTATAAGGATAAGATAAATATAAAAATGGATGTAAACTATAAGTGTAAATTATCAATGAAAATGAACCATTTTTTTATACACAACATTACTTGATGCAAAATCCGAAACTGGTCTATAACATTTAATAAATAGCGTAGGTTCCAGAATTAGCTTACTAATATTTTCATATAACATACTAACTTTATAAATCTGTTTTAAATAATTTTTATAAGGATAAGACAAAATGAGCATACAAATGGACGTAAAAGAAAAAAATTAATTTATCAACAAAAATGCCCTTCTTTTATTTTTTTGAAATTTATTTAAATTTCATCATATTAAAAATCACATCCATTAGGACAAGAAATTTTAGTTTATATATTTTCAAAATTTCTAACCGTACATTCTTTCATCCTTTTACAGAATGTACGATTTCTGGGCAATATCAAGTTGGATATAAAAATCAAGGCATGTTTCGTGTCTTAGAAATTCGACATGTTTCGTGTCTTAGAAATTCCTCAGTTTGGTACAAATTCAATATTGCAAAAACGTTTCTACAAAAGCATATTACAATTATTCTGAAATCCCTATTAAATCACAAAATGGATAAAATTTTATGAAAATCTTTTTAATAGTTCATATCTATCCTCGATAGATATTAAAATTAGTAGTGTGGAAAAGTATAATTATGATTAAAAATTATTTGAATTAATTTCGTTGGCACTTTTAATCATTTTATAAATTTTAAAATTTCTAAATTTTTTCAATTTACGGGTGGCATGAATACCTTCCTCTTTTCTTTATTCTTGTATATTACATTATCTCAACTTGTATTACATTTGTAACCTCAGACAAATATATAATTTTCTTACCAATATTTCTATTTTCATGCTAACAATATGTCAACAATATTTTCTATTTCTCACACAGTAGACACTCCCATAAAAATTGAATTGAAGAGATAACAACACCACCACAAAATAGCAAATTGCTGTTCGTGGTGTTTTGAACACGTCGCACAGGAGCAGAAATCGCGTACCACTGAGGCAGTGTAGCTTTGCACACTGGCTCGCCGGCAAATCTCTCACCCTCTCCAATACATGTAGTTTCCTTGTTTCTTTTTAAAACCAACACAAGTACCAGAAATGTCTCTAACGCAGCACCAGTAGTGGCCGTCGTGAATAACACCCTAGGGCGAAAAGCCAAATTTACGTCTCCAGCGCTGGTGGAGTCTGTAGTCGGTGCAGTCCATAACTAATTAGATAGTAGCTAGCTTATCTATATATAGTTTGCTTGTGCTTTCTTTTGAGTGTATACTGGCCGATCTCCACTCCACTACTAGTCTACTACTCAAGGAATGGACTTAGGTCTTTAGATCTTTTCCTTTCCCACTTCTGGGTGGATAGATCTTAATAAGATTCACACTCACTATTCCTTCAACTCTATATTTTTCCATTTATTTGATCATCAACTGCTCAAAATGTGGGCTCTTAAATCCTAAAAAAATTTCCACCACGCAGTTAAGAACATTAGAGAAATGCTTATAGAAAAGGATGACTAGAAAAAGTATTAACAAACATATCATAAATACATTGAGAATAAACTTGATCAGATTATATATTCGTTTCGAAAGTTTATCGTCACATGGTCTTCACTTTCAAATCATTTTTAAATTCTATTATATATAAGCACGTCCATAAAACGCCATAAAATCTAAGGGGCATTTCATACCAATTATTAAGAAATAATATTTATAGTAAAAGCAGGTATAGCTTGGTTGGAAAAAGTCTTAGCTTGTACTGAGGTGCTTCAAACTTCAATCCTGGCTGAAAGCATTGGAAGCATTTCATGAGCTACCGAGACCAATAGAAGATCAGAAACAACAGGATCTAATAAAGAACAAGTGTAGGGAACAAGTGGATCACTCAAAATAACTTGAATTCATCAAATATATTCGTGCCTTATTGGACAAGAAATACTATTATTTCTCGTTTGGACTCATAAGCTGAGCTTCTTATATGTGAGATATAATTGCTCATCTTAAAATTTAAGAAAATCTATAAATATTTAATGTATTTTATTTCAATACTATCTAAGGTTGCCTAAAAGAAATCCTCACTCACAATTTTCTCAAAGAAAGTATAAAGATATTATAATTGAAATACTAATTTTTATAATATTTCAAGTATTGATAAAATTGAAATTCACCTAATTTTCACTATATAATATGCGAACCGTCTATGCTTTAGCTAGTTAAATATATACAGGAAAATTTGTATGCATAAGCTTCCTTTCAAAAAAAGTAACTATTGGGGAGGGTTATTTTGGGAGAAAACTTCTTTATGACTTCACTTTCTTACTTCACTTTCTTCTTCTTCTTTTTTCACTGCATATAAAGAAGAAATGGTTTAAAAGGTCAATCACTTTCATTTCTTTGTAATATTCGCACACAGAAGGACTAACTTGGATATGTTACATTTTAGAATTTTTAAAATTTTATTCATGCACTTATTTTTATTCAACATTTAATTATATTTGCATATTTTTTATATTTTTATTTTAAAGAAGTTTGCATCATGAAATCAAGAGCAATTAAAAAAATTTCATTCATAAGGTACATAATATCTTACTTTTTACAAATATTTTTATTATAGTTCTTTATTGATTATATTAATATTTATCACATTATCATGAAATCGATTATAGAATAATATATTCCACCTTTAAATGAGAAAATTTAATAAAATATGATTAAATAAAATTTAATAAAACATGATTGAATATAATTTAATAAAATATGATTAAATAAAACATTAAATATTAACTTTTTCAGAAATAGATTTAAGTATGAATTTTGCACCCATGGCCTTAAGATCCTCATCATGCCACTACTTGGCTTGGTAGGACTAATCCTCATAGCGGCGTACGAAACCCAGTGATCTGTGGTGTGGACGATAAAAATCAAAAGAAAGCAATACTATTAAAGGCATGTGGGACCATCCGCCCGTTCTGGGCTGTTCGGACAAGGAGATGAAGATTTGAGATGGAAATTTATTAAGAAATGAGTACGTTGGGACTGGGATAAAGTGCATTACAATTTTTCTTTAAGAAGTACGTTATTATATTTTGTAAATGGGGCTGTCTGCATGCACCCGGGTGCATTTCATCCATTTTTTAAATATTTTTTTTAAACTTTTTTATACAATTGTTAAGCTAAGTGTATTTAACATGTGTGACAATTTTTACCATTTTTTGAGACTTTTAGATATTTTTTTGATTTTTTAAAAATCAATGGTATTTTCGTAATTTATAAATTATGAAAATGTCATTGATTTTAAAAAAATAAAAAATGAATATCTAAAAGTTTTCAAAAAAAGTAAAAATTTATATATATGTTAAATACACTCAGATTAATTATTTTATAAAAAATTTCAAAAAATGTAAAAAATGAGTTTTTGCACCCGGGTGCACTGAAGCTAAGTGCACCCGGATGCACTATATGGCTCTTCTGGAAATGGAAAAAGTTGTATTTAGAAAATGCGAGATTCCATCCCATGCTCATCCCAACTATGAACTACCATCTCCTGTGTACTCTTATATTCGCTTACTAATTCACTTATCAATATCACTAATTGTAAATTAAATAATTTAAAAAAATAGCTAAGGGTCCTCATCGAGAAATTAATAGTCCTAAGAATTCCACTCCCTTTCAACAAATTAAAATCCTATCAGTTTAATTAATTCATCCATGGATTATGTGATCTTGTTAGCCTTGACTAACATAGGCACATATTAGTCTTTCATTAAAAAATATACTTTACACATATACCAAAACTTATAAATTTTGATGTGTATGTATTTGTTTTATTTTCATGTGCAACTACCAAATTAATACCCTGTCAATTTAATTAATTATTATTAATTAATATAGATTGTACAAAGGAGACAAAATGGGATAGCCACGAACACCTACATTTCTTGATCCCTTTGTAGATGAGGATGTCATTCTCCAAAACGGACTCAATTATGCCTCTGGTTGTGCTGGGATTTTAAATGACGCCTCTTCCTTTTTTGTAGGTCGATCCATCTTAATTAATTTCACCTTTCATTCATTAATTACTTCAAAATTTTACCTAATTTACTAATTATGATTTATTTAAAAACCACGACTATGTTAGCCTGGACAAAGTAATGGATTAATTAATTTATTTTTAATTTTAACCATAAATTTGTTAATCTAGATGTAACTAATATATAAATCAAGTTTTATCATTTTTAAAAATATTTATATATTTTTAAAAATTTTAAACATAGAGGGATTTAACTATTTTTAATGATTAAAAATTACTAACATGTTTTAATGGTAAAAAATTACTAAATGACCCAGTGTTTGAAAATCTAAGAAAATACATACACATCGCTATAAATAGTAAAACTTGATTTATAAATTAAATACACCCAAACTAACAAATTTATACAAAAAAGTAAAAAAGAAAGTTTTTAAATAGGTTTTTGTAGCCCTAGCTAGCAAAAGCATGTCTTTTACTTAAAAAGGTAATAAGTAATTTAGAAGATGAATCTATTTATCATTGAATGGCATGAATATGCATGGATTACGTGTAGGAGTTTTCGCTGTACAAGTAGATAGAGCCATCCCAACGGACATGAGAACTAATAAGGAAAAAGATTGGAAACAATGGTACCTAAAAGTTCTTTTCAGAAGCTAGTTATGTGGTGCCCATGGGTAGCAATGATTTCAACAACAGCTTCTTGATTCCCGACCTTGGGTATACGGATATCGTTGCCACCTAATTTATTGGTCTCTTCCTCATAACATTACAAAATTAGCTTAAGGTACATTAATTATGGCATGCATGCATCAAACATGTTAATGCAATATGAATGCCATGTTATGTTTTTCTTTAAGAGGCCAAATTATGTTGGTCTAAGATTAAGAGGATTAATTTTAAATATATCCACAACATTTGCCCTTAATTACAAATAAACTTATGAAATTTGAAATCTATCATATATACTCACCAGTTGAATATATCATTAATTTTAAATACCCAAAATCAAGCATTCCTTCAGTTACTTCTGTTTTGCATTTTTAATGACCATATTAACCCTAAGTGAAAATGATATGTTTCATTTCATAACTTTCATCATCATTTGACGCAAATGGAAGCTTTAAAGATTTTTATTTTTTTAAAAAAAAAAAATAGAGAACCCCAAGGCATTCAAGTTGCACCCATCTTTCCTAGAAGTATATTCCAAGAAATATTAGCACATTTTATTACGAATTTGATTCATTTTGATAGAGTTAGTATTAAGAAAATGTAACGCCCTGCTGACAAAGTCAACAGTCGCTACTAAAATACAGGATCAATGATAATGGGAGAACATACATAGGTGCAATACACAATTCCTTAAACCACAATGAATCAAATACCTCATTAAGTTCAAATAAAATTGGATCCAAATAATAAAATTCATATAATAAATACTTCATATCTTCACTAATTATCCTTTAAAAATTAAATCAAAATAGAACATTTTAGATCAGGATTCAACAAGTCTTAATCTCATCTAGTACACCAACCTCATTTTGGTCTCCGCTCGCATATCTGTTATTTAAAAAGATTAACAAAGCACCATGAGTCTAGGCTGGCTTAGTAAGTAAATCATATAAACGTAAACTGACAAAACTTGAGTAAACAATATGCATATGGGTTGACAAAACATAGATTAAATTCTATATCCAAATCAGATTTAAATCCATTTGAAGTACATGCTGATGCGTAAGCATACATCAATGCATCAAACACATGTCATTTCTCTAATCATCCAATAAGGTCTCAAATCCAATGGGAAGGTTTGATATCTCACTCCGTGATCCAACCCGCTGCACAATCTTAGGTTGTCATCACTGCATCCTAGCACAAGTGGCCAATCCTGCACAATAGGGATAAATGGGGAAATACTTTTATCCAAACCGGAGGTGTAACTGAAACCCTGCTGCGCTCACCATACAGCCACAGCTACGACGCACCACATTACACGAATGGCTTTAGCCTTAACTATTATGTTGATGACCACCAGTCCCACAGATTGGGTCACAATAAACTTTAACAAAATCACAAGGGCCAAACAAACCAGCTCTAACCCACCAATCAAATATGTAAGTCTAAATCAATGCCACCCAGGCTATAATATCTCGATCCTCGGTCAGGATGTGCCAACATTCGTTACCGATGGGCCAATAACAACACTTCACAAATTCACAACTACAACCATGGCTTATAAATATGCCAGCATACCTAGCAACATATGTCAAGTCGTAATGCATAATACTAGCATGAATAAAGAGCCAAACTCAGCATAACAACAAATCATTATATTTGATAACATTTATTCATTTAGAAATTAGAAAACAATGACGTCCAGAACATTTATACCAACAACCATACAGAACAACACAAAATCAAAAGAGATGAGAAAAGAGCTCTACTTATCGTATATAAATCTCGGATCCATCCTTTTATCATATATTGCTATAATGCTCAAATCATAGCACTGAAAAATAACACTTTTCTTTTATCAATATTTTAACTTAAATTAACTTTTCTAATTATGATTTTGCATGATATTGCTTCCTAAAATGTATGGATACCTCTACGTATCCTAATTTTTATGCTTTAATCAGAGTGTGGTTCCTGGTATAAATTAAATTATTCCAAAATTATTATTTATAATAAATTTCATTAATTCTAAAACATTACTTACTCCAAGTTAATAAAATTAATTTAAGTTGGAGCTCACTTCATAAAATTACCAGATTACTCATTTAGCTTTCGATTTGTATTTTCTAGATCATATTCAATCACATCTTGTAAATATTCAATTTTAACTACTAAACATTATTCTCATATTATTAATTATTAACTAATAATTATTTGAGTTCCATAACTTAATATGATCATAGGCGGGCCTTCCCTCGATCATATTAACATTTGAAAGTCTATTTGCATGTAATCTAATTTCCAATATTTGTGAAATATTTACGAAAAATTTTCATATGAATCAACTTAATAATCATATATTTTTACTAAGCATATCAATTTGAATCATTATTATTTAAGTTTCAAATTTTATTTTGATTATTTCTCAATTTGTCCATATTTGCTGAAATTAGACACAGTCATTTCTCTAAATTTTGATTTATAATCAAATAAAGGTAATTAAGTCTAAAATTTATATCATACAACAATAACTACATGAATTAACCAAAATAAATATTTCTAACACAAAATATTAATTATTTGTATTTATCTATGTATTTTTATTCTGTTGGATAGGGGTATGAGTTTAGGGATAGTCCAAATTATGTTAATTATTAGTCATATTTATATTATCCAATTTTTGCCGAGTGATAGTCAGAATATACTTTATATCATATAATATTTTTAGAACAAAATCATATAATATTTTTAGATCAAAATTTCTTGTATGAAAATTATTAAAAATTAATTCGTGTGGTTGATCCTGACAGTCATTCTACCCTGTTCAAGCTAATCTTTTAGGATTTTTAATTTATAACATAATTAACGTTTTAGGATAAAAATTGGGTCATTCATTAATAATAATGTCATGAGTTCATACACAAATTGTCATGCTAAAAATCATCCATTTATTATTTTTTATATTTTTCATTTCCGTTCCAGATGTACTACATAGGATCATTCCTCCGTGTGCTCTGGGCACAATCATGTCGGTTCATAACAGTAGTATGTTTAAAAACTTGGTTGAGTGAGGAACATAACTTGAACAATATGTATGAAATTAATAAATAAAAGTTTATCCATATAAAATAGTTATAAAGTTAAACACACATTCACGTAAACCGTATTCATGTTACTAAGTCAAAAAGTTAACCACAACTATTTAACAAAACCTCATTCACTTAGGTAAGTCATATAATTTATAGAAATAATTTACATCTTGTAGGACGGGATGGGTCAAAGAAGGTCTAGACATGGTCACTCCTTGGTGCAAGACGGGTCTCGGGTTGACTCAACGCTATTTCCACCCTAATACAACACACATAAATAAGATAAAAGAAGACTGAATGAGAAGAATAGTTATTATTAAAAAATGAAAATTATATTAGAAATGAAAATTATCACAAAAGTTAAAAGTACGATTGTTATGTACTGAAATATAAATGATTGGATTGATGAATAGGAAAGTTCTTGAGGATAGAAAATATTGATCAACTCACATCTCATATTCAATCTTATCCTCCCAAACAGGCCTTTAGACAACATTCGTTTAGAATTTTATATTTATAAGGCTCCAACTGGCAACAAGAAAAGGGAATTTTTTCCGTTTTATCCACTTGACCATAACATCTAACTACTCAACTTTTCAGTCATTGCCTCTACAATGTACTAACATTAAAAAAAAACGCCCGAAGTTACGCAACGCAACACAACCTGTTTGCCCTTTGCCCCTCTCTCATTTCCGATTTCCCCTTCATGAAAGTTTCTAAACCCTAAAACGCTGTCCTCACTCCTCACAAAGGGAGCGCCCGCCATCATCGACTCCTCGGCCCTCGCCGCACCCGCCGCCCGCACAGTGCCCGCAGTCCTCGCCGCGTCCGGTTGTATTGAATCAGTCCCCTACCCAATTCTCGAAACAACTAATAAGCAACAGCTAGTAAAACATATGAACATCTGATCCAACTAAAATTCCTCCTTCTAGTAGGGAATGGCAGTGGTTTGGCAACTTCACCAATAACACAATTTCTCGACAAGTGCCAACAAACAGGTAGGAGCAGTCACTCTGGTTGAGACAAAAGAACAAACAGTTGATGAAAGTGGCGAAAAGATAAGCACTCCTAGGGCCAAAGGTGACCTGCGGCAGAGATATAAATGCTCGAAGAGGGTTAATGACATCAGACATAGTATGAGAAGCCGGAGAACCGTTTCGAAGGAGCCATTTGGGAGCAGCGTGTAAGGAAGGCTGCAGCTGCCGCTGCATGGAGGCGTTTAGAGGAAGGGAGTGTCGAACGACTTCAAGAAGAACGTCGGCATGGGCTTTGCTGGCTGCTGCTTTGGAAAGAGGAGAAGAAGGAGGTGGCGGAGGGAGTTTCTAAGAGAGACGAGTTATGACATTCTTGGACTCCTGTAGAAAAAAAGCACCTTCGGTGCGTGCCAATCTCACACCTAGAAAACTCATTTCGTCTTTCCTCTCGTTTATTCCTGATATGAAAAATGAGTAGTCTCTTCAATTCCTGTATGTATCATTTAAAGACGTAGCTAGCGGTTACACAACAGGGCAGAGGAGCTGAGAAGACAAAGGGCTTGGTTTTTAACATAAATTTAGGGGGTGGGAAATGAAATATTTTGGGAATGGTGTAATATATGAAATAAAAAGGGTTAAAGATGAAATAAACAGAGTAATTAAAGTATAGTAAGAAAGAACATATATATATATATTTAGGATTTATGAAAATATAATTTTATCAATATATTTATTTAAAATTAAAAAATTAATATTTATGACATCATAAATATGTCATGCTGACGTCGTCGGTTCGAACCGGTTCGAACCAGACCAGTTCTTTTACCGGTTCAATCACCGGTTCGGTTCTGACAACATTACTCTACATCCTAATAATTTCTTTACAACTTTTTATGTACTCAACATATCTATTTAAATTTTTTTTTTCCACTGAGGTGTTGCCTCAATATTCAACGACGGACTCTAGTGAGTTCAGCATCCTTGGTTCGAATCCTAGCAAATGCGTTTTCATTTTCTTAAGAGTTTAGTGGTGGTGTTTAGTATTGTGTTTATTCTCCCCGAATTTTCCGTGGGAGCCTCTATATAATAAAAAATTATTTTTTAAAACATTAACTTTATCCCATTGCATTACTTTACTGTAAAAAAAAAAAAAATTCTCTCCAGGTACAACCAAGCCCCTATTAAACATATGATTAAATCGTCAGCTACTCAACCAAATCCCATATGTTAACACATTCACCAACGAGAAAACAGACATGGGTATTAGAAGGAGATGTGGGATTGAAACATTTGAAAATCACAAAAGTATTATCGCAGGTTTCGATCATATGATCCCTGCCAATGCAATCACACGAATCTCAATCTAATCAAATGAGGTAATAATCTGCAATAGGGATGTGATAAAATTTTGGATGAAAATTGGTGATATATAGTTTTTAAAATTGGAGAAATAATATGATAAAAGTAATGACAAAGTATAAAGAAAATAAAGTTAAAATAGATAGATTAGATTGTATCAAAAAAGTAGATAGATTAGGAACATGGGTAGTTACATAAAAATAATTGAAAAGTAGGATAGTTGTATATAAAAGATGTTAAAAATTAATTAAAAAGAGAGTATTTGTAGATAATGAAAAATTTTATCTTGAAAATTTCTAGCTCAAAAAGTTTTGTGATAAATAAACATACCATATGATAATTATACGTAAAAAATAATTAAAAAATAAAATAGTTATGAAATGTGAACAATTTTAAATTGACAAGTCAACACACACTTCGAAAAATAAGAAAACTATGAAAGGTGAAATTTTTTTGATGTTAAACGGTGAAAAGTTTTAAATTGACAACTCGACACACTCTTTCACTGTAAGTTTTCATCTCTTCTTATTTAATTATTAAAATTTTAATCATATCTTTATAACTATCGTATAAGTATTCTAACTATTTTGACTTTGGATGTGTTTGAAAATGTTAAGGAAAAGTGAGAAATTTTTAGAAATTGTGAGTATTATATGATATAATAATGGTAAAATAGTAATAAATTAGATTATTGTATAAAAATGATTGAAATGTATAAGTAAAAATGAAAAGTATGATAGATAAAGTAGGTAAAATGATTAAAATATATGGAGAATTGGACTTCCGCTCCTCCCTTCTCTATCCTTTCTTTTCCAAACATCTCATTTATTCTCTTTATTTTGTTTATCATATCATATCATTTTATCTCATTGCGAAACTTTTTACAATAAAATTCCCCAAAGACTTTTATCTATTCTCAAATACACTTTAAATTAAAAATATTTAAAAATGGAAAATCTAATCTCATATCAATTTTTGGAATCATTCTAAAGATGGAAAAGAAAAATTCATTTAGGGACTTTTCCAGGGATAAAAGGTAGATGAATAGAAACTATATCTAACGAGAATGTTCTAATAAATTAAAAAAATTCTGTTGATGATTAGAATAAAGTTTCCATTCAACGATCATATTTTTTTAAAATAAGAGGAGTGTTCCAAAGGAACCAAGGATGAAATTCCCTATTTCCAAGTGACTTTTTTAATTTCTAATATAATTTTTTATATTTGTAATATGACTTTCCCTATTCTAAATAGGTATCAGTATATTTATCCAATTTTTATATCCCATCCAAGAGGGAAAAAATTCTCATCCTTGGAATAAAAAATAGCTCCATGCCCTGGATGCTTAGAAGCCAAAACTCATCTGATTAGTTTACTCATGTAGTACCATGAAGTGGGGAGTTATCTCCCTAAAATAATTAATGAGTATGGTTTATCTATTGTAAAATCCCTTTTAAATGATGCATATTTTTGTGCTTGTAGATGCAACATGTTTTTATTTGCAAATGGCATTGTTAAGATAAGAGGTTGGTTAATCAAAACAAAAAGATAAGAGGTTGGTGAAACTCTTAGAAGAGGAGGCTCGTGTTCTTTTCCAAGTTGGGTGACTTTTATTTTTCATTAATTTTTTTGTTTTCCATAACTATCCTTTTTTAATTATTTTTCATTTATTCCTACATAATTATCTTTTTTTAATTTTTTCATAATTTTCATATAACTAATATATCTATTTTAACTTTATTTTCTTTGCTTCTCATTATTATCTTATAATATTACTTTACTTCTTCCTTGTTAAAAATTTTTAACCAAAATTTTTTTTCATTTAAAAGTTTTATCAACATTACTCTTTATATCGTGTTAGGATAAGGCCGATCTGGTCCCTAGATTTTTTTAATAGGTCTCAGTACATACTTCGAGTTGGTTTCGGGTCGATATTGGAATAACAGGCTGGTTGAGAAAAGGTCAAAGTGTGATAATTTTAAGAATTTATATGCATGTCAATATAAAGTCACATCTATGGTAAATTTTTTGAAGGAAAGAAAGAAAGAATACAAAGTCATGTTTATGATAAATTTAAAGATTAAATATTTCAATATTTTACTATTTATTAAAGTAAAACACAATTATCATAACAAAGCATTAGTAAAATTTTTTTTAATAATTTCATTTGTAACTTGATCTTGATAAATATGTATATTAAACTTTAATAAAAATAACATAGATGTAAAATTTTGAATTACAATTACAACACTAAATCGCAAGATAATAATATTTATTTTTGAAAAGTGTATACAATATTGATAATACGTTTTACTTCATTGAAAAATCATATGAAGAACATAACTTGAACAATATGTATGAAATTAATAAATACAAGTTTATCCATATAAAATAGTTCTAAAGTTCAACACACATTCACATAAACCATATTCGTGTTAATAAGTCATAAAGTCAACCACAACTATTTAACAAAACCTCACTCACTTAAGTAAGTCATATAATTTATAAAAATAATTTACATATTGCAGGACGGGACGGGTCAAAGCAGGTCTAGACATGGTCACTCCTTGGTGCAGGATGGGTCACGGGTTGACTCAATGTATTTCCACCCTAATAGAACACATAAAATAAGATAAAAGAAGATTGAATGAGAAGAATAGTTATCGCTGAAAAATGAAAATAATATTAGAAATGAAAAATCTTAAAAATGTTAAAAGTACGATCGTTATATATTGAAATATAAATGATTGGATTGGTAAATAGGAAAAGTCTTGAGGATAGAAAATATTGATCAACTCACATCTCATTTTATTCAATCTTATCCTCTTAGACAACATCCTTTTAAAATTTTACATTTATAAGGCTCCAACTGGCAACAAAGAAAAGGAAATTTTTTTTCCATTTTATCCACTGGACCGTAACGTCTAACTACTCAATTTTTCAATCATTGCCTCTACCTCCTAATAATTTATTTACAACTTTTTATGTATTTAAGATATCTATTTTAACTTCTTTTTTTTTTTGCCACTGAGGTGTTGCCTCAATGTTCAAGGACGAACTCTAGTTAGTTGAGCGTCCTTGGTTCGACAACTGCATTTTCTTAAGAATTTAGTGGTGGTGTTTTTTGTATTTGTTCTCCCCAAATTTTCTGTGGGAGCGTCTATATAATAAAAAAAATTATTTTTTCTCTCCAATTTGTTTATTGTTGAGAATTGAGTTTCACATCATCATCCCGGCTGCATGGTACAACCAAGCCCTTATTAGACACATTGCATGTAGTTCATATTTTTCTCTCCGAAATCGAATTAACTCTAACCTCACTCTCTCCCTTCTTAATTCTTATTACCTCTGAAAGAAATAATCATATAATGTGTTTGATAATAAGATGAAAAAAAGAGATGAAAATTATGGGAGAATATAATGTCATAGGAGGAGTGATTAGGAGTAAATAAATGAAAATAAAAATACATCAATTAATTTTATAAAAATGCAAAAACAATAATCAGAATATAGAGATAATAATAATAAAGGTGATAATTAGATATTTAAAATATATAAAAAGTTTGCATGAAAGTATGAAAATTTATTTGATGCCAAATATACACCTAAACCATAAACAGCTCATGGTAGAAAAAACAAAAACATGATATCTGGTTGGGTTCAACCCACAGCACGTTGGACCCAACCCATTTAAATCAGATTAGGGTTGGATTGGGCTGAAGTATGGGTTGATAAAACTTACAGGGGATGAACCCATTTTAAAAATGGGTTAATGCTAAAATGCGGGGTTAGCATCAACCCATCTAACTTAGGGTGTGTCGGGAAGTGATAAAATTTTGAATGAAAAGTTTTGGTATAAAAATTATCAAAATAAAAAAATAATTTAATATGATAGAAGTAATGATAACGAGTAAAGAGAGTAAAATTAAAATAGAAAGGTTAGTTGTATAAGTAGTCATATAGAAATGATTGAAAAATATGATAGTTGTATAGAAAGATGTGAAGAAATAATCAAAAAATAAAATAATTATAAAAAGTAAAAAGTTTTAGACTAAAAAAATTTTAACTTCACAATTTTTTTTTTATGTATTATCAAACACACCCGTAGTTCTTTTGTTCTTTTGACTATGATTGAGGAGACTACGAGAGTGACGTGGTAGGCCCAACAAGTCGTGTTGCATTGCATGGCTGTCGTCCTCCTTATTAGCGGTTTCAGTCAACTGAATTGTGAAACGACTAAGGTGGAATTAGAACCACCTACATTTGCATAGCACGCATGGCTACCTCGATTTTTTTTTTCTGTTAACGGTTTTTTTCAATATTATTTGGTTAATATATTAAAAATTATTATGATCAGGAACTTAAGTGAGTGTCCAATCATAGTAATCTTTGTATCTTAATAAATATATACAGATATAATAGGCAACATGGATTCATCAAAATTATGATGGATTACATACAACCGGCCCTATTTCCAACTATTATGTACATAAATTATCATATATATAACCAACCATGTCTCCATCGAAGATACTATCTAATACAATTTTTACTTAACTCAAATTCGTCAATATTTAAATGTAACCCTCATCAACCACCATCACTCCACCTTACATTAAAATTTAATAGTTCTTCTATCTATAGCTGCTGACGTATACCCGAGCCTTTATATGTGTCATACGCGTAACAAATTTCTAAACACATTCAGGTTGGTTCAAAATTTTATATCTATCAAATTATCAAAGACATCTACAAAATTATTATCATAATAAATATTCTTTTAAGAAACTACCTCGTCACGTTTTATCATTTCCTTCGGTAAATCATCACCATTAATCCTCGTATGTAAAACATCTGATATAAGCTTATTGTATGAAATTTCTTTGTTTCCAGCATACACCTCTCATCTAACTCCAAATCCTGCTTTTACATGGACCCTTCATTCAACATATAGATAAGATCGAAATTACTAGAGTCCTTAAATAAATTCAGAAGTTATCCCGTCGCCATAAAATCATACAACAACCTATCTTTTTCATAAGTTGTACGTTAAATTTTATAGGTGAAGAGTATGCCAACCATGATAAATATAACATATATTATATATGTAACATTAAATGCAACATATTATGTTTATATCTAATACACATTGACGTGCACACACATTATTTGATGTAAAACCCACCAAATGCTTAAACCAAAACATTAATAAATGATTCTAAAAACTGAATCATTTACTATTAAAATCTTGCGACATTAAATACTAATATTAAATCGCTTGATCTTTTAATTTTGCTGGATCATATACTTTCTATGATGACAAACCGAGTCACAATATACATTATTCAAATCACAAGGGTCAGACAAACTAGGTCTATAACCCACCAATTAGATATGTAAGTTTGAATCAATGTCACCAATGCTATCACATCCCAATTCCCGGTTAGGATGTGCCAACGATTGTCACCCATAGTCCAATAATAACACTTCATAAATCCACAACAATAGCCATGGCTCATGAATTTGCCAGCATACCAAGCAACATATGCCAATGTCATAATGCATAATGCTAGCATGAATAAAGAGCTAAGCTCGGTATCACAATAAATTATCATATCTGATATATTATCAAACACACCCGTAGTTCTTTTGTTCTTTTGACTATGATTAACGAGACTAAGAGAGTGACGTGGTAGGCCCAACAAGCGTGTTGCATTGCATGGCTGTTGTCCTCCTTATTAGCATTTTCAGTCAACTGAATTGTGAAACGACTAAGGTGGAATTAGAACCACCTGCATTTGCATAGTACTCATGGCTACCTCGATTTTTTTTCTGTTAACAGTTTTTTTCAATATTATTTAGTTAATATATTAAAAATTATTATGATCAGGAACTTAAGTGAGTGTACAATCATTGTAATCTTTGTCTCTTAATAAATATATACAGATATAATAGGTAACATGGATTCATCAAAATTATGATGGACCGCAAAAATGAAGAAATTTCACGTATAAAATTAATTCTATTGTAATGAAATCCTATGGAATGGATAATTATTCAATACTTTGAGCACATGTAGATGCTTATGAGGTCTATTTTTTATTTTAATTTTTAAAATCTAAATCATTTGTTATGTTTATCAATATGAATTTATTTATTTTATTACTTCCAAAATTATATACTGAAAATGAGTTTCAATTTTTTTAAAAATATTTTATAGCTAAATATCTATTGGAACTCTGAATCTTTAATTTACAAATGAGGCTATTTGAAGTTAGTGAATCTTATTACCTCAGTACTTTTAATTTTCTAGTTTCTCTTAATAGTAGCCTCATATAATTTAAAAAAAAAGTAGTTATAAAAAGTGAAAAGTTTTAGATTGAAAAGTTTTAACTTGACAATTTTTTCAAATTGCCAAACACACTCTTAATTTAATTATACTCTTCATAAGTTTAGAGCATGCCTTGGGGAGATGCTCTAATGTGCAAGTAAAGAAGATTATTGTGCTCTATTTTCACATAGATCATGGATTCCTAGATGAATTAGGAACTGAATCCTAAATCATTTAGGCCTCCCTTATACAAATTAAAAATTCATATGTTAATTTATTTAGTTAATAATGAATAATAAATTAACAAATAAATTATAGATAGATAAACTGATAAATAAACTAGTACATTAGTTAATTAATTAAAATTTTGATAAATAAATCAAAATCAATTAATTACAAAATGCTCTGATAAAAACATTAATTATAAACGGCTAAATAAATTAATATCTATATTAATAACGATATTAAAAATTAATTTAATTTCATGAATTCTTTAATGAATTAATTAATAAATCATTTTTAATTCGCCGAAGAATAGACGTAAATGGTTTACACATAGAATGTGTTTGGAATAAGTGGATTACTCAAAATAATTTGAATTCATCTAACATATTCATGTCTTATGGAAACTGAAATACTACCATTTATCGTTTAGACTTATAGAGTTATAGGCCGAGCTACTTGTTTATATGTTTAGACTTATAGAGTTATAGGCCGAGCTACTTGTTTATATGTTTAGACTTATAGAGTTATAGGCCGAGCTACTTGTTTATATATGAGATATAATTGCTCATCTTGAAATTTAAGAGAATCTATAAATATTTAATATATATATATATAATTTCAATAATATCTAAGGTTGCCCCTTACCCATAATGTTCTGAGAGAAAGTATAAAGAAATGTGAATCTATATCTGCTTGTATATATGCGAGATATAATTCAACTGAATATTCAACTATAGCAAATGTGCAGTATATATATTACATACAACCGGCCCTATTTCCAACTATTATATATATAAATTATCATATATATAACCAACCCTGCCTCCATCGAAGATACTATCCAATACAATTTTAACTTAAGTCAAATTCGTCAATATTTAAATGTAACCCTCATCAACAACCGTCTCTCCACCTTACATTAAAATTTAATAGTTCTTAGTGTTTATACTTGACTGGCTGAAAAGCAAAACCATCATCCGCTAAGCTTACTCATAGCTAAGCAGCATCATTTGGCAAAGAAAAATTATTCATCATTCCTGAGCTTTTTAAGTAGACCAAAAAGCTTGTTAATTTGTTTATGTGTAAGGCCCCACCGACAAAGTTAACGGTCGCTACTAAAATTTAGGATCGATGGTAATAGGAGAATATACACAGGTGCAATAATAGAATTCCTTACACCATCATGAACTGGGTACCTCATTAAGTTCAAATTAAATTGGATCCAAATAATAAGATTCATATAATACATAGTCGATATCTTCACTAATTACCCTTTAAAAATTAAATCCAAATAGATCATTTCAGATCTGAATTTTATCAAGTCCTATTCATATCTGGTACACCAACCTCATTTTCGTCTCCACCTGCATACCTACTATATAAAAAAATTTAACAAAATACAATGAGTCTAGACAATCTCAGTAAGTAGAGTATACAAATGTAAACGGGCAAAACTTGAGTAAACAATATGCATAGGGGTTGACAAAATGTTGAGTGCATCACAAATCCAAATCATATTCAAATCCATATGAAACATATGTTTAATGCCCAAGCATGCATCAATGTATCAAATGCATGTCATTTCTTCAATCTATCCAACAATGTCTCAAATTCAATGGGGAGGTTCGATATCTCACCCCGTAATCCAAACAGCTGCACAACCTTAGGTTGCCATCACTACATCCCAGCACTAGTGGCCAACCCTGCAAAATACGAATAGATTGAAAAACACTATTATCTAAATCGGAAGTGTAAATAATTCCCTGCCGCACTCACCACATAGTTTCAACCATGCCACACCACATTACGCGGACAGCTCTGGCCTCAACCATCACGTTGATGGCCACCAGTTCCACAGACTGAGTCACAATATACATTATCCAAATCACAAGGGCCAAACAAACCAAGTCTGCAACCCACCAATCAGATATGTGAGTCTGAATCAATGCCACCCATGCTATCGCATCCCAATTCTCTGTCAGGTTGTGCCGACGGTTGTCACCGATGGTCCAACAACAACACTTCATAAATCCACAACAATAGCCATGGCTTATGAATTTTCCAGCATACCATGCAACATATGCCAATGTCATAATGCATAATGCATAATGCTAAAATGAATAAAGAGCCAAGCTCGGTACACAACAAATTATTATATATGACAACATTTATTCATTTAAAATTAGAAAACAACAGCATCCACAACATTCATGTCCACAACTATACAGTACAACACATAATCAAAAGAGACGAGAAAAGAGCTCTACTTACCTTGTGTAAATCTCAAATTCATCCTTGTACCGTATTTTGCTACAACGCTCAAACCATCACACTGAAAAATAATATTTTTTATTAATATTTTAACTCAAATTAACTCTTTTAATCATGAACTAACATGATATCCCATTTAAGATGTATGGATACCTCTGTGTATCATAACTTCTATAATTTAACCAACATGTGGTTCCTTGTATAAATTATTCTAAAATTACCATTTATAATAAATTTTAATAATACTAAAACATTACTTGCTCCAAGTTAATAAAATCAATTTAAGTTAGAGCTCACTTCATAGAATTACCAAACTACTCCTTGAGCTTTCGATTGTGTTTTCTGTATCATATTCAACCATATCTTATAAATATTCAATTTTAGCTATTAAAAAATATTCTTATATTATTAATTACTAAATAATAATAATTATGAGCTCTAAAACTTGATATGATCACAGGCGAGCCTTCTCTTAATCACATTAACTTTTGGCAGTTTATTTATATATAATTTAATTTCCAATATTTGTCAAATATTTTATGAAAATTTTTCATATGAATCAACTCAATAGTCATATATTTTAACTAACCATATCAATTTGGATCATTATTATTTACGTTTCAAATTTTGTTTTGATTATTTATCAATCTGTCTATATTTCCTGAAATTAGACACACTGATTTCTCTAAATTTGGATTTATAATCAAATTAAGGTATAAGTCTGAAATTTCTATCATACATCAATAAATACCTGAATTAAGCAAAATAAATATTTCTAGCACAAAATATTAATTATTTATATTTATTTATGTATTTTTATTCTACTGGACAGGGTATGAGTTTAGGGATGGTCCAAATCACGTTAATTATAAGCCATATTTATATCTTTCAAAAATTAATTTTTATTTCCGTTGAGTAATATTAAAGATGTATTTATATCATATAAAATTTTTAGATCAAAATTCCTTGTATAACTTTTATTAAAAATTAATTGGTGCAGCTAATCCTGACAGTCGTTCTACCCTATTCAAGCTGATCTTCTAGGATTATTAATTTACAACATGATTAACATTTTAAGATAAAAAATGGGTCATTCCTTAATAATAATATGATGAGTTCTCATACAAATTTTCGTACTAAAAATCATTCATTTATTATTTATTTTATATATTTTTTAGTTCTAGATTTACTACATTGGTGGAATAAATCAAGTTATAACCAAATATAATTGATAATTTAAATCATTAATCACAACCCTGATAATAGGTTTAACATATAGAGTAGAGACAATAACTTATTTATCCTTAATCCAATGATTTACATCATGAGATTATATATTTAATTAAACTTTTAATGGTTTACATCAACTAGTTATACTTTCCATTAATACAATGATTATTGAGACAAATTTTAAAATGCTCAAATCTCATCATCTATCATGGTGTCCACACATGATCTAACATCATTTTTCTATGTAAAATTTCATGTTTCGCACATTTAATGGTTTGGATTATCCAGAATATGCATGAAATCATGTGTTGAAGGGCTGAGATCATCTTCTTGTTGTTCAACAGTATAGGATCCATTTGGGCCCACTTTGATCATAATTTTGGGCAGAATTTTTCCTAAATAACTGCCCGTAATTGTGGCCATTTTCAAGTATCAAAAATCTCCCAATTTTGTAGATTCAAATTGACCTCCATTAGATTTAACAAATCTGAAATCTATGGACAACAGTTTTCTCTTTTCAAATCTGAAATTTTTCTCACAATTCAAATGTCCAGATTGATCTTTACCCTTGATTCTTACTTAATTTAGAAAAGAATACATAAAATAAAAAATAACTAACCTTGATGATGATGATGATTGATGGCTGAGATTACTTGATCAAGGCCCCATCTCCTCTCTCTCTCTCTCTCTCTATTCTCTACTCGTTATTTCCATCTAAAATGTCCAGCTCTCCCCACTTCTCAGCCCCAAAAATTTCCAGCAGCTGGCCACCTCAACATCCACCTCAATATGTTAATTTTTATTTTAATTAATTATTTAATTACCTTGGTTATTAGTAAGCCAAGTATAGTCTTCTAGAAGAGAAAGTGTTGACTTTGGCATTGCTTACGTCAATGGCCTATGCATTACTGGAATTTCTTTTCATTTTTTCATTTTGGACCAATTTCTTATTATTTATTTTCTACTCCCAAGTCGCTAAAGTTTTTCAATTTAACACTCAATTTATTGTAAAATATCAAAATACCCATTCTTAGATTCAAAACCTTCCCAAATTGATACTAATGACTTATTTAAATGTATTCTACATATTAATAACAAAATTCAAATATCTGAAACATGCGTTATCATACAAAAATTTTTAAAAAATGTTTATTATGTACCATATTTGCAAAAATATAATTTTTTTCCAAATTCGAAACAGGGGTTTTACGTTATCAACTCTTGAACCTAATAAAAAAAAATGAAACCAAATAAATTTAGCACAACGTGTAAACTGAATAAAACATGAAAAATTTCTCAACCAAATAAAATAGCTAAAAGACAACAAAGGGCACGTTTGTTTATATTGAAAACTTTTCAAACTAAAAAATTTAAATCTAAATATTTTCACTATCCATCATTATCATTTTTTAGTTATTTAACCATATTTTTTGAGTAATTTGCATATGTACCCGTATAGTTTGATGCTAGTTGCAAGTATGCTTACGTAGTTTCACGAATTGCATATTAAACCTATACAGTTTCACCAAAATTAGGTATTACCCCCACACCGTTACTTGTTATTAATATCTGACATTATATTTTAAAAAATGATAAAAATACCCTCATCCGTAATTTCACGAATTGCATATCACCCCATATAGTTTCACAAAATTGCATATTACCTCTATAAAACTATGTATACCAATGAGGGAATATTTTTCGTCATTTGTCAAAATATAACGTCAAATATTAACGGCAAGTAACAACATGGGGGTAATATGCAATTTTAGTAAAACTATGTAAGGGTAATATATCATTCATGAAACTACGTAGGTATATCTACAATTAGCATCAAACTATGTTGGTATATATGCAAATTACCCATATTTTTTGTATAACTGCACTACTTTTCAATCATTTCTACACAATTATTAATACACCTTACTTATCTATTTTAATTTTATTTTCTTTACTCTTCTTCATTACTAATATCATAACACATCATTTTTCACTAATTCAAAAATTTTTATATTGAAAACTTTTCATCTAAAATTTTTGTTGCTTCCCAAAAGTAAATTAAAAGTCAGTATCATTGAGCGGGGAAAAAAGATTAAACAATGCAAGCATAGATTGTACTACCTATTTGAAGAATCCTTAAAAGCCTAGTTCACCAGAAGTCGCTCGAAGCTGTGTTCCCAATTCAATATCTCCATTCGTTGGTGTCTGGCCTAGAGGGACTTCAAATGAATCCTATGAAAAGTGAAAACCAAACAAAGTTGCTATTAGTTATCAAAAAAAAAAAAAAGAAGAAGAAGAAAAAGAAGTTAACCACAGGACCCGATATCCCGTCTGTTCCTTCCGAAATGGCTGCTAGAGGTTGGATAAACTCGAATCAGCAACAAATCCATAAGAATCAAATATGCATGCATCCAAATTCTACGATTTTTTATTTTATTAATACAAAACTGCCCGTTTCACTGCTTTTACAAATAGGGGAACTGGAAATCGTTTCAAAACCTGGTTTTGCTCGATTTTATGCATGAACGAAGGTATGGGAGGAAATTTCAATCATATACATGCATTAAACGATGGGAAAAGTAGATTATTTAGATAGAAATTTCAGATCTTGGCCTGATAAGGAAGTTTGGGGAAATTAAAAAAATTTGATTTATGCTTTTTCATTGTTAAAAACATCAGATCTAAGCCAGGTCTGACGATTGGAGGACCAATCGAAGCTGCTGCTTCAATTTCGTCCATTATTTTTTATATTTTGAATATTTTTTATTCCGAAAATATTTTTAAAAAGGAAAATATTTAAACCATCAGATCTAAGCCAGATCCGATGATTCGAGGACTAATCGACGCTGCTGCTTCAATTTCGTCCTTCATTTTTTAAATTTCTTTATTTTAAAAATATTTTTATTCCAGAAATATCGAAAAAAGAAACCGAAAAAATTTTAAAAAGAAAAATTTTTAAATAATCAGATCTAAGCCAGATCTGAGGACAGATCAAAACTGCTGCGGCAATTTTATCCTTTATTTTTAAAATATTTTTTATTCTAAAAATATTCAAAAGAAAATTGTTTAAATCATCAGATCTATTAGATCTAAAAATCATGTGAAGCAACGTCAATCTGTGGGAAATAATAACATCTATGTTTTCATACAAGCTAGAAAATTTTTGACGACTATATGTTTTTGAAATTAAATAATTTGAATTAAAAATTTCAGAAAAATAAAAATCAGAAAAATTATATGCATGTATATAAATCTGCAATACAATAATATGTACTGCATTTTTATTGCAATTTAAGAAAATTCTAACTTCATTTTTATTTTTTGGAATTACGGAAACTTAAAATTCTAATAAAATTTCTGAAATTACAAGTTTCTTTAGATTACAAAATAAAAATTATATTGAATGTACATAAATTAGATGTTTTTCTCTTCATGTTTATTATTCAATTTTGGTATGATATTGTAAATCATAGTTGTAATATTGTATATAAAAAATCATAGTACCCGCCACCATCTACTTGTAAAAGAATCCTACATATAGAAAGAATGTAAAGTAGTCATATATTATTATATTTCTTATTTTTTGAGTTTATTATATATTTTTCAGATTATTTTGAGTTAAAAAAATTTCCATCCAAAACAGTCCGATACCGATATAATATGGCCAATACGCCGCCTGATACCGATATTCAGAACCATGAATATGATGATTAAAAATGCGCCATCACCCGCTACCAAATTTTCAAACATTCACATCTAAAATTTCTTAAGTCTAACGTTAAAAACAACAAATTAAATAATAAAGTCTGGACAATCTAAAATTTCAGATCATTTATGTTTGAGGAGTAACCTGTTAGCCTAGACTAAGCAAATGTTCTGCTTAGTCATTTTAAAAAATTCATTTACAACAACTTTTTTGCTTTTTTCTTTATGCATTTATTTATCTAAATTTAACATATAAACTAAGTTTTACCATTTTTTGATATGTTTATATATCCTACTCTTTCAAAATCTAAAATAAATATATAACACATCCAAAAGTGGTAAAACTTAGTTTATATATTAAATACACTTATATAAATAAGTGTATTAAGAAAAAATAAAAAAATTATTATAAATGAGCATTTTAATATAAGTTAAGTGAGACATTTATTTAGCTCTGGGCACAATCACCTCGGTTCATAACAGTCGTATGTTTAAAAACTGATTGACGTTTTCGGTTCCAATAAAATTTTTATATATTTTTTTATGGGTATATTTACATATATCTCAATGAATATTACACCGAAGCTCTAAGACATTCATACAAATCGGGAAACATACAACTCCCCCAGAAAATCTGAAGACACAGCTCCATCAAAGAATGAGGAAGACATAGCTTCCACAAAACAAATGGGAGACCAACTACTCCCACAACAAATATATTTTTTAATTAAACATCCTTCTCATTCTCAAATTAGGTAAACAAGATTATAACACTTAAATAAAAAATTACAAAAATTAATTTGTATTACCATTAATTTAAAATTAGAAAAAATTGAATTTTTGATCTAGATAATGCATAGTATTTTTAATTATTTGTCTCAATAGAACAATTAAATCTCATGCATTTGAACCTACTATGGATTTTATACTTATTTAATTATAATAATTTTTAGCATATAGACATTCATCAAGAAGAATGGTGGTGGTATTAATATGGTAAAGCCGTATACTAGCAATCTTTTTTTGTATTAAAACAATTCTTCTAATAATAATTTTCCAAATATAAATTATTTGTATCATAATATTTTATGCCAATACTTTAATTTCTATTACGTTTTAAAAATTGGTTGATGTTGGGCTGAAAAACCGGGTTAGCATCAACCATCTAACCTAGGGTGTGTTGGGAAGTGATAAAACTTTGAATGAACATTTTTCGGTATAAAAATTGTCAAAATAAAAAATAATATAATATAATAGAGATTATGATGAGGAGTAAAGAGAGTAAAGTTAAAATAGATAGGTTAGTTGTATAGGTAGTTATGTAAAAATGATTGATAAGTAGGATAATTATATAGAAAAATATGAAGAAATGATTAAAAATAAGATAAATATAAAAAATAAAAAGTTTTAAATTGAAAAATTTTAACTTGACATTTTTTGCATGTTATTAAACACACCCCTAGTTTTTCTTTCTTTCTTTTACTATGATTGACGACAATACGAGAGTGATGTGGTAGGCCCAACAAGCATGTTGCATTGCATGGCTGTTGAATTGTGAAACGACTAAGATGGAACTAGAACCACCTACATTTGCATAGCACGCATGGCTACCTTGGTTTTTTTTAAAAATAAACACCCTTGATTTCAAAATTAAAATCTACTCCACCTATTATATTTAGAATAATTACTTTTATTACTATATTAATTTTCATCCTAATTGGATATGTGTATGGACCCCATCTAAAAATGGTACAAATTTAATGTAATAAAATAGTTTGATGTAAATAACAACTTTAAAGTGACTTTTTCAATATGTAAACCATTTGCTATACAATTTGTATATAGATAAATAATTATATAAAGTTTCATTGCATTCAAGTATATGTAGAGCCTATTTCTAAGCAAATATACTGTTGTTCTAGTGCAGTTGTGCTACACCGAAACAATATATATATTTATCTTCTTCTTCCTTCTCTTTCTTTTCCTTTCTTTGTTTTTTTCTCTCACTCCCTGCTGGTTCTAGTCGTGCGTCCCCTCCCATCTCCTTTTAATATTTTCAGTGTCTCGCATGTGCATCAAAAATATACACACGTAGTAGCATATATAATTTTTTACTTTTTTAAACGGGTTGGGCCCCACACTATACAAGTAAATCATTCTACATGGAATCTAATAATTAAAATAATGTACGATTTTAGAATTTGCATACTTGTATTTCCATAGGCATACTAACTTCTAATTCTATTTTAACAAATTTTATAAGGATAGTGAAATTTGTAAACAAAAATACGAAATTAAATTGTAAATGATCGTGTACTCTTTTGTTGTATGTAAATGAAAATTTTAAAATTAAATAAATATGAAACATGAAATATAGTATAAAGGAATTTGTGTTGTTTTATTAGATATAGTATTAATTGACATAGGGTGGGGTGCATGAATATATTTGTCAAAATGTATTGGAATGTAAATGAGCCTCACATATATTAGAATGTTAAAATATTTCATACAATCATTTATCCATATAAATAACATACTTTAGATGGTTTAGATCTTCTAAACTATTTTTTAATGATAAAATATCTATACAACTAGATCTTCTGCACATAATCCATTCAATAAATAGTGTATACTTATGTTTCTACATAACAGGCTAACTTCATGTCTATTCGTATAAGGATAAGATAAATATAAAAATGGATGTAAACTATAAATGTAAATTATCAATGAAAATGAACCATTTTTTTATACACAACATTACTTGATGCAAAATCTTAAACTGGTCTATAACATTTAATAAATAGCGTAGGTTCTAGAATTAGCTTACTAATATTTTCATATAACATACTAACTTTATAAATCTGTTTTAAATAATTTTTATAAGGATAAGACAAAACGAGCATACCAATGGACGTAAAAGAAAAAAATAATTTATCAACAAAAATGCCCTTCTTTTATTTTTTTTGAAATTTATTTAAATTTCATCATATTAAAAATTACATCCATTAGGACAAGAAATTTTAGTTTATATATTTTCAAAATTTTTAACGGTGCATTCTTTCATCCTTTCACAGCATGCACGATTTCTGGGCAATATCAAGTTGGAAATAAAAATCAAGGCATGCTTCGTGTCTTAGAAATTCGACATGTTTGGTACAAATTCAATATTGCAAAAACGTTTCTACAAAAGCATATTACAATAATTCTGAAATCCCTATTAAATCACAAAATGGATAAAATTTTATGAAAATTTTTTAATAGTTCATATCTATCCTCGATAGATATTAAAATTAGTAGTGTGGAAAAGTATAATTATGATTAAAAATTAATTGAATTAATTTCGTTGGCACTTTTGATCATTTTACAAATTTTAAAATTTCTAAATTTTTTCAATTTACGGGTGGCATGAATACCTTTCTCTTTTCTTTATTCTTGTATGTTACATTATCTTAACTTGTATTACATTTGCGCACTGAGACAAATATATAATTTTCTTACCAATATTTTTATTTTTATCCGAACAATATTTCAATAATATTTCCTACTTCCCACACAGTAGACACTCCTATAAAAATTGAATTGATGAGATAACAACACCACCACAACTTGCAAATTGCTGTCGTGGTGTTTTGAACACACGTCGCAGAGGAGCAGAAATCGCGTACCACAGAGGCTCGCCGGCAAATCGCGTACCTCTGTCGTTTTGCAATCATATTTAATAGCAGGTCTTTTCAAAAAAGAAAGAGGCATGGAATAAACGTGTCCGCCCGTAGCCATAGCCTCCCTGTGTCCACCCATGCTCGCTCTATAAATACCCAGCAGTTCCTGCACCCACCCACCCACCCACCCACAAGAAATATGGCTTTTACCATCCTCAAACCTTCCAATATCTTTTGCCTCCTCATCCTCCTCCTCCACCACGTCCTTCACTCCCCAACATCCTGCAAGGCTGACAACATCCTGTATTCCGGCGAAACTCTCAATGCCGGATATACTCTCCTATACGGCCAGAACTATAAGCTAGTGATGCAAATTGATTGCAACCTGGTTTTATATGACAACAACGAGCCCGTGTGGGCATCGAACACCGGAGGTCTGGGTCAATACTGCAGGTGCACTTTGAGGGGTGATGGTAACCTCGTCATCCGCAATCAAGCTGGAGGTACCATCTGGAAGAGCAACACTGCTGGTAGGGCAGCACACTACGTCTTGATTCTCCAAAAGGATCGGAATGTGGTGATTTACGGCCCTGACGTCTGGGCTACCGGCACGAACGTCGGAAGTGTCTGGGCTGCCAACACAAATATCAGAAATGTCTCTGACGCAGCACCAGTAGTGGCCGTCGTCAATAACACCCAAGGGCGAAAAGCCAAATTTACATCTCCAGAGCTGCTGGAGTCTGTAGTCGGTGCAGTCATTAACTAATTAGATAGCTAGCTAGAGCTAAAGCTAGCTTATCTATATATAGTTTGCTTGTGCTTGCTTTTGAGTGTCTGCTGTTTGATTTCCACTCCACTACTAGTCTACTACTCAAGGAATGGACTTAGGTCTTTAGATCTTTTCCTTTCCCACTTGTGGGTGGATAGATCTTAATAAGATTCACACTCACTATTCCTTCAACTCTATATCTTTTACATTTATTTGATCATCAACTGCTCAAAATGTGGGCTCTTAAATCCTAAAAAAAATTCCACAGTGCAGTTAAGAACATTAGAGAAATGATTACAGAAAAGGATGACTAGAAAAAGTATTAACAAACATATCCTAAATACATTGAGAACAAACTTAATCAGATTATACATTCGTTTCAAAAGTTTATCGTTACATGGTCTTCACTTTCAAATCATTTTTAAATTCCAGAATATATAAGCTTTTCCATAAAAACGCAATAAAATCATAGGGGCGTTTCATATCAATTATTAAGAAATAATATTTATAGTAAAAGCAGGTGTAGCTTGGTTGGAAAAATCTTAGCTTGTACCTAGGTGCTCCAAACTTCAATCCTGGCTGAAAGCATTGGGAGCATTTTATGAGCTACCGAAAGCAATAGAAGATCAGAAACAACAGGATCTAACAACGAACAAGTGTAATGAACAAGTGGATCACTCAAAATAACTTGAATTCACCTAATATATTCATGCCTTATTGGACAAGAAATACTACTATTTCTCGTTTGGACTCATAAGCCAAGCTACTTGTATGTGAGATATAATTGCTCATCTTAAAATTCAAGAAAATCTGTAAATATTTAATATATATAATATCAATAATATCTAAGGTTGCCTAAAAAAATCCTCACTCACAATTTTCTCAATGAAAGTATAAAAATATTATAATTGAAATAGTAATTTTTATAATATTTCAAATATTGCTAAAATTGAAATTCACCTAATTTTCGTTATATAATATGTGAACCTTCTATGTTTTAGCTAGTTGAATATATACATGAAAATTTGTATACGTAAGGTTCCTTTATTGGGTAGGATTATTTTGAGAGAAAATTTCTTTACGACTTCACTTTCTTCTTATGAATTTAGTGGTGGTGTTTATTGTGTTTATTCTCCCCGAATTTTCCGTGAGAGCATCTATATAATAAAAAAGTATATATATTTTTTAAACATTAACTTTATCTCATTGCACTACTCAATATAACGAACAAGTGGATCACTCAAAATAATTTGAATTTATCTAATATATATTCAGAACCATGAATATGATGACTAAAGATGCACCATCACCTGCTACCAAATTTTTAGACATTCACATCTAACATTCTTAAGTCTAGCGTTGACAGTAACAAGTTAAATAATAAAGTTTGGACAAACCAAAATTCTAAATTATAATATCATTTATGTTTGAGAAGTAATCTTATTAGCCTAGACTAAACAACTGTCCCGCTTAGTCATCTCAAAAAACTCATTTACAATATTTTTTTTGCTTTTTTCTTTGTTCATTTGTATATTTAAATTTAACATATAAACTAAGTTTTACTCATTTTACCGTCTCTTGGACACGAAAACGTAAAAGGAATATGTTAACACATTCACCAACGAGAAAACAGACATGGGTATTAGAAGGAGATGTGGGAATGAATGATTGATGGGAGGTGCGACAACAATCACACATTTGAAAATCTCAAAAGTACTACTGCAGGTTTCGATCATATGATCCCAGCCAATACAATCACACGAATCTCAATGTAATCAAATAAGGTAACATCAAGAAACAAAATGAGAGAGAGAAAACAGGTTTTCAGATTTAGATCAATTTAAGTCAGACCTGGCAAGTCAAGGGGGAAAGAACACAACCAAGGACGCAAATGGAAGCACTACAGTTCACAAGCTATCATACGACATATCATGACAAAAAACGGAGAGAGAGAAATTGAGAGAGAACTATTTCACTTCACCTTTGTGGTGGTGGTGGTGGTGTTGGTTGTGGATGGGATATACAAAATAAGCGTGTACCCAACTTGTGCATATGGTAATACATTGTGGTATGTAAACACATGATTGAGGGTTCAACCCTCACCGCCCACTTGCAAATGATATAATAAAAAAACATATACAATATAGGTATCAAAATAAAGACACTTCTTTTAATGATTGTTCGAATTAATCATGATAATATTAATATGAGAAATAATATATTGAGATGAATGGTGGTGACGTTAATATAGTAAAGCTAGATATTAATAATCTTTTGCCGTATTAAAACAATTCTTCTAATAATAATTTTCCAAATATAAATTATTTGTATAATAATTTTAGCCCAATACTTTAATTTCTATATACATATATTTTATGTTCTTACATTTACTTCGCTTATATAATTTAAATTGTTATTGATGCATATTTAAAACATCTTATAATCTTAAAAGAAAGGGTAAATATTATATATTATCGATCTATATTCATCATCTTTAAAAATTTAAATTTAAAATAGAGAAAAATAGGATACCTTTTTAACATTGACATGCTAAAAGTTTTTTTTTCAAATTGTAGATGAAAAAGGAGGAATGAAACTATGAAAGAGAGGAAGTAGGAAAAGGGAGAAGTCTAGCCTGAGAAGGAAAGTCAAAGATAGTAATAGTATATCCTAAAGCACTATTAAATATAATTTGTAAGTTCTAGTAATTAATTATAGGAATTAAAAATATGCATATTGTAAAGAGAATATTATTGTTTAAATCAAAGGAAAAACTAAATCAAAAAAGAATATTATTAGAACCAATTTCAGAACAGAATATTATTAGAATTAATAGCAAAACTTAAAAGAAAAAAGTTGTGAAAATAAGTGTATATTGCTACATTAAATTGTTAGTTTTCAGTAAGAGTGAGGCAACAAATTCTGGCTAGTGGAGACAATATAAAAAAAATAATATAACTTATAATATATTAATATTTTTTAAAGAATTGCTCCCACTCAAATGGACGTGGATTCGCCCCTGCTTTTGGAGGCAGGAGGAGGAAGAATTTAAGTAGTAAGCCACGCGTGTTCCGTTCCATGGAACCGTGATTCCCGCACGCCGCACATGGGAAACTATTAAGGTAGGTGTGACTTGGGTGGGTATGCGTAGTTGGGATGCAACTTAGTACGGGAACGGTCCGAATCTCCCTAACCTGACCTGACTTTAAAACTGAAATTCGATTTAATTTTAATATTTTTTCAAATTAGACTTTGTTCCAACCTTACTTGAGAAAACTCGAAACCAGCATCGTGTTTGCGTTGACCTAATACCAAAATTCAACCCAGTCTGAACTTGATATTCTACATAATTTATTAAAATAATTATATTTATTTATGTATTAAATATTTCAAATATAATTATGATAAAAGTTATTCCATATCATCATAACCTAATTAAACTATAAAATGCTTATTCTAAAATCTAAACGTTGTATAAATTTGTCCACAAAGGTTGGATATATTGCATCTGTATTAATTTTATTTGCAAATAATTATAAATATACCAACTCTTTAAAATTATTGCATATATGCTAATTAACTATGAGACATAGAAGTTTCACTTTCAATAAACTTTAGATAAAGATCTCTAGTAATCTCATTTTTTTACCTTGATTGTTATGGTAAATTCATGACTTTCATCATATTTAAAGTTATCTTTCAATTAAAATACCAGCTTTCATCAAAATTAAAGATATTATAGGTCATATAAATATATTAATGTATAAATTATTCATATACGAATGCAATAATGTTTAAGAAATTTATTATTTTTATCAGTAATTTCAACTTTTATTGGTTTGATAATGACATGAATTTCAACCCAAAACCAATGTTGACCCTGTCCAAAGTTGACTCGAACCCGAATTTTAATATTAGGGTTTGGGCTTGGTTCACCTAAACTTAGTTGCCTTAGGGTTTGTGTTCACCTAAACTCTATTGACTCAGGGTTTGTATTTACAGACTTGATATAACCCAACTCCAGTTGCACCCTTCAGCATGGGGTCCCAACAACCATATGGGGTTGTTTTTAAGGAATTAAAAGATAGTAATAGAAATGAAAAAATTAAAAGCTGCAAGAGGGATGTGATAAAATTTTGGATGAAAATTGGTGATATAAAGTTTTTAAAATTAGAGAAATAATATGATAAAAGTAATGCCGAAGTATAAAGAAAATAAAGTTAAAATAGATAGATTAGGTATATGAGGAGTTGAATAGAAATAATTGAAAAGTAGGATTGTATATAAAGATGTGAAAATTAATTAGAAATAGAGTATTTGTAGATAATGAAAAATTTTGGATTGAAAATTTTTAGCTCAAAAAGTTTTGTGATAAATAAGCATACCATAAGATAATTATATGCAAAAAATAATTAAAAATAATATAGTTATGAAATATGAACAATTTTAAATTGACAAGTCAACACACACTTCGAAGAATAAGATAGCTATGAAAGGTGAAATTTTTTTGATGTTAAACGGTGAAAAATTTTAAATGGACAACTCGACACAGTCTTTCACTATAATTTTTCATCTCTTTTTATATAATTATTAAACTTTTTAATCATAACTATCATACAAGTATTCTAACTATTTTGACTTTGGATGTGTTTGAAAATGTAAAGGAAAAGTGTGAAATTTTTAGAAATTGTGCGTATTAGATTATATAAAAAAGGTAAAATAGTAATAAATTGGATCATTGTATAAAAATGATTGAAATATATAAGTAAAAATGAAAAGTATGATAGATAAAGTAGGTAAAATGATTAAAATATATTGAGAATTGGGCTTCCACTCCTCCCCTCTCTATCCTTTCTTTTCCAAACATCTCATTTATTCTCTTTATTTTTTTTTTTATCATATCACATTATTTTTTCTCATTGCGAAAATTTTTACAATAAAATTCCTCAAAAATTTTGTCTATTCTCAAACACACTTTAAATAAAAAATATTTTAAAAAAATGGAAAATCTAATCTCATATCAATTTTTGGAATCATTCTAAACATAGAAAAGAAAAATTCATTTAGGGGCTTTTCAAAGGGTACAAGATAGATGAATCAAATATATATCTAACGAGAATGTTCTCATAAATTAAAAAGATTCTCTTGATAATTAGAATAAAGATTCCATCCAACGATCTTATTTTTTTAAAATAAAAGGAGTGTTCCAAAGGAACCAAGGATGAAATTCCCTATTTCCAAGTGGCTTCTTTAATTTCTAATATAATTTTTTATATTTGTCAATACGTCTTTCCCAATTCTAAATAGATATCATTATATTTATCTAATTTTTATACCCATCAAGGGGAAAAAAATACTCATCCTTGGAATGAAAAATAGCTCCATGGCCTCAAAAGCGTAACGAACAAGTGGATCACTCAAAATAACTTGAATTCATCTAATATATTCATGCCTCATTGGACAATAAATACTACTATTTCTCGTTTGGACTCAGAGGCTGAGCTACTTCCATGTGAGATATAATTGCTCATCTTAAAATTCAAGAAAATCTGTAAATATTTAATATATATATATATAATACCAAAAATATCTAAGGTTGCCTAAAAAAATCCTCACTCACAATTTTCTCTATGAAAGTATAAAAATATTATAATTGAAATAGTAATTTTTATAATATTTCAAATATTGCTAAAATTGAAATTCACCTAATTTTCACTATATAATGTGCGAACCTTCTATGCTTTAGCCAGTTAAATATATACAGGAAAATTTATATACTTAAGGTTCCTTTAAAAAAAAAGTACCCATTGGGGAGGATTATTTTGAGAGAAAACTTCTTTACGACGTCACTTTCTTCTTAAGAATGTAATGGTGGTGTTTATTGTGTTTATTCTCCCCGAAGTTTCCGTGGGAGTGTCTATATAATAAAAAAATTATTTTTTTAAAACATTAACTTTATCGCATTGCATTACTTTACTGTAAAAAAAAAATTCTCTCCAATTTGTTTATTGAAGAGAATTGAGTTTCACATCATCATCCCAGTTGCATGGTACAACCAAGCCTTTATTAGACATACTGCATGTAGTTCATATTTTTCTCTCCGAAATCGAATTAATGCTTCGAAAATGTACTGATATACTATCCTACATATAGAAAGAATGTAAAGTAATTGTATATTATTATATTTCCTATTTTTTGAATTTATTATATATTTTTCAGATTTATTTGAGTTAAAAAATTTCCATCCAATACAGTCCGATACCGATATAATATGGCCAATACGCCGCCTGATACCCATATTTAGAACCATGAATAAGATGATTAAAGATGCGCCATCACCTGCTACCAAATTTCAAACGTTCACATCTAACATTCTTAAGTCTAGCGTTAACAATAACAAATTAAATAATAAAGTCTGAACAATCCAAAATTCTAAATTATAATATCATTTATGTTTGAGAAAACGAACATGGGTATTAGAAGGAGATGTGGGATTGAATGATTGAAGGGAGGTGCGACAATAATCACACATTCGAAAATCTCAAAAGTACCACTGCAGGTTTCGATCATATGATACCAGCCAATACAATCACACGAATCTCAATCTAATCAACAACCAAAATTCCAAAATAACTTTTCAGATTTAGATCAATTTATGTCAGACCTGGCAAGTCAAGGGGGGAAAGAACACAACCAAGGACGCAAATGGAAGCACTACAGTTCACAAGTTATCATACGACATATCATGACAAAAAGAAATTGGTAGAGAACTATTTCACTTCACCTTTGTGGTGGTGGTGGTCTCTTTCTGACTAAAATTACAAAAAGTAATTCGTATTACCATTAATTTAAAATTAGAAAAAATTGAATTTTTGACCTAGATAATGCTTAGTATTTTTAATTATTTGTCTTAATAGAACAATTAAATCTCATGCATTTGAACCTACAATGGATTTTATACTTATTTAATTATAGTAATTTTTAGCATATAGACATATTCATTGAGAAGATACGATCCATTACTTAAATTTTTCAAAAAACATTAAAGAAAAGGAAAACCAAAGGGGATAAATTTTTACCATGCTATAAAACAATATCAACAATGTACGGAAGACTTGAGAAATTTTATTACGAGAAGGTAAAAATAATAATTAAAGATATGGAAAATAATAAAAATTAAAATCACTGAAAATAATTATAATATAATTTTGAATGGCTTATAGTTGTCATGTACTACACTTACACAGGATATATCATTTCATCTACTTTAAATCTTTTTCCTTCCTTACTAGTCTTAGAAAATTAAATAATTGATAGAAAACTAATTTAACATAAATTATGGAGTGTTTATGAGCTCTTGATAGCTAAAACTGGACCATCATTTGCAAATGTGATCAAGTGGCTTAGTGCATGCAAATAAGTTATGATTTCAAATTAAAAAACAATCTTAATCTTATGAAATCAGCTTAGAGAATTAAAATTTATGAAAGTTCTCGATTTGACTCTTACTTTTAAACAATATTCAAGTGTTTCTCAACATATACAATATAGGCGTGTACCTAGCTTATGCATATGGCAATACAATGTGGAATGTGAACAAATGATTGAGGGTTCAACCCTCACCCCCCACTCACAAATGATGCAGTAGAAAAAACATATATAATATAGGTATCAAAATAAAGATACTTCTTTTAATGATTGTTCAAATTAATCATGATAATATTATTTTGAGAAATAATATATTGAGATGAATGATGGTAGTATTAATATGGTAAAGCCATATATTAGCAATCTTTTTTTGTATTAAAACAGTTCTTCTAATAATAATTTTCCAAATATAAATTATTTGTATTATAATATTTTAGGCCAATACTTTAATTTCTATATAAATATAATTTTCTTACATTTACTTCGCTTATATAATTTTAATTGTGATTGATGCATATTTAAAACATCTTATAATTTTAAAAGAAAGGGTAAATATTATATATTATCAATCTAGATTCATCATTTTTAAAATTTTAAATTTAAAATAGAGAAAAATAGCATATCGTTTTAACATTGACATGCTAAAAGTTTTTTTCAAATTGTAGAAGAAAACGGAGGAATAAAACTATAAAAGAGAGGAAGTAGGAAAAGGGATAAGTCTAGCCTAAGAAAGAAAGTCAAAGATAGTAATAGTATATCCCAAAGCACTATTAAATACAATTTGTAAGTTCTAGTAATTAATTATAGGAATTAAAAATATGCATATTGTAAAGAGAATATTATTGTTTAAATAAGGAAAAACTAAATCAAAAAAGAATATTATTAGAACCAATATCAAAGCCAAATATTATTAGAACTAATAGCGAAACTTTAAAGAAAAAAGTCGTGAAAATAAGTGTATATGGATACATTAAATTGTTAGTTTTCAATAAGAGTGAGGCAACAAAATTCTAGCTAGGGGAGGCAATATAAGAAAATTAATATAATTTATAATATATTAATATTATTTAAAGAATTGCTCCCACTCAAATGGACGTGGATTCACCCCTGCTTTTGGAGGCAGGAGGAGGAAGAATTTAAGCAATAAGCCACGTGTGTTCCGTTCCATGGAGTCGTGATTCCCGCACATGGGAAACTATTAAGGTAGGTGTGACTTGGGTGGGTATGCGTAGTTGGGATGCAACTTCGTAGGGGACGGTCCGAATCACCCTGACCTGACCCGGCTTTAAAACTGAAATTGGATGTTATTTTAAATTATCTGTCAATTAAAATACTAGCTTTCATCAAAATCAAAGATATTATAGGTCATATAAATATATTAATGTATAAATTATTCATATGCGAATGCAATAATATTTTAAAAAATTCATTATCTTTGTCGGTAATTTCAACTTCTATTGGTGTGATAATGACACGAATTTCAACCCAAAACCAATGTTAGCCCTGTCCAAACCCGACTCGAACCCGAATTTTAATATTAGGGTTTGAGTTTGGGTTCACCTAAACTCAGTCAGCTTAAGGTTCGTGTTCACCTAAACTCTGAAGGCTCAGGATTTGTATTTACACAGACTTGACATAACCCGACTCGAGTTGCACCCCTACACATGGGATCCCAACAACCATATGGGGTTGTTTTTAGGAATTAAAAGATAGTATTAGAAATGAAAAAGTTAAAAGCTGCAAGAGGGATGTGATAAAATTTTGGATGAAAATTGGTGATATAAAGTTTTTAAAATAGGAGAAATAATATGATAAAAGTAATGACAAAGTATAACGAAAATAAAGTTAAAATAGATAGATTAGATTGTATAAAAAAAAAATAGATAGATTAGGTGTATGAGTAATTGCATTAAAATAACTAAAAAGTAGGATAGTTGTATACAAAGATGTTAAAAATTAATTAAAAATAGAGTATTTGTAGATAATGAAAATTTTTATATTGAAAATTATTAGCTCAAAAAGTTTGGTGATAAATAAACATACCATAAGATAATTATACACAAAAAATAATTAAAAAATAAAATAGTTATGAAATGTGAACAATTTTAAATTAACAAGTCAACACACACTTCAAAAAATAAGATAGCTATGAAAGGTGAAATTTTTTTGATGTTAAATGGTGAAAAATTTTAAATTGACAACTCGACACACTCTTTCACTGTAATTTTTCATTTCTTTTTATATAATTATTAAATTTTTAATCATTTCATTATAACTATTGTATAAGTATTCTAACTATTTTGACTTTGGATGTGTTTGAAAATGTGAGAAATTTTTAGAAATTGTGAGTATTATATGATATAACAATGGTAAAATAGTAATAAATTTGATCATTGTATAAAAATGATTGAAATATGTAAGTAAAAATGAAAAGTATGATAGATAAGGTGGGGAAAATGATTAAAATATATGGAGAATTGGACTTCCGCTCCTCCCCTCTTTGTCCTTTCTTTTCCAAACACCTCATTTATTCTCTTTATTTTTTTTTATCATATCACATTATTTTATCCCACCGTGAAAATTTTTATAATAAAATTCCGCGAAGACTTTTATCTATTCTCAAATACACTTTAAATTAAAAATATTTTTTAAAAATGGAAAATCTAATCTCATATCAATTTTTGGAATTGTTCTAAAGATAGAAAAGAAATTTTCATTTAGGGACTTTTCAAGGGATAAAAGATAGATGAATAGAATCTATATCCAACGAGATGTTCTCATAAATTAAAAAAATTCTCTTGATGATTAGAATAATGTTTCCATTCAACGATCATGTTTTTTAAAACTAAGAGGAGTGTTCCAAAGGAACCAAGGATGAAATTCCCTATTTCCAAGTGACTTTTTTAATTTCTAATATAATTTTTTATATTTGTAATATGACTTTCCCCATTCTAAATAGATATCATTATATTTATCCAATTTTTATATCCCATCCAAGGAGGAAGAAATAGTCATCCTTGGAATAAAAAATAGCTCCATGCCTTGGATGCTTAGAAGCCAGAACTCATCTGATTAGGTTACTCATGTAGTAACGTGAGGTGGGGAGTTATCTCCCCAAAATAATTAATGAGAAATTCCCTTTTAAATGATGCAAATTTTTGTGCTTGTAGATGCAACATGTTTTTATTTGCAAATGGCATTATTAAGATAAGAGGTTGGTTCATCAAAACAAAAAGATAAGAGGTTGGTGAAGCTCTTAGAAGAGGAGGCTTGTGTTCTTTTCCAAGTTAGGTGACTTTTGTTTTTCATTAATTTTTTTGTTTTCCATAACTATCCTTTTTTTAATTATTTTTCATATATTCCAACATAATTATCTTTTTTAGTTATTTTTTCATAATTTTCGTATAACTAATTTATCTATTTTAACTTTATTTTCTTTGCTTCTCATTATTATCTTATAATATTACTTCACTTCTTCCTTATTAAAAACTTTTTAACCAAAAATTATTTTCATTTAAAAGTTTTATCAACATTACACTTTATATCGTGTTAGGATAAGGTCGATCCGGTCCTTAGATTTTTTTAATAGGTCTCAGCACATACTTCGAGTTGGTTTCGTGTCGATATAGGAATAACAGGCTGGTTGAAAAAGGGTCAAAGTGTGATAATTTAAGAATTTATATGCATGTCAATATAAAGTCACATCTATGGTAAATTTTTTGAAGGAAAGAAAGAAAGAATACAAAGTCACGTTTATGATAAATTTAAAGATTAAATATTTCAATATTTTACTATTTAGTAAAGTAAAACACAATTATCATAACAAAGCATTAGTAATTTTTTTTTAATAATTTCATTTGTAACTTGATCTTGTTAAATATGTATATTAAACTTTAATAAAAATAACATAGATGTAAAATTTTTAATTACAATTACAATGCTAAATTGCAAGATAATAATATTTATTTTTGAAAAGTGTATACAATATTGATAATACATTTTACTTCATTGATAAATCATGTGACGAACATAACTTGAACAATATGTATGAAATTAATAAATACAAGTTTATCCGTATAAAATAGTTATAAAGTTAAACGCACATTCACATAAACCATATTCATGTTAATAAGTCATAAAGTCAACCGCAACTATTTACCAAAACCTCATTCATTTAAGTAAGTCATATAATTTATAGAAATAATTTACATCTTACCGGACGGGACATGTCAAAGTAGGTCTAGACATGGTCACTCCTTGGTGCAGGATGGGTCACGGGTTGACTCAACGTATTTCCACCCTAATACAACACACATAAAATAAGATAAAAGAAGATTGAATGAGAAGAATAGTTATCATTGAAAAATGAAAATTATATTAGAAATGAAAAATATTACAAATGTTAAAAGTACGATTGTTATGTATTGAAATATAAATGATTGGATTGGTAAATAGGAAAATTCTTGAGGATAGAAAATATTGATCAACTCACATCTCATTTTATTCAATCTTATCCTATTAGACAACATCCTTTTAAAATTTTATATTTATAAGGCTCCAACCGGCAACAAAGAAAAGGGAATTTTTTTCCATTTTATCCACTTGACCGTAACATCTAACTACTCAATTTTTCAATCATTGCCTCTACATCCTAATAATTTATTTACAACTTTTTATGTATTTAAGATATCTATTTTAACTTTTTTTTTGCCATTGAGGTGTTGCCTTAATGTTCAATGACAGACTATAGTGAGTTGAGCATCCTTGGTTCGAATCTTGGCAACTGCGTTTTCTTAAAAATTTAGTGGTGGTGTTTATTGTGTTTGTTCTCCCCGAATTTTTTGTGGGAGCGTCCATATAATAAAAAAATTTATTTTTTTAAACATTAACTTTATCGCATTGCATTACTCTACCGTAAAAAAAAATTTCTCTCCAATTTGTTTATTGATGAGAATTGAGTTTCACATCATCATCCCGGTTGCATGGTACAACCAAGCCCTTATTAGACACACTGCATGTGGTTCATATTTTTCTCTCTGAAATCGAATTAACTCTAACCTCACTCTCTCCCTTCTTAATTCTTATTACCTCCAAAAGAAATAATCATATAATGTGTTCGATAATAAGATGAAAAAAAGGTAAAAATTATGGGAGAAAATTTTTATAAAGTTAAAAAGGTGATCTATATAATGTTATAGGAGGAGTGATTAGGAGTAAATAAATGAAAGTAAAAATACATCGGTTAATTTTATAAAAATATAAAAACAATAATTAGAATATAGAGATAATAATAATAAAGGTGATAATTAGATATTTAAAATATATAAAAAGTGTGCATGAAAGGATGAAAATTTATTTGATGCCAAATATACACCTAAACTATAAACAACTCATGGTAGAAAAAACAAAGACAGGATATCTGGTTAGGTTCAATCCACAGCACGTCGAACCCAACCCATTTAAATCAGATTAGGGTTGGATTGGGCTGAAGTATGGGTTAATAAAACTTACAGGGGATGAACCCATTTTAAAAATGGGTTGATGCTAAAATGTCGGGTTGGCATCAACCCATCTAACTTAGGGTGTGTTGGGAAGTGATAAAATTTTGAATAAAAAATTTTTGGTATAAAAATTATCAAAATAAAAAAATAATTTTATATGATAGAGGTAATGATGAGGAGTAAAGAGAGTAAAATTAAAATAGATAGGTTAGTTGTATAGGTAGTTATATAGAAGTAATTGAAAAGTAGGATAGTTGTATAGGAAGATATAAAGAAATAATTAAAAAATAAAATAATTATAAAAAGTAAAAAATTTTAGACTAAAAAATTTTAACTTCATAATTTTTTTTATGTATTATCAAACACACCCGTAGTTCTTTTGTTCTTTTGACTATGATTGACAAGACTACGAGAGTGATATGGTAGGCCCAAGAAGCGTGTTGCATTGCATGGTTGTCATCCTCCTTATTAGCGTTTTCAGTCAACTGAATTGTGAAACGACTAAGGTGGTGATATGAACCTGCTAGCAAAATGATATGAATCTGCTAGCAAACTGCATTAAAGATTCAATTCCCGCTGATAGCTTTCATGCAACGGGGTTCCTCTTTGGGAGGGAACATCTCCTCATATCTTGGTTAACAAGAAAGAAAAAATGAAAAGATGCCCCAAACAAAACAGACTGTCTTATTTACATTGCATGATCCATGCTAACTATCAGATGCCACAATAGCACCTGGTGCTTAAAGGTTAAGCCTCTCCGTAGCTCGAATATGTTCATGTGGCCTAAGCACATGTGGACCTATCTAGACCTAAGCTGGCATCCCTGAAGCTTGGCAATCGTTAACTTGCTCCGGATGACTCTGCTCCTCTTGAACCACCCGCAACTGTCTTCTGTCCATATCATCTTCCCCCACTTGAGAACAATCCTAGTCTTCCAGTATAAAAGAAGGAAATAGGTTGCGAAATTGCCCCATATCTTCCCAAGTGGCGTCAAACCGCAGTAAGCCCTTCCAACGAATGAGAAGCTCCATATACAAGTTCTGGCCATGCAAGACACAACGAGAAGATAACACCTCCTGTGGCTCCATAGTCAACTCATCATTTTCATTTGTTGTAGGCAGCTCGATTGTGGATGGTTGATCCCCAACACAATGCTTCAAAAGTGAAACATGAAATGTTGGATGAATTCGACAGCCATCAGGAAGCTTAAGCCGATAAGCCACTGGACTGATTTGCTCCAAAACTGGATAAGGCCCATAATATTGAGGAGCCAGTTTATGACAATGAGTTGGAGACACATACACTTGTCGAAAAGGGTGCAACTTCAGATAAACCAGATCACTTGGCTGAAACACTTCCTCCCGTCGATGCTTATCTGCCTTCATCTTCATATGATGTTGGGATAACTGTAAATTATCCTTTAACAATTGCAAAGTCTGGTCCCGAGCAAGTAACCATTCATCGACCTCTGCGATATTGGTTGATCCATCCTCATAAGGAACAATGATAGGGGAGTCATACCCATAAAGAGCCTTGAATGGGGTCATGCCAATGACAATGTGGTAAGTTGTGTTGTACCAAAACTCACACCAAGGAAGCAAATCCAACCAGCGACGGGTCGTTGAAATGTAAAACAACGAAGATAGGACTCGATGGTTCGGTTGGTACCTCAGTCTGGTCATTTGATTGGGGATGATAGGAAGTAAAGTGCTTAAGATGAACCCCTAGTTCCTTAAACAAGGTACTCCAAAAATGGCTCAAAAACACAGGATCCCGATCTGAAATGATTGACTGTGGTAACCCATGCAATCTAACCAACTCATGGATGAAAACTTTTGCAACCGTTGGAGCAGAGTACGGGTGACCAAGAGCAGAGAAATGAGCATACTTGGAAAGGTGGTCAACTACCACAAAAATCATGGATTTACCTTTGGAAAGCGGTAACCCATCTATGAAGTCCATCATCACTTCCTGCCATAATTGTTGTGGCAATGGAATTGGTTGTAATAACCCAACTGGCTTCATGGTAGAGTATTTCACTCGGTTACAAGTATCGCAAGCAACGATTAAACGACGAATATTGTCACGCATTCCCTTCCAATAGATATGCCCATTAATGTGTTTGAAGGTACAATGCACCCCCTCATGGCCACCTCTGATTGAATCATTAAAAAACCCAAAAAGCTTGGGAATCAACTGACTTGTGGCAGTTATAACAATCCGCCCCCTATGATAAAGAAGACCATTCTGAACTGTATAAAGAGGGTGTGACTGGGATTAACTGTAATTTCATTCCGTATCAAGGATAAAGAAGGGGCAGTCCGATTTTCTTCCAACACTTCATGTCAGAGAGGACAAGATAGTTCTGTCACAGCTATTGAAGCTAAAGCCATATGTCGAGACAAGGAATCAACAACTTATTGCAACTCCCTTTTTTATACTCAACAGCAAAATCATAACCCATCAATTTTGTCATCCACCTCTGTTGGTCAGGAGTGAGGATACGCTGCTTTAATAAATGTTTAAGACTGTTATGATCAGTCCTTGCTAGAAATCAATGTCCGAGCAAGTATGGCCATCATTTTCTCACGGCCAACACAATAGCCATCAGTTCTTGTTCATAAACGGATTTGCCATGATTTTGTAAGGACAAAGCTTTACTGAAAAAAGCTATAGGATGGCCTTCTTGACTAAGCACAGCTCCCACACCCCTTCTCGAGGCATCACACTCTATAACAAAGAGTTTTGAAAAATCTAGGAGTTTTAAAATAGGCGAGGTACTCAAAGCTTGCTTCAATTGGAAAAAAGCAACATTGGCAGCCTCAGACCAAGAAAATGCATCTTTTTTAAGCAGAGCTGTAAGAGGGGCTACCATTAACCCATAATGATGAATGAAGCACCAATAATAGCCTGACAATCCCAAAAAACCTCTCAGTTGCTTGACCGTTTTGAGCATAAGCCATTCTTGAACACACCGAATCTTATCTGGATCCAGTTCAACCCCTTTAGCTGAAATCAACGCCCCAAATACCCCATTTGTAGCTTCCCAAATGTACATTTCTTCCTGTTGGCCAAAAGCTTATGCCTCTAAAGACTTTCTAAGGCCTAGCGAACATGCAGAAACTGACATTTCCAAGATTTACTGAAAACCAAAATGTCATCAAAAAATACAAGAATAAACTTCCGAAGAAATGGAGCAAAGACTTGGTTCATGAGGCTCTGAAATGTGGGAGGAGCATTAGATAATCCAAAGGGCATGACTAAATACCCGTATTGCTCGTGGTGCGTTCGGAACGCAGTCTTGTGAGCATCCTCTGGTTGCATCCTAATTTGATGATAACTAGACCTTAAGTCCAATTCGGAAAAAACAAAAGCGCTCACAATTTTGTCCTACAATTCTTCTATCATAGGAATTGGTAACTTATCCTTAATAGTAATGTTATTCAAAGCTCTGTAATCAATACACATTCTCCACGAATTGTCTTTCTTTTCCACCAAAAGAATAGGTGCCGAAAAAGGGTTACTACTTCGCAAAATCCACCCTTTCTGCAAAAGTTCATCAGCTTGAGCTTTAATTTCTTATTTTTGATGATGTGGGTAACGAAAAGGTCGAATAGAAGCAAGTGATGCATTGGGAATCAATTGGATTGAATGATTCACCTCTCTCATTGGTGGCAATCTGATGCGCACCAAGTGCTTGTCGTTAAGAGCACTGTGATCACCAGTTTAATTAAAGTTAACCGAAACACATTAAAGCTACCACTATGCGGATGATAGTGTAGAATAACGGTAAGTCGGGTCGAATCCACAGAGAGGCGATATAGTTTTGAATTATTTTTAAGAGAAAGAGGGTATAGAGAAGAGAGAGAAAGAAGTTAGAGAAAAAAAATTAGAGAGAAAAGAGAAGAAATTAGAGAGATAAGAGAGAAGAGAAAGAAAGAGACGTTAGAGAGAGAAGAAAAGAGAAAATAGAAGAAATTAGAGAGAGAGAGGGAAAGAAATTAGAAAGAGAGAGAAAGATGAGAGAAAAGATTAGAAGAGTTGGAGATAAAAGAAAGGGAGACAAGAAGTTAAAAGAAATTATAATTAACTAACAACTTAATTAAAACTATTCTAAGAAAACAATAAAAGCTATGAAATTTAACTATTAAAACAGGAAAGAGAATTATATTAAATTTAATCTAAAAATTACAAAACATAAAATAAAGCAGTAAATCTAATCTAAAAGTTAAAACTACAAATTAAAGATTACCAACTATGAAGCACTACAAACCATAAAGCAACAAAATAAAATTTACATCACCCAAAAATGAAGAGCAAATCTCCACTTAATGAGAATTTTATTGCTTGGCCCCACCTCCTTGCTAGGGTCCCACAAGATGGGTCCCACCCAAGGGAAAGAGAGGATTCGTTGTGTGTCTGTGGTATGAGTGGAGGGACTCCTTTTATAGATGTGTGGCACCCCTTAGGCCAAACTTGGAATCCGACGTGGGATACTCACTTCGTCGCCTGCCTTGGCTGCCTTCTCTTTACTGCTGCCGTCTGTTTTTGCTAGCTGCCATTTGTTGCTGCTTATTTAGGTGATTCAGTGGAGAGATGAAAAGGGCTGGCTGGTTGAATTCGATGGACGACAGCCATGAGTTGCACAGAAATGGAAAATGCAGAGGCGGCAGGTCTGCTATTGCTTTGGTTTACCGAAAAATGGCTACAAGATTTGGGACTTTGGAAGGTGGGTACACAAGGGCAATGGTTGGTCGGAGCAGCCATCGTTGGTGGCAACGAATTTCCCTATCTGGTTGGTTGATTGCAATTTCTCCTACGAGCGGCTGTAATCTTGATGCTGAATGGGTGGTTTTGTGCTTGGAGGATTTAGCTGCTGATTGGAGATTCCATTGTTAAGGGATCTGCTATTTTGGTGACTGCGAAATCGCGGTTTGCGAATTGCCGAAACTAGAAAAGATGGATGCTCGATTTAAGCACTGATGCAGATTAATGGCATAGCTGCTACCAGTCGATGGGTGCCTTGGTCGGAGAAGACAAGCTGGAGGGAGAGAAATGCCGGGGGAAAAAAAAAAGGGTTGCTGTTTTTAAAAGAGCTGAAACCGCAGAAGATGGTGCGGAGCAGGAGAAGCCACCGCGTCCTCAATTCCCATCCTTCTCCAGAAAGTCCGAGAAATTGCGTGAGGCTAAAGTGCATGGCCCGCGTGCTCTCGTCGTACTTATGCCTTCAATAAGACAACTGATGGTGCTGGGATGGAGGAGATGCTGCGTAACTAATGGAGCCGCCTGGTTCAATTTCGTGACTGGCCGGTTAGCTTGGAGAAACAGGGGCTGTGGTTGGCCATGGTTGCCAAATTCGGGGAAGATGGAGGGCTCGTCCGGCCAGTGGCATGGCATTGCTGGATGTTCAAGGGGAAATATGGGCGGCGATTTGGACTGGGGTTTTCTGCCATGGTTGCCGGTGACAGTGCTTTGGCAGATTGGTTGCTGAAAGGAGCAATCACCGGCTCTATGTATGGATTGGGCTATTTGGGAATTGGAAAGTTGCCGGAAATTAGAGATGCAAAAGCGGGTTTTCTGCCATCGCCGTTGCTGGAGGACTGGACGGTGGATGCACCGCCGAATTTGGGGAAGATGGAGCACCAGAATATGGTGCTCCGGCGGCGTGTGGTCGCGTGTACTCATGCAGCAGTCGAAATCGTGGTTTTAAATATTTAATTTTTGTCAAAATAATTAAGCTCGCAGAGATTTTTTTAATTTACTTTTTAGCCCTTTTTGAATTTATTTTATTTTATCTTAAGATTTTACAACGGTTTACTTTGCACCCATATTTCAAAGTTAGAATATTTAATCCCTTTTAGTATGTCTAATTATTTTTATAATTTTATATTTTCCAAAATATTGCAAAATGACCCGTTTTATAGTAAAATTAAATATTCTATCAAAAATATGATTTTCATGAAATCCCACTTAAAACATGCATTTAATTAATGTTCTAATATTTAACGGTGTAAATTCAATATGAAATTAAATGAAAATTTTTAGACTTATCACAATCCACTGAGATCCTCAAACACAGTAGTAAATTGATCCAACAACGCCACCAGTTTAGCAGTATGTTCATCCTTCTATCCTCCTACTAATTGGAGTGCATCTTCTGCCCCATGCAACAACAAAAAAACTGACAATCTATTTTACTCATCTTCAATAATTGTGAACTGGAAGTTGGTTGAATGTCTTGTGATTGTAGGCCTTTCAATTGATACTTCTGTCTTGCCAACCGATAGCTTAAGGTCATCTGTTTCTAGTCTGAAGTTACCTCTCCCAAACTCCTTAACGAAGCTATTCCCAAGACCACATCCGCGCCTCCTAATGTTAAAGGTAGCAAGTCAACACAATGAGTACCCCTGCCAATACCACCGCCACTTGCCGACAAACACCCTGCCCCTCCAAGTAACTTCCGTCTACCTTCATGACCAATGAATTTTCCCGTGGCCTATGCTGTTAGGCCTAGATGACCCAACAACTTTTTATGGATAAAATTGTTAGAACTTCCACAATCAATCATCACAATCACTTCCACTCCATTAATGTACCCTTTTACTTTCAATAATTAAAATGAATCTTCCCCCGACATTGCTTGCAGCGAAATTGTGCAAGATTCTTGATTTGACAAACATTGTTCTTCCTTCTCCTTTTCAGAAGGAAATGCCTCATTGTCCTCCGATAACTCATCCTGTCACTCATGTTGCAGCACACACAACTGCTTATTAGGACACTTGTGATCTCTGGAGTATTTCTCGTCACAAGTATAACATAATCCTTGTTTTCTTCTATCTTGTAATTGCTCCCAAGTCATTTTCTTAACTGGAACCATTGGTCGAGCACCACCTGGGTGCACCTCCTTCACTGCTTTGGACCTTGTGTCTACAACTGTAGAAGCCCATCCTCTACTGGACCTAGGTAATCCCTTGGTTCTCATGAATTTATCATTGAATTTTTTTTCCCACGCAATAGCATTGGCCAACCGTTTGGGTGCTAACGTCCGAACCTCGGATCCGATCTCTTCCTTTAGTCAAAAGATTTCACCAACACTTTTTCTATCCAACCCGTAGACCTGTTACAAAGGCTTTCAAACTGTCCAAGATAATCTTCTAATTTCCCACGTTGATAAATCTTAGTCAATGCTTCATCCACATCAATCTGGTTAGCTATTTCAAATATGATTTTAAGATATTTATAGAACTTCCTCCATGTCCCCACCAACTTACGTCTCCACGCCTCATAAAACCATTGGATCGACGACCCTTCTAAATGATACGAAGCTAGCGCATTCTCTCTTCCATCGGAGTATCTGTTAGTTCGAAGTAAACTTAAGCCCGCAATATCCAAGAATTTGGATCTCCTAAAGAAAATATCGGAAAATGCAACCTCCCTTGCTGAAAATGACCAGGCAGTCGTTGTCGTGCAGATTGGCCATGACTACTTCGAAGAACCCCCGATCTCTGCTTAGACTGAAATTCTGATTCAACATCTGAACTATCACGACAAGTTCGTCCAGGAGCATAAAGATGCTCAACCACTTCCTCTCTGTCATCATCCGACGGCCAGTCGTCATCCGATGATGAAGAATTAACAGCACGCTTCCCAGCCCTTTTATTATTTCTACTAGGATCGAGAAGAATGCTTTTACCTGTTTGCAAATCTTTAAGTTGCTGGCTCAAGTTAGACACATCTCTTCCCATGCACGATACCTCATGCTCCATCTTTGAGAAACACGTGTTGACTCCTTGACCATCAAGTTCAGTAGAAGTATTGCTGCTACTGCACGTGGGATTAACCTTTTCCATGGATTGCTTCTCATATCTGAATGGAGTGTGTATCACTAAACATGAACGTCTACCTCTCCGCGCCAGTTCGCCACTTCCCTGAACTGTGATACCAATTATATGAACCTGCTAGCAAAATGATATGAATATGTTAGCAAACTGCACTAAAGATTCAATTCCCACTTATAGCTTTCATGCAACAGGGTTCCTCTTTGGGAGGGAACATCTCCTCAAATCTTGGTTAACAAGAAAGGAAAAATAGAAAGACGCCCCAAACAAAGCAGACTGTCTTATTTACATTGCACGATCCATGCTAACTACCAGATGTCACAATAGCACCGGTTGCTTAAAGGTTAAGCCTCTCCCTAGCTCGAATATGTTCACGTGGCCTAAGCACACGTGGACCTAGCTGGACCTAAGCCGGCATTCCTGAAACTTGGCAATCGTTAACCTGCTCCGGATGACTTTGCTCCTCTTGAACCATCCGCAACTGTCTTCCGTCCATATCAGGTGGGATTAGAACCACCTACATTTGCATAGCACGCATGGCTACCTCGATTTTTTTTTGTTAACAGTTTTTTTCAATATTATTTAGTTAATATATTAAGAATTATTATGATCAGGAACTTAAGTGAGTGTTCAATCATAGTAATCTTTGTATCTTAATAAATATATACAGATATAACAGGCAACATGGATTCATCAAAATTATGATGGATTGCAAAAATGAAGAAATTTCACGTATAAAACTAATTTTACTATAATGAAATCCTACGGAATGGATAATTATTCAATACTTTGAGCACATGTAGATGCTTATGCGGTCTATTTTTTATTTTAATTTTCAAAATCTAAATCATTTTTTATGTTTATCAATATGAATTTATTTATTTTATTACTTTCAAAATTATATCCTAAAAATGAGTTTCAATTTTTTAAAAAATATTTTCTAGCTAAAGATCTATTGGAACTCTGAAGCATTAATTTACAGATAAGGCTGTTTGAAGTCAGTGAATCCTATTACCTCAGTACTTTAATTTTCTAGTTTCCCTTAATAGTAACCTCATATAAATTTTCTATTTAATTTAATTATACTTTTCATAAGTTTAGTGCATGCCTTGGGGAGATGCTCTTGTGTGCAAGTAAAGAAGATTATTGTGCTCTATTTTCACATAGAGCGTGGAGTCCTACATGAATTAGGAACCGAATCCTAAATCATGTAGGCCTCCCTTATACAAATTAAAAATTAATCTATTAATTTATTTCGTTAATAATGAATAATAAATTAATAAATAAATTATAGATAGATAAACCGATAAATAAACTAGTACATTAGTTAATTAATTAAAAAATTGATAAATAAATCAAAAACAATTAATTACAAAATGCTCTCATAAAAACATTAATTATAAACGGATAAATAAATTAATAACTGTATTAATAACGAAGTTAAAAATTAATTTAATTTCATGAATTCATTAATGAATTAATTAATAAATCATTTTTAATTCGCGGAAGAATAGACATAAATGGTTCACACAAAGAATGTGTTTGGAACAAGTCGATCACTCAAATTAATTTGAATTCATCTAAGATATTCATGTCTTATGCGAACAGAAATACTACCATTTCTCGTTTTGGACTTATAGAGTTATAGGCTGAGCTACTTGTTTATATGTGAGATATAATTGCTCATCTTGAAATTTAAGAGATTCTATAAATATTTAATATATGTAAATATATAATTTCAATAATATCTAGAGTACCGATCTTTTCAGACCGGTCGGAAACCGGTCCAAAAATATATATTTTTTATTTTTTTTTGAAAAATAATTTTATAAACTTGTTAATCTAGTTATATTTAATTTATAAACCAAGTTTTATCATTTTTAGATATGTATATATATTTATTTTGGATTTTTAAAAACAGGGGTATTTAAGTCATTTTAAGAATATTTAAAATGACTTAAATACCCCTGTTTTTAAAAATCCAAAATAAATATATAGATATATCCAAAAATGATAAAACTTGGTTTATAAAATAAATATAACTAGATTAACAAGTTTATAAAATTATTTTTCAAAAAAAAAATTAAAAAAATAAATTTTTGGACCGGCCGGTCTGAAAAGATCATGCGTCTAATATCTAAGGTTGCCTAAAAACAAATCCTCAACCGTAATGTTCTCAGAGAGAAAGTATAAAGAAATGTGAATCTATATCTACTTGTATATACACGAGATATAATTCAACTGAATATTCAACTATAGCAAATGTGCAGTATATATATTACATACAACTGGCCCTATTTCCAACTATTATATACATAAATTATCATATATATAACCAACCCTGCCTCCATCGAAGATACTATCTAATACAATTTTTACGTAACTCAAATTCGTCAATATTTAAATGTAACCCTCATCAACCACCATCACTCCACCTTACATTAAAATTTAATAGTTCTTCTATCTATAGCTGCTGACGTATACCCGAGCCTTTATATGTGTCATACGCCTAACAAATTTCTAAACACATTCAGGTTGGTTCAGAAGTGTATATCTATCAAATTATCAAAGACATCTACCAAATTATTATCATAATAAATATTTTTTAAAATACTACCTCGTCACGTTTTATCATTTCCTTCGGTAAATCATCACCATTAATCCTCATATGCAAAATATCTGATACAAGCTTATTGTATAAAATTTCTTTATTTCCAGCACACGCCTCCCATCTAACTCCAAATCCTGCTTTTACATGGACCCTTCATTCAACATATAGATAAGACCGAAATTACTAGAGTCCTTAAATAAATTCAAAAGTTATCCGGTCGCCATAAAATCATACAACAACCAATCTTTTTCACAAGTTGTATGTTAAATTTTATAGATGAAGAGTATGCCAACCACGGTAAATATAACATATATGTAACATTTAATGCAACATATTATGTATATATCTAATACACATTGACGTGCACACACATTATTTGATGTATAACCCACCAAATGCTTAAACTAAAACATTAATAATTGATTCTAAAAATTGAATCATTTACTATTAAAATCTTGCGACATTAAATACTAATATTAAATCTCTTGATCTTTTAATCTTGCTGGATCATATACTTTCTATAATGATGATCATCATTCTCAGCTAGGTGGGGTCGGCTGCATGGATTCTGTTGCACTATTCTTGGCGATTTAAGACTAAATTTTCAGTAATTTGTAAAAATTTTAAATCTTATTTAGTTACTTCCATTCATGTTTTTTGGGTCTTCATCTCACTCTCCTACCACATACTACTAGAATAAACTTTGTCCTCGTAACCGGTGTCATTTTAGGTCTTCTTTTAACATGATCAAACCATCTTAATCTATTTTCTCTCATTTTATCACCAATTGGTCTCACTTTTAAATTTTCTCAAATTATTTCATTCCTAATTTTATCTTTTCTTGTTTTACCACTCATCCACCTTAACATTATCATTTCCGCTACATTCATTTTATGTATAAGCTGTTCTTTAACTCCTACAATTCTGCCCTATTAAGTATAGCAGGTCTAATCGCGGTCTTACAAAATTTTTCTTTTAATTTGATTGGAACTCGACGGTCACATAAAATTCCTAACGCACTTCGCCATTTCTTCCATTCTGCTTGAATTCTATGTATTACATCTTTCTCAATTTCTCCGTTCTCTTGAACTATTGATCCTAGGTACCAAAAGTGATTAGTTCTTATTACTACTTGATCTAAAATCTTAATTGGTTCCTCATCCGGGTTCTTACTATTATGAAAATTGCATTTTATATATTCAGTTTTTGTGTGACTAATTCTAAAACCATTAGATTCTAAAGCATCTACCCACCTATTTAATTTTAAATTTAGTCCTTCTCTAGTTTCATCTTTTAGAACAATGTTATCTACAAATAACATACACCAAGGTATTTCTTCTTGGAGATGTCTAATAATTTCATCTATTACTAAGGTAAAAAGGTAAGGACTTAAGGCTAAGCCTTGATGTAAACATATTTTAAGTGGACAAATATTAGTATCTCTACTTATGGTCCTTAGATTTGTAATAGCCCCCTCGTACATATCTTTAATAACATCAATGTATCTGTTATTAATTTCTTTTTTTTCATCACTTGTCAGATTAACTTTCCTGGTACTTGATCATATGCTTTTTCTAAATCAATAAAAATCATGTATAAGTTCTTTTTCTTCTCCCTATAGTTTTCAAATAGTTATTTAAGTAAGAAAATAGCTTCCACAAATGTTTGTTCCAAATGTGCCTCCCCAGCCATCTCCTCCACCAACACATACTATGCCTCAAGAGAGCCTACATCTGATTGTCCCTAATTTTAGTAGTTTACTGTCCAGTTCAAGAAGATTGCCACATGTTGTCTAAACCTTTGAAGCCACAAAAATACTAATATCAACAATCTTGGTGTTTACACTTGACTGGTTGAAAAGCAAAACCATTATCCGCTAAGCTTACTCATAACTAAGCAGCATCATTTGGCAAAGAAAAATTATTGATCATGCCTAGAGCTTTTTAAGTAGACCAAAAAGTTTGTTAATTTGTTTGTGTAAAGCCCCGCCGAAAAAATTAACAGTCGCTACTAAAGTTCAGGATCGATGGTAATAGGAGAATATACACGGGTGCAATAATAGAATTCCTTACACCATCATGAACTAGGTACCTCATTAAGTTCAAATTAAGTTGGAACCAAATAATAAAATTCATATAATACATAATTGATATCTTCACTAATTACCCTTTAAAAATTAAATCCAAATAGATCATTTCAGATCTAAATTCATCAAGTCCTAGTCATATCTGGTACACCAACCTCATGTTCGTCTCCACCTACATACCTACTATCTAAAAAAATTTAACAAAATACGATGAGTCCAGACAAGCTCAGTAAGCAGAGCATACAAATGTAAACGGGTAAAACTTGAGTAAACAATATGCATAGGGGTTGACAAAACGTTGAGTGAATCACAAATCCAAATCATATTCAAATCCATATGAAACATATATTTTAATACCCAAGCATGCATCAATGTATCAAATGCATGTCATTTCTTCAATCTATCCAACAAGGTCTCAAATTCAATGGGGAGGTTCGATATCTCACCCCGTAATCCAACCCGCTGCACAACCTTAGGTTGCCATCACTGCATCCCAGCATGAGTGGCCAACCCTGCACAATATGGATAGATTGGAAAACACTGTTATCCAAATCGAAAGTGTAAATAATTCCTTGCTACGCTCACCACATAGCTTCAGCCACGCCGCACCACATTACTCGAACGGCTCTGGCCTCAACCATCATGTTGATGGTCACTAGTCCCACAGATTGAGTCACAATATACATTATCCAAATCACAAGGGCTAGACAAACTAGGTCTGCAACCCACCAATCAGATATGTGAGTCTGAATCAATGTTACTCATGCTATCACATCCCAATTCCCGGTCAGGATGTGCCAACAGTTGTCACCGATGGTCCAACAACAACACTTCATAAATTCACAACAATAGTCATGGCTTATGAATTTGCCAGCATACCATGCAACATATGCCAATGTCATAATGCATAATGCTAGCATGAATAAAAAGCCAAGCTCGGTATCACAACAAATTATTATATATGATAACATTTATTCATTTAAAATTAGAAAACAACAGCATCCAGACCATTCATGTCCACAACTATACAGTACAACACATAATCAAAAGAGACGAGAAAAGAGTTCTACTTACCTTATGTAAATCTCGAATTCATCCTTGTACCGTATTTCACTACAACGCTCAAACCATCACACTGAGAAATAATATTTTTTCATTAATATTTTAACTCAAATTAACTCTTTTAATCATGAACTAACATGATATCCCATTTTAAGATGTATGGATACCTCTGTGTATCATAACTTCTATAATTTAACCAACATGTGGTTCCTTGTATAAATTATTCTAAAATTACCATTTATAATAAATTTTAATAATACTAAAACATTACTTGCTCCAAGATAATAAAATCAATTTAAGTCAGAGCTAACTTCATAGAATTACCAAACTACTCCTTTAGCTTTCGATTGTGTTTTCTGTATCATATTCAACCATATCTTATAAATATTCAATTTTATCTATTAAAAAATATTCTTATATTATTAATTAATAAATAATAATAATTATGAGCTCTAAAACTTGATATGATCACTGGTGGGCCTTCTCTTAATCACATTAACTTTTGGCAGTCTATTTAACTATAATTTAATTTCAATTATTTGTCAAATATTTTATGAAAACTTTCCATATGAATCAACTCAATAGTCATATATTTTAACTAACCATATCAATTTGGATCATTATTATTTAAGTTTCAAATTTCTTTTTGATTATTTCTCAATCTGTCAATATTTGCTGAAATTAGACACAATGATTTCTCTAAATTTGGATTTATAATCAAATTAAGGTATAAGTCTGAAATTCCTATCATACATCAATAAATACCTGAATTAACCAAAATAAATATTTCTAGCACAAAATATTAATTATTTATATTTATTTATGTATTTTTATTCTGCTGGACAGGGTATGAGTTTAGGGATGGTCCAAATCACGTTAATTATAAGCCATATTTATATCTTTCAAAAATTAATTTTTATTTCCGCTGAGTAATATTAAAGATGTATTTATATCATATACAATTTTTAGATCAAAATTGCTTGTATAAAAATTATTAAAAATTAATTAGTGCAGCTGATCCTGACAGTCGTTCTACCCTATTCAGGCTGATCTTCTAGAATTATTAATTTATAACATGATTAACGTTTTAAGATAAAAAAATGGGTCGTTCCTTAATAATAATATGATGAGTTCTCACACAAATTTTCGTACTAAAAATCATTCATTTATTATTTCTTTTATATTTTGTAGTTCCAGATTTACTACATTGGTGGAGTAAAGCAAGTTATAACCAGTTATAATTGATAATTTAAATCATTAATTACAACCCTAATAATAGGTTTAACACAGAGAGTAGAGACAATAACTTATTTAGCCTTAATCCAATGATTTACATCATGAGATTATATTTTTAATTAAACTTTTAATGGTTTACATCAACTAGTTATACTTTCCATTAATACAAAGATTATTTAGACTGATTTAAAAATGCTCAAATCTAATCATCTATCAAGGTGTCCACACATGATCTAACATAAGTTTTTATGTAAAATTTCATGTTACGCACATCTAATGGTTTGGATTATCTAGAATATGCATGAAATCATGTGTTGAAGGGTTGAGATCATTTTCTTGCTGTTCAACGGTATAGGATCCATTTGGGCCCACTTTGATCATAATTTTGAGTAGAATTTTTCCCAAATAACTGCCGGTAATTGTGGCCATTTTCAAGTATCAAAAATCCCCCAATTTCATAGATTCAAATTGACCTCCATTAGATTTGACAAATCTGATTTCTATGGACAATAGTTTCCTCTTTTCAAATCTGAAAATTTTCTCACAATTCAAATGTCCAGATTGATCTTTACCCTTGATCCTTGCTTAATTTAGAAAAGAATACATAAAATAAATAATAACTAACCTTGATGATGATGATGATTGATGGCTGAGATTACTTGATCAAGGCCCCATCTCCTCCTCTCTCTCTCTCTCTATTCTCTATTCTTCATTTTCATCTAAAATGTCCAGCTCTCCCCACTTATCAGCCCCAAAATTTTTCAACAGCTAGCCACCTCGATCGTCCACCTCAATATGTTAATTTTTATTTTAATTAATTATTTAATTACCTTCGTTATTAGTAAGCCAAGTGTAGTCTTCTAGAAGAGAAAGTGTTGACTTTGGAAATGCTTACATCAATGGCCTATGCATTACTGGAATTTCTTTTTCAATTTTACATTTTGGACCAATTTCTTATTATTTATTTTATTCTCCCAAGTTGCTAAATTATTTCAATTTAACACTCAATTGATTGTAAAATATCAAAATACCCATTCTTAGCTTCAAAACCTTCCCAAATTGATACTAATGACTTATTTAAATGCATTCTACATATTAATAACAAAATTCAAATATCTGAAACATGTGTTATCATACAAAAAAATTTTAAAGTTATTTATTATGTACCATATTTGCAAAAATATAAATTTTTTTCCAAATTCGAAATAGGGGGTTTATGTTATCAACTCTTAAACCTAATAAAAAAATGAAACCAAATAAATTTAGCACAATGTGCAAACCGAATAAAACATGAAAAATTTCTCAACCAAATCAAATAGCTAAAAGACAACAAAGGGCACGTTTGTTTATATTAAAAACTTTTCAAACTAAAATTTTTGAATCTAAACATTTTCACTCTCCATCACTATCATTTTTTTAGTTATTTATCCATATTTTTTGGGTAATTTACATATGTTCCCATACAGTTTGAAGCTAATTGTAGGTATACTCACGTAGTTTCATGAATTGCATATTAACCCTACACAGTTTCACCAAAATTAGGTATTACCCCCACACCGTTACTTGTCATTAACATCTGACGTTATATTTTAAAAAATGACAAAAAATACCCTCATCCGTAGTTTCACGAATTGCATATCACCCCATATAGTTTCACCAAAATTGCATATTACCTCCATGAAACTATGTATACCAATAAGGGAATATTTTCGTCATTTTTCAAAATATAACGTCAAATATTAACGGCAGGTAATAGCATGGGGGTAATACGCAATTTTGGTAAAACTATGTAAAGGTAATATATAATTCATGAAACTACGTAGGTATATCTACAATTAGCATCAAACTATGTGGGTATATATGCAAATTACCCATATTTTTTTGTATAACTGCACTACTTTTTAATCATTTCTACACAACTATTAATACACCTTACTTATCTATTTTAATTTTATTTTCTTTACTCCTCTTCGTTACTCCTATCATAACACATCATTTTTCACTAATTCAAAAATTTTTACATCGAAAACTTTTCATCTAAAATTTTTGTTGCTTCCCAAAAATAAATTAAAAGCCAGTTTCATTAAACGCAGAAAAAAGATTAAACAATGCAAGCATAGATTGCACTACCTATTTGAAGAAACCTTCAAAGCCTAGTTCACCAGAAGTCGCTGGAAGCCGTGTTCTCAATTCAATATCTCCATTCGTTGGTGTCTGCCCTAGAGGGACTTCAAATGAATCCTGTGAAAAGTGAAAACCAAACAAAGTTGCTATTATTTATCAAAAAAAGAAAAAGAAAAAAAAGTTAACCACAGTGGATAAAGTCTTGTGCCATAGCAGAAGCATTAAACAGAACTAATAGAAGCCTTTGTTATGTGAAGCAACGTCAATCTGTGGGAAATAATAACATCTATGTTTTCATACAAGCTAGAAATTTTTTGACGAATATATGTTTTCGAAATTAAATAATTTTAATTAAAAATTTCTGAAAAATAAAAATCAGAAAAATTATAAGCATGTATATAAATCTGCAATAAAATAATATATACTGCATTTTTATTTATTGCAATTTAAGAAGATTCTAACTTCATTTTTATTTTTTGGAATTACGGAAACTTAAAATTCTAATAAAATATCCTGAAATTCCGTGTTTCTTTAGATTACGAAATCTTGAAATTATAAAAATAATTTCAAAAATGAAAAAGAAAAATTATATTGATTGTACATAAATTAGATGTTTTTCTCTTCATGTTTATTATTTAATTTTAGTATGATATTGTAAATCGTAGTTGTAATATTGTATATAAAAAATAATAGTACCCGTAACCATCTACTTGTAAAAGAATCTTACATGTAGAAAGAATGTAAAGTAGCCGTATATTATTATATTTCTTATCTTTTGAATTTATTATATATTTATCAGATTTTTTTGAGTTAAAAAAATTTCCATCCAATACAATCCAATACTGATATAATATGGCCAATACGGGACCTGATACCGATATTGAGAACCATGAATATAATGATTCAAGATGCACCATCACCTGCTACCAAATTTTCAGACATTCACATCTAACATTTCTTAAGTCTAACTTTAATAGTAACAAATTAAATAATAAAGTCTGGACAATCCAAAATTCTAAATTATAATATCATTTATGTTTGAGGAGTAATCTTGTTAGCCTAGACTAAGTAAATGTCCCGCTTAGTTATCTCAAAAACTCATTTACGACAACTTTTTTGTTTTTTTCTTTATACATTTATTTATCTAAATTTAACATATAACTAAGTTTTACCTTTTTTGATATGTTTATATATATTTTTGAGATTTCTAAACACTATATGTATATATATGTTTAAAATACCCTGCTCTTTCAAAATTTAAAATAAATATATAACATATCCAAAAGTGGTAAAATTTGGTTTATATATTAAATACATTTAGATAAACAAGTATATGAAGAAAAAAAAAAAGTTGTTATAAATGAGTATTTTGATATGAGTTAAGTGAGACATTTGTTTAGCCCGACTAACAGGATCATTCCTCCGTACGCTTTGGGCACAATCATGTTGGTCCATAACAGTCGTATGTTTAAAAACTTGGTTGATTGACTTTTTCGGTTCAAAGATAAGCAGAAAACGATGAAAATAATAAAGGCAGACCATCCAAATCACTTCTGCTGCAACGTGTATCCAACGGATCTTTCACTTTCTTCTCTATCATTAATTTTATATGTTACCATGATTGACACCTGACATATGATTAAATCGTCAGCTACTCAACCAAATCCCATATGTTAACACATTCACCAACAAGAAAACAGACATGGGTATTAGAAGGAGATGTGGGATTGAATGATTGAAGGGAGGTGCGACAATAATCGCACATTTGAAAATCTCAAAGGTATTACTGCAGGTTTCGGTCATATGATCCCAGGAAATACAATCACACGAATCTCAATCTAATCAAATAAAGTAACATGAAGAAACTAAATGAGAGAGAGCAGTCATAACAACAACCAAAATTCGAAAACAACTTTTCAGATTTAGATTAATTTAAGTCAGACCTAACAAGTCAAGGGGGAAAGAACACAACCAAGGACGCCAATGGAAGCACTACAGTTCACAAACTATCATACGACATATCATGCCAAAAGACGGAGAGAGAGAGAAATTGAGAGAGAACTATTTCACTTCACCAAATAAATTTAGCACAGCATGCAAACCGAATAAAATATGAAAAATTTCTCAACCGAATAAAATAGCTAAAAGACAACAAAAGGCACGTTCTTTTATATAAAAAAATTTTCAAACTAAAAAATCGAAACATTTTCACTCTCCATCGCTGTCATTTTTTTAGTTATTTATCCATTTTTTTTGAGTAATTTGCATGTGTACCCACATAGTTTGACATTAATTGCAGGTATACCTACGTAATTTCATAAATTACATATTAACCCTACACGGTTCCACCAAAATTGCGTATTATCCATGTACTGTTACTTGTTATTAATATCTGACGTTATATTTTAAAAAATGACAAAAATACCCTCACTTTCTGGTGAAGCGTCCTTATTTAGGGAATGCAGCTTTGGATGCCATCCACGGTAGTCTATACGGACCCCACCGGGAGAATCCGTCCCGATCAAACTCCCAGCATGGCCAGCCGATGAGCTTTCTATACATCCAAAGCTGGATGTGTGAGGTCTGGTCGGAAAGTAATACTCTGCTGGCGTCCATGTAGACAGCGTGATTGTTGTGGCGTGAATGGAGACATTTGGTGGGCTGTCTTTGCTCACACAAACGTAGGAACGTGGAAAATGCTCCCCTTCCTTCCTATTCCTGATTGAATGTCCACACGCCACGGAATATCACGTGACGACACTCAGGTGTCTCTGTCTGCACTCTGGTTTCCAAGAATCGTAATCCAGACCGTTTGTACATGCTGGTCCTCCGCATGGGTAGAGATCATATGGCCATTTTTCATATTTATGGCTTTTTATGGTGATTTGCTTGGTGCCCGGAATGAATGCCTGAGAGATGCAGAAACACTACTGATGTTGGGTACCTTCGAGAGGGAAGAAGCCTATCACTGTTTGGGTCCATGTGTATACGTGGTAGAAAGTCAGATGAAAGGGGCACATATGTCGTTTGGAAATAAGAACAGTTATGCAGATTAATAAATTTCACTTCACCTTTGCGGTGGTGGTGGTTGTGGTTGTGGATGGGACTTCCTCCCTCTTTCCGACTAAATGTCGCAAATGTGATCAAGTGGCTTAGTGCATCTAAGTAAGTAATGATTTTAAATTAAAAAAATCTTAATCTTATGAAAGTTCTCGATTTGACTCTTACTCTTAAACAATATTCAATTGTTTCTTAACATATTCAACATAGGTGCGTACCTAGCTTGTGCATATGGTAATACATTGTGGTATGTGAACAAATGGTTGAGAGTTCAACCTTCACCCCCCACTTACAAATGACGCAATAAAAAAAATATATATAATATAGGTATAAAAAAAATCTTCTAATAATAATTTTCCAAATATAAATTATTTGTATTATAATATTTTAGGCCAATACTTTATTTTCTATTACATTTTAAAAATGGGTTGATGTTGGGCTGAAAAACTGGGTTGGCATCAACCATCTAACTGAAGGTGTGTTGGAAAGTGATAAAACTTTGAATGAAAAGCTTTTGGTATAAAAATGGTCAAAATAAAAAAATAATATGATATAATAGAAATAATAATGAGGAGTAAAAAAAGTAAAGTTAAAATAAATAGGTTAGTTATATAGGTAATTATATAGAAATGATTGAAAAGTAGGATATTTGTATAGGAAAATATGAAAAAATGATTAAAAATAAGATAATTGTGAAAATAAAAAGTTTTAAATTGAAAATTTTTAACTTGACATTTTTTACATGTTATTAAACACACCCTTAGTTTCTTCTTTCTTTTACTATAATTGACGAGAATAAGAGAGTGATGTGGTAGGCCCAACAAGTATGTTGCATTGCATGACAGTTGAATTGTGAAACGACTAAGATGGAATTAGAACCACCTACATTTGCATAGCACGCATGGCTACCTCCGTTTTTTTTTTTCAAAAAAAACTCCCGATTTCAAAACTTTGTCCATCTCAATTTTTGAATCCGTGAACAACTAAATCTATTGCTCTAATCAACTTATTGTACTTCTATATAGGTGTATTTAATGCATTTATACAAAAACTCCATGATTTGGGCATGATTTACACAAAAACTTTAAAAATCCCAATAAAATCTCATCTCCCATCTTACCTCTGGCGATGGTGACGGCAGTGACGAGCTCTCCCTCTTGCTTTCCTTCCTTTCTTCCTATATTTCTTTTTTTTTCTTTCTCTCCCTGCTAGTTCCAGTCATACGCCCCCTCCCATCTCCCTTTTAATATTTTTGGTGCTCTGCATGTGCACCAAAAACATGCTCATGCATCATCATCATATATATATATATGAGTCATATTCAAGTGCAGTGGCACTGAAATGGGCCCCACATGATGATCAAATTAAAATCTACTCTACCCATTGCATTTAGAATAATGTCTTTTATTACCATATCAATTTGCATCCCAATCAGATATATATATGGGCCCCATCTAAAAATGTTTTAAATTCAATGTAATAAAATAGTTTGATATAAATAACAACTTTAAAGTGGTTTTTTTAATATGTAAACCATTTGCTATAATATTTATATATGGATGAATAATTGTATAAAGTTTAATTGCATTCTAATATGTGTGAAACCTAATTTTTAAGGAAATGTACCACCGTTCCGGTGCAGTTGCGTTGCACCGGAACAACCCTATATATATATATATATATTTATCTTCTTCTTCCTTCTCTTTCTTTTCCTTTCTTTCTTTTTTTCTCTCTCTCCCTACTGGTTCTAGTGGTGCGTCCCCTCCCATCTCCCTTTGATAGTTTCGGTGCTCTGCATGTGTACCAAAAATATGCACACATAGCAACATATATAATTTTTTATTTTTTAAATGGGTTGGGCCCCACACTATACAAGTAAATCATTCTACATGGAATCTAATAATTAAAACAATGTACTATTTTAGAATTTGCATACTAGTATTTCCATATGGCATACTAACTTCAATTCTATTTTAACAAATTTTATAAGGATAGTGAAATTTGTAAACAAAAATACAAAATTAAATTGTAAATGATCATGTACTCTTTTGTTGTATGTAAATGAAAATTTTAAAATTAAATAAATATGAAATACGAAATATAGTATAAAGGAAATTTTGTTGTTTTATTAGATATAGTATTAATTGACATACGGTGGGGGGTATGAATATATTTATCGAAATATATTGGAATGTAAATGAGCCTCACATCTATTAGAATGTTAAAATATTTCATGCAATCATTTATCCATATAAATAACATACTTTAGATGGTTTAGATCTTCTAAACTATTTCTTAATGATAAAATATCTATACAACTAGATCTTTTGCACATAATCCATTCAATAAATAGTGTATATGCAATAACTAGCATACTTATGTTTCTACATAACATGCTAACTTCATGTCTATTCGTATAAGAATAAGATAAATATAAAAATGGAAGTAAACTATAAATGTAAATTATCAATGAAAATGAACTACTTTTTTATACACAACATTAATTGATGCAAAATCTGAAACTGGTCTATAACATTTAATAAATAGTGTAGGTTCCAGAATTAGCTTACTAATATTTTCATATAACATACTAACTTTGTAAATCTGTTTTAAATAATTTTTATATGGATAAGACAAAATGAGCATACAAATGGACGTAAAAGAAAAAATTAATTTATCAACAAAAATGCCCTTCTTTTATTTTTTTGAAATTTATTTAAATTTCATCATATTAAAAATTACATCCATTAGGACAAGAAATTTTAGTTTATATATTTTCAAAATTTCTAACCGTGCATTTCTTTCATCCTTTTACAGAATGCACGATTTCTGGGCAATATCAAGTTGGATATAAAAATCAAGGCATGTTTCGTGTCTTAGAAATTCGACATGTTTCGTGTCTTAGAAATTCCTCAGTTTGGTACAAATTCAATATTGCAAAAACGTTTCTACACAAGCATATTACAATTATTCTGAAATCCCTATTAAATCACAAAATGGATAAAATTTTATGAAATATTTTTTAATAGTTCATATTTGTCCTCGATAGATATTAAAATTGGTAGTGTGGAAAAGTATAATTATGATTAAAAATTAATCGAATTAATTTCGTTGGCACTTTTGATCATTTTATAAAATTTAAATTTTCTAAATTTTTTCAATTTACGGGTGGCATGAATACCTTCCTTTTTTATTTTTTCTTGTATATTACATTATCTTAACTTGTATTACATTTGGGTCCTGGTCCTGAGACAAATATATAATTTTCTTACCAATATTTCTATTTTTATCCTAACAATATTTCACAATATTTTCTACTTCTCACACAGTAGACACTCCCATAAAAATTGAATTGAAGAGATAACAACACCACCACAAATTGCAAATTGCTGTCGTGGTGTTTTGAACACGTCGCACAGGAGCAGAAATCGTGGCTGTTGTTTCCTTCTTTATTTTTAAAAGCTTGTGACTACGTCAATGTAGCTTTGCACACTAGCTAGCAGGGCAAATCAATCAATCAATCAATCTCTCTCTCTCAAAAACGTGCGTTTGCTTGCTGATCCGGAAATTAAACGTGTCAGCCCATGTTCGCTCTATAAATACACAGCAGTTCCTGCACGACCTATTGCACCAGCCCAGCCACAACAAATATGGCTTTTACCATCCTTAAACCTTCCAATATCTTTTGCCTCCTCATCCTCCTCGTCGTCCTTCACTCCCCAACATCCTGCAAGGCTGACAACATCCTGTATTCCGGCGAAACTCTCAACACCGGACAATCTCTCCAATACGGCCGGAACTATAGGCTAGTGATGCAAACCGATTGCAACCTGGTTTTATATGACAACGACGTGGCCCAGTGGGCATCAAACACCAATGGTCAGGGTCGAAACTGCAGGTGCACTTTGAGGACTGATGGTTCCCTCACCATCCTCAATCCAGCTGGAATTGTCATCTGGAGTAGCAACACTGCTGGTAGGGTAGCAAACTACGTCTTGATTCTCCAAAAGGATCGGAATGTGGTGATTTACGGCCCTAACGTCTGGGCTACCAACACAAATATCAGAAATGTCTGGGCTACCAACACAAGTACCAGAAATGTCTCTGATGCAGCACCAGTAGTGGCCGTCGTGAATAACACCCTAGGGCGAAAAGGCCAATTTACGTCTCCAGCGCTGGTGGAGTCTGTAGTCGGTGCAGTCCTTAACTAATTAGATAGTAGCTAGCTTATCTATATATAGTTTGCTTGTGCTTTCTTTTGAGTGTATACTGTCCGATCTCCACTCCACTACTAGTCTACTACTCGAGGAATGGACTTAGGTCTTTAGATCTTTTCCTTTCCCACTTGCGGGTGGATAGATCTTAATAAGATTCACACTCACTATCCCTTCAACTCTATTTCTTTTGCATTTACTTGATCATCAACTGCTCAAAATGTGGGATCTTAAATCCTAAAAAAAATTTCCACTGTGCAGTTAAGAACATTAGAGAAATGATTATAGAAACGGATGAATAGAAAAAGTATTAACAAACATATGATAAATACATTGGGAACAAACTTAATCAGATTATATATTCGTTTCAAAAGTTCATCGTTACATGGTCTTCACTTTCAAATCATTTTTAAATTCTAGAATATATAAGCTTTTCCATAAAAACGCAATAAACTCAAAGGGGCATTTCACACCAATTATTAAGAAATAATATTTATAGTAAAAGCAGGTATAGCTTGGTTGGAAAAGGTCTTAACTTGTACTTAGGTGCTCCAAACTTCAATCGTGGCTGAAAGCACTGGGAGCATTTGATGAGTTACTGAAACCAATAGAAGATCAGAAACAACAGGATCTAATAACGAACAAGTGTAATGAACAAGTAGATCACTCAAAATAACTTGAATTCATCTAATATATTCATGCCTCATTGGACAAGAAACACTACTATTTCTCGTTTGGACTCATAAGCTGAACCACTTGCATGTGAGATATAATTTCTCATCTTAAAATTCAAGAAAATCTCTTAATATTTAATATATATATATAATATCAATAATATCTAAGGTTGCCTAAAAAAATCCACACTCACGATTTTCTCAATGAATGTATAAAAATATTATAATTGAAATAGTAATTTTTATAATATTTCAAATATTGCTAAAATTGAAATTCACTTAATTTTCACTATATAATATGTGAACCTTCTATGCTTTAGCTAGTTAAATATATGCAGGACAATTTGTATACGTAAGGTTCCTTTAGAAGAAAAAAAAAAGTACCTATTGGTGAGGATTATTTTGAGAGAAAACTTCTTTACGACTTCACTGTCTTCTTTTTTTAGCAGCATATAAAGAAGAAATGGTTAAGAAGGTCACTTTCATCTCTTTGTAGTAGTCGCACATAGAATGACTAACTTGGATACGTTACATTTTAGTATTTTTTAAATGAGGAATGATTCTATTAGCCCGGGCTAAGTAAATGGTCTACTTAGCCCACCTCAAAAAACCTATTTAAAATAATTTTTTTTTATTTTTTTCTTCATACACTTGTTTATCTAAGTGTATTTAACATATAGACCAAGTTTTACCATTTTTGGAAATGTACATATATTTTTTTTAGATTTTTGAAAATAAGGGTATTTTAAATGCATATATACACATAGATGTTTGAAAATCTCAAAAAAATAGATAAACATATTCAAAAATGGTAAAACTTGGTCTATATGTTAAATACACTTAGATAAACAAGTACATGAAAAAAAAAGTTAAAAAAAGTTGTTTTAAATAGGTTTTTTGAGGTGGGCTAAGTGGACCATTTACTTAGCCCGGGCTAATAGAATCACTCCTCTTTTTAAATTTCATTCATGCACTTATTTTTATTATTTTTATTCAATATTTAATTATACTTGCATATTGTTTATATTTTTATTTTAAATAAGTTCGCACCGTGAAATCAAGAGCAATTAAAATTTTTCATTTATAAGGTACGTAAGTAATATCTTACTTTTTTACAAATATTTTTATTATAGTTCTTTAATAATTATATTAATATTTATCACATTATCATGAAATTGATTGTAGAATAATATATTCTACCTTTAAATGAGAAAATTTAATAAAATATGATTAAATAAAATTTAATAAAACATGATTAAATAAAATTTAATAAAATATTAAATATTAACCTTTTCATAAATAGATTTAAGTATGAATTTTGCACCCATGGCTTTAAGATCCTCATCATGCCACTGCTTGGCTTGGTAAGACTAATCCTAATAACGGCGTATGAAACCCAGTGATATGTGGTGTGGATGAAAAAATAAAAAGAAAAAAAGGCAATACTATCAAAGACACGTGGGACTATCCGCCCGTTCTGGGCTGTTCGGACAAGGAGATTAAGATTTGAGATAAAAAAAAATTTTATTAAGAAATTAGAATGTTGCGACTGGTAAAGAGTGCATTAAATTTTTTTAAAAAAAGTATGTTATTATATTTTGGAAACGGGGCTGACCGCATGCACCAGGGTGCATGCAGCCTCGGTGCACCCGGGGCCATTTCATCCAATTTTTAATATTTTTTTGAAAAGTTTTTATACAATTGTTAATCTATGTGTATTTAATATGTGTATCAATTTTTATCATTTTTCGAGACTTTTAAATATTTATTTTTAATTTTTTAAAATCAGTGGCATTTTCGAAATTCATAAATTACAAAAATGCCACAGATTGTAAAAAATCAAAAACAAATATCTAAAAGTCTTAAAATGATGAAAACGAATACATATGTTAAATACACCCAGATTAATGATTTTATAAAAATTTTAAAAAATGAGTTTTTGCACACGGTTGCACTGTATCTTGACTCTTTTGAAAATAGAAAAAGTGTTATTCAGAAAATGTGAGATTCCATTTCACGCTCATCCCAACTATGAACTACCATCTCTGTAGTACTGTTATATTCACTTACTAATTCACTTATCGATATCAAAAATTGTAAATTAAATAACTTTATAAAGCTAGCTAAGGGTCCTGATCGGGAAATTAGTAGTCTTATGAATTCCACTCCCTTTCAATAAATTAAAATGCTATCAATTTACTTAATTCATCCATGGGTTATGTGATCTTGTTAGTCTTGACTAACATAGGCACATATTAGTCTGTCATTAAAAAATATATTTTATTCATATACCAAAACTTATAAAGTTTGATGTGTATGTATTTGTTTTATTTTCATCTCTAACTAACAAATTAATAGCCTGTCAATTTAATTAATTATTATTAATTAATATAGATTGTACACTGGAGACAAGATGGGATAGCCACGAGCACCTACATTTCTTAATTCCTTTGTGGATGAGGATTCCGTTCTCCAAAACGAACTCAATTATGCCCCTGGTGGTGCTGGAATTTTAAATAACGCCTCTTCCTTTTTTGTAAGTCGATTCATCTTAATTAATTTCACCTTTCATTCATTAATTATTTCAATTTTTACTTAATTTACTAATTATGATTTATTTTAAAAAGCATGATGATGTTAGCTAGGACAAAGTAATGGATTACTTAATTTATTTTAATTTTTCTATAAATTTGTTAATCTAGATGTATCTAATATATAAATCAAGTTTTATCATTTTTTTGAAATATGTATATATTTTTTGAATTTTAAACATAGAGGTATTTAACTATTTTTAATGGTTAAAAATTACTAACATGTTTTAATGGTCAAAAATTACTAAATGACCCAGAGTTTGAAAATCTAAGAAAACACATACATATCTTTATAAATAATAAAACTTGATTTATAGATTAAATACATCCGAACTAACAAATTTATACAAAAAAGTTAAAAAGAAAGTTTTCAAATAGGTTTTTCTAGCCCTAGCTAGCAAAAGCATGTCTTTTACTTAAAAAGGCAATCAAGTAATTTAGAAGATGAATCTATTTATCATTCAATGGCATGGATATGCATGGATTAGGTGTTGGAGTTTTCGCTGTACACGTAGATCGAGCCATCATAACGGACAGGAGAACTCATAAGGAAAACGATGGTACCTAAAAGTTCTTTTTAGAAGCCAGTTATGTGGTGCCCATGGGTAGCAATGATTTCAAAAACAGCTTCTTGATGCCTAAACTTGGGTGTGTACGGATACCTTTGTCACCCAATTTATTGGTCTTCTCCTCATAACATTACAAAATTAGCTTAAGGTACATTAATTATGGCATGCATGCATCAACCATGTTAATGTAATATGAATGAATGTTATATTTTTTTAAGATGAGATTAGGCCAAATTATGTTGGCCTAAGATTAAGAGGCTTAATTTTAAATATACTCACAACTTTTGCCCTTAATTACAAATAAACTTATGAAATTTGAAATCTGTCATATATACTCACCCGTTGAGTATATCATTAATTTCAAATCCCCAAAATGAAGCATCCCTTCAGTTACTTCTGTTTTACATTTTTAATGACCATATTAACCCCGAGTGAAAAGGATATGTTTCATTTCATAACTTTCATCATCATTTGATGCAAGTGGAAGCTTTAAAGATTTCCTATGAAAAAAATTTTGCTCATGGATTTGTCGCAGAATTTTACTTGTGATTCTGATTGTCATAGGGTTATTTTTGTCATTATGAATGTAAACGCTAGAAAAAATCATGAACATGTGATAGTTAGTTTAACGAAACAAAATTTGGGCCATTTAACTCATAAAATTTAAATAATTATTTAATGGACTAATACATATCCAAGAAAAGTAAGCAAATGCAGAAAAATTTACAGAATGTGCAAAATAATTTGCAAAATGAAAGGGAAATAATTAATTTAAAGAGATATTTAACTTAATGAGGAAGTACACCCAATAATTTAACTAATGTAAAACACAAAAAAGGAAGAGAGTCCACACATAACGATGCATGTGCGGACCACCAAATAAAAAATCCAAAGGGTGCACAATCCCTTTTCTTATTCGCTTGCTGGGGAGAACGAAGAGAGAGAGAGGGAGAGGAGGGGCAGAAAGGGGGAGCTGCCATCGCTGCTTGTCACCCCCCACACGTTGTCACTGGAACTGTGCTTCTCATCGCCGGGGAAGAGGCCAACAACACTGCTGCCATTGTCAACAACGTGGTGGGAAATTTCTTCCCTCAAACCTCTCTTAGATTTCCTTGTTTTCTTCATGCATGTTAGGGATCTACCCATTTTCGTTTTCTATGAAACCATGGAATGCTCTAAGGTTGGGAAGAACCAAAAAAAAAAAAAAAAATTCCAAGCCGGGTGAAGCTCCACCCAAATCCATGGCTGCCAACCGTGGTTAAGGAGGGAAATGTTAAATGTAATACTTAAAAATCTAGTTAGTGGGGTGTGTTGTCCTAGTTTTTAGTTAGTGGGATGTGTAATGGGTAATGGCAAATGGGTAGTGGTGTAGTGGAGCCTTTTTAGGTGCTAGTGGGTTAGTGGCTTATCTTATTTGCTTTGTATAAATAGAGCTAAACAGTTCCTTTGAATTTCACACTTAATGCATTTTGTTTTTGTTAAGAGCAGCAGCTCTACTTGCATGCATTTCATAATATTTCTTGGTCTTTGGAATGTGTATGTAATGAAATGCAGGGCAATTTCTGAAGTGAATTGCTAGAAGATAGTTTGTGAAGACAACATTGTGGTATCAGAGCCAGTGATTTTTGAATTAAAGCTTCAAAATTGCAGGTTTGATTTCATCAGTTTTTGGATATTTCAGATTGCCTACAAGGTGTTTGTGTTATTGCTTCAGTTAAAAACTTTTGGCTGTGGGGTGTTTGTTGGCTTATTTGAAAGAAGAATTTTCATTCTCTTGATTAAGTATGGCTAGTACAAATGGGTTAAGTGTTACTCAGCCTGGCATTCCTATTTTTAATGGTGAGCATTATGATTTTTGGTGCATTAAGATGAAAACCATTTTTATTTCACAAGATTTGTGGGATTTGGTTGAGAATGGTTATGCAGATCCACCTGAACGGGGTCCTCAAACACGTGAGCAAACCGAACAATTGCATGATAAAAGAAAGAAAGATTGTAAGGCTCTTTCTTTTATTCAGCAAGCTTTCACAGATAGCATTTTTGCAAGGATTGTTGCAGCAAAGAAATCCAAAGAAGCATGGGACACACTAGCTCTTGAATTTCAAGGAAATGCACGGGTACAAATGGTAAAGTTGCAATCTCTACGAAGGAAATTTGAAAATTTTGCAATGTCTGATTCTGAATCTATGCAAAATTTCTTTTCAAGTGTGAAAGAAATTGTGAATCAAATTCGTAGCTATGGTGATGCATTGCCAGATAGTGTTGTTGCTCAAAGAATTTTGCGCGCTTTACCATCTAAATATGATCATGTTGTGGCTGCCATTGAAGAATCTAAGGATTTGAATACTCTAACTGTAAGTGAACTTTTTGGTTCCTTACAATCTCATGAAGAAAGATTGGCCAAGCCTGCAGTTAAATCTGATGAAAAAGCATTTCAATTAAAATGCAATGTTTCTACTGATAAATCAAATACAACAGATATTAGCAGTGACAGGAATGCGAGTTATAGGGGTTATGGCAGAGGTTCTGGATTCCGAGGTCGAGGCAGAGGCAGGGGCAGATTCAATAGTCAGAATCATCAGCAGTATACTGAGAATACATCAAGTAAGGAAGGTAATGAACACCAAAATCAGATAACTTTATTTCACAGAGGTAAAAATCCAAATATTCAGTGTTACTTCTGTAAAAAGTATGGGCACATAGAAAAATTTTGCTATGCTAAACAAAGACAACAACAGGTCAATTTCATTGAAGAAAAAGAAGAACAGAATCATTTATTTGCTATTTTAGATGATTCACTTGCTGCTCATGGAGTTGGAAATGTTTGGTTTCTTGATAGTGGTTGCAGTAATCACATGACTGGTAATGAAAAATTATTTATTGATATAAATACATCTATTACTACACCAGTCAGAATGGGAAATGGCTCATTATCATATGCTAAGGGTAAAGGAACGATCCTGGTTCATTTACAGAATGGTGATACTAGAAAAATTTCTGATGTGTTATTTGTTCCAGATTTGAAAGAGAATTTTTTAAGCCTTGGCCAGATTATTCAGCATGGCTACTCTGTTGTTTTTAATGATGGAAAATGTCGCATTTATGATTCCAAGCATCCAAGAGGAATTTTTATTGAAACTGCTATGAATGGAAGTCGTTCATTTCCTCTTGAATTTGGTTGTGCTACAAATTCAGCTATGACTTCTCATGACTCTACTGATTCTTGGTTATGGCATAGAAGATTTGCACATTTGAGTTTTAATGGTTTAAAACTTCTGCATCAGAAACAGATGGTTAATGGTTTGCCTCCTATAATGGAAGAACATAAATTATGTGAGGGTTGCATTTTGGGTAAGCATCACAGGAATCCCTTTCCGACTGTCAGTTCTTGGAGAGCCAGTTTACCTTTGGAGTTAATACATGCAGATATATGTGGTCCTATGCAAATACTATCATTCAGTAAGAGCAAGTATTTCCTTCTGTTTGTCGATGATTACAGTCGTATGACATGGGTTTATTTTTTAAAGGATAAATCTGATGCACTATCTGTTTTTCAAAATTTTAAGGTTTTTGTCGAGAAACAGAATGGTTTGAATATCAAATCACTTCGTACAGATAGAGGAGGGGAATTTATTGGAACAGAATTCAAGAATTTTTGTGACAATTGTGGTATTAGAAGGCAATTGACTTCTCCATATAGTCCTCAGCAAAATGGTGTAGCAGAACGAAAGAATCGCATTGTTGTGGAACTTGCTAGAAGTATACTGAAAGAGAAGAATTTACCAAATGATTTTTGGGCAGAAGCAGTGGCAACCACAGTATATGTGCTTAATCGATCTCCAACAAAAGCAGTGAAAGATCGAACCCCATATGAAGCATGGACTGGAAAACGTCCACAGGTACATCATTTAAAAGTTTTTGGTTGTATAGCTTATTCACATGTGCCATCTGAAAAGAGACAGAAACTTGACCCTAAAAGTGAAAAATGTATATTTGTTGGTTATTGCAATGAAACCAAGGGATATAGGCTATACAATCCAAAAACTCAAAAGTTGATTATCAGTAGAGATGTGATCTTTTCTGAAAATGAAGCATGGATTTGGGAAAAACAGCTAGATAGCTCAGTGAACAGTCTCTCGCCAATTCAACATCATAATTCTCATCAGATGGGTGATGATGATGAAGGTCCTAGAAAGGTGCGTTCCTTGCATGAAATTTATGCATCCTGTAATTTTTCACATGTTGCCCATGAGCCTAGCAGTTATGAAGAAGCAGCACAACTTGGAGTATGGGTAAAAGCAATGAATGAAGAGCTTGCCATGATTGAAAAAAATGACACTTGGAAATTGGTAGAACTCCCAAAAGATAAACTTGCCATTGGTTTGAAATGGGTCTTTAAAACCAAGTTTAATTCAGATGGGTCAATTGCAAAGTACAAAGCAAGACTTGTGGCAAAAGGATATTCTCAACAACCAGGTATTGATTTCTTTGAAACATTTGCTCCAGTTGCTAGACTTGATACTGTTCGTGCTATTTTAAGTGTTGCTGCTATTAAAAAGTGGATTTTATTTCAACTTGATGTTAAGTCTGCATTTCTTAATGGCTTGTTGGTAGAAGAAATATATGTTGAACAGCCACAGGGATATAAACTGAAAGGAAAGGAGAATATGGTTTATAAGTTGAACAAAGCACTATATGGATTGAAACAGGCACCTCGTGCATGGTACAACAGAAATGACAGTTATTTTTCAAAACAAGGCTTCTTGAAAAGTAAGAATGAACCAACTTTATTTGTTAAGGTTGATGGTGATGATGTGATTATAGCATGTATATATGTTGATGATATTGTTTATATGGCAAGTAACATTGAAATGGCAAGGAATTTCAAATCAGATATGATGAATGAGTTTGAAATGACCGATTTCGGAGTCATGAAATATTTTTTGGGACTGGAAATTAAGCAGATGGATAATGGTATTTTTATGTCTCAGCAGAAGTATATTGAGGAGCTTCTGAATAAGTGTAATATGACTAATTGCAAGCCGATCAGTACTCCAATGAATGCGAATGAGAAATTAGAAATCCGGGATGGAACAGAGAAAATTGATGCATCTTCTTATAGGAGCCTTGTGGGGAGTTTGATTTATTTAACTAACTCCAGACCTGATATTTTATTTTCTGTCAGTGTATTATCCAGATTTATGCAGGAACCAAGTAAAATACATTTTGGTGCAGCAAAGAGAGTTTTGAGGTATTTGAATGGGACAAAGACATTTGGCATGTACTATTCCCAATCCTCCACTAGTAAGCTGACAGGTTATACAGACAGTGATTGGGCTGGTTCCAAAGATGACAGAAGAAGTACATCAGGTTATGTTTTTACTCTCGGCTCAAATGTATTTTGTTGGTCTTCAAAGAAGCAAGATACAGTAGCTCTATCTTCATCTGAAGCTGAATATATTGCTGCATCATCTACGGCTTGTCATGCGGTTTGGCTACGGAGGATCTTGGCAGATCTCTACTTGGAGCAAGGGGGAGCAACGGAGATATTTTGTGATAACAAATCAACTATTGCTATGACTCACAATCCAGTTCATCATGGTCGGACAAAGCACATTGAAGCCAGACATCACTTCATTCGAGAATTGGTTAATGATGGTCAGATTGCATTGTCTTATTGTAATTCAAAAGACAATCTTGCGGATATTTTTACAAAAGCACTACCAACTGAAGTATTTGTCAAATTTCGTTGTCTTTTAGGAGTTCAAGAGTTTGTTTGTTTTTAAGTATTAAGGGGGAGTGTTAAATGTAATACTTAAAAATCTAGTTAGTGGGGTGTGTTGTCCTAGTTTTTAGTTAGTGGGATGTGTAATGGGTAATGGCAAATGGGTAGTGGTGTAGTGGAGCCTTTTTAGGTGCTAGTGGGTTAGTGGCTTATCTTATTTGCTTTGTATAAATAGAGCTAAACAGTTCCTTTGAATTTCACACTTAATGCATTTTGTTTTTGTTAAGAGCAGCAGCTCTACTTGCATGCATTTCATAATATTTCTTGGTCTTTGGAATGTGTATGTAATGAAATGCAGGGCAATTTCTGAAGTGAATTGCTAGAAGATAGTTTGTGAAGACAACAGGAAATGACAAGATCGTCAGAAATTTTAGTTAGTTTTACCCCATTTAAAAGGATCCAAATCATGGGAAGGAAGCATGAAAACACGATTCAAAACTTAATCTAGGAGCCCATGACCGACAGTTGTGATTAGGGAGGAAGATGACTCAAAAATTTGGGGTTTTTTGTGGACTTTGAATTTGCATGCCAAAGATGCATCCATCTCTCACATTTTAAAATATTAATGGAATGAAATTAACAAATACAAAAAAATTCAGATGGGTTTGGGCTCTCATTCATGGTGGCATGGTTGACAGCCCATATGAAAAAAAGGGAAAAAAATGAGTTTGCATGTTAGGATTCTTCCATCTTTGTGTTTACATATGGAAACCGAGGTGAAAATTGAATTACCTTGGCAACTGGCCTATTGATTTATGAAAAAAAACTGAAGTAAGCAATTGGGATGAGGTAATTTATGGAATTTAGATTATTTCTACATTATGATATAATGAAGTTGACTTCTATTATTAGCCTAAGCAATTCCAAATGTAAGACAGGCAAGGGTAGAAATAAATATCAATTTCATTGAAAATAAGAGAGTGTAAGTCATTCCTTTGCAAGATACATGTAGTTTATGATTTTGTCATAAATTTCTATTTTCATTTAAATGCAAATGGATGAGAATAAATGGGATAATAAAATTTAATTAAGTTTCCTCCCAAGTAGTGCAAGGTAAATGACTATATAATATTCGATTAGGCATGCTTCGATTTTCAAGGGTGCTATGAATTCTATGATTTGTCCCACTCTATACAGTTTGATTTGAATTAAACCCTGGGAAATATTTAAATGAATCAAGCCTCGAAATTCATGAACGCACGCCGACAACCATGTACAGATTAAATCCAGGGTGTGTTTGGTAATGAATAAAACTTTTGGTGAAATGTTTTGGAGAGTAAAAGTTGTCAAATGATGTGATATAATAGGGGTAATGATGAGTAGTAAAGAGGATAAAGTTAAAATAGATAAGTTAGTTGTGTTGATAGTTGTGTAGAAATGATTGAAAAGTAGGGTAGTTGTATAGGAAAATGTGAAAAAATGATTAAAAAATATGATAGTTATGAAAAACGAAATGTTTTAGATTGAAAAGTTTTAACTTGACATGTTTTATTAATTGCCAAACACATCCCCAAGCTACTGGTAGGGTTTCATGCTTAAATCATGTGTCTAAATGATAATTGTGCATAAGACAAAGACTAAACAAATTTAATCCACACTTTTAAAGGTGGAAAGAACCATGAATAGGGGCTTAGGCATCACTTTTGTGAAGTCGCCTTAGTACAAGTATTTTGTGTGATATCAAGTTTAAGAAATTTATGTGGTCTATGATTCTTTTCTAAATGCCCTAATTGGTCTTTGTATGTATGATATACATTTTGATAGTTTCAAGCTCTAATCTATGAAAAGTGAGTTTTTTTTTTATTAAAAAAAGAAGAAGAAGAAGAAGAAGAAGAAGAAGAAGAAGAAGAGAGGAAGTCTATGAATTTTATATTACATCTTTCCATGCTAGATGCTGTTTTAGCTTAAATGCTATTTTTCAAGCGTGATGTAAATGAATACAAGTAGTTGCAGATCCTTCCTAATTCATGAGACCACGTTCCATAATTAGTGGGCTTGGGCTTTTCAAGCTTTTCTCATGACAAAGAAAGGAGATAATTGTATTTTTAATTCCATGTGATGCCTGCAAAAGAGTCATGCTAAATGAATGAAGATTTTCATGTAACACAAGTTTTAAACTATATATATAGTTGACAGGTATTTGAATGTTTAATTGTACATGTTACAAAAAAAATGAAATGAACTACTATTTTTAAGATGGTTGTCTTGGGTTGTATGCTTAAATCCGTGCTTTAACTATGTGATATGATAATTTTCAAATGAAATTTAGTAAATTCAAACTTGAATCATACATAGAAATGAAATTCTAGACCTTAATAATAAGTTAAGGTGATGGAATTATTTGAATTCTGGTTTTGGAAAAAAGAAATTTAGTTTCTAAAATGTCATAAACCTATATAAATAAAAAAACGAGTACTTAGATAGTAAGAAAATATACAAAAATGGTAATGGGTTGCTAGATATAATTTCAAAAAGTTCTATACAAAGTTGAATCGATAATAATACTTGAGATTCTAAGCTATACCTTATGGAAATAAAATGAAAAGGGGAACCTAAGGATCAAGTGATATACGTAATGACAAGTAAACTACGTTATAAAGGTTGAAATTCATTTTATTTTATGACTTGAAAGAAAGAACATTGAATTCCTAAATTAAGCAGGTTGGTCATAAGGTTTAAATGGGCTTTGTACTAATATTCAACAAGAAAATAAAGTGTAAATTAAGATATCAGTTACAGACAAGTGTTTATAACAACAAAATCATCACGTAGTGTTCCTAGTGAGTCATGTAAAATAATTTAAATATAAACTATTCAAGACAATGAAATGATTGAACTAATGTGTAAAGTTAGAAGTGTTTTAAAGAAATTGAAAGATTTATGCATGTATAAAGGGGTAAGGGAATTTACAAAAGTATTACTCAAGCCTAAAAGAGTAAGAATTCCCTACTCAAACTGACTAAGAAAAAACTCATATAGTTTAGGCATAGTATGATGAGATATATTTTGATCTAGGAAATTATATGATTTTTCATGTTTTAAAAAAAAAAAAAAAAAAAAAAAGGGGGGGGGGGCCTGCGAAAAGAGAAGCGAAGGAGATAGTTCGAAAAATGGGAACTGGTTGGCGAAATGCCTTCTGTGCGTCAATTCGTCGAGACCCACCTGAGCCGGAGAAACAGAGCTCGAACCCGACGGCAACCCCAAGTACCAGAAGCTGCACCAGCTTCTTCTCCTCAGCGAGCTCCAATCCACCTACTCCACGCGTACAACCTAAGCCCGTCTCAAGCCCCAAGCTTCGCTGCCGCACAGCCCCTCCGGCCACCGCCAGTCATTGAGACGGACTAGTAAAATTCTTCAGAAATGGCTAAGGGCAGGTCATTGGAATCGATGACTTGCCAAACATGGACTACCCGGTCTTCACCTGCACTTGCAAGATAGCGGGCATTGGGGCTGAAACGGATAGTCCAGATGGAGCCTTTGTGTGCCTGGATCTCCTGGCACATAATGATGGACCTTCATCCAATCATTTGGTGGGCAGGCAGTTGCATGGCGGCCGGACCTTCCCAAAAGAGGATTATCTTTCTCCCACTCGCCAATCAGTTCAGACACCGAGTTGGCCACTCCCCTTATGTTCTTCAACCAACTCTGTTTCTTGGCTGATTTGCGGGCCATCGATGAAGCCTTGCCGCTGCTGCCCTCGGCTTGCTTCTCGCTGTTCGCTCGCCGCATTAGCTTCGTGACGACGGGAGAGTGGCCCATGCACTTCTTGAATTCCTCCAAAGTCAGCTGCTTCCTCGTTTGCGGGTCGCGCAGCTGATTCAGTGATCCATCGTCTCTCAACTCATTCACCACGAACTCGTTGCCCGTATTTAAATCTTTAATCTTGAAGACGCTATCATCCCTCTCCGAACCCTCGCCATCCCTACTTCCTGCTATGCCGCCTCCGTGCTGGCTGTCACCGGAAGTTACCTTCTGCCGTCGGGATCCGCACAATGCTGAAGGAGCCGATTTCGATTGCCGCAGAGTTACAGCACTGTCGTTGCGTTCGGCGGCCGGCAGGAAAATTAGCGATCCATCCGATCTCGATCGCGTCAGCACACTTTCGGCCGCCGCCGCCGCCGTCGGCGGCGTAATAGTCTCTTCCCTCGTGGCTTCTCTTGTAGCTGCTGCAGCTGCAGCAGCGGTCCGGGCCGTCTTCGTTGCTTCTGCTGTCGGAACTGGAGGAGGAGCAGGGGTAGCAGCAGCAGCAGCTGCTACCGATTCCGAACGGACTCTCACAGATTTGAGCTTGCTAAAATCGGCGCCGACGACGTGGATGATTTCCTTGCTCAAGCCCATTCCAGCCAGAAGCCGCCTCCGTCTTCTCCGGCAGCAATGGACAGCGCCGTCGTCCTCGTCCAGATCGCCAGATATTGCAGCTTACCGCTGCCGCAGCAGGTCGCCGCGTCCAACGCTAGCCCCGTCTCGCACCTTCTGCACGTCCTTAATACTCTGCTTCTGAAGTCCGAGCCTCAATGCCGACCAAAATTCCTCCCAAAAAGTTGCTCGTTGACAAATCGTCGAAGAAGCTCCGAGCTGGAACTTGGAAGTCGAGAAAGTCGTTCAGCAACGATGTACCCATCGGCAAAAACCCGCCGAAGTTGTCGGGTAATTTGAGCTCCTCTTTGGCCTCTTTTGAGAGCTCTTTAGCCGGGTGCTGCCGGTTTTGTTCGTCCGCCTCTTCGGAAGCCGGCGGGGAGCAGAAACTGAGTGCGGAAGTGGGCGAGGAAAGGTTCTGGCACTCGTCGTCGGAGTCCTCTTCGGAAATAGTGGTCTGATTAACCTCCGACGAGGCATTGACCGGAGGAGCGATGAAGTTGGTCATGGCGTCCGGTCCACAGAGTTTGATGGCCGCACTGTCATACACTAGGGAATCGGAGGAGAACTTCTTGAGAGGAGAGATTCCGGAAGAAGGAGAAGGACTTTGATGGAGAAAAGGGTCTGGAACGGAGCTTTGCGGCGGCAAGCAAAGGTCTGCTGGTGCTGGACGAGCAGCTGCTGCGATCCGATGGCGGAAGGCTGCCGGAGAAGACGGTGCAGGCCTCAGGTGACGGGCGACGGCGGCATCGCGGGCGACAGTGGCATCAAGAGCGGCGACGGCCGACTGCCAGCTTCGGACATCGGGCTGGAAAGCGATGGCGCGCTCGACCCATTCGTAGGACGCGTTGACGAGCGCCATGTCCCAGGCAACGGCCCCACCGGCGTGGAAGAATCTCACGTCGTCGCGGCTGTAGAAGCCGGCTTTAACGGCGCAGCTGCCGCCAAGGACCCGACCTCGAGCGTTAGGAACACCGTCTTCAAAGACGAAGGCTTGTGCCGGCAACCTGGCTCAGGCGTTTCTTGGAGAACTTCGGCGGACCGAAGCAGGTATAAAACCCCACCGTCTTCTCTCTCCCCTCCGCCGCCACCGCCATCAAAAGCCGCCAGCCGATGGCGGTTTTCGTATGGACGAAGCGGGTCACCGACCCCCTCGACGAACGAGTCAAGGCATCCATCTGCGGCAGGGACCACCGTATGATCGGGTCTGCCAGTAGCAGCGGCAGCGAGCACAACGACGACCACGAGTCCGCCCTCTTGTCCGACCTCATCCACGGCTTCCTTGAGGACGACGCCGCTTCCGGATTCCCCCACGGCGATGACGGTGATGATGGCTCCGATCCGGACGATCCGGACGTCGATCATCCCCACATGGCGGCCAAGATCGAGGGCCTCATAAATTCGGCCATCGACCGCGATCCCTTCCGCATCGCGCTAGTCCAGAAGGTCGGCGCGGCAGTCGAAGCCTTATCAGGCGCGGCGCAGGACAGATCCGCCCTTCGGCTGGCAGTGATGGGCTTCCTGAGGGACGCCGGATACAATGCCGGCGTCTGCAAGACGCGTTGGGAGAAATCCGGCGGGCTGGCCGGAGGGTGCTACGAGTTCGTCGACGTGGTGCGGGGTGCGGGGGAAGCGTGGCGGTACATCGTTGATGTCGGCTTCCCTGGCGAGTTCGAGATAGCGCGGCCCACAGCGGCGTACGAGAAGCTGCTCCAGGCGCTACCGAGGATCTACGTCGGGCGGCCGGAGGAGCTCCGACAGCTGGTGCGGCTGTTGTCGGACGCGGCGAAGGGGTCGATCCGAGGGCGGGGGCTGCACCTGCCGCCGTGGAGGAAGAGCCGCTACATGCAGACCAAGTGGCTGGGTCCGTACAAACGGACGTTGAACGCAATGGCGACTTCTGCGAGGGGTTGTGGCGTCGGAATCTGCACGAAGGGACAGGATGATCTACGTGAATGCGGTTCCGCGGGAAAGCGGTTCCGCATGAAGATGGTTCCGGGGCAACGAAGTTCCGCGGGAACGTGAGTTCCGCGTAGAGGTGGTTCCGCGGGATAAAGTTCCGCGGGAACGACAGTAGCCACGGAACTCGCACCGAAAACCTATAAATAGCCGCAGTTCGGCAAAGGCAAGAGAAAAAAAAAACACACGAGAAGGCAGCGAGGGAGAACAGGAGAGAACTTCGAGCGGAGAACGAAGACGAGCTCTCCCGCGCTCAAAGAAGAGAGAACGTGAGTTCTCCATATATATATATATTTTTTTTTAGCTAAAAAAAAAAGAGAGTTTCTTTCTTATATATATATATATATAAAAATATATATATATACATATATATTATTTTCGAAAACTACTTTTCCCTACATGGATACTCCCCGACTGGCGGGTTGAATTGACACACGGGTTAAGTATATTTTCTCCTTTAAATATATATATGTGTATATTATATATATAAATAAATATATACATATATATTATTTTCGAAAACTACTTTTCCCAACGTGGATACTCCCCGACTGGCGGGTTGAATTGACACACGGGTTAAGTATATTTTCTCCGTTAAAATATATATGTATATTATATATATATATATCTATATATACATATATATTATTTTCGAAAACTACTTTTCCCAACGTGGATACTCCCCGACTGGCGGGTTGAATTGACACACGGGTTAAGTATATTTTCTCCGTTAAAATATATATGTATATTATATATATATATATATATATATATATATCTATATATACATATATATTATTTTCGAAAACTACTTTTCCCAACGTGGATACTCCCCGACTGGCGGGTTGAATTGACATACGGGTTAAGTATATTTTCTCCGTTAAAATATATATGTGTATATTATATATATATATTATTTTCGAAAACTACTTTTCCCAACGTGGATACTCCCCGACTGGCGGGTCGAATTGACACACGGGTTAAGTATATTTTCTCCGTTAAAAATAAAATAAATATGTGTATTTTCTATAAAAATGTATCAAAATATACATATATATTCAAAAGTATCCAAAAACAAAGATTTTGATTCCTAAAATTATATAAATGCCCCGCGGGCCTCCAAAAATGAATATTTTGTCCCGCGGGCCTTCAAAAAAAAATATATGTGTATTTGCCCTATGGGCCCCAAAAGAAATATATATATATATTTAGACTTTCAAAAATATATATATTATAAAAAAAAGAATTTTCATATACTTTTGCCTGAGTAGATACTCCCCAAACAGTGGGTTAAGTTGATACGCAAGGCTAAGTACCTTTCTATTATATATATATATATATGTCAAAAAAAATGATGACCTCTTTACTCAATCTGAGCCTTAATGTCCGAGCAAGCCCAAAATGGCTCAAAACCCTCTAAAAAGCCCAAGGTGGCCCAAAACCCTCCAAAAAGCCTCAATAGGCTCAAAACTCTCCAAAAAGCCCAAGATTGCTCAAAACTTTTCAAAAAAAGCCCAAGATGGCCCAAAAATCTTCAAAAAGCCCAAGATGGCCCAAAACTCTCCAAAAAGCCCAAGATGGCCCAAAACCCTCCAAAAAGCCTCAATAGGCTCAAAATCCTCCAAAAAGCCTCAATAGGCTCAAAACTCTCTAAAAAGCCCAAGATGGCTAAAAACTTTTCAAAAAAGCCCAAGGTGGCCCAAAACCCTCCAAAAAGCCTCAATAGGCTCAAAAATCTCCACAAAGCCCAAGATGGCTCAAATATCTCCAAAAAACCTGAGATAGCTTAAAATCCTCCAAAAAGCCCAAGAAGGCCCAAACTCTTTTCAACAAGCCCAGTTGGGCCCCAAACCTTTTTAATTGGTCAAAAATGACCCAAACATACTTTTTAAATTCGGTTGAATCCATTTCTTGGTAAAACCACCCAATTGTTCAATCCAGAGGCTGAAAGCGGGAGACGTTGGTTTCTTGTACAAATACAGAAGCTGAAAGCGGGACACGCTGGTCTGCTGTGTAAATCCAGAAGCTAAGAGCGCACTTAGTTTGCTGTGTAGGGTCACTAGTGTAGCCGACGGGCCCCTCACTAGTTTCCAAAACCGAGTCATCGCTGGTCGACGGGCTAAGCGTAAACTCACATTTAAGACATGGCGCGTGGCGTCATGAACCTCACATTTAAGGCATGGCGCGTGGCGTCATGTACCTCACATTCGAGTCACGGCGCGGGGCGAAGTGTACTCGTTTATCTTTATATTTTTGTTAGACACGATTTTTCGTGCACTTGTAAAGACGTAGAAGGATCTTCTACGCACTTCATTATTGTTAAGCATTTTTTTTATGGACCATTGTATTCAGCTCTTTTAATCAAGGGTTTTCTCGTTAGAGATGTAAAATCAGAATGTGGAACACAATGCAAAATATTTCTGTGATGTATTTTTCGGACTCGGTTAAAGAATTGGATGCTTTAAAATTTTGCTGGGAAATTAATTAAGCATTTATTCTCAAAGCCGCAGGGAAAACAATTTTATATTCAACCAAGAAAGAATGAATATTGAATATATATTATATAATTTTTTTTTCACGAGGCCGGAACATAGTAGAAATAATAAAAGAGTATGCAAAAATGTGTTGGTATATATTTAGAAACATTCTTTTCTCCATGATAGGAAAAGGAAAGAAGAAAGTTGAGAAGGAGTGAAGTAAACCAGGAAAGCAGGTTCCCAAGTCTCAAGTAACTAATGTTAGAAGCCTTGAGGTAACCAACGTTACATTATCTTGTGACGTTTCTTTTGAATATTGTTATTCATGTGTTGTTAACGTTTTGAGTATGATCACGAATTGTCTTTTCTTTATTATTGTTTACATACGATGATTTTCTGCAAAGTAAATGCTCTCCTATGTATACAATTTGTTATCATCACATGGATGATGATTTTTGTATCATGTCATGAAATTCATGCATTTAGGGACCCAAGAAGCATGCATTATCAAGTCAAAAATTCATGTAGGTGTCACTGAGGTTATCAAATAGGACCGCTGTCCTTCCTCAAGGATACTGAGTCGTTAAGGAATCAGAATGATTCAATGGTGCCTTTCTTTGAATGGTTAAAGAGTGATGATCACTTAATTAGTGTCATCTATCCTCATGTTACGAGTTACAAGTTTCAAGCCCCAAGTTCAGGAGCATAACATGCAAAGCACGCATGACATTATCAAACATGCATAAATGTCTGAAAATTGCTTTCGCGTTTATTTTTATTCCTGCTTACTGAGTATCATATACTCATTGTTTTTTTTTCAACTAACTAGTGATTGCAGGTTAATCAAATCAGTTAGAGGGATCTTCATTGCTAATAAGGCAGCGAATATATGTTCTTTGAGTTTCAATTCTAAGATTCAAATTTATATTCACAGCTTGTAGATATTTAAGTTTTATGGGCACGTATTAAGCTTAAATATTTTAAATTATTTGAGGTAATAGGTGAGTTGATGAGGTGCATGATTGTATAATTAAGAGATGAATGAACTTAAGAACATGTCTTATGAATTATATCCAGTTGGATCAAATCTAGATGAAAAAAAATTATTTGATTAAATAAAATACCAAGATAATACAAGTTATGTGATGTTTAACAAGTTTATAAAAGGAGTTCTACCATGGAATGGTTGTCTAGTCCTCACCAAGACGTCTTAAATATAGATGTCGTACTGCCGGATTTTAGGCAAGAATAATGAAAATGAGGTTAAAATAAAGGAAAAAAGAAAAGAAAAGAAAGACTAGTTTCAAGCACGTTAGAAAAGATTTCGCTTGTGCAAAGGGGAAACTTTAGTTAGTTTTATTCACAAACACCATCAGTGAGAGTTAGGTTTTAAATTGTGACGCGTCTATAAATCGGGGAGTTACAGTGAATGAATGTTATGGTCATCTTATAAACTGTTTATTTTTTGTTATATTTGAATTTTTGATGGTATTCTTAGTGGGTATATATAAAAATTTTACACGTTATTTGAAATTATCTCATTTTTAATCAATTAATTTTATTTATTTAGGTTTCCGCAACTCGGATAAGCCATGCTACAGCCTGGGACAGATCCGGCCAAGCTTGACATGCACCTCAGTATCAAGTCTCAATGCACTCTAGTGTATTTCTTTTATTTTTTTATTTTTTTGAAACCTTTTTCATGAAATTATTAATATAAGTGTATTTAACATGTGCATTAATTTTTACCATTTTTTGGGAACTTCTAGATATTTTTCAGATTTTTAAAAATCAGCCTGGGACAGATCCCGCATGCGTTGCTACTTGTGCCAGGATAGAAGTGTACACGTGTTCTTGAATAAGTATCGCCCAACGGATAGAGCCAACCACATCATTATAGAGGAGATCAACTCAAACCTCAGATATCAACCTCTCAATGGAAAATGAATGCTCAAATCTAGTTGCGAGCCCAACAAAATTATAATTTCTTTTCTATTGCTAGAGTGACTTTTATATCATATAAATATTCGCAAGGAGGAATATGATGCATGGCTTGTATAGATTTTTCTTTTTTTAAAAAAAAAAAAATTGGAGAAGCCCGAGGCATTCAAGTTGCACCCATCTTTCCTAGAAGTATATTCCAAGAAATATTAGTACATTTCATTACGAATTTGATTCATTTTGATATTGTTGGTATTAAGAAAATGTAATGCCCTGTTGATAACGTCAACAGTCGCTACTAAAATACAGGATCAATGATAATGGAAGGACATACATAGGTGTAATACACAATTCCTTAAACCATCATGAATCAAATAACTCATTAAGTTCAAATTAAATTGGATCCAAATAATAAAATTCATATAATAAATACTTTATATCTTCACTAATTACCCTTTAAAAATTAAATCAAAATAGATCATTTTAGATCTGGATTTATCAAGTTTTAGTCTCATATGGTACACCAACCTCATTTTGGTCTTCACCTGCATATCTGTTATTTAAAAAAAAATAACAAAATACAATGAGTCCGGACAAGCTTAATAAGCAAAGCATATATATGTAAACTGACAAAACTTGAGTAAACAATATGCATATGGGTTGACAAAACATAGATTAAATTCTATATCCAAATCTGATTTAAATCCATATAAAGTTTATGTTGATGCCTAAGTATACATCAATGCATCAAACGCATGTCATTTCTCTAATCATATAACATGGTCTCAAATTCAATGGGAAGGTTTGGTATCTCTCCCCGTAATCCAACCTGCTGCACAACCTGAGGTTGGTATCACTGCATCTCAGCACGAGTGGCCAACCTTGCACAATACAGATAAATCAAGAAATACTTTTATCCAAACTAGAGGTGTAATTGATACCCTACTGCGCTCATCATACAGTCACAGCCACGGCGCACCACATTATGCGAATGGCTCTGGCCTTAACAATTACGTTAAGGACCACCCGTTCCACAGATTGGGTCGCGATAAAATTTAACCAAATCACAAGGGCGAAACAAACTAGCTCTAGCCCACCAATCAAACATTTATGCCTAAATCAATGCCACCTAGGCTATAATATCCTGATCCCCAATCAGGATGTGCCAACGGTTGTCACTAATGAGCCAATAATAACACTTCATAAATTCACAACTACAACCATGACTTATGAATATGCCAGCATCCCTAGCAACATATGTCAATGCCATAACGCATAATGCTAGCATGAATAAATAGCCAAACTCGACATCACAGCAAATTATTATATCTAATAACATTTATTCATTTAGAAATTAGAAAACAATGGCATCTAGAACACCTATACGAGCAACCATACAGGACAACACGAAATCAAAAGAGATGAGAAAAGAGCTCTACTTACCTCATTAAATGTCGGATCCATCCTTGTATCGTATATTACTATGATGCTCAAATCATTGCACTGAAAAATAACGCTTTTCTTTATCAATATTTTAACTTAAGTTAACTTTTCTAATCATGATTTTGCATGACATTCCTTCCTAAAATGTGTGGATATCTCTATGTATTCTAACTTTTATACTTTAATCAAAATGTGGTTCCTGGTATAAATTAAATTATTCCAGAATTATTATTTATAATAAATTTTATTAATTCTAAAACATTACTTTCTTCGAGTTAATAAAATCAATTTAAGTTGGAGATCACTTCACAAAATTACCAAATTACTCATGTAGCTTTTGATTTGTGTTTTCTGGATCATATTCAATCATATCTTATAAATATTCAATTTTAACTAATAAACATCATTCTCATATTAGTAATTATTAACTAATAATTACGTTAGTTCCAAAACTTAATATGATCATAGGCGAGCCTTCCCTTGATCACATTTACTTTTGACATTCTATTTGCATATAATCTAATTTCCAATATTTGTCAAATATTTTATGAAAAATTTCCATATGAATCAACTCAATAATCATATATTTTAACTAACCATATCAATTTGAATCATTATTATTTAAGTTTCAAATTTTATTTTGATTATTTCTCAATTTGTCTATATTTGCTGAAATTAGACACACTCATTTTTCTAAATTTTGATTTATAATCAAATAAAGGTAATTAAGTTTGAAATTTTTATCATACATCAATAACTACATGAATTAATCAAAATAAATATTTTCAACATAGAATATTAATTATTTATATTTATCTATGTATTTTTATTCTGTTGAATAGAGGTATCTAGACATCTCTACGAAAAAGTACCTTGGTGTATGTTATTTGCAGATAACATTGTTTTAATAGATGAAACTAAAGAATGACTAAATTTAAAATTGAATAGGTGGGTAGATGCTTTAGAATCTAATGATTTTAGAATTAGTCGCACAAAAACTGAATATATGAAATGCAATTTTAATAATAGTGAGAATCCGGATGAGGAACCAATTAAGATTTTAGATCAAGTAGTAACAAGAACTAATCACTTTCTGTACTTAAGATCAATAGTTCAAGAGAACGGGGAAATTGAGAAAGATATAATACATTGAATTGAAGCAGGATGGAAGAAATGGAGAAGTGCGTCAGGAATTTTATATGACCGTCGAGTTTCAATCAAACTAAAATGAAAATTTTATAAGACTGCGATTAGAACTAATATGCTTTATGAGCAGAATATTGGGCAGTTAAAGAACCCCATATACAAAAAATGAGCATAGCAGAAATGAGAATGTTAAGGTGGTTAAGTGGTAAAACTAGAAAAGATAAAATTAGAAATGAAATAATTTGAGAAAACTTAAAAGTGAGACCAATTTATGATAAAATGAGAGAAAATAGATAAAGATGGTTTGGTCATGTTAAAAGGAGGCCTGAAGTAGCACCGGTTAGGAAAACAGAGTCTATCCAAGTAGAATGTGATAGGAGAATGAGAGGAAAGCCTAAAAAAATATGGATTGAAGTAATTAAACAAGATCTAAAAATATTATAAATTACAGAAAATTTAGTCTTAAATCACCAAGAATGGCACAACAGAATTCATGCAGCCGGCCCCACCTAGGTGGGAAATGGCTTATGATGATGATGATAAAATTGTTAATCTTATGAATTATGAAAATGTCACTGATTTTAGAAAAATTCAAAAAAAATCTACAAATATTCAAAAATGATAAAATTTGATATTCATGTTAAATATATTTAGATTAACAATTTTATAAAAAATTCAAAAAATAATAAAAAATGGGTTAAATACGCATGCATTTCGTTATATCCGGCTTTCCACAGAATTCAATTTCATAACACATTGTTTCACTAGCCTTACCATCTTAGCCACCCCAAAAACATGCCATGTGTGAATCAGAATTTAGGCCTTGATTCTGGATCACAAAGGTGGATTTTCATAACTTTGTACCGTAGATACAACTGTAGGAAGATGAGAAAATTTTGTAATTTAAAAAATATTACAAATTACAAAAAATTTAGTCTTAAATCACCAAGAATGGCGCAACAGAATTCATGCAGTTGACCCCACCTTGGTGGGAAATGACTTATGATGATGATGATGAATAGATGTATGAGTTTAGGGATAGTCCAAATCACATTAATTATTAGCCATGTTTATATTATCCAATTTTTTCCAAGTGATAGTCAGAATGTACTTTATATTATATAATATTTCGGATCAAAATTTCTTATATGAAAATTACTAAAAATTAATTTGTGTAGCTGATCCTGACAGCCATTGTACCCTGTTCAGGCTAATCTGTTTGAATTTTTAATTTACAACATGATTAACATTTTAAGATAAAAATTGGGTCATTCATAAATAATAATATCATGAGTTCTTACACAAATTGTCACGCTAAAAATCATTCATTGACTATTTCTTTTATATTTTCCATTTCTGTTCCAGATGTACTACACAGGTTATATAATGTAGCTTATAAACCATTGTAATTGTTAATCTAATCCACTAATTATAGCTCTAATCATGTCTATAATACATATATCATAGAAAATAACTTATTTTAGTCTTAATCCAATGATTTTGGTCATGAAATTATATTTTTAACTAAACTTTTAATAGTTTAGATCAGCTGGTTATACTTTCTGTTAATACAAGGATTCTTGAGACAGATTTGTAAATGCTCAAATCTAATCATCTATCAAGGTGTCCACATGATCTAACATCATTTCTCTGTGTAAAATTTCATTTTACCACATGTAATGGTTTGGATTATCCAAATCATGCATGGAATCATGGGTTGAAGGGCTGAGATCATCTTCTTACTGTTCAATGGTATAAGATCTGTTTGGGCCCACTTTGATCATAATTTTGGGCAGAATTTTTCTCAAATAACTGCTCCTAATCATGGCAATTTTCAAGTATAAAATCCCTCAATTCGTAGATTCAAATTGACTTTTATAAGATTTAACAAATCTGATATCTATAAATAATAGTTTCCTCTCTTCACATCTAAAATTTTTCACCCAATTTAACAATCCAAATTGATCTCTACCCTTCATCCTTGCTTAATCTAGAAAGGAAGACATAAAATAAATAATAACTAACCTTGATGATGATGATTGATGGCTGAGATCATTTGATCAATGCCTCATCTTGTCCTCTATTCTCTCTCTCTATAGTCTACTCTCTACTTGATCTAAAATGTCTAGCTCTCCCCACTTATTAGCTCTAGAAATTTTGAGTAGCTGGCCACCTCAACCTTCCACCTCAATATGTTAATTTTTGTTTTAATTAATTATTTAATTACCTTAATTATTAGCAAGCTAAGTGTAGTCATGCGAATGAGAGAGTGTTGACTTTGGCTTTGCTTAGATCAATGGCCTATACATTGCTGGAATTTTTTTCTTTTTACAATTTGAGCCACCTTCTTGTTATTTATTTTACACACCCAAGTTGCTATAATTTGCAATTTTACACCTGATTTATCATAAAATATCAAAACACCCCTATTTTGCTTTGAAACCTTCCCAAATTGATAAAAATGACATACTCGAATATATTCTACATATTAATAATAAAATTTAAATATTTAAAACATATATTATCATTCAAAAATTTTAAAAATCGTTTATTATGTACGCATATTTGCAAAAATATAAATTTTCTTCCAAATTTAAAACAAGGGGTTTACAGAAAATATAGTGAGGGTGTATGAAGAAAGGGCAACGTACTGAAAACTAAAGGGGTGTAAGTGGGTGGGCCATGGGCTTGATTGTAGTGGTGGTCCTTAGGCCTAGGCATATAAATAGGCCAAGAACGGTGAAGTGGGGGCTTTTTGTTGCTGGTAATATTCTTAGAGTTGAATAGTATAGGAGTTGTCGGAGAAAAGATCCTCCAGAACCTGGATTCTATAGCTAGGATTTAGGATTGATTTGTAAATCAATTGCCAACTGTTTCTAATAACAACCATTGTTCTTTGCAACTTGATTGGAGTAGTCACCTAGATCCTATCACTTTTCTTTATCTTTGGCGCTGTTATTATAATTGATAGAGTTTAAACTAGACGTAACAACTTCACCATCTTCCTAAGCAATCATTTCTTCTAAAAAAAATAAAAAGGGACAAATTCCATGTATACCCATAAACTTTACCCGTAATTCTACTTATACCCATGAACTTTCAAAAATTCCTCTTATATTCGTAAATTTTTATCTTAATTTCACATACACTCACACTGTTGGAGATTTACTAAGTAGGTTGGTTGTTAGCCTCCCTTTAAAATGGCAAATATGCCAAAGCCCTAATACAATTTAAGGTTATTTTGCTTAAAGTTACAGGTTCTAATAAAATAATATACGATTTTACAGTTGTAGAATTGCTAAAAATTTATTATAATATGAATTTTTAGTTATAAAAGCATAATTAAGGATGGATATATGCGTCATTTTACAAAAGGCTAACAGATCCATAATGGCGTGAGTATAAGTGTAATTAGGATAAAAATTATAGGTAGGAGAGAAATTTTTAAAAGTTCATAGGTATAATTTGAATTAGGGATAAAATTCATGAGTCTATAAGAAATTTGCCCTCAAATAAATATGAAAATACCTTCATTAATTATCATCTAGAATTATTACTTGTCATCATAGCTCAAACAAGTGCCACTAGAGTTCTATTTGAATTCGATGATGCATTTTTGGATTTATTGGATTCCGAATTTTCTGAAAATAATATTGATGATTCTTGTATGGTACTAAGAATCCTTCTAATTTGTTTTAAATCAACTAAATAAAACTCATGTAAAAAAATAATGCCAGGTTGAAAATTTTAAAGCAGGCTAAAAATTTGAACTTATGCAATGCAAAAAGCTTAAAAAATTGTTGACATAATTACACGGATGTCAAAAAAACTACTGTAATATAAAAACATGCTAGAACCGATGCAACTAAACCTAAGCTAAAAGATTATCAATTTAAAGACATTATCACGTTTCAGCCTTCGAAAAATCTTCAACTTGCCCACACAATAAACGAAGAGTATAGGAAGACTATAAGAAGGCTATTACAAGTTTACGTCACAATACATAGTTTCAATATTCTAACAAGACAAAAAACACAGGTACAACTTAGATTAATTACCACAAACTGCTAAAATTTTAAAGAAATATGCATACAAGTGATAAATGGCGTGAAACTTGAGGTAAGAACTAGTCAATCAAGAATTACAACTTATTTTCTCATAGAAAGAAAGCAACGACGTTAAGGCCACCATAATTATCAAACCCACACATACAAGAAACTAAAAATTTTGAGCCAAAAAAAGTACAATAAGGCAAAAGCTAAACTTTATTGAGAGAGTATATATAAAAAATGCAAAAGGATTCGACTCATGTCTAAGTAAGATTATTAACCACAAAGTTACATAGCAGGCTTTGCCATAATAGTCTATAGTAGTATTCATACAGTGTATTCAACAAATTCTCACAACAAAGATATTTCCCTTTTTATTTTAATTTAAAAAATCTATAAGTTTACAATGCCCATGCCATATGTTATATGCTTAGTGCGTGATGTAAACCAAGTGTTTGTTATTAAGAGAACTATGATCACTAATTTAATTAAATTTACTAAAACACATTAAAACCAACACTATGTGGAAGATAATATAGAATAATGGTATCGAATCCATGGAGAGGTGATAAGGTTTGAATTGCTTAGAATTTCCTATGCTTTGAACAATATTAATGTGATTGTAATATAATATTTTATTTTAAGTATGCAGAACATTCAGATGCCATGCAAAGATTCTAGTTGGGTTGAAAGGTGTTCATAATTGGGCTAGGTTGGATTAGGTTGGGTTTTGGGGCAAATTTCTCTCTCTACAATAATACATGACGAAAGGTCAAAAAAATATATATAATAATAGTACACGACTTGTTGTTTTGAAATCACGCTAATGGATCATGATTATTTCAGAGACATAAGCATACACGAATTAACCCATCTAAAGCTGAGTTGGCATAATCCCACCAAACATGTTTTTTTGACGAGACTACGAGAGTGGCATTAAATAATTAATGAAACTAGTAAATTATAGATAGATAAATTGATAACTAAACTAGTAAATTAATTAATCAATTAAAAAATTGATAAATAAATCAACTAAATATAAACTGCTAAATAAATTAATAGATATATTAATAAAGAAATTAAAATTAATTTAATTTCATAAATTCATTGTCGAATTAATTAATAAATCATTTTCAATTCGCAAAAGAAGAGGCATAGATGGTTAATACATTTTACATAGGGTGTGTTTGAGAAGTGATAAAACTTTTTGAATGAAAAAGTTTTTCGTGTAAAAGTTATTAAATTAATGAATAATGATATGATATGACAGAGGCAATGATAAGAAGTAATGTGAATAAATAATTAGAAAGCAGGATAACTAGAAAGAGTAAAAAGTTTGAATAAATTGAAGAATTTTATTTAGTGGTCGAAAAAAAGGCACAGTCATTCATTGCGCTCAATAGTGTGTAAGAACACTTATGGATAATTGGTTTTGGTTTCATTTCAAATTGGAATGGAGATGAATCGGGAATGAGAGATAAATTATCATCACTAGTTATTATTGTGTCTCAGAAAAAATAATATAGTTAAAGTAATTTAAATTGGACGTAGAAAATGCATTCATGGGGAATGATTATGTCTTGGTTTCTTGTTGTCTTTAATTTTTCTATTTTTATATTATACAGAAATCTTGTTTGCAAACTAGCTTATTCTTTGAACAACATTAGTGTGAATGTAATATAATATTTTATTTTAAGTATGGGGAAAATTCAGATGCCATGCAAAGATTCTAGTTGGGTTGAAAGGTGCTCATAGTTAGGCTAGGTTAGATTGGATTTTTGTACCCACAGCCAATGTTTATTCCTGCTGAATTTTTGCTGCACGCCAGTGATTTTTTTGGCTGCTCCTCGTTCGTGATTCTTTCCGCATCCCGGGGGACTAACACGTGGGGCAAATTTCTCTCTCCACAGTAAGACATGACGCTTCAATTTGAAATCACGCGAATGGATATAATTATTTCGGGATATGACTAAATGCACCCAGGTGCGTTTCACTCAGTTTTTAATATTTTTTTTAAATTTTTTTACGCAGTTGTTAATGTGAGTATATTTAATATGTGTATTAATTTTTACCAATTTTTGAGACTTTTAGATAATTATTTTTAATTTTTTTAAAATAATAGCATTTTTATAATTAACGGACTATTTTAAAAAATTAAAATAAATTTTTAAAAATAGTAAAAATTAATACACATGTTAAGTACACATAGATTAGCAATTATATAAAAAAAATTTTAAAATATATATATAAAAAAAATTTGCGTCCAAAGCGCACCCAAGTTAACTGCACCCGAGTGCATTTAGGGTGTGTTTGTTTGAGATATAAACATGTCAACCAAAACTTTTCAATCTAAAACTTTTCACTCTCTATAACTACTCTATTTTTTAATTATTTTTTCACATTTTCCTATACAAACTACCATACTTTTCAATCATTTCTACACAGCTATCCATACAACTAACATATCTATTTTAACTTTATTCTCTTTACTCTTCATCATTACCCCTATTATATCACATCATTTTCTATCAATGTGACAACTTCTACCTTAAAAAATTTTCAGCAAAAGTTTTACCTCCAACCAAACACACCCTTAGTCACGTCCAAGAATAATTGTATTCATTGGAGTGATTTCAAAATGACACGTCATGCGTTAATGCAGAGGAAGAAATTTGCCCCACGACAAAATTCTCCGAAAGAATTACGACTCAATTATTTGAGTGACATAAGCTGACACGAACTGACACAGCCATCTTAGATATTTTGTACGAGTGACTTAACCCAATTTCTAACCCTAGGGGTGTGTTTGGTTGGAGGTAAAACTTTTTTATGAAAACTTTTCATAGTAGAAGTTGTTAAGTTGATAGAAAATGATATGATATGATAGGGATAATAATGAGGTGTAAAGAGAATAAAGTTAAAATAAATAGGGTAGTTGTATGGGTATTTGTGTGGAAATGATTGAAAAGTATGATTGTTTATATAGGAAAATGTGAAAAAATAATTAAAAAATAAGGTAGTTATAGAGAGTGAAAAGTTTTTGATCGAAAAGTTTTCATTGACATGTTTTGTGTGTAACCAAACACACCCCTACTATTTTGTACGATGATCACGAACTGACAAACCCATCTTAGATATTTTGTACGAGTGACGTAACCCAATTTCTAACCTATTTTGTACGATGATTGCTTATTGTGTGCGGTCGGGCTCCTTATTCACGTTTTTCGTCGAGTGAATTGTGGAACGCGTAAGATGGCTGCCTCGTTTTTTTTTTTTTTTTTTTTTTTTTTTTTTTTTTTTTAAGGAAAAAAAAACTACACGAAGTGCAATGGAATAACTTTTAATTTTAATTTTAATTTCATACCATACTCATTCTCTCAAAATTAATATTTGGTATTTTCAATCATCGTGAAGATATGAATGCTCTTAGAAATTAACAAAATAGGAAGTTAATAACAATTAATATTTAAAATTAGATAACATGTTAACAAAAACCGGGCATCTGAATTGATATATATGGGTTCCATTTTGTTAGAACTTCATTTATTTATATTTATTTAGTTAACATATTAAAAATTATTATGATCAGGAACTTAAGTGAGTGTTCAATCATAGTAATCTTTGTATCTTAATAAATGCATACAAATATAATAGGCAACATAGATTCATCAAAATTATGAAGAATTGCAAAAATGAAAAGATTTCACGTATAAAACTAGTTCTGCTATAACGAAATCCTATAGAATGAATAATTATTCAATACTTGGAGTGGATGTAGACACTTATGCGGTCTCTTTTTATTTTAATTTTTTAAAATCAAAATCATTTATCATGTTTACCGATATGAATTTATTTATTTTATAACTTCGAAAATCATATACCGGAAATGGGTTTCGATTTTTTTAAAAAGTATTTTCTAGCTAAAGACCTCTTGGAACTCTAAAGCTTTAATTTGCAGCTGAGGAGGCTGTTTGAAGTCAATGAATCTTATTATCTCAGTACTTTAATTTGTTAGTTTTCTTTAATAGTAACTTCATATAAATTTTCTATTTAATTTAATTACGCTTTTTATAAGTTTGAAACATTTATTACATACAAAAATTTTTTAAAAAAAATTATTATGTACACATATTTGTAAAAACATAAATTTTCTTCCAAATTTAAAACAGGGAGGTTTATCGCAGTATCCAACACAATTCCTGCAAAAGTTTATAATGCAAATGCCATATGTGATAAACTTATTGGTTATAGCCCTTATTTGCGGAGGACTACTTTTATTTTAATTTTTTTTTTACTTTACAAGTACCATTCTACACAAAATCCCATATTCAAATTTTTTAACGATATAATAGTTGCAAAAGCTATTAGGATGTGTTAGTTATAGATTAATATGCCCAATTTGAGGTAGAAAAAATAAAAATTGGAACTTTTCACGACTCATGGAAACTGGGCAGCCCCAAAAACATGGGTTAAATATAGGGGTTTTAGAGTATTTGACATAAACATTATTTATGGGTAAATTTTAAGATATTTGGAGAGTTGAAAATACAAAAAAAATAATTATGGAGGTATTATGCTAAGTTGTAGATAGGGTACGGGTGTTGGGATTTTATGCAAAAATTGTTGAATAGCTAATTTACATAGTATAAGAGTGGTTAAATAGGTTTTAATATGCCTAACATATATATTGAAGTTGGGCATTTAATTGATGGCAAAAAAAGTAAGTTGAGTAAATGTTCTTAAATGGTCTATGTAATTTTAAATATAAGATAAATAACATTATAATTAAAATAGAGATTTAAATGAGAATGTTTTCCTCATCAAAGGAGTCTCAAGGACTCTCTTAGAAAAAGAAAAGCTAACATTACCTTTTGAATTAATGTATCCTTAGACATTAAAATTAGGATGCAATACATGGTGATTTAAGTGAATGATTAGTCAAAATTGTTAATATTGATAAGAAAAGAAAAGGAAAAAGTAAAAAACACCGCTTGAGATTCTGAGGTAGGCAAGCTTTCCAAACTTAATGAATTGTCATGATAAGAATTTCTATCTCGCCATTTACTTTGAGAAAAAATATTTGCAACAAATGTTCATATTATGCTTTTATATATTTCATTAGAAAGATGTGCAAATTAAGTCATTTTCCACAGGTATTCTAATTAAATTTTATACAAACAATAAAATTCTTTGGGAATGGTCATTTCCCTATTTTCATCATTTATGTATATATATTTATGCTGTTAAAACATGCTTCCGAACTTGATTTCTGAAAATAAATCTTTTCTTTATGATTAGCCAAGCAAAATTATTTCATGACATAGGTGCATTTGACCATTTGTGTGAATGGAATCCATGCATGGAAATAAATGTAAGGTTTCACCAAGGTTATAATTGGACAGGTAGTCCATCCTTGACCTTGCCTAGTCAGTACGTCCGATGTATGGGTGGGTGATCACTTGATAAGTGTTACCTATCAAAGAGAAAATTATGTCATTGAATGATGCATGTTGTTATTGCATTTCATCCTCATGTATATATGATATTTCCATAGAGGTTTTCACAATTTTCTCTTTAAATGAAGCTTACTTATCGGGTTCTTTGAACTCACTATTTTCATTAAACAATTGCAGAATATTACAAATTTAAGAGCTATGGAGACTTCACGGGAAAGATGAGCAATGATTCTATGAGCTCTTGTATGTACTAGAATTTTATTTGAAATCTCTGAAGTCTATTTTTTTATATTGGTGTGATTTGTATGTATATATGTGGTTTTGTGTATAGCATGGAAGGCATTTGAAGTATTATTTTTTTTATTATTGTATGGATATATGTATTGTGTGTTGGAGGAATAATTGGAATATGAGGGAATATGATGAATTTGTGAAGAAAAGGGAGTGATTGTGTTTATGAAGAAGTGAAATAGGTTATTTCTTAATGTAAAGGGTTATGCGGTGAATGTTTATATTTAAGGAACATCCTAGTTATAGACAAGATGTTGGGAAATTTAGACCATTTTTATTCACTATTTGGTGCATAAATGCAAACTAGGTTATGGACTTCACCACTTTTAAAAAGATTCCTTCCATGAAATCTTATGACAAGCTCAGCTAATAGAGTTGTCGTAGATGAGGCGCTATAGTAAGAAAACAGCAATTTTTAGGACAAATGCAAAACAACAGCTCTAGTAATACATTAGTTGTTTGTGGTATGGGACAAATTCAATGTGAGATGAAATTTTAGCCAAACATCATTCTGAACAGAGTATTACACTCAAATTTCACATAATTTGACTCCTTAAAATATCACTATTTTCAAAAAAAATTCATGTTGCTCAAGAATTCATTCACTACAACAGGCTAGAATTCTACAAAAGCATGCAAATGCTCCCATATAACATGCTAATTTCATAGTTCTATTTAAAATAATTTTGATAATGATAAAATAACTATACAACTAAATCTTCTACATTGAATATAATAATTAAAACAATGTAGGATATTAGAATTTGCATACTAATATTTCCATATGGCATACTAACTTCTAATTCAGTTTTAATAAATTCTTATAAGGATAGTGCAAATTGTAAACAAAAATATGAAATTAAATTGTTAATGAGCATGTATTCTTTTGTTGTATGTAAACAAAATTTTTTAAATTAAATAAACATAAAATATGAAATATATTATGAATGAAATTGTGTTGGTTTACTGGATATAATATTAAATGGCATAGGGTGGGGGCATGAATATATTTGTCAAAATATATTGGAATGTAAATGAGCCTCACATATATAAGAATGTTAAAATATTTCATGCGATCATTTATTCATATAAATAACAGCCTTTAGCCAGTTTAGATCTTGTAAACAATTTTTTCAATGATGAAATATCGATATAACTAGATCCAATATATAGAATTCATTCAATAAAATAGTGTATGTCCAATAATTATCATACTAATGTTTCTATATAACATGCTAACTTCATACGTCTATTTGTATAAGGATAAGATAAATATAGAAATGGATGTAAATTATAAATTGAAATTATCAATGAAAATGCACCCTTTTATTATACACAACATTAATTGATGCAAAATTGAAAACTAGCCTATACCATTTATTAAATAGCGTAGCTTCTAGAATTAGCTTACTAATGTTTTCATATAACTTACTAACTTTATAAGTCTGTTTTAAATAATTTTTATAAGGATAAGACAAAATAAGCACACATATGGATGTACGATAAAAAATTAATTTATCAACAAAAAATGCACTCTTTTGATTTTTTTTGAAATTTTATTTACATTTCATTATATTAAAAATTACATCCATTAGGACAAGAAATTTTAGTTTAAATATTTCCAATAATTTCAACTGTGCATTCTTTCAGTTGATAGATATTAAAAATAGTAGTGTGGAAAGGTATAATTATGATTAAAAATTATTTGAATTTCATTCGCACTTCGATCATTTTATAAATGTAAAACTTTTTAAATTTTTCCAATTTGCAGGAGGCATGAATACTACCTTCCTTCTTTCTTTTTAAAAGGCCGTGATTATACATGGAAAATTTGCTGCATAACGTCAGTGATGCTGGAAAACCATTTGAAATATATGTATACACAGACCTAATATTCTCATCGCCGTTCAATTCGCAGTAGCTGTAAATGATGTCCGCCAAGAAGTTGATGAGGAGGAGGACCAAATATATATAATTGCATATAAAATTACCATTTCAAGCATACATAATATTCTCATCTCTGTTCAATTTGGAGTAGCTGTGATGTCCGCGAAGAGCTTGATGAAGGGGAGGATCAGGTGCCCCTGCCTCTCCTTCTACTCTTTCTGCAGCCTGTGCAGCCTGTGTTGATGATCCTCACCAATAGTGATATTATTATTATAGCAGCGGCGGCGGCTGCTGCTGCTGCTGCCTCTGCTTCTCCTTCTTCTTCATTATTGGTGGCTGTGCATTTCATATATATTCTGAGACTCGCTGTTGGACGTGGGGAACGGCAACCGTCTCCCAAAGAGCCTATTAAACGTGTTAATAAAACGTGCTTCTGCTTGAAGCTAAGCAAATTAAACGTGTTGGCCCATAGCCGCCCTAATTTTCTTTTCATTCTTTTGGTAACTTCTTAAATGCACCCGGGTGCACATAGCTTTGGTGTAGCCGGGTATATTTTACCTTTTTTTAGTTTTTGAAAATTTTTTATACAATTATTAATTTAGATATGTTTAATATGCATATCAATTTTACTATTTTTTGAAATTTATAGATATTTTTTGGATTTTTTAAAATCAATGCCATTAATTTTAAAAATCCAAGAAAATATCTACATATCTTCAAAAATGGTAAAAATTTATACACATGTTAAATACAACAATATTAATAGTTGCATAAAAAATTTTGAAAAAAATGTAAAAAGTAGGTTTTCACACCTAGGTGTACCGAAGTTAAGTGCACTCCTGTGACCTAGATCAAATCTTTTTTGGGGTTCTAACAATAGAAATTTGTGTCTTTATCCATGGCCAACTAACCAGCGAAGTTACATGTCATCATTCATAAGCATTTTTTTTATTGCTAACACAGTAATTTAAATTCGAGATTTTTGCAAATATGTCTGCAACATTTAACTAATATTGCATCCGTGTTCCTGCTAATATTACAAACGTGCCCAAAAAATTTGTTTAAAATAATTTTGAAAATGATAAAATAACTATAGAACTAAATCTTCTACATGGAATCTAATAATTAACACAACGTAGGATTTTAGAATTTGCATACTAGTATTTCTACATGGCATACTAACTTCTAATTATGTTTTAATTAATTCTTATATGGATAGCGCAAATTGTAAACAAAAATATTAAATTAAATTGTAAATAAGCATGTATTCTTTTGTTGTATGTAAACAAAAAAATTTTAATTCAATAAACATAAAATATGAAATATATTATAAACGAAATTGTGCTGTTTTATTGGATATAATATTGAATGACATAGGGTGGGGGGGTATGAATATATTTGTCAAAATATATTGGAATGTAAATGAGCCTCACATATATTAGAATGTTAAAATATTTCATGCGATCATTTATTCATATAAATAACAGCCTTTAGCCAGTTTAGATCTTGTAAACAATTTTTTCAATGATGAAATATCGATATAACTAGATCCAATATATAGAATTCATTCAATAAAATAGTGTATGTCCAATAATTATCATACTAATGTTTCTATATAACATGCTAACTTCATACGTCTATTTGTATAAGGATAAGATAAATATAGAAATGGATGTAAATTATAAATTTAAATTATCAATGAAAATGCACCCTTTTATTATACACAACATTAATTGATGCAAAATTGAAAACTAGCCTATACCATTTATTAAATAGCGTAGCTTCTAGAATTAGCTTACTAATGTTTTCATATAACTTACTAACTTTATAAGTCTGTTTTATATAATTTTTATAAGGATAAGACAAAATAAGCACACATATGGATGTACGATAAAAAATTAATTTATCAACAAAAAATGCACTCTTTCGATTTTTTTTTGAAATTTTATTTACATTTCATTATATTAAAAATTACATCCATTAGGACAAGAAATTTTAGTTTAAATATTTCCAATAATTTCAACTGTGCATTCTTTCAGTTGATAGATATTAAAAATAGTAGTGTGGAAAGGTATAATTATGATTAAAAATTATTTGAATTTCATTCGCACTTTTGATCATTTTATAAATTTTAAAATTTCTAAATTTTTCCAATTTGCAGGAGGCATGAATACTACCTTCCTTCTTTGCTGCTGCTGCTGCAGCCGCCTCTGCTTCTCCTTCTTCTTCTTCATCGGTGTCTGTGCATTTCATATATTTTAGTTTAAATCCGGGAATAATTGGAATAAAACGTGCTTCCACTTGCAGAGAAGCAGATTAAACGTGTCAGCTCATAGCCGCCCTAATAGTGTACAATATTCCCTGAAAATCTCTATAAATACCCAGCTCCTGCACTCCCTAATGCACCCAACACCACAAGAAATATGGCTTTTACCGTCCTCAAACCTTCCATCGTTTTTTGCCTCCTCATCCTCCTCCTCCTCCTTCACTCTCCAACATCCTGCAAGGCCGATAACCTCGTCCTCCACTCCCCATCAAACTGCACGGCCAATAACATCTTGTATTCCGACGAAACTCTCTACTCTGTGCCGCACGAGCAATACCTCGAATACGAGAGCTATAGGCTGGTAATGCGAAACAATTGCGATCTGGTTTTATATGACAATGAGACGATCGTGTGGTCGTCGGAGTCTGAAAGAGATAGTGACTGCTATTGTACTTTGCACACTAATGGTAGCCTCATCATCCATAGGCCCTATGGAGAAGGCATCTGGCATACCAGCCCTGCAGGTGTGGAATCACACTACGTCCTGATTCTTCAAAAGGATCGGAATGTGGTGATCTACGGCCCTGCCATCTGGGCTACCGGCACAAATGAGACAACAGAAATGGCCGTCGCGAATAACATTGGAGGAGCTCCAAAGCTGGAGTCTGCAGCCGGTGCAGCAGTCCTTCACTCCCCAACATCCTGCAAGGCCGATAGCATCTTGTATTCTGGTGAAACTCTCATGTCCGGGGAGTATCTCCAATACGGCGAGAACTATAGGCTAGTGATGCAAAGCGATTGCGATCTGGTTTTATATGACAATAGCGTTGCCAAGTGGATGTCAAACACTGCAGATCGTAGTCAAAACTGCAGTTGCACTTTGAGGAATGATGGTAACCTCGTCATCCTCAATCCAGATGGAAGTATCATCTGGAGTAGCAACAGTACTAGTGTTGCAGGACACTACGTGTTGATTCTCCAAGACGATCGGAATGTGGTGATTTACGGCCCTAACATCTGGGCCACCAACACAAATGTCCCTCACGCACCGGCAGTGGCGGTCGCGAATAACATCGGAGGAAGAAACGCCAAAATTTGGGCTCCAAAGCTAGCGTCTGTAGTCGGTGCAGCCGTTAACTAATTAGCGCTAGCTGAGCTAGAGCTAGCTTTATCTATAGTTTGCTTGTGCTTACTTTTGAGTGTGTGTTGTTTGCTTGTGTTTGCTTTTGAGTGTGTACAGTCTGATCTCCACTCCACTATTAGTCTACTACTCAAGGAATGGACTTAGGTCTTTAGATCTTTTCCTTTCCCACCTGTGGGTGGATAGATCTTAATAAGATTCACACTCACTATCCCTTCAACTTTTTTTTTTTTTTTTTTTTTTTTGCATTTGTTTGATCATCAATAGCTCAAAGTGTGGGTTCTTAAATCCTAAAAAACATCCATCATGCATTTAAGAACATTAGAGAAATGATTATAGAAAATGATGGCTAGAAAAAAGTATTAATAAACATATGATAAATATACTGAGAACTAGCTTAATTAGGTTATATATTCATTTTGAAAGTTTGTCGTTAAATGTTCTTCACTCTCAAATCATTTTTAAATTCTAGAATATATAAGCTTTTCCATAAAAACGGCATAAAATCAAATCACAGGGGCATTTCATATCAATTATTAAGAACTAATATTTATAGTAAAAGCAGGTGCAGCTTGGTTGGAGAATGTCTTAGCTCGTATCTAGGTGCTCAAAATTTCAACCCTCGCTAAAAGCGTTGGGAGCATTTGATGAGCTACTAAAACCAATAAAATGTCAGAAATAAGATCTAATAACAAACAAGTGGATCACTCAAAATAATTAGAATTCATCTAACATATTCGTGCCTTATGGGACCCCAGGAATACTACTATTTCTCGTTTGGACTCATAAGCTGAGCTACTCGTATACATGCGGGATATAATTGCATATCTTGAAAAGTTAAAAAGAAAGTTTTTAAATAGGTTTTTTTCGCCCCCAAATAACAAAAGCATGTCTTTTAATTAAAAGAAATCAATTTAGAAGATGAATCTATTTATCATTCAATGGCATGGATATGCATGAATCAGGTGCAAGAGTTTTCCCTATACATGCAAATCAAGCTATTCCAAGGGACAAGAGAATTGATAAGAAGGAGGATTGAAAATAATGCAGCCAAAAAGTTCTTTTCGAAAACCAGTTATGTGGTGTCCATGGTAGCAATGGTTTCATCAATAACTTTCTTAGTGCCCCAATTTGGGTGTATATGTACACCGCTACCACCCAATTTATTGATCTCCTCACAACAGAATAGGATCAGCTTAAGGTACATTAATTAAGGCATGCATGCATGCATCAACCATGTTGACGCGCTATGAATTATGAACATGTTAAACCATGTTATTGTTAACTTTTTTTAGGATGAGATTAGGCCAGGTTACATTAGTCTAAGACTAAGATGCTTAATTTTAAATATACCTACGATATCTGCCCTTCATTACAAATAAACATACGAAATTTGAAATCTTTCATATATACCCGCCCGTGGAGTATATTATTATTTCAAATATACCCAAAATCAAGTATCCCTTCAATTAGTCTGGTTTTGCATTTTAAATGACCATTTTAACACTGAATGGAAATGATATTTTTCACTTTGTAACTTTCATAATCATCCAATGGAAGCAGAAGCTTTAGAGGTTTCGTTCGAAGAAATTTTGCTAATGGACCTATAATAAAATTTTACTTATGATTCTAAATCTCATAGGGTTATTTTTGTCATTGTAAATTAACATTAACAGTCATCGTACAAACTGTCCAAATTTTGGGTATATTTAAAATTTTGAAAATTAGAAGTTTGAATGGTATTCTTAGCGGGTATGCATAAAATTTTAAAACTTAATGGGTATGTTTGTAATTTAAAGGAAAATATTGTAGGAATATCTGAAATTAACTCCTTTTTAATCAATTAATTTTATTTATTATTTATTTAGGTTTCCGCAACTCGAATAAGCCATGCTGCAGCCTAGGACAGACCTGGCCAAGCTTGACATGCACAGTATCAAGCCTGCGCTACGTGTTCTAGGACGAGTATCACCTAATTGACAGAGCTAACCCCATCATTGTAGAGGAGCTCATCTCAAACCTCGAACGGAAAATGAACGCTCAACCCCACTTGCGCCCCTAACAAAATTACAACTTATTTTCTAATGCTAATTATATATAACTATGAGTGACTTTTCATATCATATAAATATTCGCGAAGAGGAATATGATGCATGGCTTGTATCGATTTTTTTTCTTTTTGAAAAAAATGGAGAACCCAAGGGCGTTCAGATTGCACCCAGCTTTCCTGCACTACAAGAAAACTCAACTATTGCAATGGACATTTTCGTTGCAATTGGTGAAAAAATCATTGCAATAAGATCAATTGAAACGAAAAATGTTCAATGCACGTTCATTCCAACATGGCTGTTGCTATTTGTATTTCGGATCAAACGTGTGTTTCGTTGCAATTGATTATATATTAGCAACGAAAAGTTACATTCTAATAAGCATGAAATTGCAACGAGTTTTTTCATTGCAAATTCCATCCCATTAGCAACAACAAATTACGTTCCAATTAGCCTGAATTTCGTTGCAATTTTGCAGCAAATTAACCGTGGTTAATACAGTACCATGACTCAATTTGCAACAAAAAAATTTTGTTGCAATTACTTTATCGCAACTTGCAAAGTAACCATGGTCAAATACATTACTAATGAATACATTTGTTGTGATAAATCATGAATTTCGTTGCAATTGCCTTTTCAATTCATTGAAAATGAATAATATTTTAATTATTTCCTTTTAAGAACCATATTATTATTATATTTAATTTTGCTTTTATGTCTATAATAATGCACTTATATGGCAAATAATATGTTAATAAAAAATAAACAAAGCACATATCTATACCTTGAAATATTACAATATTGTCCAAATGGTAGATAGGTTGTCTTCAGTTTAAATTGTACAACCTAAATCCAAAAAAAAGATACAAGGCAAAAAAAAAAAAAAAAACCTTTTGCATTAAGCTCTTCAAAAAAAAAACCCATTACATAATATAATAAACTCAATTTTCTAAATTTCTCATTGTTACACATAAAGTTTCAAATTCAAACATTCTCTTCTTATATTGCATAGTCTTTCAGTAGCAATTGATAGAAATAATAAAACGACACCCTCAAATACAATAGCCAAGTGCAGAAATCATGGAAAGAATAAAAGGTCCACAAATTGTGCAACAATGGAAGTTGAAATGAGAATGATTGGTAGTAAATTTACAAAACTTAGAAATATTCATGCTCAATTGTAACAACACATTATCAAAACCTCACGCATTTTTAGAAATTAACAGATTTATTACAATTGAATGACTTTGATTGGCTAATAGAAGACTTCTAATAGATGATAATGTGAATTCAAGTTGAACACAACAAACCAAATAGTAGAAAGGAGACGTGCAACCTTGATTCAGTTGATAGAACTAATAAGCATTCTGGCCCAACCATCAAAACATGGTTCTTCCACAATCTCAGAAAAAATATCTGCAATAACTCTCGTCTTTGACCATTCTGGCCCAATATTCTACCCAATTTGAAAGTAAATCCACAAAATAGATTCGGGTACGGCAAATCAAGGAGAAAATTGCTTTAAAAATCTCATGACAGATAAAAACAAGCAATCGAGGTGTAAAATTAGAGATTCAGTTACCTCACAGAGAGAGTTTACTTCAGATTTATTTTTCACAAAAACATTTCTAACAAGGTTGGCACTAGGGGGAGACAGATAATACATTCCTGATTCCTCATTTCATTTGGTAATTGCTCTACAGCCAGTATTGTCCTTAAGGAGTTGGATATATAAAATAAAAAAAACTTCATCCCTTGATAAATTCCCATGGCAAAGGCCCTCAATATGCATATATTGATTCACATACGGAGAACAAAAATGTTAATAGATAAACGAAAGGATAACCAAATATTCAAAAGAGTATTGCCAAGAAGAAAAGTTTAACTTTTGATAGATGTCATACAAATCCATTGTTGACCAAAAAATTCTCATAATATAAGTATTAACAAGTAGAAAAGTTTATCTTTTGATGGATGTCACGCAAATCCACTGATGACAAGGTCAATTTGATATTTGGTAGGAAAAGCTAAATGGAGAGGATCAAACCATGAGCACCATCACAAAGCTTTGAATTGCTGCATATATACAAATGTTGGTCTGTGGGTAACACTTGAGCTATTTGTTAATTTCTAGGTTGGAAAAAATAGGGTGCTAATTCCTTGTATCAATTTCACAAAGTTCAACCGATTGTACCCCATGAAATAAGAAAAACAACCTAAACCCATCTGGCAATAATGATAACGAATCTGACTTTCTATTGTGGTAGATCTAAAGCTCGATTAACAAAATAAACTGTAGGATGTCTGAATGAAAAGAATTGTACTCAGTAGAAACATGTTTGAGAAGCCAGCCTGGCTTGAAAGACACCTGGGTTAAAGCACCTACACCTTAGGTGAACCAACTATCAAATGCATAAGATTGTCCAAATACAAACACTATGGTGAACCAACTAACTGCTCTATATTTCAAAAATTTGCAAACCAAGAAGAAGTCAATTTTGGATGAAGATATGAGCCATTATTAAGAATGATCATGATGAGAGCATGAAGGGCAATAAGTCGAACATCCATACAAAAGCCAAAAACATAAAACCAAACTAATATAATCGTCGTTTAACGCAATTGAAAGTATAAACAGCAGATATTAAATAAATTGCAAAGGAACATCTAATCAAGAGCAAAAATGACAGTAAAGAAAAACAAATAGCATAATCTTACTTTATACTTTAAGGTTACATTTGATGTAACAATTGAAATTAACATGTCAATCAATCTACTCAAAATATTCAAACGCAAACTATAAATAAGTGGAAAGAAAACTTTGAAACATATTGTTATGGCATTAAAATAATCTGAATAAGTATGAAATATATGCTAACCTTCCGAGTATAGCCCTTGTATACTTGCAGAAGTTCCCTTTAGAACTGTCGTAGGCACAGATGAATACAAGTCAATGAAAAAGATGGACACCCGAGGTATTTAGCTTTCTTCCCTTGTTAATATGAGGGAATGCACCTACCAATCCAAATGTCAAATGTGCAGACAGTTCGAGCAACACTCCCGACAAATATTTTTTAAGCATATAGATATGATAATATCGGGCAATGTGTTTATTATCTGCGTACATACAGATTGTTGGGAACAGAAGAATTTGATAAATGAGAAATCTCAAGTATTGATTGTTGCATTATATACAATGTGTCTATTTATATGCTCTGCAATCTTTTAGTTATATAATTGAATCTTTGACAGAAAAATCATCAAATATAATAATTATTGTTATACTTTAATCAGCGATCAGATACTAATTACTAAACAAGCTATTAATTAACGTATTCCAAAAAGTTAGTAATTAACGTATTCTTTCTCCAATTAATGGTTCAGAAATTTATTCAATCACATTTGACGCAATGCTTAGGTAATTTGATTGGGATATAGAAGATCGATTTGTTTGTCCAAGTAATCACTATCATTTCATGTACATGCACAGGACTCAGACCATTATTTGATTCCTTCATTTGCATGTTGCAGACCCGTTTGGAGGCTATAAAATCAAAAAGATCAATACGAGCTTTGCAACCAAAAAGCAGCCGTAAAATATCAGTAATTGTTGAGATAAGATGGTTTGCCCAACAGCGGGGCGTAGTCACGTTCATGGCGTTGACGGCTAGCACCAAGATACAAGCCTTTATCTCTCATCTTGATTCTTTCCTAGGGACTAGTCCGACATTGATGGCGGTAATGGTTGCTGGTGATGAATGGTGGCAGCGGTATGGAGGCATATGTGAGATGGATTTGTGCGTTGGGAAGAAGAAGAAGAAGAAGAACTAAGGGGTATTTTCGACATTTTAAAAGAGTTAACAGTATTTTTTTGCCACCGTAAGCCATGAGGGTTTGGAATGCAAAAGTACAAACTTCACGGAATCTAATATGTTAATATGCAAACTTCAAAATTCAAAATACTAATACGTAAATTTAAAAAGTTTATGATGCAAATTTTACTCATCCAAAAGCTTTAACACTTGCGCATCCCTTCTTTAACCTCCATGTCTACATATTTTCTCTTTATTCACATCTATGATCTTGAACCCCTTTTCTACATTATTTATCTTTTTATTTGCATGTTTAATTTCTGCGTCTAACTCGCATCATATTTAACTAACTAACCCTCTAATTAGCATTACATATTTAATTTTTAGTGTTACATTTACATGTTTAATTTTTTGTACGTGCACCATATGTACTTTTCTACTCTCGCATGTGTACATTTGCTTTTGTAATACCCCACCCCTTGAGATGTCATGAATATGGTCTACTAAGTCAAAGCTGAAAATAAGATAGAAATTAAATACCAAGATGCAAAACCATATAAATTTAATTAATACATCTCAACTCTACTTCACATAGAGTCATTATACATAAACATGGTCTATTATGTCAAAGCTGAGAATACCGTGATGCATAAAATCTCTCGAGATGAAAATAGATACCAATATGCAAAATCATATAAACCTTAATTAATACATCTCACGTCTACTCCTCATAGAGTCATTATACATATTGGTTTTCATTATCAATACAAATAATCATTATAAGAAAAATTCAACAACTCTAAACTTTTTTGTCCTTTACTCTGTTAGTTTCACCTTTTTTCATGTTGACGGTGGTTTTAATTTAGCATTATATTCCTATTTTTCCACTGAAAACAAAATTATATGAACTAGAAGGTCAATAAATAAATAGTTTTTTTTTCAAGCTCATTTTTTAAAATAAATAGCATCTATGTTGTCTTTGTGCACAACAAACTCTAATCAAAACTTTTTCTTTTTCTTTTTTTATAAACTTGTTAATCTAGATGTATCTAATATATTAATGAAGTTTTGATCTTGCTTATATGAAACTCATTTTCTATGTAACCCCCTTCGTTTTTAAAATCTTGATTATTGATTGAAAATTCATTTCATCTATTGTGTTTAACATCATTTCTAATATCTTGAAATTCCTTTTATTTGTCCAATATCATTGTGGATGGGCCTCATTGAAAATCAACGTAAAAAAAATTTAATATTAAATATCAATTTTAAAGTTGTATATTCAACATCTAAACCGTCGAAAATATCATTTATAAGTAGATAAATTATCCCATAAAGTATTATTATATTCTAATACATGTTTAAATGGATCTAAGCATTTTTCATAATTTACCCATGAAAAACACTATTTTTCAACAAATGTGGGCTATAAGTATACTTAGTTGAGATGAAACTTAATCTCCTAAAAAAAATTAGTGTTAAATACAACGAATGAATTAGATTTTACATCAATAATCAAAATCTTAAAATTCGAAGTTGTATCATTTTTGGAGATATATATTTTTTAGATTTTTAAACATACAGGTATTTTAGTTATTTTTAATGATAAAAATTACAAACATGACCAAAAAAATATACACATCTCTATAAATAGTAATATATATGTTAAATATACCTAGATTAACAATTTTATACAGAAAAGTAAAAAAGAAAGTTTTTAAAAAGATTTTTTTTTAGCATAGGCTAACAGAAGCATGTCTTTTAGTTAAAAAGGCAACCAAGTAATTTAGAAGACATATTCATATGGATTATGATCTTGTTAAGCCATGTTATGTTTTTTTTTTGGATGAGATTAGTTTAGCTTATGTTAGTCTAAGACTAAAAGTTATTTTTTAAAGAATTATCTCTCAATGCATCTTGTTGCACTAAAATTTTAATGCGTCAGGGTGCAAAATTCTTTTTTAAAATATTTTTCGAAAATCTTTTTTATCAAACTATTAATCTAAGTGTTTTTAATCTACAAAATCAAATTTTGCCATTTTTTAATATGTGTACATATATTGTTTTGATTTTTTAAAATAAGGGAGCTTCTAATCATTTTTAAATTACTAAAATACCCTTGTTTTTTAAAAAAAAAATATTTATACATTTCCAAAAACGGTAAAACAATACAAAGTTAAAACACCTAAGTTAACAGTTTTATAAAAAAAAATTCAAAAAAAATTTTATACCTGAATGCATGAGGATGCATTAAAATATTAATGGGCTCTGCCTCTATGTAATAGAAGCGGAGCCATATAAATCTTTCAAATTTTAAGATTTTAATCCTTGACGAAAAATTTAATCCATTCATTGTATTTAATATTATTTTTTATGTATGAGACCAATTTTCATCCCGATAAAGTATTTTTGTGGGCTACATATATTAAAAAAGATATATTCATATGTAAATTATAAAAACACTTAAATTCATTTACACATGTATTAGAATGTAATAATATTTCATAAAATTATTTATTCACATAGAAATGATATTTTATACAATTTAGAAGTTGTAAATACTACTTTAAAGTTGATATTTTAGCATTAAACTATTTTATTACGTTAATTTTACGAATTTATAGATGGGACCCATATACAATGAAACTAAACAAATAAAAGAATTTTCATGATAATAGAAGTGATGTTAGATATAATGAATGAAGTGAATTTTTCATAAACCATAAAGATTTTAAATATAAAAAAGTTTACATAGAAAATGGGTTCCATGGAAGCGGGACCGTTTTTAAATTTTTTTAAAGTTTTCATGAAAATACTTTTCCAAGTGCATTTTTATTAGTATTGTATAATATGACCTTTGATATTGCAATTAAACTTATTCATTGTGGAGACAACAAGCTCTTGTTTATACTCACGGGATTACTAAGCTTCCACCATTGGCCGAGAGACTCAAATGCATGTGGATCGCTTATGAGGTGGCATGCTTTACTAACTGAGCTGACTTCAAATTTTAATCTAATTATGGAGCTTCATGCTTACACATAATTTTTAAGTCTAAATCATTTATCATGTATAATACATTTTAGGTATGTTTGGAAAGTGATAAAATTTTTGAAAGCTATATAGAAGTCTTTAAAATAAAAAAATGATGTGACATGACGGGAGCAACGTAAGAAATAAAGAAAATAAAATTAAAATAGATGAATTAGTTATATGAGTAGTTATGTAAAAATAGTTAAAAAGTAAAATAGTTTATATAAGAAGATGTTAAAAAATAAGATAACTGTGGAAAATAAAGCATATAACACATAAATTCAAATAATGGGCTATGGGTTTCGCTATAATATTGTTTGTCCTAGCCTAATAGCTTAGCCCTACAATTTTAAAATGTATCATATCATATTTTACCTGAGATCCATTCATAAATTCATGGGTACTCTTATCTCCTTTTCAACGTGGGATCAATGTTATTAAAACCGGACCGGACCGGACCGGTCCCATGTCCGGTTTGATCCACTACGGTTCGGTTCAATAGCAAAAAACCGCCCGAACCGGTAAACCGGAAGACAAACCGGAATACCGGTTCAACCGGGTTCGACCGGTCGAATAATAAACTAATAATAAATAAATATATTAAAAAAATCGAACGGAAGGACCGATCGATCGAACAGCCGACGCCCTCTTTCAGTCTTTCTTCCCCCTGCTTAGAAAGTGGAAACCCTAGCCGCTGCGGCGCTGCCTTGCCCGTGCGCCTGCCGGCTGTCCTCGTCGCCGTCCGTGTCCGCAGCATCGTCTTCCTCGCAGCCATCCGCCGCCTCATCAGCCATCGTCTGTGTCCGTGTCCTCGCCGCCTCATCAGCTGATTCAGCCATCGCCCTTGTCCGTGTCCTCGCTGCCTCATCAGCCATCGTCGCCTCATCAGCCATCGTCTGTGTCCTCGCTGCCTCATCAGCCATCGTCTTCCTCGCCGGGGCTGCACACGCTGCCGCCAGCGCTGCCACCCATCCCCATTGTCGTCGACTCGTTAGCCACTGTCCACCGTCCACCCTCGTCGTCGACTCGTCAGGCACGCATTGCCGCACGCCGCACGCACCATCCCCATCGTCTTCCTCGCCGAGCAGTCCGCCACGCCGTCTCTGCCGCTGGTCGCCTCTCTGGTCGCTCCGGTCACCGAATCGCCATCGCCGTCGCGCCGTCGCGCCATCGCACCGTCGCTGTCTCTCCGGTCAGCAGTGAAACTGCAAAAAAGCATATTCAAATTTCTAATTTTCAATGCTTTAATGTTTAATATTGATTTAACAAATTTTAAAATGTTTAGTATTCTGTATTCTTAGTTTTAAAAAATTAAAAGACAAAAAATCAAAATAAAAATATAAAATACCAAATATATTTTAAAAATCACCAGATTTCACAATCCATGATATTTTAGACATTGCAAATATAACTTATAAATATATATACATATTAAATAATTTTATTAAATTAATTTTACACTTTGTTATTCTTTGTATTTACATTTTAACCTAAGTACATATTGCAATCCTAGCTCAAGGTGTAAATTTAATAATATTGCTAACAAATTAACAAATTAACTATAGTTAATAAAATATTATAATAGTTAATAAAGTATTATAATTAATTAAATTATATCGCATCTTGCGTAAATAACTAAATATTCAGGCACTATTTCAATTAACTGTATGGTTGATGCACTCTTGCGTGATTTGAAGAAAAAATGTCAAATGACAAATGATAAATATGAATAGTTGATTATAAGGAATATACTTCTAATTATATAGAATGGTTGATTATAAATATTGAAAAAATAAGAGACTCTTTTTGAAGGTGTTAGCCACTTAGCATTGATTTATTGTATTTATGAGCTTCACTTATAACACTTATAGCATTGATTTGTGAAATTCATCACATGATTTACATGTTATTGTTGATTGTTTATAGAAAATTGAAGCCTTTCCTTTTAATATTTGTAATGATGTAAATGGTGAATTTTCAGACAAGAATGTGTGTTTGAATGTTTGTAGACTTTTAAAATTTTTTGTTTGGTGGGAATGATGTGTTGTTAGACTTTTAAAATGTTATATTTGGTTGAAATGAAGTATTTATATATTTTTAAAATCTATGTTTGATGAGAATGATGCATTTAATGGTTTATAAACTTCTAAATTTTCATTTTTTGCTAAACATAAGAGATATTCTTAATTTTCATATTATTATAGGTTATTTAATTATTCAAATTTTCAACACTTACTGATTTGTTTTATTTCTTATTTTTTCAGGTATGTTTATAGCAATTCATCAAGGTACCGAGATAAAGAGGAAGAATTCTAGAACCAACAACCAAGCAACAACGGTCATAGCTTATTATAAGTTTAAATCTTTCAGGTCAGTTAATGTAGTTAATTTTTTAAAACTCACTATTAATTTTTTTCCTGCATGTTTTGTTCTTATATTGTGGTCCTTAAAATCCAACATATATATTTAAGATTTATAAAAATATAAGTTTATCAATATATTTATTTAAAATTTAAAAAATTTTAATATTTATGATGTCATAAATATGTCATGCTGACGTCACCGGTTCGAACCAGACCAGTTACTTTACCGATTCAATCACCGGTTCGGTTCTGACAACATTGCGTGGGATTTGATTTTAAGTTATTCCAAATAATTTTAATTGAAAGGTTTTAAAGTGAAATAAACAAACTTTTTATTTTATCATGTTATCAAAAATAACTTTTATTAGAATCTTATAAAAAATAATGTCTTTAGATAAAATGATATAATTTTATTCATTCCATTTTGTGACTTTTATTATCATCTGAGGGAGCTTTAGAGATTTTGTCCGTTCATTTCAAGTGCATTTAGCTTATATGCCAACTTTTAATATTTTTTTTATAGCCCATATAATTTTTTAATTTCAAAAACTAACATTTTTGGATAAAACGACTTAAATACCCCAATAATATTATTTTTGAACGTAAAAATAAAGATATTCAAAAACTATAATTTTGATATATAAGTCAAATACACTTGAAAGATATTTTCATGAAAAATTAATTTTTTAAAAAAAAAGTAAACCTTTAATTCAGGACCAACATAAGCTTAAGTTAACCCACGCCATAATGATGTCTTTTTACAAACTATAAGAACGTTAAAATAAGAAAATCAAAATTTTATCGTAGGGGTAGTAAATGGAAATCGTTGAATATGTAGGTGCGTGCGGGTGAAGCAAAAAGTCCAACAAATATCAGCACAATCTATTACGAATTTGATCCATTTGTTGTTTTCACTGTTATTACCATTGATAGAGTTTAAACCAGAACAACTTCACCATCTTTGTGAGCAATCATTTCTTCAAAAAAAAAAAAAAAAATATGCTAAATGCCTTCACCGATCATCACATAAAATTATGAATAGTCATTGCAGCTCAAATATTTGAATTCCATGCTCTGCATTTTTGGATTTGTTGGATTCCAAATTCTCTGAAAATGATATTGATGATTCTTGTACGGTGTTTCAAGAATCCTTTTAATTTGTTTAGAGTCTACCAAATAAAACTCCTACAAAAAAACAATGTTGGGTTGAAAATTTCAACGCATGCTAAAAATTTGAACTTATCCAACGCAAAAAGCTTCAAAAATTGTTGACATAAATACATTGATGAAAAAAAACACTACTGTAATACAAAAACATGCCAGAACACATGCAACCAATCCTAAGCTAAAAGATTATCAATTTAAAAACATTATCACCTTCTGGCCTCTGAAAAATCTTCGGCTTGTCATTGGAATAAACAAAGAGTATAGGAAGACTATTACAAGTCTATGCCTCCATCTGTAGTTTCAATCTGAAACACGAGTGAAATTCGAATAAGATTAATCACCACAAACTACTAAAATTCTAAAGAAATATACATACGCGTGATAGACAGCGTGAAACTTAATGTAAGAACTGGTCAATCAAGAATTATAGCTTATTTTCTCATAGAAAGAAAGCAAGGGTGTCAAGGCAACCACAATTATCAATCCCATGCATACAAGAAACTAAAAATAGAATGATCCATGTCAGCCCAAAAAATGTATGCGAGGCAAAAGCTAAACTTTATATAGAGTATATAAAACATGCAAAAGGATTCAACTCGGGTCAAAATAAGATAATTAAACACACAGTTATATAGCAGGCTTTGCCATAGTCCTCTGTTTTAGTATTCCACACAATTCTTGCAACGAAGATGTTCCCCTTTTTATTTTATTTTATTAAAAAAAAAAAAAAAAACCTCTATAAAGTTTATAATGCTCATGCCACATGTTATAAGCATATTGGGTATAGCCCTTAGTTGCAGAGGATCGCTTTCATTTTTAATTTTTTACTTTACAAATACCATTCTGCACAAAATTCCATATTCAACTTTTTCAACAATTAAATTTACCCCGCTACATGTTACATGCTCATTGAGTACTAGCCCACTAGGACAAGCCATGGCCTGTCCTCCTGATTCACTTCCCTTGTGCAGCGGCACATCTGCATCTTTATTTGCACAAGTGTTTGGTGGGTGACGCACTGCGACAGCAGGGGGGAAGAGAAGACAGACAAACAAAAAAAAAGAGAGAAAAAGAAAAACCTCAATAAGTCTCAAACAGTACTTAAATTCATCAAACAAAAATCTCTGTGCTTGTATTTCAATAATCCAACAAATCACTCGTGGATCAAGTAGAATTAATGTGTGGCGAAGTATCCAGTAACAGTAGCAGAGTATCAGATATCCAGTCTTGTAAAGTCAATCATCGAACAAGACCTGGAACAGGAGGAACTAGCATGGAGAGCAGCAACACATTGTACTTAAATACAACTAAAATCTTTCATCAAAATATATATATGGGACCCATTCCCGTGCAGATTACAGTGCAGTCCGCTGTAAAATGGGGCCCCACACATATTAGATTGCAATGAAACTTTATACAATCGTTTATCTATATAAAAGTCATATTTTAGACGGTTTAGATGTTAAAAATACCACTTTAAACTTGATATTTATATTAAACTATTTTATTATGTTAATTTTGCACAATTTTAAGATGAGGACCACACACATGTTGGATTTAGATGAAAATTGGAATGCTAATAAAGCAGACAATTCTAAATACAATGGGTGGGGTGGATTTCTCATTCATGATCATGTGGGGCCTACAGTGCATGGACTCATATACAACTAGAATCAAAATCAATATCTGACAAGTAAAGTCTCTGAAAAGAACAGAAAGATTAGTGCCTACCTTGCAAATTACATTAGCCCACCTTCGAAATGTATGTATGATAATTGATAAACGATGTCAGCATAACTTTAAGGAATTGATGCAGAGATGAGGCATTTGACAAATATAGGAATCACAGATGCTGAATTACCTTGTGAATGGAAGACTCAGGATTCCAGGAATCAAGGCTTGAAAGTTGAAGCTTGTGGAAGAGATATTGGACCTTTCCTTGATTCATCACTATCATCCAGTAGCCTCTGAACTCTCTTCTTTGCACAGTACTGGCGATCAAAATGCTTGACCTGGTCCAAACAAATATGCATACACATGGATTCATTTGATGAAAGCAGGTTAAGAAGACGGCAATGTTCAGGATCGGTGCAAAAACAACAGCTCCAGAAATACATTAGCAGTTTGTGGTAAGGGAATAATTCAACGTGAGATAAAATGTTAGGCAAACATAATTTTGTCATTGAACACAATCTAATGGTCAAAGCCATTATCTTAGAGACACTATATATATAAGGCATGATCACATACGATGCATCGTATATAAGGTAACTTGAGATATAGCCATCAGCACTGCTGTTCTGCAGCTTTCGTTGTAGCCACACGATTACTATTAAATGTACGAGCGATTTTCAACAAAAATGGGCAGCTGCTGCTGATGTGGCAAATGGATTTAATGCCATGCTAGAAATGTGACAAAGCTTTAAAAATCAGAGGTAGGCTTGGAAGCTGTTGCCAATGACACCAGCTTTGCTTCCTCCATTTTCAACCAAACCCACTGGCCTCCTTTCTTACTTTTTTCTCTCCTTCCCTCCCTCCATGGAGCTATGATTTTGCGAAAAAGCATGAGGATGATTACTTCCTCAGCATAACTTCAATCCAGTATTTATATGGTTTAAACAGAAGCAAATTTGGCTTTACTTATTTTTTCCATCAAAATTTTGTCTCGCAGAATCAAATATCCAGAGAAATTTCATAATAAAATGGGAGATATAAACTCAAGCAAGTGTTTCTCATTCTTCTAGTCTTCCGCATCATCATTACAGTCAGAAGAAATTTTAAAAAAATAAACAGTGCATCTTCATCCAGCTCTCCCAAAATCAATATGAAGAATGAAATCTCTAAATCATTAATCAATAGCAAATGAATTCATCAGGACATGCTCTCGAACTGGCCACCCCAGCAGTAGCCCACGTACTCCAGATCCAGCCCTCTCTCCCATCCCCACTGCAGTATCAATGGAACTTGTACATCTGAAAATCATCCTAAATCTAGGAAGGTTTTCCTGTTTGAGTAGCCTCGACTTGGACAACCATGAAAATCAAATCTCCTTTCCTCTACATCCAAAGCAGAAGAAAAAAATCTCTTGCGCTTTTCCCTTCCTGTTTTTCAGGTTCCTTATAGAAAAGGGAAAATGATGGCTGTTGTATGGCCATCTTCATTCCTCTGATCTCTTCTTCTCCCTTGCCTCAAACACTCACCACTTCCATGACCTACCACTAGAGCTGCTAAGATCCCATGATGAATCAGCAAAAAAGGAGATCTCAACCTTCTCTGGAACCTTCAGCTATATTAGGAAGGAGTTAGGGTGCGAAAATGATGACAAAGAGTTGCGACAGGGAGATGAATGGGATCACAGGAGGGATTTTGATTTGTTCATGTCAATTTGGTGCTTTTGCTCATCATTCATGGTGTGCTTTTTGTAGGAACTTTGCTTCTTTAATCTGAGGCACGGTCAACAAACTCTCCAATGCCATCTGCGATTTTCTCTCCTCCTTTCCACGACAACAACAATTTTCAAAAACGGAGAAAGTATGGTACGGCGGAAGCTTTCTTCCCTTTCCAACATTGCATTAAATGTGCAACATCAAATCACCACAACAACAGCAGCAGCTATTCATTTTCATAAAGAAAGCAGCCCACAAATTTAATGCTAATGTAACGGCTGCAATAAAATCTGCAGAATGGACGGTGCTGATCCCTACATCGCAAGTTAACTTATGTACAATGTATCGTTTATAATCATGCCTATATATATATATATATATATATATATATATCTATACACCTCCATTCAGCCCAAAAAGAGTACTCCTACCGTCCAGTCATTGAGATCATGAATGAAATATATGTTCAATATGCCTTCATGGCTCTTACCATCTAATCCAGCTTCACAGAAATACCAACCTTCAATTTCACTGTTCATTTGCAGCCAAGGAGTATAATCCACTAATGGATATGTTACCGAAGGGATGACTAGTAACCAGTCCAACAATAGGTTTGACGAGGCAAATGTTTTTCATCAGGCAAAGGTGGGCCCAATCCATGCCAATGTCTTATCATATTTTCCAGAGAAAGAAACGGTCAGCTTTTCTTATGGTATCATAAAGTTGTGCAAGAATATCACAAGTTCTGCTGGAGTTTGATTGTAGTATTTTGAGACAGGTTTACTGGCTGCGATTAAACGTCAAAATTTTTTAGACTGAACAGTCCACATCAACAATACTGCCATTTCATGCGCAAACATTCATATGATTACTATCTTTGTACATTCTTTTGGGAGCTTGCCCACAAGGAAAGGCCTGATTCATTCAACAGCCCATAACCACAGTAGCAACGCTATTACTAGTACTGTAAGTTGCAATATCCTTAGAGCATCAGAACTCACAAGGTTGCTACTTCCCCATTTCGTTGAAAGTGAATTAACCTCAGAGAGGACAGAAAACTAAAGAATTACCCATGTCGGTCGGCACATCATCACAAATTTCTCCCTTGTCTTCTTGCATTCAGCAGGGTAGAGAAGGCCAACGGAGGCGATCTCAGTTGGGGTTTTATTTGATTCTTTCTCTATACAGGCATAGAAGAGATCACGTGCCTGCTTGACAATGATGCATTGTTAGATAAGGGTTCTGGAAAAAGGAAAAGGAAAGGAAAGAAAAAGGCCTAAGCTCTGATTAAGAAGCAAAACTCGCGACTGAAGCTAGTAATTAACAGCACCGTTTGCTTATCAAATGCATTCACTCATCAAAGTATAGTTTTTTATAACTCCGAAATTTCATAACAGGACATCAACAACTGCATCTTTTGAGAGCCCCTTTGATTAAACAACAATTCAGTTAGTTGCTGTTTCAACAAATTTATGATGGAACACAAAACAAAGAACGCAAGGCAGGTAAGGTGGTACCTTGTAGCAGGAATTTCTTGCTTCTGCAAGGACATCAGTGTGGACTTTGTTGGTGTCCTGATGGGATACATGTGTTCCCACTGCCATGAGTTAACTGAAGGAGGACACCCTGTTCCTGCTGCTGCTGCTGCTTCGCTCTACAAGAAAAAACAACTTATAAAACAAGGAAAATCGCAGCATATGACTAATATCTAGCTGCACATAAACGCAAAAAGCTATATTTCTTCACTACCATGTCGCTGTATTGGCTCTGTTGTATATACGAAAATGCAGCACATTACAGATTTAGCTACCGATATTAAAAATTTATGCAGCCAAATCCCCAGCAAAAAGTCTGCAACTTACATACATTTGCTTCCAACTATCAGCCAACCATGGCTACATGCAGTTGGCAAATATAACCCAAATCCTCACATAATAGATTATGAATTTCATTGCATAAAATCTTACATTATATGTGGAAAATTTGTATGGTTACACACATATAACAACTAAAATGAAATGCAAGATATTATTATAGGGACCATTTCTTATACAATTGCCTATAAATTGAGTGATTCACGGGTGCCTAAAAATTTTTAAAATTTTTTTATAGATGTATGGAACCTACTAGAGCTTTTCCTTTGTTTTTTTATTTTTCGAAAATCAACAAAATGGGCATAGATGCTGGCATTCATCAGTGTTGTCAGAACCGGACCGGACCGGACCAACCGGTCAGTCGAACCGGTCCTTGTTCTGTTTCAATTACACCTAGTTCTGGTTTCTTCAATCAAACCGCCTGAACCGGATGAACCATGGTCGAACCAGTAATCACAGTCTAAGCGGGTTCGGCCGGTTCGGCATAAAAAAACGCGCCAGATGACCAAAGCACAAATGAGTTGAACGACTGCCCCCTGTTTTGATATTCCGATTTCCCTCTCGCCCAAATCAGTATCCCGCCAAAAATGCCTTAGCTCCCGCCCCTTCCCCCATTTCTAATTTCTTCCCCATTCCCGTCTAATACTCTTGCTGCATCTGCGAGCCTTTGGCTACTCTAGTCCCAGACTCCAGTATCCATTATAATATCCAGCAGCCTAGCACGCCCAGCTCTCCCTCCGTTTCTCCTTTTCATCATGCGACACTCCCTCTCCGATGGCCGCTCATGCCCAATAAGCACAATGGCTAAAAAAGAAAATACAAAAGGTTAAAAACAAGAGCAGGGGCACAAGTTGCACCAGCAGCCTTGGTTTTTAACTTTTCATTTTCCCCCCAAATCAATCCCACCTGAAAAGACAGAAACTTATCTCCAGTGTCCATTTCTCTTTAGCAACAGTAGCAGCAGTGCTTTCCGGCGTCCATTTCTCTTCATCTCTGGCCAGCAGTTGAGTCCATTTCCTCTTCATCTTCAGCAATGGTAAATTATTATTATTACCATAGCTAGCAAGCTTCACAAAGTCAGTAAGCCACGTTGCCACCTTGCCAAGCTCACCTGGATCGGAAGGGCATGGGAAATTGCTCACCTGCCATGCTTACTTGGCTCCTCCACATTTATAAATGCACGCTACCCCTAATAGTATTTCACTGCATTGAGGAAGTTGCATCATTGTCCATATATCTATCTAGCTATCCAAGAATCATCCTCTTCCATCCATGGCGTCCCACAATTTCTCTAATGGAGGAGAAGGAATACTAGCTTATGATACGGGTAATGATTCCCATTTTTTTTCTGAGGAATGGTACGTATAATCAACAATAAAAACAGGAATTCCAGCATCTTAAGAACCTAAATCTCTGCTTAGACTAGTAGCTTTGTAATTGTGAAGAAATGAAGGAATAAGGCTTTGTTTGGCTGCATTCTGTGTTGGAGAACGTCCTTGCACACATTTTTAATTTAAAAGCTTCTGTTTAAAGGTACTTCACATGCCAAAAGCGGTTAAGTTTATTGATATATTAAGTTTCTATTCTATTTTCTTTCCTTGCTAAGAAAAAAAATTTTATGTAGCTGTGTCAGGTGGATATATTAGCACACGGAGTTACGTTGTGTATTGAAAAAATCAGTCAGGTCCCACCAATTTCAATGAATATGCCAGTGTTTATGCGGTGCTTTGTAGAATTCATGCAGGTCTGACCATTACGGGGGTCATTGCTTTAGGAGAACTTTATTGATTCAAATGGTAGTTTTGAAGAATATGAGAAACAAGGGAAACTCTTATGGTTGTTAATTTGAATAAGTTTGACATATAGTTCAGTGTCCAATAGATTAATTCATTCTTATGATATTATGCAAAATCTATCTGTTGCAACTTGCATGTGGTTTTTTTTAATGCATTATCTATTATTAAATAATTATTGATTTATTTTATTTTTATTATGTTAGATATGTTTACAGAAGAGCAATTCATACAGGTACTGAGATAAATAGAGAGAATTCAACAGTCAAACATCAATATTCAAGGCTTATTACACTTTTCAGGTCTGTTAATGTAGTTAATTTTTTCTAGTACTCATGCTTAAATATTTTTGAAAATTTTATATAATTTTTTCTAGCATGTTTCTTTGTGCTGCTTAAAATCCAACATATGGATTTAGAATTTATGAATATATAAGTTTACTAACATATAATTAATTAAAAATAATTAAACATTTATAACATCATAAATATGTCATGCTAATGTCACCGGCTCAAACCAGTTTGCTTAACCGGTCGAACTGGTTCGAACCAGACCAGTTCCTTTACCGGTTCGGTTCTGACAACGTTGATATTCATGTCATTTTGTTATTTTTTAAAAATAAAAATATTAAATAAATACAAAATTTTGTCAAATTTCATACGGAAGAGATCTAAGTAGGGCTTACACGATGGAAAAAAAATATATTTTTTATTGTCTCTTATTAATTCTCCAATTTATAAGCAATTATTAAAAAAAAATTATTAAGGGTGTGTTTGGGAAGTAATCAAACTTTTGAATGAAAAATTTTTGGTATAAAAGTTACTGAATTGGTAGAAAACAATGTGATATGATAGGAATAATGATGATGAATAACGAAAATAAAGTTAAAATACATAGGTCAGTCATATGAATAATTGTGTAAAAATGATTGAAAAGTAGAGTAGTTGTATAGAAAGATAAAAAGAAATGATTAAAAAATAAGGTGGTTGTAAATAGTGAAAATTTTTAGATTGAAAATTTTTAGGTTAAAAAGTTTTCGTTATATATACGCTCCACCTAGATCTTTCTCCATATGAAATTTGGCAAGTTCAAAAATTTTGTTCGATTTTTTATTTTTGAAAAATCAATGAATTTAAAATATAAAACTAATTAGTCGATTTTCAAAAATAAAAAACCAGACAAGTTCAAAAAGTTACCAAATTTTATTTGGAGAAAGATTAAGGTGGGGCCCATACATCTATACAACAAAATGAAAAATAAAAAAATTATTTTTATGATAGCTCTTTAATCACTCGAATTTTTATGATAGCCCTTAAAACACTCCATTTACAGGCAGCCAACCATATGGAATCATTACACATTATTTTATGCAGTCAAATGTGTTGCATGTGCTTAAATGCTGCATATCTTCTCCACATATGCTTAAATATAACAATAAAAATATCTACTTCTGCTATAATGCAGCCTATTGTGCAAACAATATTGCTTTCTTTTGCGGCCAACATTTCATCGCAAATGCATTTTTTAAAACCAAAATCTCCATTATATTTGATCTTTATCAATATACAAAAACTTACGTAAGTTTTTGAAAGGGAAATACTCCTATAATAACACGTACCATAGAAATTTTCAGCATTCCCGCCCCATTTTGATGACTAAATCAAAATCCAACCTGCCCATTGCATTGAGAAATTATTTGTTTAACCGAAAGATCAAGTTTCATCCATGTTAGATATTTCTATAGGCCCCATCTGATAAACATGATAAAAGTGTAAAATCAACCTGGTACAATTGCTTGATTTACATATCTATTTCAAAGCTGTTAATTCATCTATAACGTTTAAAATATTCTTCCTATATAGATAAATTAACAATAAATTATTAAAATGGTGAATGGATCTATGTGATTTTCGTATTTTTACTCGTGATTATAAAAATTTTTAAGCAGGTGTAACCCACCCGAAACTTTGACTAGAATGATTCTTGGTGCCATAATAAAACAAATGCTTGTAAACAAAAAGACTGAATTAGATTTTAATTCAATCATTAAATGTGCCAAAATGAGACAGCAACAAGTTTTAATCAATAACATCAACCAATAACATCCAAGTGACATTTACATGTTGGGGCATCTGGGGCCTCTCAAAAGAAAAGGTAAAAATTAAAATGAAAGCAAGGGGGAAAAAAGCATAAATACTTGAAGACAAAACCAGCCCTCCAGGTAGGGCCTTTCTTTACATCCATAAATTTGTCCAGAAAGCACTATCAGCCTTAAAATTCTCAAACCATGTCAATTACAGAATCCAGGAAAAAAAACAGAAGAAGTCTTGTGTTCCAGTCCTTCAAATACCAAGTAAACATCATTTGACACATTATGCCACGTGGCCAAAAATTCTTATATAGGTTTGGAAAAACTGTAAGCGGATTTTGTATTGTTGTTGGAACATACTTTACAAGAGTTGCGATTGAATAGCCTCAATGGGAACTACCAAATATTTAAAGCATTGAGTGTGTGAATTAGCAGTACAACAATCCAATACCTCTAGAATTTTACGAGCCTAGAAACACACACCAGAAGAAACTATCTAAAATTTGTATGTCATGGCCTTAGTAAACTGATCCATACAATAATTTTACAAGTAATTATCTAGTTTGCAGCAACACACCATTATATTATAATTGGCGAATGCAAAAGTGAGGCACAATTTCCATGATTTAAAAGTAATTTGGGCTTAAGCTTTGTTCCCAATTTATGATTTGTTAGACAATAATGCATAAATATTGTGATAAAGCATGCCGAATTAATTGTATTTATGTGCTGGATTTAGCACTTGATAATGTAAGCTATCTCAAACGGATGCAACGCATATAATGCAAAACACGAGTGGAAAATAAAGTAGGGCTATGCTTGCAGATAGAGACAAAGATGGATATTATGCAGGAAGAAAGATTCATATGCCTAACCTTAACCAGCTGCTTGATTTCCTTCTACTTTCTAAGGCTTCCTCCGCTTATTATCCCCTCACTCCTCATCTTACCTCAGCCTCTCGGCTCCTCCGCTGATACAAGGAAGATGGCGGTGCAGAAATAGGGGGAAATCAAATTGACTGAAACTAGGGCGACAGAAATCAAACCGTATTGAACAATACTGCTCGATCAAACTTCAATCCGACCTAAACCTAATGAATGTAGTGTAATTGGAATGGCTGTCAAAGAAGCACCCTTTACCGGCAGATGGAGAAGCTAACTCCGTCCGACGCACACGACGACACGGTATTGGCATGTAATCTGCGCATGTGGCCGGGTCGGGGATTTGTATGTACACCCCTGAAGTTTGCAAACTTTTGCACTTTTGTCATATGTTTCATAATCGTAGAGTTTTAGCCGCTCTAGTTAGGCTAAGTCTTAACTCTGTTAAATTCTTTTATAGTAATTAAGTAGTTTAATTGAAATTTAAAGCTTAAATCCTAAATATATCTGCAAGTTTTGCCTCTAAATATATCCATGATGTTTCTAGTAATTTCAAATATATTTATGTAATTTGTCCGAAATCCCATTCATGTCTGCACCTCCTATGTGAAATGATTAATATGTTTAAGCTTTAATTACACTTCTCAGCTGAAGCTTTTTTATTTAAATGAATCTTTAGAACTGTTACGGCTTTAGAATCATACTTTTACAACTATAAAATTGTATATCTTTTAAACATAAATTTTTAATTGTAGAATCATAATTAAGACTTAAGCATATTCGTTATTTGAGAAAAGAGAACGGGTGTGAATGAGATTTTAGGCAAATTACGTAGATATATTTAGTATTATATAAATGTTGTTAGTATATTTGAAATTAGATGCAAGACTTGAGGGTATATTTGAGATTCACCCAAATTAAAATATTGTTAAAATAAGAAATTTCATAAAAAGCTGCCATAAAAATGCATTTTTTCATTCACTATTGAAAAAATGACTAAAACCTCATTATTTTCAAAAATCAAAAAATATATACACATTTTTAAAATAGTAAAACCTAAAACAGAATTTAAATAAACCTGTACTAACATTTTATTTGTCTCCAAAAATTAACAGTTTATAAAAAAATCAGAAATTTAAAAAAATAGATTTTTCTACCTAAGTTCATTGAAATTCAATGCATTCATCCGCATCCCTTGAAATTTCATTGAATCCGGATGCATTGAAACATTACTAAGTAAACTCTACGTTATTGAAACTTATTGTCATTTACCAAAAATATGAAACTAATAGCCCTTAAATAATTTAATTAAATTTGAAATACCTTTATAGCAGGAAATTTGAAATACCTTTAAAGTGGTTCAAACATTAACTAAGAGTGTGTAGCATGAGAGGTTGAGAATTCGAAATTGATAAAAGTGCCCTTTTTGAAATTGTTCTCAATTAGTTTGATCATCGTAGGTAAGTGATATGATTAAAAAAAAAGAACGTTAAGTCTTTTATAAAAAATACTTATTACTAATTTTCTAATTAAATTCATTTTGGTACAAAACAATGAACAGGATAGATTTTTCTAAGTCACCTTACTGGCCCCACGTGAACGCGTTCCTCATTTCATTTTTGTGGATCCATTTTTAAGGGAAAAGCAATTATTTTTCATATATTAGTTAGTTAATGTGTATAATATATATATATATATAACCAATCGTATTGATCTTACTAAAACTTGCCAGAAAACCTAAATTTTGATGGGCAACACGGATGTTTCAATGATGCCAGCACCATTCAATCATGTCCTCTTCAATCGTTACCCTTTAAAATGGATAATAATTCAATGGTTATCTGATGCACTCTTATTACTTAGCTAGGTAACAACCCGTATATTTTATATTTTTATTTTTACATGGGCACATGTGTAACTTGCTTATATATTGAAACTTACCCTTTTTTAGATTTTTGTATCTATTTTTACAAAATTTTAAAATATAAAAAATGTTCACTCATCTCATACTCGCATATGAAAATGATAAAATTGAATCACATATGAAAATGGTAAAATATATTTATTTATTTTTTGAAATTTTATAAAAATAATATAAAAATCCAAAAATAGTAGACCTTGACATACAAACTAAGTAACAACCGAGTTACAAGATCATAGTCCATCCTACATAATATTCATCTTTATGCATTTAGCCAATATACGAAAAAAAATATTTTAATTAAAATGATTTTTATTTAGTTATGTACAATATAGTATTGCGTTAAATGACTGCGTTAAGCAAAAACTTTTTTCATCAAAAATATTTTTCATATATCAGCACAAAATACATAGAATATCAAAAATGATATTGATGTTACTAAAATATCCTTAAAATCCTAAATTTTAATAGGCAGCACGAATATTTCACCAGCAGCATTGAATCATTATTACACTTCTAAAACATCCCCCATGAAATCTCATTCTCATTTAATCCTAAATCTTATAGGAAATTCATGCCAATTCTCTTTTTATTTTTTTGATGAAATTCATCTCATCTATTATATTTAGCATCATTTGTATTTTTATCACAACATCATCATTTATCTAATATAATTTTGCATAGCCTCATCTACAAATGTGTAATACATAAATGGGTATGAGAAAAATCAAATGAACCCAACTCCGTGTCTTGCCCAAAGGTGAGAATAACAGATTTTTTCTTTTTAGGCCCAGCATTAGTTCGTTTTCCTCCACCTTTGGTCGTCAATCCAAGTTCTAATTAAATAATGAAAATCTAAAATAAAATGTAAATTATACATGCAGCAAGATACGGTTGAGGTTAATTCTGAAAAAAAAAAAAAAAAAAAGAGTAAACCAGCTACAGCAACGGGGATGAAAAAAAAAATTTGTTTGCTATTTTGAGAGGGAAGAATAACGAGCAGGGGCTCGGGAGTTGCGCAGACTGCAACCTCTTGACTAGCTGCGTGCAATGCCTCTGCACCAGAAGGGGATTACAACTGTCCGCAGCAGTGTTAACTGGCATGCTAACCATTACATTACTGATTAGCATGCTAACCAATAGATACGACTGTCGACCTAGGGCAGTTTGCACTCTCTCCTGATCTGCGTCCCTTTACATCAGATCCATCATTCCAGAACCTCACCCTCAAAGGTCCCTCTGCATCATCAGCTGCTTTTACGTCCTTTCTTTTACATATATATATTTTTTTTCCTTTCACTTACACAGTCAAAATCTTTTCTTTTGGCTCTTGGTTTCTCTATTTAGTACACTGTTTTATTGATTCAACTTCGATCGGTTTTATTGTTATAAATTTATATATTATGTTCGTATCACAGTTCAAACCGGTTTGATGAAGTCATTAAACTGAACCAGACACTTCTCTGGTTCAATCAGCAGCCCGGTTCTAAAAACATTGGTTCACTCTTGCCACATGCATAACTACAAATATTCTTAAATATACAAAGCACGTTTGCAATAAGTTCTGCAACATAGGCATACAATCAACTTGTATAAAAAAAAGTCAGATATGAAATGAAAAGCCAATCCCAAAACAATCGGACTTGGGCATCAGGAAAAATTTGCAACCATGTACACAGATAAAGCAGAGTAACACAACCGACCGAACATGAGATACACGCCATTATGCTCCATTTTTGCTCCACGGTTTAATAACTGCAACAACAATAATAACAACGATGATGAGAAGTATGATGATTGCAATACACATCCACTTTCGAGAGCTCTTTTGCAGCTTCTTCGCCTTTTGCAGAGCAGTTGTGCCAGATTGCACATGATCGACTGCATTAGATACCTGATAGACAGAAATTCAAGGCATAAGGAAGAATACAACTGAAAATATGTCGTACTTCTGCAACAAATGCGTAATTCCTGGGACCAGCCTTATGGCCCCATGCATGCTGATCATGCCCATGTCAACATTCTCACTTTGCGATCCCATGGGCCTTGATCTTTACCGACATCAGGAAAGATCTCCTGCCATTTGAGACCAGAATCTACAATAATCTCTTTCATTGATAGCCAATGTGAGGACACTGGATCAAAAATAGATTCACTGGCCACATACCTTACAGAAGGAAAAAAGGACTTAAAGGTGTACTACACAGTATAAGATCTTCAGAGACCACGCGGTACTTCCGAAATAACATGTAAATGATACAGGCTCATTGTCATACAGATAAACTAACACTTGCAGTGCACAAATAACATGGGAAACAGGGTTTCAACCAGCCATGGTTATCTGAACAGGAAGGTTCAAATTTTTCTTTAAGAAGATACTTCTCAGATGTGTTCGATGGAACTTCTTCTATTAGCTTCCAGTCAAATAGGAATTTTGAGCTTCAAAAGGATGAGCTGGAAACTAACTACTATTCACTTTTTTCATCATTCAACCAAAATAAGTAACGATCGTAACTCTACATGTGCAATTAACAAGAACCAAGCAGTAAATTTTAAAGCTTCTTTAGAAAAACAGAAGACTTTATCGGAGCAAATCAAAAAAACAAATTGTTGAAGCTTCAAATTTTCTTCTCAAAATGGACAATTTTGTTGAAATGGAGCAAATAGGGATAACCTGCGATTCAATGTTGTCCAGCATGTCTCCCTGTGCTTCCACTAGTACCGCCATATCCAGAAAAATCTACAAATAAAAAAATTATAATAGTATCTCGTAGAGCAAACATAGAATGATATAGATGTATTGCCACTAGTTGACTAGTGGGCTCAAATGTAACTCGAAAGTTGCAGCCCTCCACCATGATGACACTCGTGGCAATCACAGAGCAACAAGCATTGAGGCACCAATTGATGTTGTCAGGATGAAACAATTAGGGAAGCCAATTTGTATTTAACTGGGGCCTGGCATAGCATAAAACCAATTTTTTGGTTGTTTCTCATACCAGCAAATAATTCCAAAATTTGGATCGAATATATCTGAGTGGGGACAGCTAAAAAGAGCCAAAAGGCAGCAAGAATCAGACATGAAATGCACTCGAATAACAACTAATAAGCTCAAGTCTGCTGTTCTATACATGATCCCAGCTTATCTGCAATCCACTTTTCGGGAAAAGTTGGCTAGGAGCATTAACATTAAGTAGAAAGAAGATTCATACAGAAGTACAGAACCCTGAAAACAGCTTAGATGTAAGAGTCCTTTGCATGAATAGCAGAGATCTTGCATGTGGCCAGCCTAATTACTGAAAATTAATAATCCAAGCAGCTGAACCAAAAACCAGAATGTTTTTCTGTGGTTTTCCTCTATGGGTGCAATCCACTTTCCAGTAAAATTGCCAGAGAGCATCAAATCATGGAAATACAAAATCATAGAGATACAGGGTCCCTCTGCACATACAGGAGACATACTCATACAATTGTCAATCTAGTGAAATGCTTAGATCTCTCATACAAGCTAAATGCTGCCAAGGACATCTATGCATAGGAAGACTCCTGCTGTTTTGCACACATAGAAAGAACAAGCATCTCTCGTTCAAACATAACAAAACATGCATAGAAGAGTTCAAATGTTGTCTGCAAGAAGTTCCAAAATCAACAATCTGGATAGGCAAAACAAAGATTGGATCATCTATTTTAAGATGAGAATAATTGTCCAGCCAATAAAGTTTAGAATTTGCATCTGACAAGATTAACAGAAATTAAATAAAACAGTGGCACATGTAGATAAACAGCTTCAAGAACTTCCTGACAAAGCCCAATACGAAGTCCAAAACATACATTATAGATCACATGCTCTCTTCAATCTGGAAGGGAAATCCTACAGGCTATAATCATTCAAATTTGTGTCAGCAGAGGTGAAATCACCAACACCATTACCATCATTATCTAAAAATTCTTTAACTACCAGTGTCAGCCACATGAATTATTGAATTTAATTGCCAGGGTCATTGCCACACAACAAGCACACCTCAAGACAAGTCTCAAAATCCGTGTGTTTTTACCACGGAGCATGATTGATACACCATGTTGTATTTTAGGCTAAAATATAACATTCATTTGTTTTATTTTATTTTTACTTTTGTTTGATTTTTTCTTCATAAATATGTTTTTCTATCATAAATATGTTTTTCTAATTGAATTTAATTTATATATCAAGTTTTGCCATTTTACAATACTTTTACATTTTTTATTTTTTATTTTTAAAAAATCATCAATTTCAGGGGCATTTAAGACATTTTCCACCCCTTAAAAACTTATTTTTTAAAAAAATCAAAAATAAATCTGTAAAAGTATTATAAAATAGAAAAACTTGATAATAGATTAAATACAATTAGAAAAACACATTTATGAAGAAAAAATTAAACAGATGTAAAAACTAAAATAAAATAAATGAATGTTGTATTTCAGCCTAAAATACATCATTGTGTATATAACCATACTCCACCTACCACTGGGTAACCGCATGAATTCAGCTCATTGCCAGGATTTTATACAACAGGTATGGTTATATACACCATGATGTTGCTACCAGTCTGGCTAACCAAACTCATCATGCTAGACTTGAGGAACCAGCATACCGTTTCTTCTTTGAAAGGTGATTCAATGGTTTATGATTATTCTAATTTGTGTTAAGGGTAAGAAGACCACCACCACCATCATCTAGGACATAAAAGGTAAAACAGGAAATATCCCAAAATCATAGCACCATTATCATCAGAAAAACCACCCAGATCTCAGTATTATAGTACTGAAAGTGCAGTCTAGATTTTTTATAGGTGTTCGTAATAGTAAGTAGAAACCCTTCTGTTTTATTAGGCTATTTTTCCTTCTTTGTTTTTAAAATCTTACCGTCTTGTAAGGCAAGCATTTTATAATTGAGAACAGAAAACTCTGATTGAAACCAGTCTTGATGAAATGAATTAGACATACTTGTCCCAAACACAGATTTGATTTTTAAAGATTGTCATAATTACCTGCTGCAACTCAAGAAGTTTTCTCTCTAATTCTCGTACTGCATCATGGCGCTCTTGAATTTCTGCCAAAGTGTCCAATACCTGAAATTAAAGCTTATGTTTAAAAAAATATGGTTGACCTTTCAAATATCAGAATCACAACATAAGCATATCTGCAGACACCCCAAACTGGCTAGGATGTCTTTTAGAAATTTTTCGAAAGCACCATGTTGCCAAAGTTTTAATACCTAGGTGATCATATTGCTTTTGCTCTCAATTTTGGATCATTCCAGAGCTAAAGTTTTTAATGCCAAATGACACAACAAAACTACAAACAAACCACCTCATTTGAACAGGGGTGGCAGCTTCTTCTTCAAGGCACGTTTGAAATGAAACAGAAAAAATCCAGAAAATGAAGCCATAACAATCTGGATAGCCTTCCCAACATAATTCTACCAATTTACTATGCCCATGTCTATAAATTGATCTTTTTTTTGCTGTGTTTGGGGTTGGCTGTTGGAGAAGAGAAGATGATCCTTTCGATGGCTAGGCAATTGACACAGCTCTATTCTTGGTTGAACTGATATGAAAAACAAATCTTCATTAACCAGTTTGAATTGCAGTCACTAATAATATTTTGCATGGATAACCATTACTCACAAAAAATCAGCAATGCATCGACATGAAAGGCACAACTATGCAAGGCATAAGCAAAGATTGTCAAGAGTCGTACTCACATTCAAGCATTGATATTATTCTTTTCACATTCACATTAGATTGCAAAGACTTATGATAACTTATTTTGGTGAACTCCTGGCCATTGTATCTAACCTTAATCACCAATAGAAAAATAGTTTATAGACCCATTTTAAATCAGGGTTGGTTGAAATCAGGTTGCTCAACTCTTGACCCACAATAAACTTATTTAAGAAATCATGTTGGGTTGAATGAGAGGAGGAAGACCCCAAAAAAACATGGATGGAAATAATTAAACAAGATTTAAAAATATTACAAATTATAGAAAATTTAGTCTTAAAACGCCAAGAATGGCGTAACAGAATCCATGCAGCCGACGCCACCTAGGTGGGAAATGGCTTATGATGATGATGATGATGACGACATTGGGTTGAACCCTATTCTACCAATCCAGAATTTATGATATTAACATTAATCCAAATGATAGATTCAGTGTCTTATGGCTGAACTGGAATTGAGTGAACCTCAAAAAGCATGATTATAACCTCTCATAAGAAATAGCAGAAATATTTCATCTCCATTCTACAGAAGTTGGTAGCAAAAGGAAAATGAAAATGCTAGCATGAACCCAAAAATAAATAAATAAATAAATAAAATAAAAAGCTAGGGAATTTTTTTAAAGGAAATGTCACAGAGCGAGTTGCCCCCACCAGTCAAACTGGGATTAAATGACAGACCTGTCCACGGCCTTGCTCTTGAATTGCCTTCTGAAATATTTCTTCACCATTTCCAGTCTCTATCAACCTGTCAATAGTCTAGACAGAAACGATATCTGTCAAAAACATGTCATGAACTTTTATGGGCCAATACAAACTGGACGGAGACCAGACATACCTCTTCATCAGCTCTTGTCCCCGTCACTGGCAATCACAGCAAAACAGAAAGATATTAAACAATGAAGAAAAAAATGAATAAATTACTTATCATAACTATATGGAATAAAAGAAAATAGCTCTCTCAATGCCACTGCACCTGTGAAAACCCTTCTTTCGATAACCTCTCGATACTCTTCATGGATAGTTTCCCTCAACGTCTGAAAAGTACAAGACTTATTTAGTCAAGCTTGGGTCTACTTCAGAACTAGGAAAGGAGGCAAAAAAATAAATCTGACAAATGGACAGGAAAGGAACAAAAAGATGTAAAAGGAAACAGGGTGAAAATTGAAACTAATATGCACAACAATAAAATAGATAGGTTCTTCTAAGAGAAAAATAAGAGGTGATGATTGAAAATATTGGTAATGACAATAAAAAGTTAGGTTTTAAGAACCAGGGACAAGGTGAAAAGAAGCCCTCCATTCAAGCAAAAATGTAAACCATTTGCAATACATGAAATTCTAAGAAGCCATCTCTTCAGGCAAAAATGTCAGCAATTGAAATACCTGAAATTCTGACATTCTCTCTTTCAACTTTTTTTTCAACATACTGCAAAAGAAAGACAGCATAAGAATTGGGATTTTCCATAATTACATTCCTATTAATGCAAAGACTAGATGACACTGTCACTTGTGTTGGCAAAAGTTAAACAAGTTTAATCAACAATCATTACATCTTTCATTTACACAATCTATGCAGTAATGCTACTTGCCAATTGCAAACACATCCAATGGACCAAACATATCTTCGATGGACAGATGATACTAGAAATATTTCCCAAACAATCATTAAAATAAGAACAAATGAGGATTCAATGTTATTCTTGCATATATGATACATTGTACACACTATTTTTCTATTAGTTCAACATCCAAAGTGGAAGACTTCTGGCAGCACTATTGAGCCTCCTTTTTTCACCTGCAAAGTTCATATCATTAATATCTTATCATATAGGCTGGAAATCCGAAGTTTACTCTTAAGGATTCTTTCCAAAAGACTCAGTTGTCCTAAAATCTGAAGCAACATCATTTAATAGATCAAAGTGGCCCACTTCATCACTTTATTCAGCTTAACAATCCAAAGTCAGGTCGGATACAACTTTAGGCTATTTTTAACATACAATATATAATCACCATTTAGGGTGAATATTTGAAGATCAAGTATTTTTGAGGTTTTTTTTTTTTTCCAGAAGACGCGTTTTTTTTTGTTTCAAAACTGAAGTTATTATTTAGAGGTCAAAGAAGAGCCTGCTTAAACACTTTTTACCTTAATGGCTGGTTAGACAGAATGTAAAAAAATGGGAGGTCAGATACACCTTTAGGCTATTTTTAACATACAATTTATAATCACCATTTAGGCTGAATATTTGAAGATCAAGTACTTTTGAGATTTTTTTTTTTTTCAGAAGACACATTTTTTTGTTTCAAAACTGAAGTTATTATTTAGAGGTCAAAGAAGAACCTGCTTAATCACTTTTTACCTTAAAACGGCTGTTTAGACAGAATGTAAAGAAATGGGTATATCTAGAATATTTGTCAAATGCTGTGAGTGTATTTGGCATTTTCAAATATAAGTGGAGGTATTTGAAATTTGGTAAAACATAGCAGGTATATCTAGAATTTCCCTTTTCTTTTTTTTCTTTTTTGGTTAGGAGAATATTACATAATCCTCATGTTGGGATTAGGATTGACAATAATCTCCTGTAAACAAGGAGACACATGTACATAACTTATGATTATTGATTAATTGTTAGTGCCTACAAGTCTCCTTTATCTCTCTAATATTCTTTTACATCTTTTCTTCAGATCTTCTATTTCTCACCCTTTTCTCCACTACCCATCCCCTTTAGACGATCCTTCTTCTTTATTCTATTTTATTCTTCCATATTCCGCATCACTCCCCCTTTGCCAAGTATCTGAGCCTCAGAGAAATGCATGAGTCCATCTGGTATTGAGGGGAAAATACGAAAGAACAGGGGTGGAAAAGTGAGTAAAAAGAGAGTGATATAATGTGATAGGGGTAGTGATTAGCAGTGAAGCAAACAAAATCAAAAAAAGTAGGCTTTTTTGTGTGAAAAGACAGATAAGAATGATTCAAAATCTAAGTACTGTAGCCATGTAGAGCAGTAAGATAATTAAAATGCCAAATTACATTAAAAGGTGTGAAAAATGGATGGAAAAGAGCGGGGACAAAAAAAGTTGCCATTCTTTTCCTCATCGCCAAGCACATGGAAAAGAAGAGCACGAGGAAAAGAAGACACTGGGAATATTATTCGAGGCAAAATTAAGAATATTTTAGAGAAATAGTAGTAAATATACTATAATTATTTAAAAGTTTAGCAAAGACAAATAAAAAGGTGCTCCCACCAGTCACCATCCAAAGCATTATGAACCAATCCAATCATCCCGAACTTTTTCTAATACAATCATGCCGTTCACTGTTTACATAACAACCTGAAAAATAATATTATTAATCACCTTCTCCACGCTCCATACGATGAGGTTCCATCATCAACCAATTATATTTTTCAATTTTTGTTTTCTGCAAACTTTCCATCTTTTCGACAAACACACAAACTTCTCTACTAGATGCAAAATTCATTTTCTTCAAATTTCAAAATCATTCTTATGATTTAGAGGGGTTTATTTAATCCAGTAGAAAAACCATCCAACAAACAACGAAGACATTTCCTAGATGACACATCATTTCCAGCGTTATGCATGTTTTTCATCATTAATCTAAACTATGCTTGTTCAAACAAACATAACAAGAGCTGACTAATATAACATTATAATAACAACTTAATGAAAAATAAAAACTAAACCTGATCATCTTTAAGAAAAATGATAATGGTCATTTTGTGAGCCACTAACAAATTATAATTCCTGGATAAATGGAGCATTGACATAACTCACATATCCCCACAACTATTCGCATTAAAGGAAAGAATGTCAAAAACTGGACAACAAACTTCAATTTGGGAGATATTGAGCAGTGTTTAAGTTGATTATTTCAATATTCACATTAGTCCATATCCACGACTACAGAGACCAGGGATATTGCAAGCCATCAAAGTCTAAGATCTAGCAATATAACCACATGCAAACATTTTGGAGCTACAAGTGTTTTTTTTTTTTTTTTTTTTTTTTTTTTTTTTTTGTGTGTGGGGGGAAATAACCTTTCCTAAGTCTTTTTAGCAGTGTTTTGGCAGAACAAGTCTTAGCCAATTTATGTGTCATCTTTACTGATTCAACAGTACAGATTCGAGATCAGTCCAACCCTTCAGTAGAGTAAACACAAACTCTCAATGTAACTAAAGAAATTGAAGATCTTGAATGCAAGTTTAACTCAAGGTTTTTCCACAGTAATCATTTTCTTTAGACATTTTAGTTGGTTTTTCTAGCATAGAAACTGAGTTATGTACGCAATGTAATACTATCTTGGAAAGCTTGTGCAAACACATTTTTGTCCATCTAGGTGCTTTTTTCTATAAAAGCGGTTGCAACTCCAAAGGGTTACTTCCAGACCCAGTTAAGGTTGTAAAACAGCCACACCAGCCAGACAGCAAGCTCAAACAGCTCAGGTGAACAAACCTTGAACTTAAAAGTTTAAATTCATTTCTTCATCCAAAAAAAAAAAAGAGTTCAAATTCATTTAATTTGTTAGCTTAAGTCAAGCTTAGTCAGCTTAGCTTGAATCATAAAAGCTCCTGTCTATGTTTACCATAATTATATAATGCGGCACATAATATGATGTGTAATATGTTAATAAACCAGTCAATTTTCAGTTTAGGTCAGCTCCTTTACACAATCACACCCTCATGCCTAGTAAATGATGAGTTGAACACAAGCATGCAAACCAAAATTACAAGCCAACTAAACAAAGCAACAAGCCACAAGTTAAAGCAACTTACAAGTGGACCCTCACATAAAGCTGATGCTGTTTAGATTTGCAGAAGGAAAAGGCAAGGACCAAAAATAAAAGATTTGCAAAACTTACACAGTTGTTGACAGTCTGGATCGATCTACAGCAGTTCCCTTTCCACAACCCGGCTTTTGTCTATTATTCAAATTCTGAATTTAGAGGGAGAAAATAATTTGTAAGGAAGCAAAATCTAAGGGCCTATTTGGAAGAATCCAATGGAAATGGATTTGGATAAGGAGATTGAATGAGGAGGGGTTATTGTGTATTAAAAAATGAAATATTATTCAAGGAATGAGTAGAATTAGGAATTGGGGATGGGAAAAGTAAGGCTGTTGTGTATTGGGAAAGGAGAAATTGTATGGGGAATAGGGAGAAGTAATATTGAGAATGAGAAAAGTTTTCTTGGGAATAGAAATCTCATCCCATTCCAAGGGATGGTTCCGAACAAGCCCTCGAACAACAGGTCAAATGAAGAAAGAGAAGGAAAATAGCATTACATCTTTATCAAGTTGCTCAAGTTTCGATTTTGCAAAACGTGCAATTTTTCCAACTTCATCTACATCTTTCTCCATGCGCTGCTTAATTGCTGCAGATAATAACAAAATCAGGAGAACTATGTTACAAAGTGCCTAATTCAAGAGAGTGAAAATGAAAGAAAGATATTTTTTCCCAAAAGAAAAAAAACAGCATGATATCTGGTTTCTTAAAATAATTACAGGAAAAGCAATTAAATATTTTTAATTTGTTTTAGTATTTCTCATACTCATTGGGTGTGTTTGTTATTAAAGAAAAGTTGTCAAGTTAAAACTTTTCAATCTGAAACTTTTCATTCTCTACAACTACCTTATTTTTTAATCATTTTTTCACATTTTTCTATACAACTACCCTACTTTTCAATCATTTCTACACAATTACCAACACAACTAACCTATCTATTTCAACTTTATCCTATTTATTCCTCATCATTACCCCTATCATATCACATCATTTGACAACTTCTACTCTTTACAACTTTTCATCAAAAGTTTTACCCATTCCCAAACACACCCATTATCATAAACTGTTTTTAACTTAGGGGACTACGTGGACTCTATTCCACCACTCTTGCCAGGGCCGTGTGCTCAGTAAGCCCAATCAATTTTATATAGTTCTAAATAACTTCCAGCCACATCCTTTTCAGCCTTCCTCTAGTTCTCCTGTTGCCTTCTATACTATAAATACATTTATTCTAACTCGCCTGGAGTCTAGTCTTAATTTTTGAGTCTATGTTCACCCTAAGCAACATAAGTATACTTTCCCTCATTCTTACCTACTTTAGACCACTTCACGTTGGTACATTTCTAATTTTACTATTTTTCATTCTAACACTTTCAATATCATAATCTCTATACATATAAGCACTGCTGGTCTTATAATCATTTTATAAAATTTTACTTTTAAGTTTACTAGTTCATATCGCACTGCAATAACATAAAATTCAAAAAGCACATTGGTATTTATTCGCTTGGCTAGAATTCCATATAAAATATCCTATTCAATTTCTCTGCTTCTCTAAACCACTGAACCAACTACCCAAAATGGAAATTTAGTAGTAAAACTTGATTTACAACTCCAGCATGCTCCTCACTCAGATTTCTGTAATTGTTTAAGTTTAGATTCCATAAATTCCAAAAGCGCATTGTTATTTCTTTCACTTGGCTAGAATTCCGTATAAAATATCCTATTCGATTTCTCTAATTTTGTAAACCACTGAACCCAAGCACCTAAAATGGTTATCTGGTAGTAAAATTTGATTTACAACTCTAACACGCTCTTCATTCCAATTTCTATAATTGTCTAAGTTTACGTTGCATATATTCAGTTTCATCTGACAATTCTAAAACAACTTTTGATTCCATGCCATATCATCATTTATCTAACTTAAAATTTACTGTTTTTGGCCAAGACACTGATTTCGTGGTCAGTGACCACGCCTCATGTGAGGTAGGTCGCTGCTTCGACCCTGCCCTCCTCCGGGTGATAGTTAGTGTTCATTTGTCCTCCTGAAGTATGGAGGTAGTTGTAGATGTCCTTCTAGAGTATGAAGATCTTTATAGAAAAATCCCTCCATATAGCGAGGGTTGTGAAGGCACCTTATTATAGTATTAAGTTCTCACATTGTATAAATATACCAATCCAAAAAATTTACTATTTTTCTATTCATCAAAACTACATCACCTGCAATTAGCATACAACAAGGTACATATTCTAGTGATCAACTAATGAAATCATCCACAACCAAAGTGAATAAATAAGGACACGAAGCCAAACCCTGGTCTGTGAACTCACCCATTTTCGGCTGATGATTCAGCCCTGTTCAGTTCTTTCCAATCTGGATTTCAATTGAGGAAAACTTCGAATTTTCTGCATTCCCCATAGAAGGTCTCATATTTCAACCCTATTTCTTCTCATTATTAACAATATTTTCCATCTCCCAATATATGATTTAACATGTACCTACCACAAAAACCCCATTTTTCCAAATTTCCTATCCTTTCCAATTTCAAATTCCAATAACCTAACAGGCCCTCATCTTTGCTATGGCTTTGCCATCCATCTTGCCAATAATATCCATATTATTAACTCTGTTTCTTCTTTCACACCTCATACTAGTTCCCTAGGAACCATGTTGTATGTTGTTTCCCAAATCAATAAAAATCATTTGAAGATTATTTTCTTCATTCCCTATTACCCGAAGTAAGACTGCAAGAGGATAGATTTAGCAGTTGATCTTCATGATATGAAACAAACTGACTTTCTAAACCATTCACTTCATATTTTTACTTTTGCCCTTTTACTCTTTTTCATATGTTCATCATGTAACTCGTAAGTTTGTTCAAAAATAATAGAACAATTTTGGTTATCTCCTTTACTCTTAAAAATTACTATGATCATATATTTTGGTTATCTCCTTTACTCTTAAAAACTACTATGATCATACTTTTCTTCCATTTGTTTGGCATCTTCTTCGCTCTTATAATCTTATTGAATACATTTATCAACCAGTTTAAGTTACATCTCCAACACACTTCTGCACCTCAATTGCTATATCATCTAGAACTAGAAGCTCTCCCAATTTAATTTTTCTGTAGATCATTTTACATAAAGTATAAGTAAAATCTTTTAATAATTTTTATGTTTTTCCTTAATTTCAACATCCTTAATCAGAACTCCTTAGTATTATTCAGTTAGAATTTTTTCTCTTCTTAGTTGAAATATGTGGCTCCATATAACATAGGAAACAAGAGATTCAAGCAAATAACATGCAGATCCATTGTAAAAAAAAAAAAAAAAAAAACTACCTTTCATAGCAGCAGCCTTGGTCACAGCCTTTGACTCCTCATTTGCATCCTAAATTCATCAAAGCAAGCAGCAAGTAGTCAAATCTGAAACAAAACTATTTGAACAGAAATTCACAAGCCATAGAACATGATCAATAAAATGCTAGAAACATTCTGGAGGTGTCTACATCAACTATCGATGACCAATTGATCACCTAACCATTGTTCATCTACCAGAAGACTTAGCAGCCTGCATGGGTAACAAAACAATGCTATCCAAACAAAATGGGTAGCTCATTAGGAAGCATGATCCAGTTGATCTGATCAGTGATTGGAAGTTACTTCAACTTTGTGTGCTTCTGGTTTTGATTAATAAGTCTAGGTAAATTTGGGTATTTGCAAAATATTAGACCAACGAATCGATTGCCTGGTAATACCATCTTATGAAGGTCATTCAGCAATACAGGATTTATCTAAGAATCTTACATTATATGACCACAAATGTCACTTACATAGAAATTTAACTTTTTATCCTCTGAATGAACTTCAGATTGTCCCTAATTTTAGCAGTTAGTTTACTGTTCTGTTCGAGAAGACTGCCACCTGTCATCTAACCCTTTGAAGCAACAGAAATACTAATATCAACACTCTTAGGATTTACACATGACTGGCTAAAAAGCAAAACCATTATCTGCTAAGCTTACTCAGCTAAGCAGCATCGTTTGGCAACGAAAAATTATTCATCATACCTGGAGCTTTTTAAGTAGCCCAGAAAGCTTGTCAACTTGTTTATCAATCTCTTGAACCTGACAAAAGAAATGAAAACAAATAAATTAAGCACAATATGCAAGCCAAATAAAACATGAAAAAGTTCTCAACCAAATAAAATAGCTAAAAGATGATAAAGGGCAATTTTGTTTACAACAAAAACTTTTCGATCTAAAAATTTTCACTCTCCACAACTACCCTATTTTTAATTATTTATTCATATCCTCCTATATAATTACCCTATTTTCAATCATTTTTACACAACTGCTCATACACTAACTTATCTGTTTTAATTTTATTTTCTTTATTCCTCTTCATTACCACTATCATATTACATCATTTTCTACTAATTCGAAAACTTTTTCACCAAAAGCTTTTCATCCAAAATTTTTATCGCTTCCGAAACACACCCAAAAACAAAGTAAAAGCCAGTTTCATTGAACCGGATAAAAAATAAATAAATAAAACAATGCAAGCATAGATTGTATTACCTGTTTGAAAAATCCTTCAAAGCCCAGTTCACCAGAAGTCGCTGGAAGCTGTGTTCCCAATTCAATATCTCCATTCGTTGGTGTCTGCCCTCGAGGGACTTCAAATGAATCCTATGAAAACCAAACAAAGTTGCTATTATCAGAAGTTAACCACAGTGGATAATGTCTTGGGCCATAGCAGAAGCATTAAACAGAACTAACAGAAGCCTTCGGTATAGTTCTTGGACCATTGGCAATGTGGAAAAGAAGGAAGGAAAAAAGGTTGCGGAGCATAGCTAAAGAAAGCAAGAAACAAGGAGTGGCTCAGGAGGTGACCTACGCAAAAAAATCAACACCAGCTAAAAGTTCTAGATAAATATGTTGCTTGAGGCCCTTTTACAGTGCAACAACATCCACAATGCTTCATGTGGAACTAAGCTACATGTAATACGGCAGTTAAAGATGCACCATCATGTGCTACCAAATTTTCAGACATTCACAACTAACTTTCTTAAGTCTAGCATTAACAATACTGGATTTTGCCAACAAAACAAGCTTAACATGTTTAAGTACTCCAAGACCAGGGCATCAGGACAATTGGGCAAGAGAACAAAGATTCGCAGTAAAAGGTACCTTGCTTTTTTGCTATTTTCAAAATTTTTATGGTAATTAAAAACTAAACTAGTAAGCATATTTTAGTTAACATGCATGAGGGAATAGACATCTTCCCAAGAGCATATTCTAATTGTTTTCACGACTTCCCCCATCAGCTTTTTCCAGATTACCATTCCTTCAGTTTGAGGGCATGCTTGGATGGAAGAAAGACTCTAATATTAGGTACATAATTGCCAAAATTTAGCATCATTATCAATAAAAAATTTTGCAAATTGTATTATCAATAGAACATTCTCATGAACTCCCATAACATGCATAATTCACACTTCGAGCAGACTGTTTACCGTGAGAAGATCGTTCATCTTTTGAGGAGCAGCACAGGACTTAGCCAAGCTTGTATTGCAGAGATCTGAGAAAGACTAGAAATTAGGAATAGGAGATGGACAAAAAAAGGGTTATGATGATGGGTATGGATAATAAAATTCTTAGCAATTATACTTTTTCTCCAAATACATCACACAATTAGGTTGAATGGGATGAAGTTAGGTGCAGAGGTAGATACTACATGATGAAAATATATAAGGTGTTGGTGTGTTTCTGGCAGAGATATATCGGCAAGCTATTGTAGGTGTTCGTGCGTTTCTTGCAGAGATATATCGGCGAGCTATTGTTGGTTGAAAATTAATGATGTGACTACAGCAGAAATGTTGCAAAGGCATTCTAATGCATCTGGCTTAATATTTGCGTATGCAAATGTATTTCATTAGAATTGCATAAAAACATAGGAAAAAAATTTCTAGCTTGCATAATGTAAAAGATTTATTAATACATGTATTGTCTTCTACTTTTGAGAAATTGAGTATGGTACATCCTTCTGTCTCTTTAAGAGGCCTTCTGTCTCTTTAAGAGGCCAAGTACATCGTTAAACTTCAAATCATTGTTTAGGTCTTCTAATGAAGTTTGCCTGCTATTTTTTATTTGAAATTTTAAATTTGGACTGGCCTTTTTCAGAATGAAATAAATAAAATATTGTTCAGATAATAGCTGTGCACATATGTTTCTTAAGCATTTCGACTGATTCCAGTGCTTTATTTCTTTCATTTCATTTCCTTATTTGTTTTCTTCTTGGGCTAACTTTCTCTGATCCCTAAACCCAAAGCACAGAACTTTAAGCTTTCCAACCTCATTCACCTTTGATTTTTAGGCAAGTAAAAGAAATAAAGAAAAAGAAAGACCCACATAAAATAATTGTCATGTGTACCATTCTATATTTAATTGTTTGTGTACCATTCTATACTTAGGCACCGATCAAGCTATATATGCATATATGTATATATATGAGCTGTGCTACTATGCAATTGATTGAAATTTTTTATGTTTTCAAATTTTATCTTGGATCTAAGTCATCCATCATATTTTTCTCCCTCGATATTTGTATGATATGAAAAATCATATTAATTAGATTTGTGTGTATATAATGGAGAGAGAGAGGGAGAGACCTGTTATGATTACATCAGCAAGTGGAAAAAGAATCCTACATAGAGCATCATGTGTTGGCTTCGTGTAAAAGACAAAAATAACCATGTAGCACCTGTAACCTCTAAGGGAATGATTAGATAGCAATTCTTCAGCAACTCTTGGCTTCTTTCCTTCTTGGTAAGCTTGCCTGAAAAGAAATCTGATGCAAATTCAATCTAGGCACCTAAATGAAGAACATCAACCTGTTAATTCTGCCCATTACAAAATATGAACAGCATTATTACACATTTGCAGATAAGACTAGTTTTCCATCACTGTAGTAGAAAACCATGAATTCTCTGCAGGAAAGAAGCCCAAGGAAGTTAAAGGGCACAAAATACTTGGGAAGGGCCTTAGAAATTAGAATCACCCTTTCTGTAGTGCTGGTTTGGATCAATATCTATTCAACTGCAGCAAAATTCACATAATAAAAAAGACATAGCAAGAGAGGACGCAGTTTTTTTGAATCATTAATTCCCAACTAGTACCCACCAACATGACTTGGTCTTTTACATATTAAATTTCACCACAGGTCATGATCCTTTGAATTCAATGAACTGATACTCCCTGATATTGAATTATCCAAGATTCAAAAGTGGCCAGCACAAACAAAAAACTTTAAAATACCACAGTTAAGCATCTAAGAAAGTTCATACATCGCCTCACACGCCACTTTTTAAATCAAATAACGAAGTCCGGACAATCCAAAATTCTAAATTATAATATCATTTATGTTTGGACTCTATCATGTCGGTTCATGATGGTCATATGTTTAAAAACTTGGCTGATTGACCTTTTTGGTTCAAGACAAGCAGAAAATGATAAAGGTAGACCATCCAAAGCACTACAGCTGCAACGTGTACAAAGCAGTTGCCATATCCAACAGATCTTTCACTTTCTTCTCCGTCATTAATTTTACATATTAACATGATTGAAACCTGACATAGAACTCAATCGTCAATTACTCGACCAAAACCCCGGGCTCTTGGTCACGAAAACATAAACGGAATGTTTTAACACATTCACTAACGATAAAACAGATATGGATACTAGAAGGAGATGTGGATTGAAACATTCAAGGGAGATGCGTCAATAATCCCACATTGGAAAATCTCAAAAGTATTACTGCAGGTTTCGATCATATAATCCCAGCCAATACAATCATAGGAATCTCAATCTAATCAAATAAGGTAATATCAAGAAATAAAATGAGAGTGTGCGGTCATACCAACAACAAAAATTCCAAAACAATTTTTCAGATTTAGTCAATTAAGGTCAAACCTGGCAAGTCAAAGGGGAAAGAACACAACCAAGGACACAAATGGAAGCATCACGATTCACAAGCTATCATACAAAAAAAGCAGAGGGAGACAGAGAGAGAACTGTTCCACCTTTGTCTATAAACCCTAACGTCGGTGAAATGAAAGATGGTGAGAACAAGAGACGGCTGGTCGCTCCGGCAGAAGTCTGTAGCCTGGGAAACAGGGCGGTTGGTGGGGGAGACGTTACGGTTGGACGGATTTGAGGAAGAAAGCTCCCTCCGACGATGGTGGTGGTGGATGGGACTTCTCTCTCTCTCTCTCAGTGTCGTGCTGATTACGTGTAAAGGGGTTTTTGGAGGCAGGAGGAGGGATAGTGTGAGCTGTAAGCCACGCGTATTCCGTTCGATGGAGCCGTGATTCCCGCCCATCGGAACCTAAGTTCGGTGTGACTTGGGTGGGGACCCACCAGCCACATGGGGCTGTGTTTTAGGAATAAAAAAATAGTACTAGAAATAATTTTAAAAAAAAAAGTTAATAGGTGCAGTCGTCAAATGATAAAAATTTATAAGAAAAATGTGTGGTACAATAAAGGTAATAATGATGAATAAAAAGAATAAAATTAAAATAGATTGATTAAGTATATATATAATTTTATAGAAATGATTGAAAAATAAAATAGTTATATAGATAAATGAAAAAAATTAATTAAAAATAGAGTAGCCGCAGATAATAAAAAGTTTAAAATTGAAAGTTTTAGTTTAAAAAATTTTATTGTAAACAAATATATTATAAGATATTATACAATAAAATGAAAAAGATCAAAAATGTGTGATGTAAAAGTTTTAAAAATTAAAGAAAATAATATAATAAAGTTAATAATGATGAATAAAAAGAATAAAGTTAAAATAGATAACTCAGGTGTATAAGTGGTTTTATAGAAATGATTAAAAAATAAAATAGTTATATGAATAAATGAAAAAATTAATTAAAAATAGAGTAGTAGTAGATAATAAAAAGTTTAATTAGACCCGATTTTAACCTAACCTAAGAAATCCGAAACCAATATCAAATTTGTGTCAAACAAGTACTAAAATCCAAACAGGTCCGATCTCGATATTCTTCATAATTTGTTAAAATAATTATATTTATTTATGCATTAAGTATTTTAACTATAATTATGATAAAAGTTATTTCATGTAATCATAACCTAATTAAATTGTAAAACGTTTATTCTAAAACCTAAATATTATATAAATTTGTCCATTAAAGTTGAATATATTACATCTACATAAACTTTGTTTACAAATAATTATAAATATACACTCTTTAAAATTATTGCATATATACTAATTAACTACGCAATATATAATTCTCACTTTTATTAAATTTTAGATAGTGTTTTTATGTAATCTTTTTATTTTTCTTACCTTGATTTTTTATAATATTATCTTAATTGTTATGTATAAATTCATTATGTTCATTGTATTTAGAATAATTTTTTAATAAAAAGACCAATTTTCATCAAAACTAAAGATATCATTGGACATATAAATAAATTCACATGTAAGTTATTCATATACTTATGCGATAATATTTAAAAAATTTGTTATCTTTATTAGTAATTTCAATCTCTATTGGTTCGAGAATAACTTGAATTTCAATCCGAAACTAATACAAACTTGGTCTAGATCCAAATTCTAATATTATGATCTAGGGTTTGGTTTCACATAAACCCGCTATGTTTAGGATTTAGGTTTACTCAAAGCAGGTACAACTTGACCCGAGTTACACCCTAAATTCACATGCAACCAACAATATGAATCATTCCATCAAATTGGTTGATTTTAGATTCAAAAATAATTTTTAATTAAATCTAAGTCCTCAGACATGTTTATTGAAAAATATTTTATATTTCAAAAGTCGAATATATGGGAAAAATTTTATATGTTATACATTTGTTTTCAAACTTTAATATATAGCTACATATTCACAGCATGTGGTTTTACATTTTTAGTACACGTAATTTTTTTCGTATGAAGCTCTCATAAATGGTCTTAAATTTTTTCGGGAGTATAAATTTCCAATGAAAGGAATTTACGGAATGTAAAATAAGTACATATTAATGTCAACTGGTGGCTTGTTTATCATAGCCCATACAACTATTTCATATAAACATTTAGATGATGATAAAATGCAAATATGAAAAATTAAACTACACTCATTATAAATCATAATATGGAAATATCTTAGATCATGGGGTATGCATTGATTTGTTATTTATTGGGAATAAGATCACTGAGGACCAAGTGAAGGGACCAACGAACTGAGCAGTTCGAAAGAATTTTGGAACTTGAGAATAAGACACCAAAACAGATAAGAAACCAGAACTCTCCCACCATGTAAGTTTTGTTTTGTTTTGATTTTTTTTTAAGGATCCAACAATGTAAATTTAAAATGGTAAATAGTAGAACTTATCATCCATATTGGTTAGATTTTTTGTCTTAAAAACGACTTTTATTATAGAAAATGTGAAAAATACAACTGAATCGTAGGAGCAACAATGATACAAAAGACCCGACACAGAGATTAGACAAATGCAAGGATGGAATTAAAGATCATGCATCTCAGTCTCAGGCGGATAAATAAAAGACTGATAGAAGCAGATACTCTCTTATTGTTCAAGATTTTGTAACAATTGGACTTGTGAACCACATGGATGATGGGTCAGACGAAAAGTAATGATAACTGACATGGACAACATGAATCATACAACTCATTGTGGACGAATGAGACCAAAAAAAAAAAAAATTAAAATTCAGATATTCAAAATGCTACTTTTGAATTAAGGCTAGAAAAAGCTTCTATTTAGGTACAAAACCAGATGTCAATGCTAGTTGGCACTGATATTATTTCTACAATGCAACGCCCCTCCATGGTAAAGTGAAAAGCAAACAGCAGTATCGGGATGTTCTTCAAAATATTTTGATTTGGGGTGTTTTCTTTCTACAACTTCTTTAACTTTAAACAATATCAATTTTGTCTCATAAAGTGATTATGTTGTAGGCCATGGCATTTGAAGTTTGGACTAACTCAATGGAGTGACACACGCAATATTTCAACAAAAGGCTTTTTATAAATATACTCACTGAGTTTGGCCCTAATTGGAAATATTTCTTAACATTTTGAAAACCTCATATATGTCCATCACAGTTTCATTTAATTCTAGAAATGTCTATTTTTCTAAAAAATTATTACTTAGATCTTTGTAAATGCCCAAAATTCTTTTGTTATAAATTAATAATAACGAAATGAAATAAAAGAAAATGAAATTATTGGTCTCCAAATTTAGAATTCATGTACAATTAGACAATCAGTGAGTTATGATATTCATTTTTTCAATCTTGTCTTAAATTTGAAGGGCACATTAGTAATTTTACATATTAACTAATGATATTAACTTCTAAAATAAATATTTTTATGATTAAATGCAAATATAGTGGGTATATTTGAAAATTTGAAAACATTACGAGTATATCTAGAATTAGAGTTAAATGTACTGGGTATATTTAAAAACATCTAAAAAAAAGTCAGGATCGCTGGGAAAATAAACTTTAAGCACTCAATGAGATGAAACTTTCTTGAAATTGTATTTTAGTGAAAGCAAACCAACAAAGTCGTTGGTTCGGAAGTTGGGATTTCAGCAATGACTCAGCTTCTTCACATGGTAGATAGATCAGGAGCTAAAAAAACTCATTATTTTCCAAGTATCATGTGGTGGAAAGTAACAAACTCGACTAATACATAAGAACTTGAAAATGTTCAAATTTCAATGCTGATAAATTTATCAAAACAATTATAAAAGAATCTAAAAGTAGTTCACACAAAACTATATAACAAATACGGAAAAACAAAATTCCATCTCTTTCTGTCAATACGAATATTTGAAGCTGCCCCACAAGCAACATGTCCAAAGTATTTGCTAATAGGGTTGCCAAATTGGCAGAAGTCAAAGGCAAAGCTCCTTTTTTTTTTTTTTTTCCAAAATTAAGAAAAAAAATGGAAGAGGAATTTTGCAAATCTGCAACAGAGAATACATCTATCTGTTCATAAAGAGCAGCAAGATTAAAAAGATCTCGATAGATTCTCATTGTGTGCATCTGTTGATGGGTAAGATCGGCTACCTGATCAAAATCAATTGATATATTTGACTTTGATGGTTGGCATTTGGCAACATCATAAATTCAAAAAATGTTTTTGAAAAGCGTAAAATTCATTATATAGTAATTCCATCTTCGGAAACACATATAACATCGGTCTATATTTTTTCCTTAAGAAAGTTAAAAGATATTTCATGCACATTGTACTACATCTGCTCGAAATAAAAGCTTGGAAAATTTTGGTGGGATAAAAGATTGCTAAAAAAAGTAGCAATGTGAGATGACACGAGCAGTTTGAAAAGTTTAAAAAAATTGAAAGTGAAAACTTTACGTGACTCATGAATTTTATATCTAATTTTATTTATACTCATAAAATTTCAAAAATTTTGAATATATTCATGCATTTTATCTAAATTTCATCTATACCTGTGACTTTTTTGTGGAATAATGAATATGCCTAAAGTCTAATTATAATTCTAAGCTAAAAATTTATGTTTAAATGAATTTTTATTGCTCATGCTTCTATCGGTGGAGAATCATATATGATTGATTTTTATTTATAAATTCGTAATTAGTTGTTAGGTATATTCATCATTTTACACCAGAGCATAGGTATGAATAGAATTTTAAGTAAAATATATGAGTGTAATAGAATTTTTAGAAGTTCATGAGTCTAAGTGAAATTTAAGGTAGAATTTACGGAGTATATAGAATTCGTCCTAATTGAAATATAGAGTCAAATTTGGTATTAACTCGAGGTCTAGTCTAGGGTAGGCAAAACTCACTTGGAGTACTAGTACGAATTGGGTTGCGAAGGATAAGCTACATTAGTAACCGAATCGATTAATAGGTAGAGGAGACTAATTTTTTTTTTTTTACAAATAAGGTATGAGTAGAGTACATTATTATTCAAATCAAACCAACATGAGTTACATACCTAATTTACATATAAGTTTTTTCTTTTCCTTCTTTCAAGTGTGTGCATGGAAGCTCAATTCACACAAGCTTTTTCTCTTTCTTTCAAAATTTTTATTATTTTACATGGACACGTAAGACAAAACGAAAATTTTAATTATTTGAAATTTAATATTTTTAATTTTATTTAATACCTAATTTACATATAAGTTTTTTCTTTTCCTTCTTTCAAGTGTGTGTATGGAAGCTCAATTCACACAAGATTTTTCTCTTTCTTTCAAAATTTTTATTATTTTACATGGACACGTAAGACAAAACAAAAAATTTTAATTATTTGAAATTTAATATTTTTAATTTTATTTAATACCTAATTTACATATAAGTTTTTTCTTTTCCTTCTTTTAAGTGTGCACATGGAAGCTCAATTCACACAAGCTTTTTCTTTTTCTTTCAAAATTTTTATTATTTTACATGGACACGTAAGACAAAACAAAAAATTTTAATTATTTGAAATTTAATATTTTTAATTTTATTTAATATATTTTTGAATTTTAAAATGAAAAAAATTGCATTTTCATGCATCGGAATTTTTATTTTTTTGAATTAAAAAATAAAATAAAATAAAAACGTAAAATTCCGGCAGTAAAAGCAAGCAACTTCTTTGAGTCTACGTATCCATAAAGATAGAAAGTTTGCTTGTGAATTGAACCTCAATGCAGCAAAGCATGACTCAACTAAAAGGATTTTCAATAAAAAGCTAAAATGATTAAAAATAGGTAATAATGAAAATGGAAAATAAAAATAACTGAAAATAGGTAGTAATAAAAAAATAATTTTATTAATCGTGGCTAAATATGGGTCATGTGAGAAAAACTGGGAAAAATAGAAGAAATGACAAGAAATAAATAACATGCTTTCTTTCTTTTGAATTTTTTTCAATTAAAATAAAAGAAAATTGATTCATAAATATAGAAAATATGATTCACTTTGTATGACATGTTTTTATACAGATAATATGAATTTTTTTTATAGTCAGATAAATATTTTTTATTTTTTTCATACACTTGTCTATCTAAGTGTATTTAACATATAAACCAAATTTATCATTTATAGATATGTGTATATATTTTTTGACATTTTTAAACATGAGGTTATTTTAGCCATTTTAAAATATACTTATATTTAAAAATCTTTAAAAATATACATACACATATCCAAAAAGGTAAAATTTTATTTATATGTTAAATATACTTAGATAAACAAATGTATGAAGAAAAAATTAAAAAAAATATTTTAAATAGGCTTTTCGATGTGAACTAAGTAAATCATTTAATTAGCTCGGGTAAAAAAGATCATTTCTCAAATTGTTTTATTTAAGTATACACAAATAATCATCTGATATTACAAATCAGCACATGCAAATTCTCATAACAAATTCTCATAACAAGGAGGAACCAAAAATATTACCTCTATCGGCTACCACTTAAGAGACAAATAAATCCTCACAACAAAGAAGAACACTCCTACCAATGCACCTCTTTTACCAACAACTGTTGCAATTTGCATTGGGCATGAACCGGACATAGCTCGCCACTGTGTGCGGGCAAAGCCATAACCACTGAATCATATCTGAAACTTGACTTATACATTACATACATCTAAATTAATAAATTTATGAAAAAACTAAATTTTGATGTAATTATCAAAGAAAGCTAAATAGAGAACAACAATGCAGATTTCAATGACAGTGCCAATATTAGAGCGACAATGAATACTCAACGGTAGTGCAAATTAAAACAGTGCTGAATATGTCAATGGCGGTGCCAATGCTAAATTACTTCCTCTTCGGAATTTATTTTTCCTACCACGAAGCAAGCAACATTATGGTAAATAGGTGGGCATGCACAGCAGCAACCTGGTATCAAAAGTTAGTGGTGGCAGCAGTTTCCTTATATTTTGAGAGTGTTCACCATATGAAAAAAACTAAATATGTTATTAAATATGTGTTAGAATATTATATAAAATTCGTAAGAATCTCTTAGAGTTAATTGTAATAATAATTAAGATAATTCGTAAATACCCATAAAAAAAATCTGTCTTTCCTTTCACTATGATTTATAAAAGGTAAATACATATTAGAAGATACTAATGCTAGAAATTCTTTCATAGTCTGATGGCCCCATTTTGGGCTCACCATGGTGATAATATGAAATCAATACTACTCATTTTATTTAAAATTACTTAATATAAATCAAATATCTACATTGTTTTCATTTAATAGAAGTAATAAAAAATATAAAACGAATGCAGTAAGATTATTTGAATTAGATATCTATTTCAAAGTTTAATATGACATCCAACCAAGTAAAATATTCTCCCAACGTAGATGACAAGTGCCAAAGGGATTGATAAATTAAAAATTTTTTTATAGGAGAAGGGCCAAAATCCCCTCCTCATTGGGACCCAAAAACAAAGTCATGTATTGGATAGATAATTGTAGTCTTTAGGTAGCCATTCTTGGATACAATTTACAATTCGGTGGTTTACCCTAACCACTCACCATTCTTTTATGAGTTCGTGGACGGAAAGTTAACTAGCCAGTAAGCAATTTGGTTTCCGGTTTGCAAAATATGCATTAATAAGACCCAAGCTAACCCATTTACTATGTGTTTTCATCTCCTTAATTATCACCTCCACATTTGATTTTATTGGCCTATTTGTGGTAAGTAAATCAACAAGCACCGAAGAATGAGATTCTAATTCAAACTCTGCATATCCTAACTCAAATGCTGGCCGAATCTATTTAACTGGAGCCGACTAAAATGCTGATGCGTTCAGCCTCAATTCAACTGGGTGCATTTCACCTTTTTAAAAAAAAAAATTTAATTTTTTTATAAAACTGTTAATTTAGGTATATTTAACATGTGTATCAATTTTTAACACTTTTGGATAATTTTAGATATTTTAGTTTTTTAAAATAAGTGGCATAAAAAAATAGTATTAGAAATAATTTAAAAAAAGTTAAAAGGTGCAGTCGTCAAATGATAAAATTTTAGATAAAAAATGTGTGGTATAATAAAGATAATAATGATGAATAAAAAGAATAAAATCAAAATAGATTGATTAAGTGTAGATATAATTTTATAGAAATGATTGAAAAATAAAATAGTTATATAGATAAATGAAAAAAAAATTAATTAAAAATAGAGTATCTGTAGATAATAAAAATTTTAGTTTAAAATTTTTTTATTGTAAACAAATATATTATAAGATATTATACAATAAAATGAAAAAGATAAAAAATGTGTGATGTAAAAGTTTTAAAAATTAAAGAAAATGATATAATAAAGTTAATAATGATGAATAAAAAGAATAAAGTTAAAATAGATAACTCAAGTGTATAAGTGGTTTTATAGAAAAGATTAAAAAATAAAATAGTTATATGGATAAATGAAAAAAATAATTAAAAATAGAGTAGTAGTAGATAATAAAAAGTTTAAGATTGAAATTTTTAGTTAAAATTTTTTTTATTGCAAACAAATATATTATAAGATAATATATAATAAAATGAAAAATAGGAATAAAATGATAAAATTTTAGATTAAAAATGTGTGATACAAAAGTTTTTAAAATTAAAGAAAATGATATAATAAAGGTAATAATGATGAATAAAGAGAATAAAGTTAAAATAGATAGATTAAGTGTATAAGTAGTTTTATAGAAATGATTGAAAAATAAAATAGTTATATAGGTAAATGAGAAAAATTAATTAAAAATAGAATAGTTGTAGATAGTAAAAAGTTTAAGATTGAAAGGTTTAGTTTAAATTTTTTTATTATAAACAAATATATTATAAGATAATATATAATAAAATGAAAAATAATTAAAAATAAGATAATTATGAAATGTGAAAATTAAATTAACAGCTTAACACTCTCTCACTGTAATTTTTCACTTTTTTCTCTATAATTCTTATATTTTTTAATTATTTCTCTACAACTATCTAATCTATTTTTAACTTTGAATGTGTTTGAAAATGTAAAAGCAAAGTGAAAAAGTAGAAAATTTTTAGAAATTGTGAGAATTATATTACATGATAATGGTAAAATAATAATAAATAGGATAATTGTATAAAATAATTAGAGAATATAAGTAAAAAAGAAAAAACGGGATAGATAAAGTAGGTAAAATTATTAAAATATATTAAGAATTGTGCTTCTGCTCCTCTTTCCATCCTTTTTTTTTCTAAACATCTTATTTATTCTCTTTATCATTACTTTTATCATATCACATCATTTTATCTCATTTCAAAAATTTCTATAATAATTTTTTTTTAGAAATTTTATCTATTCTAAACACACTTTAAATTAAAAATATTTTTAAAAAATTGAAATTCTATTCTCAACTCAATTTATGGAATCATTCTAAACACAGAAAAGAAAAATTCATCTAAAGGTGTTTTAAAGGATACAAGATATATGAATCCATTCTATATCTAGTATGAAAATATAATAATGTGGATTAGTAATAAGAAAAGTTGCATTAAAAATATTAAAAATTATATTAAAAATTGAAAAAAATATCTCAGAAATTGAAAAAACTCTCTTGATAATAAGAGTATAGATTCCATTAAACAATCTTATTTTTTAAAATTAAGAGGAGTGTTTCAAAGGAACCAAGGATGAAATTCTCTATTTCCAAGTGGCTTTTTCTAATTTTTAATGCAAATTTTCATATTTTAAATACATATCATTATACTTATCTAATTTTTCTATCCCATCCAAGACCCATAGAAGGCCCACCCTTATGTGTAGGATTCGGGGGGGGGGGGGGGGGGGGGGGGAGAGGAAATACTATCCTTCGAATAAAAATTAGTTCAATGCTCTGGATGGTTACGCATACCGGACTAGCACTCTGGGGTGGGGGGTTACCTCTCTAAAATAATTAATGAGTAAGGTTTCCCTATTTTAAAAGCCCTTTTAAATGATTCAAACCTTCTTTGTGCTTTTAAATGCAACAAGTTTTGTTTGAAAATGACATTATTAAAATAATAGGCTGGTCAAACTCTCCTGAGAGGATGTTTATGATCTTCTCCAAGTTGAATGACTTTTGTTTTTCATTAATTTTTTATTTTTTAATAATTATCATATTTTTAATTATTTTCATTTCTTCCTACATAATTATTTTATTATTCAATTATTTTTCGTAATTTTTATATAACTAATCTATTTATTTTAACTTTATTCTTTTTTTCCTCGTTATTATGTCATGATATCACTTCACTTCTTCGTATTAAAAACTCTCCTATCGATAATTTTTTTATTTAAAAATTTTATCGACATTATTTTTTTTATGTCATGTTGGGACAAGCTCGATCGCTAAATTTCAAGACATACTTCGAGTTGGTTTCATGTTGACATCTAAATAAAAAAGGGGTCAAAATGTGATAATTTTAAGAATTTGTATGCATATCAATATAAAGTCACATCTTTGATAACTTTCTTTAAAAGAAAAAATATAAAATCCAATCTTTGATAAACTTAAAGATTAAATATTTTAATATTTTACTATTTCGTGAAGTAAAATATAATTATCATAATAACATATTAGTAAACTGTTTTTAATAACATGACCTTGATAAATGTGTACATTAAACTTTAATAAAAATAACATAGATGTAAATTTTGAATTACAAATTAAAATGCTAAATTGCAAGATAATAATATTTATTTTTTAAAGATGTACGCAAATTTGATAATACTTTTTATTTTATTGATAAATCATGTGAAAGACGTAACTTGAACAACATATATGCAATTAAGAAATAAAAATTAATCACACAAATCATATTTACATTAATAAGTCATAAAGTCAGTCATATCCATTTAACAAAACCTCATTCACTTAAGTAAGTCATATGATTTATAAAAATAATTTATCTCTTACGAGATGTGACAAGTCAAAGCAGGTTTGGATATGGTCACTTCATCTCGCCCCACCCCATCGGATTAAAATTTTTGTCTTGACCCTGTATAAAATTGGTGTAGTATGCGACAAGTCAAAGCAGGTTTGGATATGGTCACTTCATCTCGCCCCACCCCATCGGATTAAATTTTTTGTCTTGACCTTGTATAAAATTAGCAGTATGCATCACAGGTTAACTCAACCCCGTTTTCGCCCCCTTGTATACACATGAAATTAAGATGAAAAAGATTGAATCTGAAAAATGAAAATTATATTAGAAACAAACCATATTACAAAAGTTAAAAGTATGATTGTTACATGTTAAAATATAATGATTGGATTAGTAAATAGGAAAGTTCTTGAGAATAGAAAATATTGTTCAACTCATATCTCATTTTATTAAATCTTATTCTCCCCAACAGGCCTTAAGTAGCAAACATTCCATTAGAAATTTACATTTATGAGGCTACGTTTGGCAACAAGGAAAAAGGAATTTTTTTCCCCATTTCATCCACTTTATAGCATTTAAATACTTTTCAATCATTGCGTCTATATCTTAATAATTTATTTACAACTTTTTATATACTTAACATATCTATTTTAACTTTTTTTAACTTTCAATTATTAACTTTATCACATTGCATTGTTCTATTGTAAAATATAACAAGTGTGTCTCTTCCGTGATGACATTGTTAAACTTTTTATAAAACAATGATAATACACTTTAAACTCAGTGATAAACTTATAATTTTTGTAAATGTTGTAAGCAAATTTGCAAAGCAACCTAAAATAATAATAATAATAAATGTAAAAATTGTATATAAAATAATGAAATAGCAAATGTATCTACAATATTTGAAAATTTGTAAATATATTACTTAGTTTAAATGATATTATCATCATTTTATAGAAAATTCAACTAGTGTTCAAATAAAAAAGATACATTTACAATTTTATGCAAGCTTTATTAATATATTTATAATATCCATAAACTTCAAGATGAATATTAGCACAACTTCATGGATACAAGTACAAAAATAAGAAAGACCGACTGCCAACTGTGTTTCCTAAAGCGCACCCACCCAAGATCACCTGCGACGACTCTCTGATTCTGATATGGATGTGCAACCATGGAGACAGCGACAGCGAGATGGGAAGAGCAGTGGGCGTTTTTTTGTCGTGTTTGCTGGGTTAATAATGGAGAGCTGTCGAACATGCAAATCTGGCACATGTGCAGACCCACATCCATCCAAGTGTTTCTTTCTCGTTGGGTATGTGCTTTGTAACTGTACACAAAACAATTTTAAAATACCTAGAGCACTGATTAAATTAACCAATCACATCATATATGATATGTCTTCCTTTTCAATTAAACGAATGGGGGGCAAAGTATCAATTTATAATACAATTTTTTATACTTTCAATGCAACTTTTCTTATTGTTATTGTTGATATGCATTATTATGTTTTCCTCCTACAATTCGTGGCTAGAAGGTAGTGGTGAACTGAAGCCAACACCTTCATTCATCCGTGGACTTGTCCATCCACCCTCGGTGCATTTGATCAGATACATAATTCGATTATAAATTATATTTAAAGACAAAATTCGTAGGCCCCATCTCCTCCTGTCCTCTGTTTCAACTACCATTTGCAATTTCCAGAACAGCATATATCAGAGTATGGTGTGGTTTTCTCTAGTAGATACACATAAGCTCACGCAATTTAGGATGGGTGGATTTGGAATGAGCACAGGGGAGATGAAGATGGCTTCTCTTCCTCAGTCTCTGCCTTTTCCTCCTCCCCTCCCTGTCAAAAAGTTTAGATTTCCTTCCGCTCCTGGAGCTTGCTCATTCATGTTTTCTCATTCCTGTTTGCACTCCTGCGAACGTGGGTCTCGAAAGACTAACCTTCATGAGATGTTTGTGGGGGGTGCTTCTGTTTTGGATCGGGAGAAGCCTTGGAGAAGCTGGGGTGTAGAAGCAACTGGCGTCAGCAGTAATGAGGGAGGAGGAGGAGGCAGTGAGGACGCCGAGGAAGATGCACAAAGCAGCGTGATTCAGGTATTGGTCCAGAGAAATAAAACTGAGGAAATAAACAACTCAAGCGGCAGTCATTTTTTTTTGTTTTGCTTTCTCATCCGTTATAACTATATTCGCATATTACTTACTCTCAAGCTTCCCTTTTTTCATATTTTCGCTTTTCTAATGTGTGAATTTCTAATTCCACTGCTGGCTTGTCCTTTTAATATATAACTAATCAGCTCTAACTGGAAAGAAGGGTATATATGTAGTGATGAAAGAAAAACATAAGGTATTCAATTACTGTTAGTTAAGATATTTTTCTATTATCCATGTGTTGATCTTCTATTTCCCCATTATATGTAGCAGGCGAGGATCACGCAACCTGATTCATCTGTAAGAGAGGACATGACTAGCACTGAACAGGAGGCAATCCTGTATGGAGAACTTGGTAATACGTTTAGCCGTGTTGCTTTTTTTTTTTCCCCCTTTTTAATTTCTTACAGTTAGTTTTATGCACCCACAAGATGAATAATCTGCAGCACCCATGTCTCTGTGGGTATGATGCTGAAACGTTGGTTAAAGTTCCCACCTGACAGAAGTTCCCTAATTTGTAGATATTCTTCAAGGGTTCAAGGAAATTGGTATGTCTGCAATGCCAGCATTACATCAAGAACCATCACAAGCATATAGCCTACCTAAAGAAGAGGAGGAGCTGATGGAAACAAATGTTAACGTTGTCAATGGCTTTGATGTGGCTGCTCATATAGAAGATGAAAAGGCTCCTCCTTTGGCTGGGGAGAATGCCATGAATGTTATATTGGTAGCTGCGGAATGTGCCCCTTGGTCCAAGACAGGTAATATTCCATCTTATCAGCACCTCTGAATGCATATCCTCTTGTAAACTCCTCCATCATGATCCTGAAATATTTGTTCAGTTTTGCAATCTCTTAAAAGTGATCGCTTCTTCAATCATGGGTGCTTCTTACATTTGCCTAGCTAATAGCTAAGAGTATGAAAATGAGGTGCCTGCCTGAAATATGGAGATACTAATTTTAAGGGATTGTCTTAGGTGGTCTGGGGGATGTTGCTGGAGCATTACCAAAGGCCTTGGCTAGGCGTGGCCATAGGGTTATGGTAAATTTTTATCTCATTTGAGAAAAAGATGAATGTTTTTTTTTCTTTTTATAAAAAAAGATTCTTTCTTCTGCTTATACTCCATTCAATGAAACCTTGCTAAACATGCCTATGCATAAAAATCATGTACAGACAGGTATTTCAAATGTTGACTCTGTATTTCCACTTGTGGTACTGTCGGACGAAAGTCTTAGCACTCAAAATCAATTTAAAATCATCCTTGTGGTTCTTAGGTTGTCGTGCCGCGGTATGGAGAGTATAGAGAAGGACAACATTTAGGGGTATACAAAAGATATAAAATAGATGGACAGGTATGCAGCTTTCACTACTTAACTATGAGATGGCTTCTTATGCTAGTTCATAAATACTTCAAATTGGTCTAGGTTCATGATTTCCTTTTGATGCAGGATCACGAGGTTTGCTATTTCCATCACCACGTTGATGGTGTAGATGTTATTTTCATGGACAGCCCTGATTTTCGCCATCGCCAGGATCATATCTATGCTGGAGGACGGCGGGTAATGTCTAATTCTCCTAGGTGTTATTGTGTATATCTTCCCTTGTAACCAAGAATGTTGTTTCCCTTGGTTCTTGCCATCCTTTACTTTGGAAAAATATTTTTGTATTGGAGACTAAATTTACCAAATCATTTTTTATGGCTTTATCGAATGCAGGATGTGCTAAAGCGCATGATTTTGTTCTGCAAGGCAGCTGTTGAGGTTAGAGTTCGACAATAAATGTCAGGAGATTCAGGACGTATTGCGGTGGATGGGTTCGGTGATCCTGATCATTTTTTGATGGTCTCTTGTGGGTTGAGAACTGCCTAAGGCCTAAACTAAAAAGCACCTCAGGTCTTTTTAAGTGCTAACCTTCTGTTAGAGGGCTACTGCACAATGAAGAAGCAACCAAGCAGTGGTTTACAAACAGTGAAAGGAGATCAGATTATGTGGATCTGAAGATCATATTTTCTGAACATACCATTTCAGCAGTCTGAATCACCAATTCCTTCCAACCCATTTGGATAGGACTGTCAAGATATGCTTATTTCTGTTGCACTAAAACTGAATACCTTCTATTTATCAGGGGGAAAAAAAAAAAAAAACTGAATACCTTCTCATCATAACAGTGAAATATTTGTATTTCAGAACTTATTGATCATTATCAGTCATTTCTTTTAATCTTCACAACCAAGCTCAGTTCCATACTCCATGTCAGAATTTATCTGCTACAGAAATGTTTGGCATTTCTTGATCATTAGTATCAGTCAGATGCGCCTGTTCTAATTCAAGAATTTCTGACTTCTCATCTCCCTATTAAACAAATGTGACTGTCCTTTTCAGGTTCCTTGGTGTGTTCCCTGTGGTGGTTCCTGTTATGGGGATGGAAATTTGGTTTTCATTGCAAATGATTGGCACACTGCATTGCTGCCAGTTTATCTCAAGGCATATTTTCGTGACAACGGATTGATGAGGTATACACGGTCTGTTCTTGTGATTCACAACATCGCACACCAGGTTTGTTTTCTATCTGTGTAGCAGTTTCGATTCTCTCTTAAGTTAGTCATGTTGAGAGAGGGTGATTTTCATGAACTTAACAGGCACTGACCTAAGTTCTTTAAACAAAATTTTTGGGAACTTGGTGAATTTTCTGGATATTTGGGTGAGTCAATCATCATCAACATAATTTGTTTCCCCACTATGTGTTGTCGCCCGCATGACCATAACTTCAAAAAGATTGCGGCCTTCTTGTAAATCTGGTTGAGTCACTCATTTTCTCAAAAAATGGCTGCTGAGTTTCTTCTTAGTTGAGCAGTTCCATCATGATTTTGCATTGTCAAGTACAATTATTGTTGCCTAGGGCTTCCTAATTTGTTCTTGTAATTCTTCGAGTTAGAATCATGATGGAATCCTCCCTCCCTCCCTATTGAGGATATCATATGAGGAAAACTCTATATGTTAGAAAAGCATATTAGCCTCAAGTGTCCAGAAAACAACAATTACATGAAGTTTATTTTGTGCTTCTCCTGCAGGGTCGGGGACCAATTGATGAATTTGCTATTCTGGACTTGCCAGAGCACTATAAACACTTCTTCACCTTGTATGATCCAGTTGGTGGTGATCATCTTAATATCTTTGCAGCGGGCCTCAAAGCTGCTGACCGTATAGTTACAGTCAGTCATGGTTATTCTTGGGAGCTGGCAACATCAGAAGGAGGCTGGGGTCTGCATGGGATCATTAATGAAAGCAACTGGAAGATGAGTGGCATTGTCAATGGCATTGATACTGAAGAATGGAACCCAGAAGTGGATGCCCACCTGACTTCAGATGGCTATGTGAACTACTCCCTGGAGACTCTTCAAAAAGGCAAGTCTAGGTGCAAGGCAGCCCTTCAAAAGGAGCTTGGTCTGCCTATACTTGACGACATTCCACTGATTGGTTTCATTGGGAGACTTGATCACCAGAAAGGTGTTGATCTCATTGCAGAGGCCATCCCTTGGATTGTCAGTCAGAATGTCCAGTTGGTTATGTTGGGAACTGGAAGATCAGATCTGGAGGAAATGCTTAGGCAATTTGAGAGTCAGCACCGCGATAAGGTGCGGGGAAGGGTAGGCTTTTCGGTGAAATTGGCTCATCACATAACAGCAGGAGCAGATATTTTGCTGATGCCATCAAGGTTTGAACCTTGTGGATTGAACCAGCTGTATGCAATGAATTATGGGACTGTTCCTGTCGTCCATGCCGTTGGCGGGTTGAGAGATACTGTGCAGAATTTTGATCCATTTGCTGAGTCTGGGCATGGATGGGCGTTTGACAGGGCAGAAACAAATAGACTGATAGATGCACTTAAGAACTGCTTCCTCACGTATAGAGAATACAAGAGCAGTTGGGAGGGGATCCAGAGACGAGGCATGATGCAAGATCTCAGCTGGGACAAGGCTGCCCAGAAATATGAGGAAGTTCTTGTAGCTGCCAAGTATCAGTGGTGATCTTTGCAAGTGCAAGACATGGCAGTATTCCCAACTACCACGATCAGATATCAACATGACGTCATGCCTTCTCCATTTCAGATGTCCACCAGTACTAAGTAGAGTGCCAACCTGAGTTTCCTATTGTATATTTCTAGTTCTTTTTTCTTTCATCAGTCATCTAATGTCACAGCTATGCATTTGTACCATCAGAACTCTTCAGACGCTAGTGGCCGCATAGATTACTTTGATGTATTGCTTGCATATGCTATTAAGCTCGCCCTTTTCTCGGGCAAATATATCAGCTACTTCTATTTAATTTTCCCAAATTTCCACTCAAGCAAATGTAATATCATTCAAAATGAATTGATATGTCTCTGACTACCAGCAATTGATTCTGCTCAGCAGCCCCACCAACGACCATGTGGTTGAAACAGCTTTAAAATAGCTGTTAAAAATAAATGATCTACAGATCATTTCTAGAACTTATAGAGTGGATGTATACACACACACACACAGAGAGAGTATTACATTGAGGTGCACCGCCACTACACCGTAATTACAAAGCAGTAGAGTTAAAATGCACCCCATATGATCATAAAATTATAATCTACTCTACTCATTGTATTTAGGATGATGTATTTTATTATCATATCAATTTTCATCCCAATTAGATGTGTGTGGACCCCTTTTGAAAATGGTATGAATTTAACATAATAAAATAGTTTAATATAAATAATAACTTTAAAGTAGTTTTTTCAACATGTAAACCATTTATTATAAAATTTATACACGGATAAATAATTGCATTAAGTTTTATTGCATTTTAATATGGTTGCGGCCCATTTTGGGCAAATGTATTATTGTTCCGGTGCAGTGCCACTATACTGGAATAACTCCCATATATATGTGTGTGCGCGCGCTTATATATACATAAAAGAAACCATCACGTATAGACATACGGTGTAGTCTGCTGCAGCCTGCAAATTGAGTCCTACATATATTAAAATATAATAATACTTTATAAATAATTTATTCATATAAAAATCATACTCTACACAGTTTAGATGTTGAAAATATCACTTTAAACTTGATATTTACATTTAAACTATTTTATTACGTTGATTTTGTACCATTTTAAGATGGAGCAAATACGCATGTTGGATTTGGATGAAGATGAAAATTGGTATGCTAATAAAGTGAATAATTTTAAATACAATGGATGGAGTAGATTTGTTATTCATGATAAAATGAGTCCTACAGTACATGGACTGCAGTCCGGATGCACTTGATTATTTTCGTATATATATATTCTTAATTTTACACCTAAGATTAAAGATGTGAAGGTTAATGCAAAAATAGCAACAACATAGAAAATTTTGAGAAATCTTTTCACACACCTGAATAATCTCAAAAGCGACCGTGCACGTAAATAAATTTAATGAAAAAATAACTGGGTAATAATGCCAGACACCAAAAAAAGGGATAATTGCTGTGATGATCTACATAGCATCATTTGTAACCTTCCCAGACTCCACAATCTTCTCCCTGCTATCCATGGACTGACATTTAAAGCCTCCACAAAATAAGGCTTGATGCTGCAGAGAAGAAATAAAAAGAAACCAAAATCAACAGTTTGAGGCTTTCTATTAGGGACAAAAAAAGGAGGAATGAAAAGGAAGTCAATACTGGCTGTACCTTTATGTCTTTCGCCCACAATGAAAAGGATCAGAAAACTCCAATCGATTATGTGCCATTTGTCTTGCCCTCTTAATCATCTGGCTCTATTCATCCACGAACTACACAAATGACACCCTAACAGTTGTCCTTTCCGATTGATAAGCTAGTGGTAATAATCCCCATTCGGACACAGATTTAATGTGAATATATAGGTGAAGAGCAAACATTAATCCTATCATGCAACAAGTGAAAACAAGTAGCATTAATGGAAATTCTATTTGACCAAAGCCTAAAGCATCCAATAGTTCAGAAAATGGCACTAACTACTACATAGAATTGACCAGGGCTCCTCGTAAACAGAATTCTCAGGAGAAAGTGAAGACTCATGCATATAACATCAACCTAATTGGGCTAGATAAAAATTAATGTCAGTTCCATGGAGACTAGAGAGGATACGGGGCTCACAAAGAATAGCAAAGGTAGGAAAAGAATGATACAATTGCATTTTATAGATTCGGCATAAACTAAATTAAAGAAAACGGGGAAGTTCACCAATGAAAAGAATGTCAAACCTGGTATTAGTTTGAGACAAGGCATGGAATTCTACTTTCCACGCAAACTGGAAAGAGTCAAACAGAGAGAGGAGTCCTAAGCCTTTAACCTTCAAGCAACAACAAGAGAAACCACAGTGACATTTTTTTTCAATTTAAATTTACCATTCACAGAACAGGAAACAATTGTTGGTAAATCTCTTTCTCAAAAATGGAAGTCTTCCTACCGGCTTTGCTTCGTCTTCAAAGATGACTTGGGGCACATCGAGTTCTTGGAGGTAATTGCTGTTTCAACTCCATGGTCATTAACTGTTGCATGAGTTTTCCTTTTAGAACCAAGATGTGCTACTAGCCCTGCAAATATGATGAAAAGAAGAAAGATGATCGGACGACCCATTTTCTTTAATGGATGGCTCAGTGTTGATTAACAAAGGAAGGGATTGTGCATATTCATAAGTGAAATTAGAGATGAAACATAATGAAGGAGCTGAAATGTCAGAAAATGAAAATGGGTCGTGCCAAAAAGATGGGGGCATTGGTTGGACAGGTAAATAGAAATGAGCAAAGGAATTGTCAATATTCCCCTTTCAAAATGTTAATCTTGATAGCCTTCATTTATTTATGTTGAACAACTTACAAAAATTACTAAAATAGCTGTTGCGTATCCATCATAGAAGATTTTTAACTCAACAAAATAACGGAATCTTTCAAGAGAGAAAACCATAACCACTCCCAGTGTGCATGAGAAGGAGAACTCCATTCGTTATAGGAAAAATAAAAACACAGGAAACCAATAAATGCTCATAGTGTTACATGAAAGCACTGAAGTCAAAAACAATTAAACCTGTGTCGAACGCTTGAACAATATGAAACAATACCACGAAGTAGTTATTCAAACAATTCAAATTACAAATATAAAAACTAAATTAGGTAGTAATATAATAATCCAGCTAAAAAAAATCATAAGAAGTAAATTAAAAAAGAACTGTACACTGGACATTAGACCCACCAGGAAGAGAAGTGCATTCTGCTGTTTCTGTAGAAGTGAAATCATAAATAGTACCAGAACCATTCGATCCTTTAATTCTGCAAGCCAGCAAAAGTAAGTTTGATGTGAGAATGAACATGTCTGTTTCACTATGATTCTGCAGAAGCAATTGGCGGTGTAACTAATAGCAAATAAATGATCTGCCTATCATTCTAAAAATTTTGACATGGAAAAAGGAGGAAACTTAGAAGGAAAAACTAAGTAGGGAGAAAATGATATCAGCAAATAAGGCAGTGGCATCAACCATAAGTTAAAAACAAAAGCAAATGCAAAATAGGTAGGATATTTTGTCAGAAAAATATGATTCAGATAGAAATACAAGGGAAAAAAAATATTCTTATGAAAAGATAAGATCATATTGAATGAAGGGGAACAGAAGGGGATGATATATTTTGCTCCCAATTCTACCTCAATACTTTTAAAGGAAACTTGAGTTTAGAATGCATATCACATCTGTTGAACATGTTATGCTTTATCTTCTGGTTATGACATGTCTATGAAGTATTTTGTATGAATCTTGCATTAACGAAAAAAAAAAGACAACTTTCATAATTTGAGAATTTATTAAAATAAGTAATAAAAAGAAAAAAATGAACCTGTACATATGCTCAACAAATTCATCTATTAGAACAGGCCAAGAACCTGAAACATGAATAAACTATGATTAGATCATAATGAACGATGAAAAAAAGGTTGTTTTGTGCTAGTCCAAATATTCGTCAATAAATCTCCACATGACTACAGATTTCATATGGTACCTTGAAGATTGTACCCTCTGAGATCATCATCAGTGCGTCTACTGAATACTAGCAGCTGCTGCCAAGTATCTTCAGAAATATTATATCGTTGATGTTTCTGGTTGAAGTTCAAAATGAATGTGTGAATAGATGAGAATGCAAACACTATGTATTTGGGCCGACTCCACAGTTGTGGGATTCTCCCAACTGCTTATGGAAGTTCTCAAAAAGACTTAAATAAACATATGGCAGAAACATTAAACAGAGTACTAACAACAAGCATACAATTATTGTGTTTGACAAACTTAACTTTAAGATTAATAGAAAGAAGTACCTTAACAAAATCACACCATTCACTAAGCAATCGAAATCTTCCACTTAAAACTAAACTCCAAGCTGCTACAGCCATGTCCACAGCTGAAGATAATTCCAGGAAATTGAAATACCAAATTTGTCAAGTATACGACAAATGAACAAGAATGGAATCATTTTAGACTGATTAAAGGGGTTCCAAAGAATCATGGAAAGAATCTCACAGACGCTCTTTTGTCCGTTTTCACGGCAAACAAAAAACACAAAGTTATAGAAGCACTTGAATTGAGAATCCAGCTGCAGAAGCAATAGAAATTTGTCATTATAAATTCCATGATGCCTACATCTAACGGAGAATGACATCTAATGAAAATAAACCAGAATTCCTGCAGTTTAGCTGGGACATGAATGATTAAAAAGTGCTTGTGATTGAGAACTCATAGAAGTTTGTAATAAAAAACAACACGGCCACCACCACCGACGCTAGAAGGGGAAATAAACTCACAGTCAAGTCTACACGTGCCATGAGATTAGAAAGATCAATGAGGGTGATATTCCTGTCAATGGGAAAAATAAGCTTCATTATTAATTGAAAGAAGCGGCATACATACATTTTGCCTAAGCATTACAATGGTTTTGGATATGTAACATTGAAAACAGGCAGAAGCAGAAACAACATTTCTTTCCTGAAGCACACATGCTTTACCATTTTTTGGTAGAAATGCAACCTAAAATAAAGTTCTCTTGAGATTTCACGCATAGCAAACACTTCTTTATAAAGAGAATATACAAACTAATTAATGGTTTATAGTCAGCACAACACCATGTGGAGAGAGGGATAGAGAGAGCAGCATGCTCTTTGTGACTGGTGAAGGACTTCAAAAGAATTCAACATGTAATTTATTTTTCATATTTAAACCACTGATTTCATTCTAGTTAACACTAATGCCATACAATAAGAATTAATTATTTACGTGATTTTTAAGAACGAAATTTATAAAAATATCTATTTTTTTTAGAATTAAAAATATCTATTTTTGAATTGATACTAGTTCCAAGAATATTATATTATAGTAATTTTTTTACTGTGTCAAACATAATGTACGGATTCCATTTGAAAAATAAGAATTAATATTACAAAAAGCAGTACATATGCATTTAACGGTTTAAATCTCATTTTTGGATGCTAATTATAACTGATTATACATTTATCCAACAAACCAGTTCCGATCTTTCATTATAAATCACAAGTCAATTTTAACTTTTAAGAACGCTGTCTCGTTGTAAGTGAAGCACCCTGCTACAGAAAATCCAGTTCCCACGATGTGAAGTTCGTTGGGCTCAAAAGCATCATAATCTACAAGATCTTGACTCGAATGGTTAAAAAGACATTGAGAAGGAAGAAATGGGTATGTTACCTTAACTGTCCTGTTGACCCCATGTCCTTCCAAAGTCCATCGAGATCTTTCCTTGAGCTCGTATGATCCTTTCTTGATACAAGCTCTGCATTTCAAAGTTCATGGCCGGTGGCACTCAGATACCGCCATGGTGAATTATACACAAACTATTAAAAGATTGGAATGAGATAGATCCTCTTTAGGGAATAATGCCCATATAAAATGCAAGAAATAAAGAAAGGATCAAAGCCCTCTTAACTAAAATACAGATGTAGGAGGAAAGAATCTCACATCTCCGTGGAGTATACCTAATTCTACCAGAAATGCGAGCGAGAATTGGAAAATGGCAAGAGCAACAAACAAATTAATCCGCATACCGCAGTAACGTATGTAAACGGCAAGAAGGGCGTTGGAGGAAGAAGGATGCATCATCATCATCATCAGTCGGCTAAAGGAGAATTCCGGAGCTGGGTTTGGCCTACTTTTCCATTTGATCCTGCTGCAACCCTAGGATTCGATGATAAAAATCCGACCATTTTTAAGTTGTCGTTGCAGTCACAGTCGAATGAGACAGTGAGACGTGGTCGTTGCTGGCATTTCGAATAACCCACAAGTGTCAATACTTTGATAGTCGGCTCTAGTGAGCTTCAATGGGATGAGATTCGGATGAGGATTCAGGGTGCGCTTGGTAAGCAACAAAGTTTACAGATGAAAAATTTTTTAAATAAAAGAAAATAACGTGATATAATAGAAATAATGATGATAAGTAAAGAAAATAAAGTTAAAATAGATGGTTATAGAATGAAGTGAATAAATAATTAAAAAATAGAATAGTTGATGAGAGTTAAAAGTTTTTTAGATTAAAAAATTTTAAAGTGTGTTTCTTTCATTTCGAAAATTTTTATATAAAAAATTTTTCACTCAAAGTTTTATCACTTCTTAAGCACACCTTAATTTAGAAAGTATTTGAGATAAACAAACACCCTCTTAGAATAAAATTGTAAAGATAATGGATAAAGGTGTTTTAGGATTGAGTAAAGATTTATTAGGATTAAGTAAAAGTGTATTTGGAAATGGAAGATTCTATTGCCGGATCTATGAACTCAACTATTGTAAATTGCAAATCAAACTTTGAGTTTTGATGGTTAACAGCTAATTCGAAATGTTAGAAGTTACTAATGCAATTTTGGCATGTGCATGAAAAATAAAGCTTTAAAATTCAAGAGCAAATAACTAAAGTAGTATTCTCAAGTCAATTTCGGAAGCAACTTAGGTGAAGCTTTAATCCAAGTTAACTTTATAATCAACTTCGAATGCAATTTCAAAAGCAAAAAATTTTGAAGGAAAGATATATAATTGAAGTCAAATCTCAAGTCGACTTCAGTACGACTTAAGTGAAATAGAAGATGAAGTCAACCTCAACCTACGATTTGGAGGATTCAAAGAATTTCAAAAATCTCTGACTCAAAAACGACATTTGAAGTCATATCCCAAATTAACTTTACTTGCGACTTAGGTGAAGTCAAAGTTGACACCAACTAGCAATTTAGAAGAACAAATGGACATGCAAAATTTTTGTCTCAAAAATAGAGATTGAAGTCGCATCCCAAGTTGATTGTATTTGGGATTTGAGTGAAGTCAAACCAAAGTCAACCCAAGAAGAGACTTGGAAAGATAGTATGAAGATGAAATGAAGGCTTAGTAGAAGTTCCTAGAGTAAGGTGAAGTCGAAGCCAAAATTAACTTCACCCGTGATTTACCTGCAACTTGGGTCCAAAGTTGACTTCACCCGTGACTTACTTGTAACTTGTGTGAAGTCCCACGACTAAGTCTACTTTGTATACAACTTGAAGGCCAGAGATAGGAAAATTCATTAGAAGAAAATAGTACACTAAAGTTGATGCTCTAGTCGACTCTATATGCAACCTGGGTGAAGTTGCAAACCAAGTCGACCTGAGCTACGTCTTCAGTCATAACAGTCATAAAATTTTTAAATGTTGATGTATTAAATGTGCGCCACCAAATACCAAATGTTCAAAATCTTTCAAGGACTCTTAAAGTTATAATTTGAAAGAGAGCAGAGGCTCTAAGATGTACTTGTTGAAGTAATAGTGGAACTCAAGACACAAGAGGTGTATGCTTGGAAGAGCAGAGTAAGAAGGTTATCCGTACCACTATAAAAATCTGTGCTCTCTTCTGCATCCATCTTCTATTCTTTTGATGTTTTACATTAGCTCTTTACATTTTGTTCAAGAAAATTAATCTCAAAGGGGTTAGTTTAATGTAGAAAAAAAAATAAAATTACTCAATTCGCTCTCTCCTCTTAGGTAAAACTGTTTATTTGAGACCAAAAAGAGGTGTTAGAGCAAGTTTTCAGTTATTTCTGAACAAAATCCCATATTAAATGGTTTCTTAATTAACTTCTGTTCTTGCATTTGCCGAAGGATAATTTTTTATTAGACCATTTTTGTTTGATGAGAAAAATTTCGCTTATTGAAAGTTGAAAATAAAATAATTGATTATGACCACAGATATAAACTCTTCAATTGCTATCCAAGATAGTTTTACTATGACTAAAAGTGACAAAGCTCCAAAGCAGACAAAAGAAGAGGTAAAAGTTGTAAAGAGTATCTTCTTGCTAAATTGCCAAAAAAATTTGTAACATTCTAACATTTATATATAAGGGTACTACTAAAGTCCAAGAAACTAGAAGAAATATACTCATTAAATAGCTCAAAAGTTTCAAAATGCTTAAAACTAAAAATATTTCTGAAACGTTTGCAAAATTTTCAAAACAAGCAAATGCTCTTAAAGGTTTTGAAAAGACCATTTCTAAATCTGAATAGGTGATGACAATTCTACATGCCTTGCTTGAATTATGGATTTCAAAGATCACAACTATAGAGAAGCCGAAGATCCCAACACTCTAAAGTTGGAGGATTTGATCAGTTCATTGATGTCTCATAGGCTAATAAATCTCATAGGCTAATAAAGAAGAAAAATGAAGAGCACAACAAGGGAAAGAATATTCTAGCACTTAAAGGTAGTCAACGAAGGTTAGATGAGTTATCTTCAATCTCACGAAATGTGACAAAGAACTTGCATTCATTATAAGAAAATTTAAAAAATTTGTCAGAAAATGAAAAAAATGCAAGGTCTTCTAAAGTGTACAATAACAAAAGCAAGGAGAAGAGAAGAAGATAAACATCAAGTATTTCAAGTGTAGAGGATTAGCTACATGCAAGCCCAATGTCCTACTTCAAATGAGCACAAGCCAAAAAATAAGCAAGAAAAAAAAGAAAAGAAGTAGTTTAAGAAGATTCCTTAAGCAAAGAGCAAGGAGAATGTATGTGAATGAAGAACCATCTTCTTCAAGTAGCTCATCAAATGATGATCAAGATGAAGCAACTTGTTTAAGAATATTCTAAATTAGAAATAAATTATTAATATATTTACCAAACCTTTACAAATTGAATCATTTCATAAAATTAGAAAAGAAATGGGCATAATGGACTTGCATTGGTTCTCTACGTTTCATTTAAAGGGAATTAATTTTGAATGAATTAAGTTTCACGCAAAAAAAAATTTTAAATTACCTAATTTACTTTTCTGCTTGGGCAAAACTATTTATTTGGGACCAATTGTATCATCTCATCCTATCTCATCCTAGATATGAACAACATCTAATGAAACGTGAATTAAGGTAGTTTGCAAAATGTCTTCTCAAGCTAGTTTGCAATGTTTCATTGCTCTACATAACAGCTGACACTCCCATGACAAGGTGTATTAGTAGGCATCTCCTATCATGATTTTTTAAGCTTTAAAGACTACTCTATTGTGATAGTTTGTGGACTGTCATAATCTACTTCCCAATGAAATGTGGAGCTAGGTAGTTTGCAAATTATCCTTTGAAGACAATTTGCGGCACTTTATTGCTCCACATTACAGCCAACACCCACCTGCCAGGGTATATTGGCTGGCATCTCTCGCTGTGGCATTCCAAGATTTAGGGATTGTTCTTTTGTGACAATCTATGGACTATCATAATCCGCTTCTCTACTTATGTGCATAAATGCGTACTATGTGAGGTTCAAAGCTTAAGTCTAGTCGAAGGTGGTTTGACTAAAATTTTGCTTATGTTTTGAAAATTTAATTAGATTTTTTCCCTCTTATTTTGTATATTTGCAAAAACTTCAAAAGTTTTTGAATTTTGCGAATATAACTTCACAAGTTTTGTTTATTAATGATTTTAACTCCATAGTTTCGATATTTGCAAATGCAACCTTCTAACTTTTGAGATTGTGCAAAATCAACTTTAGGAGCTAACGATGTTCTCCATATGAGATGCATTCTTCATGTCAAATACATTCATATTTACTATTTTTCATGTATGTCAAAAATCTCAAAAGTTTATTATCCACTTGACTGTTATTCTTGAAATTCAATGAAGTTCACTGAGTTATTTTTGCAAAACATCAAAAGGTAAAAGATTATATTTGCAAATATTAAAACTATAATGTTAAAATCATAAATAGGCAAACTTACAGTGTTATTTTTGTGAATAATCCGAATTTTGTAAAAATAACCTTGCGTATTAAAAATATAAGAAAAATATTAAAAATTTTTATTTAGAATAATTGTCTAAGTGTCGGTACTTTAATAGTCAGATAGTTAACACTAGTGTGCATGCATGAATGTGTATTATATGAGATTTAAGGCTCGAGTTCGACTAAGTTTACTTAATTAAATTTTTGCTCTTGTGTTTTGAATATTTAAAAATAAACTCTTTTGTGTTTCCTCAAGATAACTGGAGCTCCTGTTAGCCCAAGCTAATTTATATATTTTTATTTTTATGTTTTTCTTAAAAATATTGATCTAAGTGTATTCATTTCATGTATTAAATCTTATAATTTTTTAATATTACATTTTTTAATTTCAAAAAATTAACAAGAAGTATTTAAGTCACTTTCATACAACAATTGTAATTTTTGAAATTAAAAAAAAATGCAATATCCAAGAATCCAAGAATTGTAAAATCCAACAAGTTTGGGTTGACGTTTTCATAAAAAATTAAAAAGACACGCTTATTAACTGTTTGCTAACAAAATAAGAACCCATATATAATAAATATAACATAAGAATTTTTATTATATTAATTTTACATTTTTATCGTTTTCATTAAATAGGTCATATAAAGTATTTCATTTGGACCAAACTTGGTTTCTTAGTTAAATAAATAATTGATGACTTTAATTTTAATTTAACATTGAAAGTGGGTCCAAAATGGAATGAAAATAGTGACTTCTTTAACGGTATTAGCATCATACAAACATTTTTGATATTTACGTACCTAATAAATATCTAATACACCTACTACATGAATAAAAATGAGTGGAATACGAGCAAAAATGGCTGAAACGTTTAAGATTGTTGTGGCTTGTCCTAACTTTTGTCCATATAACCAATACATTCTTAACTAAACAAATGGTTTATATAATTAAGGGTTTTAGATTTCATGAATTCTTTTTGATGTTAACAAGGTGCCTAACTAAAAAAATTTTAATCACGACATTAGACTTGATGCATGATTAAAGGAAAAAGAGTGCATTGTAACTATTATCGATAAAGCATTGTCCTTACGCAAATAATTAGAAATAAAATTTGGAGGAGTATCCCAGTATCCCACCGTAAAAAATCACTTATATAATTTTGAATTTCATCCAAATGAAAGTGGCGCATGATCTTTATTTGATAAATGTTTAAAATTAATATGATAAATTATTTAATTTATATATTGATTTTAGAACTGTTAATTCAATGTCGAAATGGTTGAAAACATTCATTTGTTGAATGAATAAATCTGAAAGTTATTCTCATTATTTACAAAGATATATATACTTCAAAATAGGTATAACCCATCCAATAGTTAGATTAGACTTGGATTAACAGTTCAAAACTTTGATAAATGTAGACTAAAACAAGTGTTATTGTATGTTTGGAATGAGAAAAAGTGGTATAAAAATTAAAAAAATGTATGAAAATGAAAAAATAAATTATTATTTTAGAAATGAGGAAAGTGTTTTAGAGAAGTGATGGATTTTATCATATTCTCATCTCATCTCCATCGAATCTAAGTTGTAAATAAGTCCTAAAACTTTTTTAATGATATAAATTAAATTTTGCTTTCATTAGCAAAGTGGTGACTAATTTGAATGTGAAGCTTTAGTTACTTTCATAGGCTTTCTTGAAGGGCTTCCTTTGAAGTTCATAGTACATTAACTAAAAGGATAAAAACAAGTGTTATTGTATGTTTGGAATGAGAAAAAGTGGTATAAAAATTAAAAAAATGTATGAAAAATGAAAAAATAAATTATTATTTTAGAAATAAGGAAAGTGTTTTAGAGAAGTGATGGATTTTATCATATTCTCATCTCATCTCCATCGAATCTAAGTTGTAAATAAGTCCTAAAACTTTTTTAATGATATAAATTAAATTTTGCTTTCATTAGCAAAGTGGTGACTAATTTGAATGTGAAGCTTTAGTTCCTTTCACAAGCTTTCTTGAAGGGCTTCCTTTGAAGTTCATAGTACATTAACTAAAAGGATATATTAGAAGGGCTTTTGTGTATGTTGTAAGAACCAAGATTCTTATAATAATTTTTTCTAGTAAACCTGTGCGAGTATAATTGGTTGTTAATGACATTAGCCATGTGTATACTAAATATAGACAAAGCATGTGGAGGACATGTGGTATGTGTGTGTATGTATATGAGACATGAATTGTGTGTTTGTGTATTAGATACTTGTATCCACTTAATTTATCATTATGAATTTGAGACGATAATTTTGAAAAATTAAATTATCTAGGGTTAATGGTGAGAATTTGATAGAATGAACTTAATAGGTAAAAGTTTTGAAAATGACAAGGAACATAATGATTTTAGTATTGTGAGGGTGCTAGATGCACATGTAATATACGAGAAGTATTTTTTGATAAACTAGAGTTGACATATATGATTTTGGCCAATTAGACTTGTTATGGAGGCAAAACAACTCAAAAGCTGAGTTGACGGGTTAAAATTTGTGTGAGACATGTTTTAATCAAATAAATAATATAAATATAATATCATGACGATAAGAGATGTATGTGAATGATTGGTTTAGTGTTGAGAATATTTTGACATAATATAACTACTTATGTTGTGAAGGGGTGCAAATTATCCATAAAACTATGTATTAAAATGCATGCCAAAATTTATAGTCATGAATTTTTTTGCTAAAATTTTGTGAAGAGATAGTGCTTGAAGTTAAGAATCCAATTAAAAAAAAATCATCTCAATCGTAGTTATATAGGAATAATTATGAGCAAAATGGCATACAGTAGTTGAAACGGGCCATTTATGGGTCCACAGAGGCCAAACGGTGTAATCTATAGAATCACATAGTCCAAACCATGTAGGTTGCTGTTTTAAAGTAACTAATAGTTGAACTTTTTCTCATTTCATGTTATTTCTCCCTCTGTCCCTTCCCAACACTCCATGGTGCTATTTTCATGAAAATTCACTTAGAAATATATGGATTTTAGTCACTTTTGCATCAAGAAGAGTTTATGGAGCAAGGAGGATGTTAGGGGCTTTATAGATTTTGAAGGTTTTTGAGAGAAAGACAAAATTTTAAGGTAAGTAGATGTTTCTTTCCTTCAAATTAGCGACCAAATTTTACTTGAAACATGTCAAAGATTGTGGAATGATTACTGTTTATTGAGTTCATGGTTTGAGGGCGTCTTTGAATGGGACGAGAGTTGGGATTAGATGGAATTATGAGAAATTGGGGGGGGGGGGGTCATTAATTGAATTTCTTGAAATAAAGAATGTACAAGTAGGTTTTTAACACAAAAGAGTGTGACGACTTAAGTTGGTTGATTTCGTTTGAAGAATTAGAGATGTTCTCTATTATGCCTACCACATGTTCGATGAAATGCCAATGTAGTAGTTGACTCATTAAACTCTTAAATTTGATTGTTTTTGTTTATGTGTGTGACTTATGGTACTTGTTTTCATGCTTGCTACATGGTTATCATTTGATCGAACTTATGTTATCATGAGCTGTAATGCATGGACATGGTTGTGAACTGTTATATCATATAATTACTTGATGGTATTATTTGTATATGATTGATTCGTATTCTTATAAAGAATTGTTCATAGGCCTTGACTAACATGAGTAAAAGAGGATTGTCTATGGTCCTTGATTGACATAAGGGATGGGTTGTGCATGGCTCATTAAAGACATGCGGTAATGTACATTCTTGGGCGTGATTATTGGTTTCATATACCATGCATGATTATTTGGTATTAATTTTTTATAATTTTTATTATGATACGGGTATTCATAGTCTTGTCTGGATTTGATTTATACTAGTCCTTATCTACTTATTGAGTCTATTTAAACTCATGTATTTTACTATTATGTTTTAGACTATAGGACAGGTAAGGGAGCTCGAGAGGGCTCTAGAGGTGACCCAACCCTAGGGATATATCCCATTAAACTAAAGAGTCTGTTTCTTTTTGATAATATGTTGATTGTATTTTTTTTGTGAGTAATAGATGTATATTTCCACCAAGCTTAGTTTAATCAAAATGGATATGTTAAACTCTTGTATTTCCTTTAAATTATATAGAACTAATACAAAAATAAACTCTTGTTAACTCTTTGATGTGGAAGTTTACTATGTTAAGCACGAGTTGTGGTTGTGATGCTGTTTATTAAATTTTATGAATTAGGTGATGCTAACCAAGTTAAAGAGTTTAGTACTCAGTGCCCCATATCGTATATGGGGAGGTGTTGCAAAATTTTCTGAAGGTTATGTGACACCTATAGATTAGCCAAAACATACACATTTAAACAACGAGGTGTTACATATGTGAAGCCTCTCATTTAGGTAACTCTTTTCATTTTTAATATATTTTACTTAACGAAAAATTTCTTCAATTTTTTGTATTAAATATCATTTATGTTATCATTAAAATTCCTTTATTTGTCTAATATAACTACGGATAGATACCATCTAAAAAGTATAAAATCAACAAAAACAAATTTGATTGTAAATATCAATTTTAAAGTCGTATTTTCAATATGTAAAATATTTGAAGTATCCTTATCATGTAGATAAATAATTTTACAAAATATTAGTACATTATGATAAATATGTAAATAAATCTAAACATTTTTTGATAATTTACACCGTGAATATATTTTTTCAACAAATGTCACTCATGTAGATATTTTATTTGGATGAATCTTACTTTGCTAGTTAACAAATGATGTTAAATACAATAAATAAAACCAATGCAAAAATACAATAAATAGACTGAATTGTAATCAAACATCGATATCTTAAAATTCTAAGATGTTACGCTGTTAAAAAAAATTGAAGATATTACAAAGGAGCTCATATTGGAATGCATCATACAGACATTTAGTTAAGGCGTAATATGACTAAATGTGACCCATTTTGATGATAAAAACTTGGTCTATTGAATTTAGCGTCATTCATTGAACTATGATAGTGAGTTTTACAAAAATTAAATATTTTTATAAGCCTCACCTAAAAGAGGTGTAAATTAAAATCAACTCGACTAAATTATTTAATATATATATATATATAACTTTTAAAGTTATTAATACAAAATTTAAACTATCTAAAAGATCACTTTTATGAGATAAGTAATTTTATAAAAATAGTATAAATTCTTTTTTTAGAAAACTATAAATTCTAGGGTATGTTTGAGAATTGATAAAACTTTTGATGAAAAGTTTTAGAGAGTAAAAGTTGTTGAATGATGTGATATGATAGAGGTAATGTGAAGAGTAAATAGGATAAAGTTAAAATAGATAGGTTAGTTGTATAGATAGTTGTGTAGAAATGATTGAAAAGTAGGGTAGTTGTATAGGGAAATGTGAAGAAATGATTAAAAAATAGGGTAATTATGGAGAATGAAAAGTTTTAAATTGAAAAGTTTTCACATGACATTTTTTTCCTCTTGCCAAACACACCCCTATTATACAATGTTTCCACAAACCCTATCTCTCAACAATTCATCCAAATCACAAAAACAAACATGGCGCCTGCATATAATCACAAAAACATTTTAACCCAAATCCATGTTTTGATTCAAAAGAAAACAATATACTTACCTCGAATTTGATTTTCTCCGTGAAACTCTGAGATTTCCTAAGCTCAAAGCTTTCCCTTTAATCTAAGAAGCTTCCTTGATTAAAAAATGATGTGAATCCAAGTACTTTTGAGTATTTTTTGTGGGAGTAGAGAGCTAAGGTCATGGGGAGGAAGAATGGAAAGAAATGACATGAAAATGAGGTGAGTTCACACCCTCCCAGCTTTAAAATAGCAACCAATACGGCTTGGGCCGTGTTGTTTTGAATACAACATGGTTGGGCCTGTGTTAGGGCACAAAAGGCCCAATTTCAGCTATGTTGCACCATTTTATCCATAATTTTCTCTAGACAACTCCAATTGGATGATTTTTTTTTGCATTAGATTTCTAACTTTAAGAGATATCTCTCCACAAAATTTCAGCTCAAAATTTCATTATCTCAAATTTTGTCATGCATTTTACCGACAACTTTCACCTGTTCATAAGATAAGTTCTCATAACATGTCAAAACATTCCCAATACTAAATAAATTATTCAAACGCATCTCTTATCATCATAATATCACATTTATATCATTTATTTGCTCAAAATATGTCTTATGCAAAAATTTGACCAATCAACTGAACTCTTTAGCCATTTTGCCTCTACGATGGGTCCCATTTGCCTAAATCACATATATCATTTCTCACACATCAACATACATTTAGCATCTTATCCATGCTAGAAGTCATCATGTCCTAAGGTATTTACAAAATTTGCCATAAAGTTTATTTTTATCGAATTTTCATCATTAGTCCTAAATGACTCAATTCTCAAAGCCATCATCTCAATTTCATTGCCAAAGATCACAAACACATTTCAATCATGTCTAAAATCATTCTCATGCAAATCATGGTTTTCATCAATGCTCCTCAGTCATTTCCATTATCACAATTCTTTTGAGGCTTAACTACACGATTATGTTCATTTCCGTCATTCATCCAAATCTACCATTCAAATCTCATGCACAACTATCTATATCCATTCTAAACATGTTAGGCATTTCATCCATACCCAAACACATTTTAAAATAAATCAACTCTAATAATGCCCTTTTTCTAGTCCAAAATCATACGAAAGTCGAATTTCGACATTCATCATTTAATCAAATTAAGTATTCTTACAAGTCCAAAACGACGTAAAAACACATGAAAATTCAAATCGGGCCTCCACTAAGCTATTTATCAAAATTCATTCTTCCGGTCCTCACCAACTGAATTTTTCTTAATACATTTACTACAATTTGCATAATCATTCAAATATTCAACCTATTGATTCATCAAAATCTTATTTTCATGTGGTTCTCAGCCTATATTATACACATCATCGTCCATTTATATAGTTGCTAATGACTGGACCATTATAATTTTTAAGCAATTAAGGCATAGTCAAAAAATTTAATTGAGCTAAGTCTTAATAATGTAAGTAATTAACGCATTTCATCAATATCCCGGCATGATTACCTTAATTACATATCTATAGGCCTCAATTCTACATGAATATTAATAATTTGATGATGAGTTCTCTGCTTGACTTTAAAAATTTTAAAATCGCAAATTCTCATTCCATATCATCATTGAGCATTATGTTATATAGCAGGTGTCAAAGAAACATCATTAGCTCACCCTAACTACAAGACACGGCAACATGTTAACCATCCAAGAAATAAGAAAAAAGGGTGGTTTTAAAATTTGCAATAAAAAGGTGGTTTTTGTTAAAAGAACTTCTTAGTTGGACAATCGTGTATTCCAGCTTCCACGCAATTAGCAATTTAGCATTCGGCAATGTAATTGTAACCGACATATATTCCTCCCCTTAAAAAGTTTGGAGCGCAGTCGTTGCAATTTCCAAAGCACGGCTCAACGTCTTCCTTCCAGCTTGCATTTGTCCGTTGGTAAACACACAAAAATTAGTATACTTTAATTTTATTTGGAAAAAGCCACTTTATATTATTTAAAGTAAAATTTAGACCATTTATTCTCAAGATGAAACAAATCAAATATTAGTATATAAGTAAAAATTACATATTTAGCATATAGAAAATGATACCCAATTTTTTTAGTAACGTAGTTAACTCATCCTTTTCGAATCATATAAATCCTACTATAGATGTTACCGGTCCTGACTTCTATGAAACTCTTTTTCTGTATAACTTTCTTAATTTTTAAAATTTTGATAGTCGACGAAAAATCTTCTTCTTCCATTGTATTTAAAATTATTTATAATATTTTGAAAACTTCTATTTTTTAATTTCACTGTATATGAGTTTCACATATAAATATATAAAATCAATATAATAAAATAGTTTAATACTAAAATATCAATTTTAGACTGATTTTTTCAACATCAAAACTATCTAAAATATCACTAATATGTGGATAAATAATTTTATAAAGTGTTATTACATTCTAATATATGTGTGAATAGATTTAAGCATTTTTCATAATTTATATATGAATATATATATTTTCAAGCAAATGTGGCCTATATACATACTTGATTTGGATAAAACTTAGTCTACTAGGTAAATAAGTAATGTTAAATACAATAAATAGATTGAATTTTAAATTAATCATCAATAACTTAAAATTTAAAGGAGTTACACGGGAACGCTAAGTGGAGCCCAGTACCTATAATATACAAACATATATACTATTAATATTATTTTATTCTATTTTAATGATATCTAATTTGTGTAATTTTCATGATAAATAATATAAATTGTGTTTTAAATAATATATAAAATTTTTGCATCCTTACTTATTGAGTTTGGTTGATTTTACAAGTGTATGATAAATTTTGACAATATAGAATAGTTGCATAAGAAAATATTAAAAAATATTAAAAAAGATAATTGTAAAAAGTGCAAAACTTTTAGATTGAAAAAGTTGAGTGGAAAATGTTTTAATGTTTGCCAACCACTTAAATACTATTTTCGGGGCTAGCACTGTTAGCACAATTAGCATAAGGCGTTGTCCTCAAACGGACTGATGTAGATTCGATCCGTTGTCCTTTTGGTAGAGACGTGTTTTCATATTTGTAAGTAGAGCTGTATTTCAATATCATTTGTGTTGGAGTTGTGTCTCCTGTAGCTTTAGGGTGTTTTTGAGTGAGAGTAAAACTTTTGATGAAAAGTGTTTTGGGGTAGAAATGGTCAAATTGATAGAAAATGATATGATATAATATGGGTAATGATGATGAGTAAAAAAAATAAAGTTAAAATAGATAGTTGAGTTGTATAAGTAGTTATATAAAAATGATTGAAAAGTAGAATAGTTTGTATAGAAAAATATAAAAAATAATTTAAAAATAAAATAATTATAAATAGTAAAAAATTTTAATCGTCATTTTTTTTTTTTTGCCATGAACAAACACACTCTTAATATAAATTTAATAGGCTTATACATATATATGTAAATTTTAAATTAAAAATACTATTTTTTGGAAGATGGTCCCCGCCCGACAAGGAAGCCTTTGCCGGCTGCAGTGGCCATGTGGCCTTCAAGCCGCACGCACATAGAATTTCCAGGAAATGACGACAAGCTTATCTATTTCTGACATGTCCGTCTTCCACCGGCCTTCTCATCACAGCGGTTAACGTAGCCGTCAGATAATCGACAGAATTACACCAGTTACACATGTCATTTAACCCTGCACCGACCGCTTAGATTGCAGACACGTTTATTAGCTGTTATTATTTTAATAACAGCCAAGAGTGCTTTTGGCCCTTCATGACAAAAATATTTTGGCGGAAAATTTTTGAAAAGGGATAAGTGCCGTGGTATGATAGGAACAAAGATGGGTAGCAGAGAGAATAAACTAAAATGAATAAGGTATTTATATAAGAGGCGCGATTGGCAGCCATGGGTTTCGGCTAAAAAGTTTATTTTTTTAATTTTTAATTAATATGTAGAGTTAAGTTATTTAATATATAAATTAATTTTTACTATTTTTGAATGCTTTTAAGTATGTTTTGATTTTTAAATACAGTGACATTTTTCGTAATTTTTTAATAAAATAATTACGAAAATATCATTGCGATAAAAAAAGACTTAAAAGTACCTAAAAATGTTAAAAATTAGTGTACAAGTTAAATATACATAACTCTACATGTTTATTAAAAAATTTTAAAAATATTTTTTGGGGGTTTCATGCGCCCAGACACATGGAATCACCCCTCTTTATATGATATATTGTAAAAAATCAGTTAGAGAATAGGGTAGGCATCGAGAAATGATTAAAAATAACATAATTTTGAAATTAAAGTGTTTTTAAATAAATAAATAGATAAATTGTAAATATACTTACTTAATTTGGCTATAATTGTAAATATATTTATATAATTTTAAAATTTTAAAATATATCTATCACATTACTACATCGTAATTGCGTGAGTACATTTGTAAAGATATGTAAATCATGATGATACATTTATAAAAACTAAAATACTAACTTAATTTCTTAAACTATTTGAGTATATTTATAATTATTATCAAACTAAATAAGTATATTTATAAATTTTTTTTGTAAATATACTTACAAAGTTTGACCAATATTATATCTGTGTTCCTAAGTTTACTGATATTATAAATATATCCATAAGAGTTATTTGAAATTACAAGTGCATCCCTTTTGCTATGACACTGTGAGAATTTTCTACGAAAGTGATAAAATGTCCTTTTAAGTCAAGAAATACACTTACAATTTTTGCAAATATTGTAAATATATTTGCAAAAATCTAAAATAATAATATATATATAAATGTATAAAATAATGAAATAGCAAATATGTTTAAAATATTTAGAAAATTATAAATATATTACTTAACTTAAAGAGCATTATCATTATTTTATAAAAATTCTAACGACATCGTAATAAACAGGACACATTTGTAATTTCATATAAATTTTATGAATATATTTACAGTACCAACAAAATTAAAAATACAAATACCGTAATAATCAAACTTTATAAATATATTTGCAAAAATCTCTTAAAAACTTGAGTACCAAGCGCAACCTTTGCATCTTCATCACGGAGAGGATAACGATGAGACCTGATTTGTTGCACCCGGAGCAGGCAGCGCTCCCTGCTCCCGGGTGCATATACTTTTTTTTTTATTTTTCTGAAATTTTTTTTTATAAAACTGTTAATCTATGTGTATTTAACATGTGTATAAATTTTTACCATTTTTGGGGTATTTTAGATATTTATTTTTTATTTTTGAAAATCAGTGGCATTTTAGTAAAATTACCTAAAATGCCACTGATTTTCAAAAATAAAAAATAAAAATCTAAAATACTCTTAAAATGGTAAAAATTTATACACATATTAAATACACATAGATTAACAGTTTTATAAAAAAAATTTCAAATTTTTTTTAAAAAAAATAAGTATATGCACCCGGGAGCTGGGAGCGCTGCCTGCTCCCGGGTGCAACAAATCAGGTCATTGGGGTGGCCCAAGCATCCCGTTTCTCCTGGAATCATTCATCGATGCACCTTAGCTGTTGCTTCCGTGGACCCCACTATGCACACCACCAATCAAAATATCTTCTCGCGATGCCAGCCCGGCTACTCGCGATCCCAATCATATACACCCGGGTGCATTCAGCCTCAATGCACCCGGGTGTACTATACCCATTTTTTTTTATTTTTTTTTGAAAATTTTTTCATGAATCTGTTAATATAGGTTTGATTAACATATGTGTCAATTTTTACTATTTTTGGAGATTTTTAGATATTTTTTTTAGATTTTTAAAAATCAGTGGCATTTTCCGTAATTTAAAATTACCGAAAATGCCACTGATTTTTAAAAATCTTAAAAAAATATCTAAAAGTCTCAAAAAATAGTAAAAATTGATACATATGTTAAATAAACCTAAATTAACCATTGTGTAAAAATTTTTTTTAAAAAAAAAAAAAAAAAATGGGTGTAGTACACCCGGGTGCATTGAGGCTGAATGCACCCGGGTGTATATGATTGGGATCCGGCTACTCGGCTTTAGGAATGAGAAGATAGACGCAAGAGCAAGTTCTAGATGCTTCCACAACCTTCCTGTGGGCGGCTCTGCTTAATTTATTTGCCTCCTCCTGCTGGTGCTTACTTTTCATTTTTCAATCTCTCTCTATCCTTCCAGCCGTGTGCTTCTGCGACGAAAGAGGAAATCAAAGCAAAGCTACCCCCGCAGCAGCGGCAGGATTAATGGCGGCAGAAGAATCAGGAACCGGCAATGCTTCTTTTCTCGAGCGCCTCGTCGGCGGGTCTCGCAACAGAGACATCTCTCTCTTCTTCCCCATCGTCTTAGGCATCATGGGCCCGTCCAGAAGAGACGATGCCCAGCAATCCTCCGACGACCGCGGCCAAGAACGGATCGTCGTTATCAACCCCTTCACCCAAGGGATGATCGTCATCGACGGAGGCGGCGCCAATTTGGAGGCCTTGATACGAGGGCTGTCGGAGATGGAGTCGGGGAAGAGCGGGCCCCCACCGGCGTCCAAGGCGTCGATCGAGGCGATGCCGGCGGTGCAGGTGGCGGAGGAAGGGGCGGAGTGTGCCATCTGCTTGGAGGGGATGGAGGTCGGTGAGGAGGCGAAGGAGATGCCGTGTAAGCACAGATACCACGGGGAATGCATAGGCAAGTGGTTGGGCCTTCACGGCTCTTGCCCCGTTTGCAGGTATAAGATGCCGTTGGAGGAAGGAGAGGTGAAGAAGGGGGAAGGAGAAAGAGGGGCAGAGGGCACGAGGGATGGAGAGATTTGGGTTAGCTTTTCTTTGGGAGCAAGCGACCCAACTTCTTCAAATCCTTCAAATCCTCAAGCTGAACAACATGATACACTCCCCAATAATCTGGAAGGTTGAGGAGGGTCAGTGGGTAGAAATAGAATCCGACATGGAGTAATTCTTTCTTTTTTTATTTTTAATTTTTTTTTAAAAAAAATTGTATAGAAGATGAAAGAAAGTGGTTCAAAATGATTGGTTTCTTTTTGCAATCCTTCCTCATCAGCATATAAATTACAGAGAAATAAGTTCCCCTTTTTCTCCTTCCAATTTTCACAGCTTTTTCACATCCTGGAATGAACTGCATCATGCTAATGAAACAAACGTTAAACAGGTAAAAGATAATGATAAAAGCAACGCCAAAGTCGATGATATTCTTGATTGTTTTCTTTCGGGAAATGCTGAAATTCTCAAGCAAGCGGACCCCGCTTCCACAGGTACATCCAAATAGTGAAAAAGCATTCACAAGAAGGCGGCATAGATTTACTTGGTTTAGTCTAACCTACTTCACGGGGTAAACCCTCCCTATTCAATCATGCTCTTAGGCCAGTGGGTTTTCACTATTTATAACTGTTTTTATATAAATTATGCAATGCACCGATTAAATTTTCCAAGATATGTCTATTTTGTCAATATTGTAACGAGTAAATATTTATTATACTCATTTTCCCAAGTATTTGTTCAAATTGTCTTCTTAGCAATGCATTTGTAAAAATATTTGCAAGTTGATCAAAACTTCTTGTATATGAAATTTTAACGGTCTTCGCTTGAATTTTATCTCCAACATTATGACAATGTATTTCTATATTTTTGTTTTTTCATAAAAACTAAATTTGATGCTATGTGTATTGCTGCTAATTTTATTGGCCTTTGTCTTTTGAAACTTAATTCTTGTAAAATATATTTCATCTAAATTAGCTTGCTTGCTATTAAAGCCATGACCCTCTAGTATGCCTAAGCTCTTGATTTTGTCATAATGATTTGTTCTTTTTTCTTTTTTCTTTTCCACGTTATCGAATTTCCATTAACAAAAGTGCAGTATCCTATAGTTGGCTTTCTATACTCTAGATTTTCTACTCAATTTGCATCCGTATGTCCAAGAATTTTCCTACGAAGAGAAGCATTAGTATGACCATTTGAATATCCTTTTCTTTGGATAAGATTTCAAATAAAAAGGATACTATTCACCATCTTCATATGTTCTACTGTAGGAGAATGTATAAATTGATTAACAAAATTTACTGCATACAAAATATCTAGTTTGATGATGATAAGATATATTAGTTTTCCTACAAGTTTTTGATATCTTCTAGGATTGTCCAAACGCTTACTTATTTTGATAAACTTGGTAGCATAACCTATTGGAGTATCAACTAATTTTGCCACCAAATTTCCATTTTTTTAAAAAGATCTAGAATATATTTCTTTTAACATAAAAATGAACCATTTTTAGAATGAGCAATTCCAAGTCCTACCGAGTTTGCTATACCATGCCGTATGAGAATGCTTCAAGTTATGTATTGATTTCTTCAGCTTACATACCAAACGCCTTCTAGCTTCTAGCTTGTGTCTAGAAGGAAGATTAATATACACTTTTTCTTTCAGATCTCCCCGTGAAAAAAATATTTTTGATATCCATCCGAAATAAAAAACATCCACAATTTACCGCTATAAACATTAGAATTCTCCCCCTGAATTTATTCTGTTTATCAAAAAAGGGTTGATTTACCGCTATAAACATATCTAGAGACTTTTTTTTTTTTTTTTTTTTATATTGGGTGATAGACCCTTTAATTGGTTTTTCCATCTACCAGAATTCAATTTAGGACTTGATTTTGCAATTCCTATATAGGTGCACATTTACCAGTTTTTTGCACAAACTTGATGAATTTTGCAAAATATATCTATTTTGTCATCATTTCTCCTCCATTAGATAGGTGAAATATTAAACTACCCATTGCCCAATGCACCAACATAGAATAATACTCCACCCCATCTCGAGGCCTTGTTGTGATGGTTGATATATACTTGTTTGGATGACCATTGTTCTTGATGAATCTAATGCCATAGGCTCTTAGCTGCCCTTTTTCAAAGCCTAATATAAGATTAGATACTTATAGAAGACACTATTGGTGCGAGCATGAGATCATGAGCTTGTTTAATTAGGCGACTAAGTTTTATTCAACTCGGTATCGTATCGCCACATTTGCTTAAAAATAATTTTTTTATTGGCATTATACAATGTGGCTTAAGAATAAATTTATTTATATATAAATTAGAGAAAATAATTAGATCTATTTATATAATAATATTTTATAAAATCATTTATTTAAATAATAATGATATTTTAGATGATTTAAATATTGAAATATTATTTTAAAATTGATGTTTAACATTAAATAATTTTATTATGTTGATTTTACACATTTGTAAATGGAGCCTCATATACAATAATACTAAATAAATGAAACAGTTTCCATGATAATATAAATAATGCTAAATACAATAGATAGAACGAATTTTCTGTCAACTATTAAAATATTCAACATAATAGAGGTTACATAGAAGAGATTTATTGAAGTGTTGCCCGGAGTAGGACACGTAGTGTTTGTACTATTGTGAGTAGTAATTTTGCAAGGAACTTCTCCTTCTTGAAAAATCACTTTAACCTTCTTTACGCTTCAGCTTTTTCTATACATACTGTATCAGAAAAAGCTTATGGATTAGGGGTGGGTATCTTGTCCTTATGCTTACAGTCCGCATGCGATCTGCAGTCTTGCTGTAGAAGTTGCAGTCATTGCTATTTCGTTGTCCTCTTACAAATGAGGATGTATGTACTTTTAAGCTTTCTATGATTTGCACTACTGTTGGTTGCTGCTACAATTTTCATGCTCTGGGAGGATTGATAATATGTTTGTGGAAGGACTTTAGGTAACTGTGTGCATCCTGATGGGGGCAATTCATCAAATTTCAAACAATATAATTAGAAAATCGAACAGAGATTTCTGTATATCTCAATTATAAGGCCCTTTGAATCTTGCGGTGTCACTCTGCTCCCAATTTAGTAGGCCTAACTTGGGAACCCACTATGAGTGCAGTAAAATTGGGCATTTGCGTTATTTTTTTGTCCAGAAAATGGACAATTCCCACAAGCACTTATCACTTACGACAGTTGATAAAAAACAGAAAGGCACCAAAAATTGAAGCCCATCAGCCCAACCTGGTCTCGTTTCCTTGGAATGTTCATATTCGATCTTACCGAAGGCCTCAGAAATCTTAGTAACCATGCATGCCAATTCACTCCTGTAAACAAATGAATGATTAATTAGGCATTATTCGCAGCATGCATGCAACTTGCACAATGTAGTCCTTCGTGTTTTCCTCATCATGAAATTAAGCGCACGCTAATGATACAAACGCATATCAAACAAGTGAAAAATAATAATAATAATAATAATAAAAACAACAACAGCCAAGGTAATTAAGCTGAAGATGCCCATCTTTGTGAATTACCGAATCGCAGAGAAGAAGAAACGAACCATTTGATCAGTTGAGGACTTGAGGTGGAGGCTTTTAGCCACTTAGCTAGATTTCACTCACCAGATTCTTAAGGGTTAACTGACAGATTATTTACTCTCTCCCTCTCTCTCTAAGCATCTTGATTCCTTGATATCTGCCAAACATCAACAAAGTTGCCATTGGATTTGTACCTGGTGAGTCACGTAGCGTAGAACCATCAATGACCCTCAAACCTCTGACCCTGAAGACCCTGTAATCCCTGTCTACAACAGACCCCACTAAGCACCCTCCATGGTAATGATAAATTGTTTTCACATTCTTCTTGCACAAGTCTCTCAACTCCTTCCTGTAAGTTGATGACTTTCCTTCCTTTGATAATACCCTTGATTGCCTTCTTCCAAGAAACGCTGAAAGTGGTCTTGACTGTGCAACTTGTTCAATCAAGGGGACCATTTTCACACATTCATCCAAATCCTTTTCCTTAGCTAGATAGTTGAATTTCACTGAAGGATTGTCCCTGGGGTCTGCACTCACTAACCTTAGTGATCCTCTTGATACTGGGTATGCCAGTTTTCCTCCCATCACTGGCTGTATGCTTGTGTTGAAGCTTAGGTAGAGTAAGGCAGCTTCAATTATGATCCGGAAACCATTTACGATTCCGACAACTTGAGATGGATCAGGACCATGTAGCTTCTGAAGAGTTTGAGAAGAATAGTTTAAAGGGATGATGATTGCTGGGTTGTCCTGCATGGATTGACCTACTGATCTAATGTCAATCAGAGGAGTGATATTGAAGTGCTTAAGATGTTCTTTGCGCCCAATTCCACTCAACATGAGGATCTGAGGACTCCCCAGTGCCCCAGCGCACAATATCACATCACCCCATGATCTCGAGACCTTATTGGGATGGTTGAGATACACATCATAGAATTTGTTTGGATTTCCATTGCTCCTGATGAATCTGATGCCATGGGCCCTTGGCTGCTTTCCATGACCTGGGAGGTGAGACATACATGGAGCCAGTTAGATGCATGAGTCCACTAGTCAAGAGTGTAAATGGGGTAATTTCTCCAAGCTTTTCAAATTATTAGCAAAAATTTGTGACCAAAAGAAGGGATTATTTAACTATTTGCAAATCCCGCTTAATTACCTGCATCATGGAAAATGACATTTTGAACTGTTGCATTTAGAAGTAGAGTAATGTTGTTTGAATCTCCAGCAGCAGCAGCAGCAGCAGCAGCTAGAAGATCAGCAGACGTATGTCTCCTTCCATGGGCATCAAAGATGCTACCTCCCACCTTTGTTCCTTGAAGGTGCTCCAAACTGAAGCCATTAAAAGGGCGAATGCCTGCTTCAACCATGCCGTCTGCAACAACGGATTGCCACGGCGTCAAAGAAGGCTGGAAAACAATCTTAGATTCTACCCATTCATAAGCTTCTTGCACTAACTCTGGATCCCATCCGGCACCCTTTATATACTCTTGACTAGCTCTGCTATAAAATCCGCCATTAATTGCTGTTGATCCACCCAGAACTCTTCCCCTCTGATTGACCACCCCTTCATTGGAGATGAATTGTTGGGAGATGGATGTGAACTCATCTGTTTGGAGAAAGGGGAAGCCAAAATTCCTCCTCTCTTCGATTAGCGGATTGTGGTATGGAGACCCACCGCGTTCCACCAGCAGTACGGAGTAAGTTTGAGAGAGAGTCGCAGCCAAAGGGCAGCCACTTGTGCCTCCACCCACGATTATGTAGTCGAATGATCTGCCTACAACATCTTCAATGTCTTGTATCTTGAATGGTAGCTTATTAGCTTGTTGGGATGAAAAAGAGGACGAGAAAGGAACAAGTGAGAACAGTAGTAGAAGCGATGAGAAAGCTTGGACGCTGATCCCTTGAATTGCTTTCATTGGTTGCTGGGGCTGCCGCTGCAACTGGAGTTGGAGTGAGAGATACCGACGAAAGAAGACTTGTTATATCCTTCTTTATCACTGGTTCCGTCCAGCTCTGATTTTATTAACGTGGGTCCGGATCAACCACAATCATTGTAGCTAATTTCCGGGCATTTAACTCTGTCCGGATCAACTCAGGTCTGCTCATAGATGGCTTTCGGGTGAGCATGATGTGGCGCCGCCATCTTGTTGCTACAGGGCTATTTGGAAGTCGGGGCTCCCGAGCAAGATTAAGATCTTTGGGTGGCGGCTATTTAGGGATTCTCTCCCGACTTTTTGCAATCTTTCAGGGAGGGGCCTGGACGTAAACCTTCTGTGCCTCTTTTGTTCTGGGGAGGCCGAGATGTTCACCATTTATTCCTTAGATGTGATAAAGTGGTAAGTTGTGTAAGGGGGCTTGTCCCTGCGAATCTCTGGTTATCCTCCGTTCAAGATATCTTGTGTCACCTGGCTTCTAAGTGCGGGGGAGGCGTGTTCACTCTTTTCATTGTCCTATGCTGGCGTATTTGGTTTATGAGGAACAAGCTCCATGCTGAGGGGATCCATCCCGCGTTTTGCGGATCTTCTCCCTTGGTGTAAGGACTACATTGAGCAACTGGGGCGTGTCAGGCTCTTGGATTTTGGGTCCGCATTGGATAGCCAGCTCATCACCAGATGGACCATGCCACCGGCGGGTGTGTTCAAGATCAATGTGGACTCTAGATGCCCTGCGGGGCGTGATGTTTGCTGTGTTGCTGCTGTTATTCGTGACGAGCGTGGTTATTTTATTGCGGCCCGTGGCATGAAGTGGAGGGGAGGTGGGGATACTCTGTTTTGGGAGGCAAAAGCTTTTATTTTTGGCGTTCGTTGGGCTCTCCACCTCGGGTTTCGTAGGGTCCACATCGAGTCGGACTCGCTTATCCTCTGCACTTATCTGGCAAATGACGGCTACATCGCATCGCCGGCGGGTCATATCATTGATGAGATCAGGGGCGTGCTATGTGAAAATGATCACATTTCGGCTCTCCATGTTCTTCGACAGGGAAATTCTGTGGCTCATACTGTTGCGGATATGATTTCGGTTTCTCCTAGGAATCATCTGGAATGGTGGGGAAATCCCCCACATGATATTGTTGAGAAACTCTGTACTGATAACTTTATTGCTATGAATTCTGTGGATTACTCTATCCCGACCCTTCTTTAATGGAGGTTGGTCGGGGTAGAGTTATTCCTTTTCATCAAAAAAAAAAAAAAAAAAAACTCTGTCTGGAGTTGTTGAAACTAGTTCAATTGCCTTTGCCTTATTTTCTTATTTTTTTTTTTTAAATTTTTTCCCCCATCTTACAACTGATCTATTGATCCCAGAAACAAGAGCCTTTTTATTTGTTATGTCTTCACATGCAAAACTATTGATCATACGAAGCTAAAATTTTTCACTTTCTATAATTACTATATTTTTAAATTACTTTTTCACATCTTTTTATATAACTATCATATTTTTCAATTATTTTTATACATCTACTTATACAACTAATCTTGTTATTTTTAACTTTATTCTATTTACTTAACATCATTATCCTTACTATATTATATCATTTCTTTCAATTTAAAAATTTTTACCTTAAAAATTTTTCATCTAAAATTTTATAACTTTTCAAACAAAAGTGAAAAACAGAAGAGGAGAGATGATGAAATCCAGCACCCATTCAGAAGAGAAGTAACTATGCACTTTGTCAAGATTTGTTATTCACATGTAGCGACGAAAAATACTTTAGTTTTTTCTAAGTAAGATATTGCATAGGGGAAGCTTTTGCTTGGATGAGATCCGTAGTTTTTCTCCTTTCCAAAAGAAGTGTTTTCCACGTATATTTGTGATTTTTTTTTGTGAGGTTTGATTCTGAGATGATTTTGTTATTTATTGAATAGAAGTTGGATTGCATGCCGATTTAATTTACAAAAAAAAAAAAAGGGATAATCGAAATCCCTAACATACTTCATGACGGGTTGGTAGATAATGTTTGTATATGAGGGGGCACTTAAAAACCTGTAATCTTCAAGTGGTGAATTTGTCCTGCTTGACTTGGTCAATTTAGACTGGTAAAAAAAACACATATTTTTATTTTTTAAAATTTGTTATAAAATTACTGATCTAGATACATTTAATCTTTGGATTTTTAAATATATGAGTATTTTAATAATTTTAAATTGATGAAAAAATGACTAAAGTAGCCATATATTTGAAAATTCAAAATAAAGATGCACACCTCTAAAAATAGGAAAATTTAGTTTATAAATTAAATATATTTTGATTAACAATTTTATTAAAATTGTAATTTTTTTTTTGACTAATTTGGTCTAAAATGATCATTTGTCGATCGTGTAAAGGTAAAAAAATCAGATAGGATATCCAAAAAAAATTGTACAAGATTTGTAGTGGTAATCAGAGACTCTACAGGGTACTTCATTGGTGCCCGAGAATGGAATCCATTGGTTATGGAAGCCACTGTGATGTGGATGGGTGTCAAGTGGGCTCTGGAAATTGAGGTCGGATTTAAATGGAATCAAATTCTTTGCTTTTTTAAATTATTTTTTATTTTTTGGCTAATGAAAGGCCCACATTATCTCTTGTGAGGAAACTGATAGACAAAATCAAATTGGCTACATGGCAAGATTAGTTAGTAACCTTCTATCGTGTTATACGTTTGGGTAACTCAGTAGTTCATCTCCTAACTGACTTTATGTCTTATAATGCTTCTTCTCATCGAGTGTGGTGGCTAATTCCTTGCACTTTCTTCATGAAAAATTTTGTATAGGTAATTTTTATCTTTGAAATATATGGACAGCTCTGTCCCTCCTCCCCTGAGTATATCTATTCTCCGAGATCATTGCATCAGAAGCTGTTCAAACTTTTCAATTAAAAAAAAAAAGAAAGAAAAAGATCAGACGATGTTGTGGTAGTTGGGCGTTGGAACCTTAAATGTATGAGGGAATGGTCCATTTCAAATACTGCATGTAAGACAAAATAAGTACCCTCTACAGAAGTAGATAACCATCAAATTTCCGTGGTTCACGAAGGCATTCGCCGACAGCTAAAAGCGTGTGGCGTGCCATAACTGGCACTGAGAGTAGGCCATGCATGCATTTTGTTGATACGTTTATTTATCTGATGCCTATTTTATTTATTTATTTTAAAACTTTTGAATTGGCTAAAAGTTTATGGCTTCCTACTACAGCGTGTAAGGCTCCGTTGGGCCCAGTGATAGGATGAAAATATTTTTATTGTAAGAACTTTTTTAGAAAAATATTGTGAAAAAAAGTTATTAAGCAAAGTACTTTCCATGTTAACAATGTGCTTGGCCTAAAAATATTGAAGAGCTTTTAATATGAAAAATTACCAAACCAGACATGAGTAAATAATTATCAATTTAGCTTATCATGGACACAAAATTAAGCATTTTCGAAATAATTATCAAGACAAATTTCTACATGATTTACTACCCTTTTTTTTTTACCTAAATGATTAAAATAAATATCTTAAGCAAATGAATAATTATAAAAAATTACACTCGAATAAAAAGATTACATCATAGTTTTATATTAATTTTATTTATATTATTTTCTAAATGGAGTAGGCACATGATGTGCTTACTTATCATTTATAGTAATTATTAAGTCCTTGGATGGATAACATAAATATGAATATCAAAAATTCTCTTTTAGTATTGAAGGTCATTTTCGTCTTTTAAATATAACTAGGTGGGATGGGCTTATGCGATTTAAATAAGCATCAACTTTGAGCTTAATCTCAATTGCAAAAAGCTGGGATTGCTATTCTTAAAACTGTGCTTATTTTCTAGCCAAAAACATTTATTTTATAACACGGAACTGCTTTTTGATGGAAAAAAGACCGATAGAGGCATGAATTTGCACGGCCAAACATAGCGACGAATGATCTTTTCAGACTGGTGAAAAGATATTTTTTTTATTTTTTTTTTGAAAAATAATTTTATAAACTTGTTAATCTAGTTATATTTAATTTATAAACCAAGTTTTATTATTTTTGGATATATCTATATATTTATTTTGGATATTTAAATACAGGGGTATTTAAGTCATTTTAAGAATATTTAAAATGACTTAAATACCCCTGTATTTAAAAATCCAAAATAAATATATAGACATATCTAAAAATAATAAAACTTGGTTTATAAATTAAATATAATTAGATTAACAAGTTTATAAAATTATTTTCAAAAAAAAAATTAAAAAAATAAATTTTTCGACCGGTCGGAAATCACCGGATTTCCGACCGGTCTGAAAAGATCGGTGCTCAAACATAGCATAAGTAACTTACCCCCGAAGACAAAGCAGCCCATCATAAGCAATGCCAATGAAATTTTGAGTTCTTTGTAATAGTTTGCTCATGATCAGATTCTGAAGATTAATATATATATAATTCACTCATGATTTATTATATTCTCCCTGACCTAGGTTTTTTTCATTAGCATCTTAACCCCTTGATACCTGCCCAACATCATCACCGTTGCCATGGGATTTGTACCTGGAGAATCAAGGAAGGTTGAACCATCAACGACCCGCAGTCCTTCAACCCCCAAAACCCTGTAATCCCTGTCCACGACAGATCCAACCAGACAACCTCCATGATAATGGTAAATTGTAGCCACCCTCTGCTTGCAGAAATCTCTCAACACTTCTTTGGAACTGGATGCGGGTAATATCGACTGCTTTCTTTCAAGGAATGATGTAACTGATCTGGACCGTGCAACTCGATCAAGCAGGCGAACCATTCGCGTGCATTCACCCAAGTCCTTTTCCTTAGCTAGGTAGTTGAATTTCACGGAAGGATTCTGCCTGGGGTCTACGCTCACTAATCTCAGTGACCCTCTTGAGATGGGGTAGGCCAGTTTTACGGCCAAGGACACTCTTATGGTTGTGTTGAAGCTTGCGTAGGACAATGAAGTTTCCACCAGGATTCGGTAGCCCTGGACAATTCCAGCAACTTTGGGTGGATCTGGAAACTGCAGCAGGTTGTTGGAAAGAGCATTGGAAGAGTAATTTAAGAAGGCCCGTATTGTGGGGTTATCCTGCATGGATTGCCCCACCTGCCTAGCATCAACAACCGGGGTGATGTTGAATTGGATGAGATGTTCTTCGGGGCCAATGCCGCTGAGGAGAAGAATCTGAGGACTCCCCAATGCGCCAGCACACAGGATCACCTCACCCCTTGATAATCCTGATGACTCCTTTGGAAGGTTGAGATAGACCTCGTAGAACTCTCCTGGATTTCCATTGCTTTTGATGAATCTGATGCCACGGGCCTTGGGCAACTTCCCATCACCTGTACATTGAGAAATTAACTAAAAACTTGTAATTCCTATCCTACGTTCTGCAACCCAGATTATAGTTAATTGTATTTGTTTTCATGAATGAGCAAGAATATATTGCACGCAACCGATTAATTACAGTACATGAACTTATTTTATATGGGGAAGTTTTTACTAGAACACAGCGTTTTTTTTCTAAAAAAGAACAGGGACGGTAATTTTGGAAAGCTTTAAATAAATAATTTTTAGGTCTATTTACATTATTTGAAAATGTTATAATATAATAATATATCATTGAGTAGTAGGCAAATTTCCAAGCTTTAATGTAATTTTGAATTTTTAAGAAATTCAAAAAATCTATGGAATTTTATTGACAATGGGTATTAATATTTGGGCTTATGAAAGCTTACAAGGCCTTTTTATGCACAAGAAATTTAACGAATGTTAAGCAACTACTGAGGAAAAGAGTGGTTATTACCTAGTGTGTCGTCAAAGATGATATTTTGAACGGTAGCATTAAGAAGAAGAGTGATCTTGTTTGGATTTGCATACGCCAGTAAATCAGCAGAGGAATGCCTCTTTCCATGCCCGTCGAATATGCTGCCGGCCACCTTGGTTCCTGCGATGTGCTCCAAAGTAAAACCATTGAAAGGTCGAATTCCTTCTTCCACCATTCCTTCTGCAGCCACAGCTTGCCATCTTGTTCTTCTTGGCCTCCTCAAAGATGGTCGGAAGACGATCTTAGATTCGACCCATTCATAAGCTTCCCTCACCAACTCCGGATCCCACCCTGCTCTCTGTATATACCCTCTACTAGCTCTGCTATACAATCCCGCGTTTATTGCAGTTGATCCCCCCAGCACTCTCCCCCTCTGATTCCCCACATCTTCTTCCGACGCGAATCTTTGGGAGATGGATGTGAACCGATCAGTTTGGATGAATGCAAACCCAAATTTCTTCTCTTCTTCGATGATCGGATTTCCATAAGGTGACCCACCACGCTCCACCAACAGCACTGAATGGCTTTGCGAGAGCGTTGCAGCCAAAGAGCAACCACTTGCGCCTCCCCCCACGATTATGTAGTCGAATGATCTGCCCAACACATCTTCAATGCTTTGAATCAAAATTTGGACTCTGCTTTCTGTATGATAGTATAGGTATCAATTAATTAGTTGAAGACCACACAAGAAACGAAGAAAATTAATTAATTATGTGCTTTTAATTTAGAGTAATCAAGGATCCCGAGTATGAATGGATTTGGATACCGAGGAGGATTGAGTTGGCAAAAATTCACCAAAGAAAGAAATTAAATCATGATATGCAGCCTGCAGCTACTAAGTTAAGATTTCAAACGTTTTATGGCACTCGGAACTATATATTTAGGGTGTGTTTGCTAATAAATAAAACTTCTTATGAAAAATTTTGAAAAGTAAAAGTTCTCCAATAATGTGCTATAATAGGGGTAATAATAAGTAATAAGGAGGATAAAATTAAAATAAATAGGTTAGTTGTGTAGATAGTTGTATAGAAATGATTGAAAAGTAGGATAGTTGTATAGGAAAATGTGAAAAAAAAAATAAAAAAAATATGATAGTTGTGGAAAGTGAAATGTTTTAACTTGATATCTTTTATCAATTGTCAAACACACTCTTAATAATTAGCAAGCTAAATAGTAAGAGTACTCCAATTCTGCCGAGCTAGCTGAGACGACTTTGAAAGATGCTTATGAATGGAAAGGACAATCAGTTACATGAAATGCTTATGATTGGGATCGGGGATGAATTCGGGAGTAGAACGGAAGGTGCATGTAAATAATATTAAGGAAATGGGTATTTGCATCCGGGTGCACCGAAGCTAAGTGCACCCGGGTGCATGAACTCAACTTCCTCTCACCTTCATGCATTGAAAAAGCTGATGAGAAGCTGGCCGGAAAGAGTGCAATAAGCAAGAGGAGAAGAAGGCTGATCCCCTTCATCGCTTCCATGGGAAGATCTGGTGCAGCTGTCTGCTGATGAAGAGGTGGTTGTTGGAGGAAGGGACCCAATACCAATACTTAAGCAACGATGTATGAGAAGAAAGGAGAATATATTGCCTTTCTTTGCTTTATTTTGAAACAGCCACGCTAGCTACTTTGGACCACTACGTACTTAATACCAACTTATAAATAAAGAAAAATGGATTCTCCTCAGTTTGGATGGTGGCCTTTCTATTTTCTATTGGAAGTTTCTAAAACTAAGATAAATGGTAAATATTTCAACGATATTCCGAAACCGGAAACCCCTCTTTTATGTAACCCCTCCCATTTTGAATATTTTGGTGAGTGATGAAAAATCTACTTTATCTATTATATTTAATATTATTTATAGTTTTCTGAAAACTCTTTCGTTTGTCTAATGTTATTGTACATGGGTCTATCTACAAATGTGGAAGATCAATGTAATAAAATAATTTAATATTAAATATTATTTTAAAGTTGTATTTTCAACATTTAAACTATCTAAAATATCATTTATATGAGGATAAATGATTTTATGAAGTATTGTTATATTCTACTTCATACGTGAATGCATCTAAGAATTTTTCCCAATTTACACATGTATATCTCTATTTTCGAGTAAATGTGGCGTAGACATATATTTGATTTGGATAAATCTTAATCTTCTAGATAAATAAATGAGGTTAAATATAATGAATGAATTGAATTTTTTTTATCAAACATAAAGAATTTAAAATTTAAAGGGATTTTATGGAACGACCTGTATGTAACGAGCTGTTTTGTAACATACACTTTTGGTGCTTATGGGGGTGTTTGTTTAGAGAAAAAACTTTTTAAACTAAAAATTTTTAATCTAAAACTTTTTATCCTCCATAATTATCTTAATTTTTAATTATTTCTTCACTTCTTCCTATATAACTATCTCACTTTTCAATCATTTCTACATAACTATCCATACGTCTAACCTATTTATTTTAAATTTTTTTTTTCTTTACTATTCATCATTACTTCCATCATATTACATCATTTTATCTCATTTAAAAAATTTTGTAACAAAAACTTTTCTTCAAAAGTTTTATTACTTCTCAAACACAACTATATTTCAAAGTTGAATCTTTAGCCATTAAAACTTTTACTATAGGCCGTACTCTATTACTACTTAAGAGTTACAATTAATTCTGTTTTTCTTTCTATTTTTGATTTTCTATAGCATATATTACTTGTATGTATCTTGGTTTTATTAGTCTAATGGTAAATATTAGGGATAAGATGATAGTTACAAATAACATATATTAATAATTGTTTTCATTTGTATTTTACTTTGTTTTCTAAAATATATATATCTTATAGAAACTATAATTTACCATACATTTTATAAAATTATAAATTAGTATACCTTATATAAAATTATAAACTATTAGGACACCAATTTCATCTATTTTTTTAAAAGTGTTTAAACCAGTTTAGTCTAAATTATTCCATTTTGATAACATTCTGGCAGATGACTAAATGTACTTGTTATTACTATTTTTATTAGGGGTTGTTAATGAGTTGTATTTATTTAATGGGCTCCACTTTTAAGTAACCAAGTAACATAGAAATGGAGCCATATAACTCTCAAATTTTAAGATTTTAATCATCGATAGAAAATTCAATCCATTCATTGTATTTAACCTCATTTATTTAGTTAGAAAACGAAATTTAATCCAAATCAAGAATACGCATGACCACATTTGCTAAAAAAAAATTTATGCGTAAATTATGAAAAATGCTTAAATTCATTCACATATATGTTAGAATGTAACAATATTTTATAGAATCATTTATTCACATAAAAATGATATTTTAAATGGTTTAGATGTTGAAAATACTACTTTAAAATTGATATTTTAACATTTAATGATTTTATTACGTTGATTTTATACATTTATAACTAGTACCCACATACAATGATATTAGGAAAACGAAAGAGTTTCTATGATAATATAATTGTGCTCAATACAGTGAACCGAGTGAATTTTTCATCAATCATTAAAATTTTAAATATGAAAAGATTTATATAGAAAACGAGTTTCACAGAATCAAACCCATTATTTAGTTAAATAGTTCGGCGAGTTGATTGGTTGAAAGCTAATTAAAATAAAAAAAACTCAACCCTTATCTGTTGAATGGGGGAGTTGGCCCAAATTGACTGATACCCCTATGCATACGACATTATTTGTATTAATAGTACTGCATGTAACATTACATGCAGGGCCTGTATTTGACTAGTTGCAAGTAACATTAAAATTTGCCGTATATAACTGTCGAAAGTTTTTTTTTTGGCCGGATTTAACCGTCAAAAAAAAAACTTGTCGGATTTAATATTATTTATAGATTTAGAAATGTGTTCGCATGTGAGAACTTTTCTTATATTAGCGATACATGAAATTATTCTTAATTTCCTTTCTAACCTTAATTTTGAAAACACCTGGACTTAGGGGTGTAAATCGGGTCGGGTTGACTCGGGTTGGGACAAATACAACCCTAACCCACATTGTAAAATCCCAACCCAACCCTACTTTCAACCCTACTTTTCACACATTAACCCAACCTTATTTCAACCCACCTCAAATCGGTTCAGTTCGGGTTAGAAATCGGGCTAATAAATTACACATATTATCAATGCTAGTTAAGCTTTTGTTCGCACAAATTTCTAAAATAACAAAAGTAATGATAATTATAAAAACAATAAGGGGCTCGAATGGAAAGTAAATAAAATGAAATCTTTTGTTACTAAAAACTTATTTCTGATTTTTAACACATAATTATCATACATTTTTCCCTTGTTCAATGGAATATAATTTGCAAAAATGAGAGTATAAGATACAAGGTAGGAATTTTTTAAAAAAGTCAATATTAGCAAGCAAACGCTACAAGAGAATACATTTTTTGGTAACTTTTATTAGCATCTAAAAATTTTTTATTAACAAGAAAAATGCATATGCAAAAATCGGGTTGGGTCGGGCCGACCCCCAACCCGGTTCAAATCGATTTTTAAAATCGGGTCGGGTTGAACCCGATTTTCAAAAACATCAACCCAACCATGATATAATCGGTTCGGGTTGATGCGGGCTCGGGTTGAACCCAACCCTATTTACACCCCTACCTGGACTTGGGACAATTACTTGTGTGTTTCGAAGGAAATTTCCCTCTATATATGGATTATTTGGCACTTGAAGTATTTAATTACTTATATATATAGAACGGATATTGAAAATGGCAAAACCTAAATACTTGGGTAGCTGGGGAGTATTAATTGAGTACGGAGTGTGAGTGGTCTATTTCCTTAATTTGGAAGGTTTATTAATTCATAGATATTTGGGTCGATAAATAAATTTTGCCATTTGAAAATTGAAACAAAGTGGAAATTCGAAGCATTCAGCGGCATTTATTGTTAACTAGGTAATTACTGTCTAGCCATTGGAGTAAGACGTACGGTTATTGATCATCCTTCCATTCAAAATTTAGCTAAAAATAAAAATGCAAGAAACATCTCATGTAATTAATATTCCCGCGCACGGCATATATATGTGCAAATATATATGGTATAGTTGATCAGGATGACCTTAATTTCCTTCTTGTATATATGTAGCTATTTTAATTTCTCTACTAATTAGTACTCCTGTCCACATTAAACAGCTAGCCCTGATTAGTTATACATACATGGGTTTGTCATGGCACCCGATCATTATTATGTGATCCACTTCATGAATAGTATTTAACATCATCTACATTGTCTTGAAAGCCCCATCATTAGTTTAGTATTGTTGTACATGGTCCCATTTACAAATGTATAAAATTAACTTAATAAAATGATTTGATGCTAAACATTAATTTTAAAGTTATATTTTCAATATCTAAATTATCTAAATATTATTACTATATAGATAAATGATTTAATAAAATATTCTCACATTCTTATGCATATGAATATGATGTTAAATAGCTAGTCTCAGTGGTAACTACCTTCGTCACCCAATGCCGCCATGCCGTGTTGTGAGGGAATTATTTGGTTTTATGGTATCCATTTTGAGTCTCCCTAACAACAGTTCCCCCCATGGTGGGCGTTATTTGATTCCTCCGTGTTGTGAGGATTAAACATGTATTGATTTGTAATATCAGATAACTTGATATATATACATAAATTGAAAAAATATGATATTAAATATAATTGACAAAGTGCATTTCTTATAATCATCAAGGTGGGACAATTCGAATTAAATAATTTGATTCGTCGTCCTTATTACTCCTAAAATCTTTTAAGTCACTTACCTACAAATGAAATGGACAATTCAATCCGTCGTCCTCACTACTTCCAAAATCTTTTGTAACTTTCACGACATTTAAACTTGTTCATGACTTCATGTTGTGTACCAGCGTAAGAAAAAGAAAGAACGAAATTTTTAAAAAAGAAAGGAACACTCGACCAACATAAGATAGACGCTACAATATAACTTATCATTATACCTGGCCAGGTTTTATATGTAACCTTTTTTTGAACAACGTTTTATATGTAACCTTAAATGCAGCTAAATTCAATATTATCTATAGCCAAATTCTATTATTATTTGCATATAAATATAAATGGCCGTATTAAACATTGTTTTTATGCAGATGACGCTAAATATGGCTATAGAACCAACGTATTGCATACATATGCAGCAAAAACAATTTCTGCATCGGCAATAAGAATATATACAACAATAAAATTTGTTGCATATAAGAAAAAGGTTGATTATAGTTAAAAGCAATAGAAACGTTGCTACCATATCGTATGCAGCAAATACTTGTTCATTGTATATAAAAACTATATGCAACTTGTAACTTATAATGTTATGTGTAGCAATTTTTTATTTATAAAAGTTTTGTATATTTGTATGTAGCGCTTTTCTAGTAATTTAACTCATTTGTCGTCATATATTTTAGCTAGCTAGGTTTAATTGGAGGCCGCTCATATGCGGCCGAGTACTTCAGTCCGCCCACCACGCATTTTATTTCAGCCGTTTGATGGTGTAATCGCCCAACGTCGTTGGATGGGACTGGGAGGGAGCTGGGCATTTTTCAAAAAAGCCCCTACCAGTATATCACGTGGCAAAAAGGTTTCTGCAAACTCCTAAAATTTCGTCATGGATGATCTCCTCTCTCACGCGGGAATCACACTGTCGCCACTCCACTCCGCATCGATTTGGACTGGCTGACCCTCTCCACCATTTTCCTTCGTGCCGAGTTGCAGAAGCGCTCAAACCATACATATTTCAACCCGAGCCTGCTTTTCTCGGTCTGAACCCGGACCGAATTCAAAGAGGTTCAATCTCAAGTTTAGGTAAACCCGAGCACTATGAACCCGAACCCGATTTGAATATATCATCACATACCATATTCTGTGCATTTTTTTAAGCCCACCAAACCTTAGCTGGCTCTCCGTTTGGACTTCCTCTACCTTCACCTTCTCGCAGTTGCCAGCGAACCAGCCAGCTACCTACCGGCCCACCGTATACGCCATTGCCGCAGTTGCGATGACGTGTGCTCTGTTCTCGCTAGCCACCTCATACGCCATTGCTTCCTCTTCTCGCTAGCTGGCCAGCCAGCGACGGCTACTCTATTCCAGTGACGTTGTCCTGCATGGCTGCTCTGTTCCTGCACGACATCGCACGCGGTCTCAGATCCATCATTTTCTCTTCCAGCAGGTACTCTCCATCGCTGTATTCTCTTCTGGCAACAATTTCCCCTTTTGCTGTTTTCTCTTCCGGCGACAAACTGTCGACGCTGGTGCTACCATCCATTGACTACCGTAATCAGTGGCGCTCTTCAAATCTGGCGAGGTAACCATCAATAGTTAGCCCACGCGACCACGCCCATCTTCCTCCATTCCATTTTTCATAAGTGATGTGATTGCAGTGCACCATGAGGAGAGGTCAAGAATGGCTGATGGTTGTGAGTCTGTTTATAAATATGTCTGTAAGGAGTATTAACGGATCAGGTTGAACGGGTTAGAGCCTAATCCTAATTCTAACTCATTTAATATATCTCAACCCTAATCCGTTTATTAACCCATTTAAAAAACTTCGACCCTAACCCATTTACATTCCATTTAATAAACGGGTTAACAGGTTGTTAACGGGTTGTGTTTGTTACTAATTTTCATGCTAAAAATCTTCAATAAAGCCTGTAAATTTAAATAAATTAAATAATTCGAAGCTAACATACCTGAATTTAATTTATTTTGGCTTGAAACATCAGCTCCAATCTCAAGTCATTTTTTAATGTCAATTCCTGTTATAAATATTACATAAATATTATAATATATTATATTAAATGAGTTATACGGGTTGAACGAGTTAAATAAACGGGTTTGATGGGTTGACGGGTTGCGAAACCTCAACCATAATCCGTTTATTTAATTAAATGGTTGAACAGGTTGGCGGATCATAACCCATTTATTCAAAAATCCCAACCCAAATCCATTTATTAACGGGTTGAACGAGCGGATTAACAGGTTGACTATGACCATTAACACCCCTAATGTCTGCTGTCTTGTGCTGCTTTTGATATCTTCTCATGGTTTTGCAGAGAGGCTTCTTTCATCTTCTTCCTGTCGAAGCAAGTTATTATTACCACTGTTCTTAGTATTATTATTATTATTGCGATTATTGTTGTTGTTTTTGTTCATGGAGTTCTGTTCATAGTTTTTTTCCCAGTAGTTCCATGCGAGCTTCCTTGTCTCTGGATTTTAGGGTCCTCTTATCTTTTTTCTGTTGGAATTTCTGGACATACATATATTATTTATATATATGTGCTATCATAAATTAATGGTCCAAATCATAAAAGTGATCTTATAAGGATTTATGGACCTAAATCATTTAATAAAGCATGGATCTCCTATGCGTAGAAACCATATAGCCTAGATTCCAATTTCTAGTTTCATGATGGACTAAATTGGAAATAGGAAACTAGGCTTCCTATAAAATGGGTTGTGGTCCCCGAGTTATGCACCGGTTGGGTCTCTTTTCTGCCATCCATCAGTAGAGAAGAAAAGGAGCAACACTCTCCCATAATCCTGGGTGCACTAACTTGGAAGACCCTAAGCCAAAGATTATTAGCATTCATGGATTCAGGTACGCTTCCGTATATGGTTTTAATTTCTTGATAATTCTAGCATGAGATAGATCCTGCATTGATTATGGATTTAATCAATGGTTGTTTTCTATCAAGTGGTATAAGAGCCATAATCTTCATGTTAGATTATTAAGAAAAATTATGAATTCATGTATGCTGTTTGAATGCATGTAAAGGATTTTTAGAAAATCGAAAACCTAGTTACGGCTGCCACAGTTCATCTGGAATTAAAAAAAAAAAAAACTGCTGCCTGGAATTTTGTCGCCCCCGCCGAGATCGGGTTTTGGCTGTCGGCGATCTGCCATGCCAGATCTGGCGTTTTTTCTCGCCGCTGGTTGGCCGGACGATATTTGCGGATGCTGCAGCGTCGGATGGACATGGCTGGACGGGCGTCCGTCCGCTTGTGTATAGACGCCGGAGAAGATCTTGCCTGGCTTCCAGAACCAGGAGATATTGCTGCCGTGCCGAAGAAGACAGTGCAGGCTGCCAGATCTGATCGGATGAGGACGCCCGGTGTTGTGGGCGATGGCGGCACTGGACGGGCAGCGATCGGCAGCGTCATCCGGCGGAGGCGGATGGCAGCGGCGGCCATGGCTGCACGGGACGGGAGGCGCAGATTTTGGCTGGCAAACAGATCTGGAAACCCATCCGGTCGTGGCTGGATTCAGCGGCAGCGGACAGCAGCCATGGGAGGGGCTGAACGGCAGCAGGAGACGGTGTTGCCGGAAACGGTGCCGGGCTGGATGGTGCTATTTTTGTGGCCGGCGGCGTGCGGCTGCTGGCTGAGAGCTGGAGGATCTGCCGCTGCCCATGCCGGACGCCTGGTCGCGGGCTGTTCTCGGCCGGAGAGGACGATGGCGACGGCAAGCGGCGATCCGGAAGGCTGGAGGCTGCACGACATTGCTGCGGCTGCCGGGAAGACCATTCCGGCAGAGGCGAAGAGCATCAACAATCCGGCAGGAGCGACAATCCGGCTGGCGGCGAGCAGCTGGCAGCAGCGTCCGGGTGAGCTGTGGCCGACGGCAGGCGAGCGGCTGGCAGTAGCAGCGGCTTCCGGCAGGGGTGATCCGGGGGAGTGGGTGGGCTGCGGCGGCTAGGGGCAATGGGGATATGGTAGCTAGGGTTAGGGTTTTTTTGTTTTTAAGGGAAGAGATGAACTTTTACAGAAAACCCCCTGGCTAGATAAATTGCATAGAACTCCTTCCAGAAATTTGCAAACTAATCCCTTGCTTGACATTTGCAAACCGGCCCTAGCATTTTTCGGTTTGGGCCAAATTTAAGCCCAGTCCAGCAAGCCCATAAGGGAATCCATTCTACCTGGGTGGGCCTGTGAAACAAGCCCATGTGGAAGCAACCCAGTAAGCTAGGCCTACTCAAGCTTAGCCCACTTGTGTCTGGACGGGCTTGTTTTCAAGCCCAAACAGTCCCAGCCCATTCAGTGAAGCCCGTTTTCAGCCCACCCACAGTACAGCCCACCAGAAAAGGACACGTGGCAGCCCAATAACCGTCCAAATTAAAATTCACATATCTGATTATCCCTTTATCCGATTTGGACGATCCAATAGTGATTTTCTATGTTTTTGGACATTCTGGATTGAATGGAAGGGTCAGATTAACCTAAATAGGTCCAGAAATATTATTTTTGTGAAATTAACATATATGCACGCAAATGTTTAAATTACATTTAAGTCATATGCTTAGTTTATGAATATTTAGAAAGCAAATAATGTATAAATTCATGTGTCTATGATTTATTGCTTTCTACCATGCAAAATTCTATTTTTGGATCTTTTGGAATTTAAATTTCAAATAATGGCGTAAATATTCTTCATGAATGTCTGATATTTTAAAATAAATTAATTGAAACATCATGCTGCCAAAGTAGCCTCTCTTGTGTAGATTAATTTATTTTTAAAATATTAAGATGATTGTGTGATGTAATTCATGCGAATTTTAATCGGCCCAAAGGAAAGTTAATTTTTGGCCGAATTATATTCACACATGTGGTAATAAATATGTGATAATTATTTGGTTCTCCATGTGAATAATAAGTCGGTCCAAAGAAAGGCTTATTATTTGACAGGATTTTATTATCAATATTTGATTACTACAACAAGAGTACCATTTACAAGTTAATATTTCTGTCCAAAGACTAAATATTAATGTTGTGCTAGGTATCTTGTGATGGGTCTTGCCATTATTTGAATTTTTACTAAAGTTTTATGTTTGGAATTCAGAAATAAGTTCAATATTTTGGATTTTTTATTAAATTCAAATAATGGTACAAGTATTTTTATGGATGTCTAATGTTTTAAAATAAATTGATTGCAACAACATGCTACCAAAGTAGCCTCTCTTGTGTAAGTTAATTTATTTTTAAGACATTAAGATAATTGTGTGTATGTAATTCATGCGAATATTCATCGGCCCAAAGGAAGATTAATATTTGGCCGAATTGCGTACACACTGATGGTAATAAATATACAACAATTATTTGGTACTCCATGTGAATAACAAGTCGGTCCAAAGAAAGGCTTGTTATTTGACAGGATTTTATTGTTAAATATTTGATTACTACACTAAAATATTGTGGATATGTAATTATGCGGATATTAATCGGCCCAAAGGAAGATTAATATTTGGCCGGATTACATAGACATATGCGGTGATAAATATGTGATAATTATTAGGCATTCCATGTGAACAATAGTCGGTCCAAAGAAAGGCTTATTGTTTGACAGGACTTTATTATCAATATTTGATCACTGCACCAAGAGTACCACTTACAAATTAATACTTTTGTCCAAAGACTAAGTATTAATGTTGTACTAGGTATCTTGTGATGGGCCCTACCATTATGTGAATTGCTAAAGTTCTGTATAAAAGTTATGTGAACATATTGTTTTGTTCAAATTTTGGTTAATTTATCTGTTTGTGCCATATCTGCCAATATTTGTTTTATTTTCATGTTCAAGTAATGAAAATAAAATATTATGATCATTCTAGGCATTATGAATCTAAACCATGCACTAAGGATTGAAATATTCACTACTCTTGTGGTTAAAAGTTCCAATAAAGAAAAAATGGAACTTTAATAAGTGAGATTGTTAAAATTGCATGTGTTTTATGATTATAAAGTATAAAATTTTGAAAACTTTCAAGGGGGTATCATGTCCAAAAGGGTAACTAATGTCAAAATTTATATTCAGAAATTTCTAAAGTATTGCTAAAGGTAATAAAGCTGAAACAAGTACGATTCGTTCGAACTTGATTTCAATAAGGTATAAAGTTAAAGGAAATATAAGGGAGTACTTATCTCTTCTTACTTTGAAACTAAAGGCACTAAGGATAAAGCGGATTTGCTTGTGCATTTAGTTTTGATTCTCCTAAACACAATTTGGTCAGTTTAAAGTTAATTATAACTGACAAAAGGATAAATGATCTCTTGATGAGTTTATTTTTATTATGTGCAAAAGGAGAATAAATTAAAGTAAGAATATACTAAAAGTATTCACTTGGCAAGTACCTTTAAGGACATGAAAAATGATAAATAAACTATGGATGGTCCAATACAAATTTGGTTATTACTTTTGACAGGTTCTTGGACACATAGAGGAGAATTGTACTAATAATGGGTACATTTTTCACTTTGGTTTGTTCAGTATTAATTTAGCCTTAGACCCAAGACACATTTTTTTTTATGAATAGATTTGGTGTTGCTATTCATGTAAGGGTGTCTATGTGAGGTTACTTGAGTTGCTAAAAGGCCAAATGATGATGAAAAATTCATCGATGGAGGCGATAGCAAATCAAATACTATTGAGGCTATATGGTCATTTAAGTTATTATTATTGTTAAAAACTAAATTTTATTTAAATTCAGAAGAGATATATGGTACCATTTTTTAAATGGAATTCGGTTTCTATTTCTGTATTGAATAAATTTAGTTATTTTTATTCATTTGAAAATAGTCATTTTAGTTCCTTCTTTTGAATTTAAATATTATTGGATATGCTGAACAATATCAAGATGTAAATCCTATGATCCCACATTCAGTTCTATTGAGGCCAAAAATGTCAATTCTTTGAGGAAATTGAGCTTGAGGGGGAGATATAGTTAGGGACTATGTCTTTAAAGAGAAATCTATAAGACATCGTTGATAAACAGGACATTCCTGATGATCAAGCTCAACAACCTCAAGAATGGATGTCATTGAAGTGATCTACTAGAGAAAGGAAAATGCGGTTTCTGATGATTGCATCAGATTTTGCCAATACGTAAGGATGACATTGGAATGGTGGAAGGCGATTTCATCAAACAATGCAAAGTAAAACCTTTCAAAAGTAGATTGATGCCATAAGTATGTGATTAAGTTCATGAAAGACAATGATGTTTTGGTAGCCTATTCTATTACCTAAAGGTATAAAATTGATTGGTTATAAATGAATATTTAAAACCAAGAAGGAAGGTAATGTGGAAAGGCATAAGGCTTGTCTTGTCTCAATGAACTTTACTCAAAAGGAAGGCATAGATTACAAAGAAATTTTCTCTCCGGTTTTATTAAAAATTTCTTTCAAGATAAATGGTTTTAATAATGGGTTTTAACCTTGAGCTATGGTAAATGGATGTAAAGATAACATTTATAATAAATTTTCAGTTTTTAAGATAAAAAGATCCATCTACAAGCTTAAGCAAGTTTCCTAATAATGGTATTGCAAATGTCATCAAATTATCATTTCATTTGGTCTTGAAATGAATTCAGTTGATGATTGCATATACTATAATTTCAGTGGGAGAAATCATATTTTCAGTGGGAGTAACACAGATATACTGTTTCCCAACATCAAGATAAGTTTATTGCATAAACTTAAGATATTTTTTGTCAAAGAATTTTGAAACGAAATATGTCTTTTGTATTAGGAATTCAGATATATCAAGATTATTCTAGATGTATTCTTGGATTATTACAAAATACCCATATTAAGAAAATATTTAAGATACTTGATATGCAGGATTGCAAATTAAGAATACCTCCTTGCTAAGGAAGACAAAATTAATTTTATCTAAATCAATGTCCCAAGAATGATTTTAAGTCTAAGGAAATGCAAAAGACTCCCTATGCTTTAGCAGTGGGAAGTTTGATTTATGTTCAGGTTTTGAATCTCAAGATGTATATATTCGGTTACAGCGTACATTATTGGGATGTTGGGCAGATATTTTAAGTAATTCAGGAATGGATCTTTAAGATGCAGCCAAACAGATTTTTTAAAACATTTTTAGAAAACAAAATATTATATGTTCACATACAGAAAGTCATATAAGTAAGAGATCATTTGGTATTCAGATTATTACTTTATTGGATGCAAATACAGTTTGAGATCCACTTCAGGCTATATTTATCTGTTTGTTGGAAAAGCTATATCAGGAAAAAGTGCTTAGCAGACACTTATAGCTTATTCGACCATGACAACAGAGTTTATAGCATATTATGGGGCATCCAATTATGGAATATGACTACAGAATATTGTCACAGGGCTGCAAAATATAAATAACATTGAAAGACCACTTAAGTTATTTCGTGACAATAAATTAGTAGTCAGTCTAATATTCCAACAACAACAGGAGTTCAGCAATGTTCCTGGTTGTTAAGGAAAGGATTCAGGAAAATAAAGTGTCTATAAAGCATATTGCGACAAACTCCAAAATTGCGGATCCGCTTACTAAGAGTAACACCTTATGGTCTTTCATGAGCATACTGCTCACACAGGTGTTGTATCATTTAATGATATGCTAGTTAAGTGGGAGTTTGTATTTATTTGCTTTTCTGGTTTAGACACTTTACTATGGTTATGGATATTTTCTGCAGAAATAAAGAATTCAGTATTTTTGATTTTACAGTACTTTTGGTATTGGTTTGATCTCACCAAATAAGGTGGACCAGTTGGAAATAGGCATGTTAGATCACGTTACATGTAATTTCCATGCTACGCATCCATGCTTGATCTATGTCGTTTAGTTATGTTTGATATATGTGATCTTGGATGGGTCTAGTTACGATAAATGTAACAAAGGCCGCCTTGGTTCTATGTTGGCATAATTAATGGACGAGATTGTTCGGAAATGATTTTGGTATGATAGCATAAAGTTTTGAGCTCATAAGGTCATATATATAATTATAAAATACATGTAGTCCAAGTGGGAGATTGTTGGAATTTCTGGACATATATATATTATTTATATATATGTGCTATCATAAATTAATGGTCCAAATCATAAAAGTGATCTTATAAGGATTTATGGACCTAAATCATTTAATAAAGCATGGATCTCCTATGCGTAGAAACCATATAGCCTAGATTCCAATTTCTAGTTTTATGATGGACTAAATTGGAAATAGGAAACTAGGCTTCCTATAAAATGGGTTGTGGTCCCCGAGTTATGCACCGGTTGGGTCTCTTTTCTGCCATCCATCAGTAGAGAAGAAAAGGAGCAACACTCTCCCATAATCCTGGGTGCACTAACTTGGAAGACCCTAAGCCAAAGATTATTAGCATTCATGGATTCAGGTACGCTTCCGTATATGGTTTTAATTTCTTGATAATTCTAGCATGAGATAGATTCTGCATTGATTATGGATTTAATCAATGGTTGTTTTCTATCATTTTCTTCTGTGTTTGCACCTTGAGTTTCATGGATCTTTCCATTTCAATGTCTTGTTTTGTTTTAAACTTTTTTTTGGTGTTGGGATAAGAAAGTTATGGTTTTTACCCATCATATTACGAGTTTAGCAGTGGGGTAATCAGTGCTTTCTGAGAAGATCTTGCAAGTTCACCAGTTGGGTTTCTTTTTTCTATTAAATTTTAATTTGAATTAATACACATTATCTATTGCTGCTTATCTCTGTGATTTTCTTATTTTAAAAAATGAATAACGATTGTTGGGGTTGTGTCTCTTACCTTAGGAAAACAGTGGAGAGGGTCGGTCGGTCCGAAAATGGCGAGATTCTCGTGTGAGAGAGGAGAGCATCGACGATGAAATTGATTTTGGGTTTCTGAGAGAACCTTTTTGCCACATTATATGCCGGCAAGGACTTTCTTGAAAAACTCCCAGCTACCTCACATGTAACACTAATTGAGAAGCAGGCCAGGGCCTGCCTTTTAGAATGTAGAAATAATAATGTAAAAAGTAGGGATTAGAATACGTGCACTAAAAAGATATTACCAAATAGATCCGAGCATAAAAATGAAAATCACATTACAAATTTGATATATATATATATATATATATATATATACTCCCTCCGAAAATCAACATTTCCAACACTCCACAAAGTATTGTGGAACACGTGCCGGTGCGGACCGTAAGAAATTGTCGGAATAAAAATTAATTTTCAGCCTCACATTTGCACATTTATTTTTCTGTTCTTTGAATCATATTTATTTTATGCTTTCGCATGTGTATATTTATTTAGTAGCTTTGCATACATTTACTTTTATTTTATTTTATTTGATATTTTAAGTTATACATATTTTATATTTTAGGTTCATTTGTCGCTCCATCGTAACGCGCTAAAAAAATGTACTACATCCATGTAAATAAACTTTATAGATTTGAAATATTTGCAAAATAAATGTTGTGTACTTATAATTTTCAAGTAAATGGTGGAAAGACTAGCTTGTAAGTTATTTTAGGGATACTTTTCTATCATATAATATTTTTCTATATTATATTAATCTCTTACGTTAATTATATAATGAATGTACGAGAGTTCATTTTGCAAAGATTTTAACTTATAGAGCCTATTTCATAAAATATTATAATATAGAGAAAGTACAATTCTACGTACTTTCGAAGTTTACTCTGCAAAAAATTCAATAAGTTAGATTAAAATTTTCTACATAAACGTGGACCAACTAGAATTTCCAATAAGAAGAACTCACACCATAAATTAAACATGTTAAAATAAATAATATGTTGATTTTAATTTACACCATATATTTGGATATAGTTTGTTCTCTCGGTTACTTTCTTTTTGATCGTTTCTAATTCGTTTCAACATTCTAATTAATCCATTAAAGTTAATTTTTTTTTGAAAGAAATAACTAAAGGTGGCTAAAAGGTGTTCCCTAGCGGAACTATTTACAGCATACAATAGACAAGTGAGAAAAAATTAAGGATCTGAAGCAGACAATAGTATTGAAAAATTCATCTTTCGAAAAAAGAGGTGATGCAGGGATGAGCAGAATGTATCTGAATATGCATCTCTACGCACTCCTGAGCTGATCTCTTTTTGTGGGCTCCACGTACTATATATATATATATATATTATGCTAAAGTGTGTATATATATTTTTGTATATATATTTAAAATACTATATTTTTAAAAATATCAAAAATATACACATATTCAAAAATAGTGAAACTTGATTTATATGCTATATACACTTAGGTAGACAAGTATATGAAGAAGAAAAGCAAAAAAATGTGTTATAAATATGATTTTTAAGATAGGATAAGCGAGACATTTGCTTAGCCCATTTGGAAAAATCCATTTACAATATTTTTTAAAACTTGTTTTTTAGTATACTTGTTTATCTAATTTTATCATGGGTATATATATATATTTAAAAAGAAAATTAGCCCATTAAAAAAGCCATCCGATTTAAAACTATATTAATTAAGCAATTAAAATAGTTAAACCAGATTTGACATCGTATTTGGAAGGATGTGAAATAATGTCAGTGAAGACATTGTAGGCGTCGCCGTAAGAGAAAGTAGCATTGGGAAGGGAGGAGGAAAGGGCGGAGACGAGCTGGTTGTACAGCCCCGGAGGTGGAGAGGACTCGTTTCAGGGGAATGCAACCCAATGGCCCGAACCCGAAGAACGCCAGCTTTTGGGCCCAAGGCTTTACAGCAACTGCGAACACGCACATATTCAACGATTTCCATCTACCACCCCCATCATACAATTTCGATTTTCTAATTTCTTTAAAATTCTTGTATTTGTAAAAAGACATTATGTATGATTATGTTTAAGAAAATGTAATTATTATACTAGGTCATACATTACTTAGTTTTGATCACCACTGGTGAGTGGGTGAGATGAAGGCTACATTTGAAATTTTGAGAAAGCAGATATTAGGTGGAGCCATCCTAACCTCCTTAATTTTTTAAATTTTGATTAGAAAATTCAATCTATTTATTATATTTAATATCATTTTTTATTTATGAGATTGATTTTTCATCCCAATTAAGTATGTTTATAAGCCTCATTTGTTGAAATATATATATATATATATATATTCATGTGTAAATTATAAAAAATACTTACATCCATAAATATATATTAAAATATAATAATACTTTATATAATTGTTTATCCACATAAAAATGATATTATAGACGATTTAGATGTTAAAAATATAATTTTAAAATTGATATTTAATGTTGAACTATTTTATTATGTTGATTATAAATAAGACCCATACACAGTGAAGTTGGACAAATGAAAGAATTTTCAAGATACTATAAATGATGTTATATAAAATAGATGAAGCATATTTTTATCAACCATCAAGATATTAAAAATGGAAAAGGTTACATAAAAACGGGTTTCATTTTTATTAGTTTTTTCATTGAACAAATTTAATAGGTTTTTCTCTAATTACGGAGCTTCATGCTTACATACATTTTTAATTTTAAAATAATTTTTGAGTCTAAACCACTTGTCATGTTTAATACATTTTATTTTATCGCGTTACCAAAAATAATTTTCATTGGAATCTTATAAAAAATAACGTCTTTCGATAATGTAGAGTATGCGTCGTTTATAAAAGTTTGCAGTAGATGTAAGGTTCGAATACATATAGATAAACCTGATAAATAGTTTAAATTTTAAAATTAAAAAAAAGGAGACGTAAGTATGTGCTATGTAGCTCCCATGCTTCTGGTGAGTATTGAATTATTATTCTTTAATTTTATCATTTTACCTTGCGAACCACTAAGATTAAATTGAGAATGATCTAAAAAGTATGCTGTGGAAGATTTGGTAAAATGTTGCCTACTGAAATTGTTGTTTGCTTGACGATGGTCAACTAGGGGCGTTTTTGTAAAAAAAAAAAAAAAACAGCATAAATGAAAATTGCAAAATATTAAAATTATCGGAAGTAAATGCGAGAAAATGGTCTTCACTTACCTTCCCAACAATCCATCCATCCAGCAAACAACAATTAATACCTGTTCAATATGGGATTTGGATGGAGTGAGGACACAAATTGAAATATTTCATTTTTCAAAAATATTTTTTATTTTCAAAAAATAACAATCCTCTTTATTCATTCTGTATAGAATTTTTCTTATTTTCCATACTATTTTTTTCCAATTTTTAATGTACAACAATATTTTTATTCTCATCTGATCTAAATTTTTACCAAGACAAGTACTTGGTAGCTTGGCCAAACATAAGCGTATGTTAGTTTTGCTAAAATGTGTGCTTTTTAAAAATTTTTAGTTTTTTAAGGATATTGACTCATATATCAAAATTCATCATTTTTAAATATGTGTATATAACCAGGCGTAATCTCATTTAAAAAGAAAAAGGAAAAAAAAACAATAGCCTAGCAAGATCATACTCATAATGCATCAACAAGCTTGATGCATGCATGCCTTATTAATGTAGCTTGAGCTAATCCCATAATGTTTTAAGGAGGAGATCAACACCCATCGTTGGGGGCATCAAGTTATTGATGAAGTCATTGCCAATATAATTACTATATCCATAAACAATTTTGTAAAGTATTATTATATTTTAATGCATATGTAAATAAATAAAGTCATTTTTATTATCTACATATGAATATATTTTTCTTAGCAAATGTAGTCCAGACATATATTTGAATTAAATGAATTTTGGTCTTGTAGCTAAACTAATGATGTTAAATATAATGAATAAAGTGAATTTTGTTGTAAATGAATGACAAAGGAAGCACAGTCCATATTATGATGACCAACAATTCAATTTGAGAGGTTTTAAGACACTAATATATGTGTTGACATGATTTAAGGCTAAGAAATTTTACAATTCAAAGCATGGTAGGTCAAGTCGCACGCTGAGTCGACTCAGGCATCGACTTAGGTCAAGTCGATACTTAAGTTGACTTCGATATATACCTCAAGCAGTTATCCTTCGACAGTGCTGGCATTGTGGATGCGTGAGTAGGCGAAGTTGCACCTGAAGTTGACTTCACATGTGACTTGGGTCAAGTCGTAACCCAAGTCGACTCCGTCAGTGACTTGGATGATCTTCAAGGGTCCGAGACTATGTCCGATGAAGTCAGGTCGCAACTCAAGTCGACTCCAACATGCGACTTGTGTGAAGTCGCAGATGAAGTCGACTCAGACACACGATTTGAGAGAAGTTGCAAACCAAGTTGATCTCAACATTCAACTTGAGTATAAGAGGGTTAAAACTAAGAAGTTTTAAGTCCAAGAATGACAAAACTGGTTCAAGTAATATGATTCTTATATAATTCAAGGTTTAAGTCATAAGCCCATTAAAGAACTATCAAGTAGACATGACCAAGCTCAATGATGAAGAAGTACAAAGGTCACTTGTACAAATAAAAGCTTTCAAAGTCAAAATGTGAAGAAACAAGGATACATATGCGAAGGGATTAAGATTGTGAAGCATTGAAGTTCTAAAGAACGAAATAGAGAGTGAAGTTACAATGCAAGTTGACCTTAAATGGAACTTGATTGAAGAGCTGAAGATCAAAGTTGCAACCGAAGTCAACTCCAGTTTGCGACTTAGGCGAAGTCACAGCTGCAGTCGACTCCGAGTGCGACTTAGATTGCAACGGTCGAAAAAATTCAAATGTTGGCGCATTAAATACACGCCACCTACCACCAAACGTTCGAATTTTTACCCTCTCTATTTAATACATGTTAAATGAAAAGGAGAAAGTTATTTAGAGCATTGATTAAGCTTTCACCTTATAACTCTCAAGTATTCAAGTCCTCATTGAGGAAATCTACAAGAAGAATTGTGTTCTCTGACTGCAAGTGTTGAAGTGTTCATTTTCCACTCATTTTACAAGTTCTTCTATGAGTTGAAAATTTGCCTACACATCTGTGAAGTGTAGATTCTTATTTTTTAATATTTTTGTGTGTGTGATTCTACTTAGCTTGGTATTAGAGACCAAGACCGAGTGAAGGCAAAGTAATGTGTGGTTGGAGTGTGTTTCGCCACCTACTTGTACAAAATTTGTAAAGGCCCACTAGAGCTAAAACTTAGAAAGAGCAAGGGCTCTAACTGTATTTCCATTGAGATAGTGGAACTCAAGACACAAGGGTGTGTTCCTGGAGGAGTGGAGCAGGGAAGGTTGTCCCGAACCACTATAATATCTTGTGTTTCATCTACTTGTTCAATTTACATCTTCATTCTTCACGTTTTTTCATTTAAAGGGACTTAGCCTATAAGGGGTTACAACTTAACATATCGAAAAGAATTTCGCAGAACCCAATTTACCCATTTCCTCTTGGATTTTTCCATAAATTCGAGACCAACAAATTTCTCATCAAGCATCAAGATATAAAAAATAAAGGATTACATGGAACCGCTTTCTCAATAAAACGGCGTTTGGCATTATAAATAAATATAATATATGATCTAAAATTTTAAAAAATAATAAAAGCAATTGAATGCATGGACGTATCCGTGTATAATGCGCCGCATCTTTCTATAGATCAATAATATTATTTAAGGCCACCAGGGGCGAGCCCCGGTGGTATCAGTGGCGGTATATTTGTCTAAAGACTCAATCGATGTAGGAGTGAATTTGCAATTTCCCCTTGGCTTAGGAATATTTACAGATTCCTCCTAGTGTGAGGGTATTTATTAATTCCTTTCATAGTGTTAGAGGTGTGAATATGGAGTGAATATGACTGATTGTAATATCAGTTATCATTATGTATAAATATTAATAAAAGTAATAATAATATTACTATTATTATTATTACTACTATTATCATCTGAATGTTTGAAATTTTAACATATATCTGCCGAATGGGTCAGATACATTAATTACTGTAATTGCATAAAAAAATCTATCATTATATGTATAGATGGCCAAGCCATCCATCGCGGATAAATACATGTAATGGGTTGGGACAGTGCCAATGGGCTACCCGATCCGATCGGTGTTGGAGCATATGCTTTGGGCTGTTTGCCCGCATTATCCCACAAATATTGTCTTGCTTGATGATCATATCCTAACTTTCCAAATATAATGGGCCCAGAAAAATGCAAATTGTAAAATTCAAAAGCACGAAAATAAGTATAATTCAAGGTCTTACTTAGGTAGATACAAGCCTACATATATAAGCATTGTGCAGGGATCAATCATATGTGTATCTGGCTAGTATTCACTCACCAGATTCTGGTGGCTTGTATTTTCCTTCTCTTTCTCCCTCAGCATCTTAACGCCTTGATACCTGCCTAACATCAACACCGTTGCCATTGGATTTGTACCTGGTGAGTGGAGGAATGTAGAGAAGTCCACAACCCGCAATCCCTCCACCCCCAAAATCCTGTAATCCTTGTCTACCACTGATCCCACCAAGCACCCTCCATGATAATGGTATATTGTACTATGCTTCTGCTTGCAATAATCTCTCAACACCTGATCAATATTATCATCATCAATAATTGATGATGTCCCATTGTTAATATCATCCTTTTTTGCGATTACCGATTGACTTCTCCCTAAAAATGCTGAAATTGATGTGGATGCTGCAACTCTGTCAAGCAGCTGAATCACCTTCACACACTCATCCAAGTCCTGCGCCTCAGATAGATAGTTGAAATTGACCCGAGGATTCTCCCTGGGGTCCCTACTACGCAACCTCAACCACCCTCTTGATGCAGGGTAGGCTACTTTTCCCACCAGCATCACCTGTAACAGCCCAATTGGGTTCGAGCCTGAGCCTGAGCTTGTGCCTGATGTTAGTAATGGCAATACTACAGATTCCATTATGATTCGGCAATCATTTTGAATTGCAGAGACTTGGGGTGGGTCTGGATGCAGCTTGTGCAGAGCTTGGGAAGAGTAGTTTAAAGTGATGGAGATTACAGGGTTGTCCTGCATCGATTGGCCCACCTCCCTGGCATCGATCAGAGGGGTGATGTTGAATTGGAGAAGATGTTCTTTGGGCCCAATGCCGCTCAGCATCAGGATCTGAGGACTCCCCAGTGGCCCCGCACTTAGTATCACATCCCCAGAAGAAGAAGATTCAGAGACCTTTGGGTTATTGAGATATACTTTGTAGAATTTGTTTGGATCTCCGTGACTCCTGATGAATCTGATCCCACGGGCCCTGATCAGCTCCTCCCCACTAGCTGCATGTATAGATATTGATCATTTTAAACAATTCCTTTGCATGATCATTAATAAAGTTATGGATTTCTAACTAATTAAGTACTCACCTGAATCATGAAAGATAACACTCTCAACTGTTGCATGTAGAAGAATAATGAGGTTGTTGGGATTTCCGGCAGCCAACAGATCAGCAGAGGTATGTCTCCGTCGATGAGTATCGAATAGGCCGGCGCCCACCTTTGTTCCTCTGATGTGCTCCAAACTAAAATCATTCAAAGGACGAATTCCTGCTTCCACCATCCCGCCTGCAACGGCAAATTGCCATGCTGTGAGCGGATTGGGGAAAACAATCTTCGACTCCACCCACTCATAAGCTTCTCTCACCAGCTCTGCATCCCATCCCGCTTGCTCTATGTCCTCTTCCCTCGCTCTGCTGTAGAATCCTCCATTCACTGCTGTGGATCCACCAAGCACTCTCCCTCTTTGGTTGTTTGTTCCATCCTCGGACTCAAATGGTTGGGAGATGGATGTGAAGTTATCGGTTCGGAGATATGCGAGGCCGAATTTGGCCATCTCTTCAATCAGCGGATTGCCGTATGGCGACCCACCACGTTCTACTAACAGTACTGAGTATTTTTGTGAGAGAGTTGCAGCCAAAGGGCAGCCACTTGCACCTCCCCCCACGATTATGTAGTCGAAGGATCGTTCCAACACGTCTTCAATGTCTGCTATCATAAATTGGAACTTTCTTTCTATCATATATACGATCATGATCATCCAGTGCATGCACGTACGTACAAGAAGGAAATAATTAGCTAGTTGATCAGCATTATAATTTTCTTTTTAAGAATTAACTGGGTGATCAAATTCAGTATAGAAATCATCAGATACATAATATTTGAGAATTCAAGCGTAATTTTTAAAAATATCTTCTGTCGATCTCCTATCGTTAAAAATTTTGCAAGTATCTCCACATTGTTTGTCATAAAATGCCACATTATTACTGCAAAATATAAATTTGTTTGCAAGTAATGATATGCAAAGCCAACTCAAATTTATAAATGTATTCGCAAGCAAACAAGACTTGTTACAAATAATATTATATATAATTAAATTGTGGCTACATATAACATTACTCGTAACAAATTTTTAAAAATGGTTGCATTATGTAGCCAAATATGAAAACAATTTGTTTGCTGCATATACTTATTTGTAGCCAAATCATATCACATGCAGCGAAATTGCTGCATTTAAGAAAATTTGTTATAAGATTACATCATATTCCGTTTGAAAATCTTTTAATCAAAATACTAAAAATGCCCACAAATACCAAAAGGCATATTTTCGATTAATATTATCAAGTTAGGGAATCTAAACGAAACTATATATATTTACGATAAATAAAAGAGTTACCATGATAATATAAATGATGTAAAATATAATATACAAAGTGAATTTCTATCAATCATGAAGGTATGGACAAATGATTACAATTACATAAAAGTGGAGTTTTATAAAAGTAGACCTTAATATTTTAAAGGGTTATACGAGGGTATGCTGTTGCACTCGAATTAAAGTGCACCATAAATAAATGGGATACATTTTGGTGATGTAATCAAACTTCATTGCACCTATTATATTTAATATTATTTATTTAACTAAGATACCAAGTTACGTGAAAGTCAAATATGTGCATAGCCGCATGTTTGTTTTTGTTTTGTTTTGTTTTGTTTTTTTTCTGAGAATCATGGCCGCATCTTAAAAATGTATATAATCAACTTATATAATATAATGGTTTGATTTACATATCACTTTTAAAGTTGTTACTACCACATCTAAACCATCATTCCTACACATATAAATGATTTTTTAACATATTATAATACTCTAATGCGCAAATGAATAAATTTAAATATTTTTCATAATTTATACATAATTATAGATATATATATATGTATTTTTTAAGCAAATATGACATATCCATGATTAAGATTGAACTCGTTTTAGTTAATATGATAAAAATAAATAATTTCAAACATATAACGGGTTGATTTTTTTCATCATCAATGTGAGCCCATTTCATTAATAGTTACGAAACAATATGGTGCAACTAGCATATTCCACTTTTAAAACGTACATAAAATTCAATAGTTAGGGACGTAGGGTACAATGCCACTAGCCATATGGCCGGTGGTAAGACAGTGGGCGCAAATGTCTTGACATAGTAGTTTTGAGTCCCCATAATTGTGGGGTGTTATTCCTTTTTTTTTGGGTGAGGTGTTTAATGTTACCTTCTTAACGTGGAGGTATTTATAGAATTAAAAATTCCTCTATTTTGTAAGAGTTGAATGTGCTTGATTATAATATTAAATGTAATAATGTATATTTACCAATCAAATAAATAGTTAGGGTACATTAATAAAAAAAATATTTAGGGGACGATATGGTGCGCCTAGCTAGGGTATCCCACCTAGCATCTATGTGCTTATGCTTGATTTTATTATTTGAAGATATTTATAAAATATAAATTATTTATCATGTTTATTCATATGTATTTAGTTATGGTTCCAAAAACTATATTTATTATAAACTTTTTTGTACTATATATTTTTTAAAAAATTTAGTAGTTATTTATTCACTCTCTAAAATGCTATATTATACAAAATATAAAGTTTAATGAAAATTATTTTGGTAACACGATAATCTTTGAGTTTGAAAGCATTATAAATGGGTTAGATTTAAAAGACATTTTTAATTAAAAATAAAAAGTAAGAATGAATGCCAACAGCAGATGAGACCGGGGCGTTTTTCATTTTAGAAATTAAAAAAATTATAAAATTATATCATCTCAAACGCTCCAACCATTTATAATTAATTTACGATATTGTAGCCACTTGCGCCCTAGTGGTAAGCGATGTGATAGGGACCGTGGGGATGCGGGTTCGAACTCCGTCCTCTCCATTCTCTCTCTACGGAGCATTTGTTCTCTCTAATAAATAGATGTAGCATTTAGTTTCTCATATAAATAGGTGGGAGTATTGGTTTCCCTTATAAAGATACGTGAGCTTGTTATCTTTGGTAAACTTAATTGTAATATCAAAAAGAAATATAATTTATATATCTAATTAAAAAATTAGGACAAACTTCTATATAATCGGATTATATAGAAGTAATTTTGTATAACTTCTCTATTTTTGAGATTTTGATATTTAATGTAAAATCTAATCCATTCATTATATTTAACATAATTTGTTTAGTTAGGAGACTAAGTTTCATTCAAATCCAATATGCAAAGATAAACTTAATTGTAATATCAAAAAGAAATATAATTTATATATCTAATTAAAAAATTAGGACAAACTTCTATATAATCGGATTATATAGAAGTAATTTCGTATAACTTCTCTATTTTTGAGATTTTGATATTTGATGTAAAATCTAATTCATTCATTATATTTAAAATCATTTGTTTAGTTAGGAGACTAAGTTTCATCCAAATCCAATATGTGCACAGGTTACATTTGCTCAAAACTAGATACATTTGTGTGTAAATTAGGAAAAATGTTAAGATCCATTTATATGTGTATTAGAATATAACAATACTTTATAAAATCATTTATCCATATATTTATGATATTTTAGATAATTTAGATGTTGAAAATACTACTTTAAATTAATATTTTAGCATTAAACTATTTTACTACATTAATTTTACACATGTATAGATGGGACCCGTATACAATAAAATTAAACAAATGAAAGAGTTTCCATGATAATATAAATGACGCTAAATATAATGAATGTAATGGATGTTTCATTAACCATTTAGATATTAAAAATAAATGAGGTTATATGAAAAAAAAATTTCATAGAAGTGCTCCTGAAATAAAATTGACCTATCGTACTTCGTTGGCTGATGAACCCGAATTCCATTACCTACCCAAATTATACCATCTCAAAGGTTCAAACCATTTAAAATTTGGTTCTTGGTTTTTCCTCTTTATTAATTAGTTTTAGATTTTCAATCATTATTTTCAAAAAAATTCAAGAAAGCTACAAGTCAGGCCATTCAATTGGCTAGATCAAGACGGTAATAACATATGAATACACACACACACACACTTGGGATTTTAATCTCTAGTCCTGATGAATCAATTGTATATGTGGTGGAGGATTACAATTTCTAATTATGCAGAATAAAACAGACAATTGAATTGATGCATGCATGTACATGTAGCAAACCTTGATCATCCGTGGGAAAAGCCGAAGAGAGGGTAGTCATTGCAATAGCGGAGAGAAGAAGTACGGGGAAGCCATAGCTGAAGACCTTGAGTACTTCCATTAATGGCTCCTGCGGCTGCGGGCAAAACATGCAATTGATCAGCAAGCAGGCTAAGCTAGCAATGAAAATAACACGTATATGCAAATCCAACTATCCCACAAAGGAATCAGAAGAATGAAAAGGATCCACATATCCTGCCATGAATATCTTAAGCAAATCCAATTCTCCAAGCTATGAACAGTGCACTTTCTTCATTATACGAATATATGACAAGAGTCCCCGGTAGCATCCAAGACCTTTGGTTGGGTTTTGGGGGAACAATTGTAGATATATATGAAGGGAAAGAAACCAATTATCATCCCTTACCTCCATTATCTAATGTGTCTGGTTGCACACCTGGCAATAGAAAAAAAAAAGTGCTATATATTTCCCAAGAGGACGAATCATTTTCTACCGATTTTAGTAATATCTTTCCGATCAATATATATTCTGAAAATTAAGAAAATGCTACGTTACGGAGCTTGAATCTTAATGCTTCGGGGAGTGCATCATTTATACCCTCCTCCCAAAATCAAACCAAATCACGAAACCGATTTCATGGAATCTTTACATTTAAGACTCACATGAATAGTTATATGAAATTCATTTTAATTTTAAATTATTTTATTATTATTTTGTAAAAATTAAATATATTCACTTAATTTTTCAAATTATAAATGTACCCACATAGTTAGTCTAATAACAGCACTATAACTATGTAAGTATATTTGCAAGTACGGTAAAATATAAAAATCACAAGTGTTCCGGTGGAGATGTTGAAGGAAAACTGAGTGGCAATCCCTACTTCAGATTTTGCTAACCGCGATCATGTCTAAAAGCTAAAATCGTCTTATCAAAAAAAAAAAAAAAGGCTAAAATCGAGGAGAGGTAAACCCACTTCAATCTCTGAATTTATTTTCCAAATCTCTACCTTTTAAAATTTTTTCCGATTACATTCTCTGAATTGTAAGGCATATGAAAGTTGGAATTTTCATAAGACAATGATTGTGAGGCCAAGAAAATTGATCCGCTCACAAAGAATGATTGTGATGCCAGATTGTTAGAATCAAACTGGCTTTTAATCGATTCAATCAAGGATTACAGATCTGAGATCGATCACCGACGACAGTTTGACAAGCCGGTTCTCTCTCTCTTCTCTACATGAACAAGAAAACAAGAAAACTACAAAATGGATACAAATCAAGCACCCCCTTTCCCTTCCCGTTACTCTCTATTTATACTAGTGGCTACTAGCTACTAGATCCACAAATCAGGCCAGCTCACAGATCACGCCCAGGCCCACCTACCCTCCTAGGCCCTATCACAAATTCTTGGTGAGATCATCATATGAAAATTAAATCCTCTGGAATGGCATTGTACAGCCCTACTCGAAACCCAAATGGGTATATCAACATATTACAAGCTGCTGTTTGTTTGTTAGGAAACATGACTTCAGTTGAAACGCTTTGTAACAAAAGCACATACAATAATTTAAAAAAAGGGATCAAATAAACAAACACAGGATCCCATACATAGAAGATACTAAGATTTACATGGAAAATCATTCCGCCAAGAAGAAAAACCACGGAGAGATATATGAATCTGCTATAATAAACAGGCTGCTGATATACATGCCAAAATTACTCTCTTTTTCTTTGAACGCCTCCCATACGTTCTAAATTGCAACACTTTATTAACCCATCTCTTATGCGCTGTCAGAACACCACCTATGATTCACTAAATTTATAAATAATATACTTATAAATGGGACTTTCATGGGTACTTATGCAATACCAATGCACACGCTCTTGTATATTCACTATGCACTCTCATATGAAAATACTATGCAAATAACTCGTACGTAGAGTACAACACACAAATCTTAACAATCTCCCCCTTGGATTGGATTTTGCACATATCAAGCCAACTCACAAAGAAATTTTTTCTTCAACCATTCTGCAACTCACAATTAGTTCGTCAGTTATCATACTTCAAAATAGCACAACTTTACATCCCAACTCCACCTAAGAGATTACTCTTAGATCATGCTTAATCCAGTATGAATCTATATATGCTCCAACATGGGTCAATGTATCAACCATGCATTTGATCATGTACCTCTTGTGTGTCAACTATTAAACAATATGAACTATATTTGTTATGCAACACCATTGCATGTTGATTGTCTGTTTTTCCAACACCATTGCACAATTTGACGTGGTGAGTTCAATGGAGGGATTTGATTAGCCTAAAAAGACCTGAAAGTTCGACTTTTAGGAAAAGAGGTGTATCTTAAGAGTTTAAGGCACTAAATTCTTAAGGTAGTCATCATATATATATTCAAGAGTTGATGCTTTTAGGCACAGATTATGTGGAAAATGATGTGTAAGATGTATAAAAGGCCTAAAGAAAAGATGGCAATTAAGAAGAGATTTTTTTATTTATTATCTTAATTGCATAAATTGTTCATATCTTACTAAGTTATTGTGGACTTATCCTTTTCTTGTTGACTTACAATGAACTCAGAGATTAATGGCTAATGAGATGACGTAGTAACTTGCTTAGTCATTCTCATTTTATTGACATAGTTAAATTTAATGGGATTAGATGTAAATACTTTTATTTTATGTGGGCATATATATAATAATTTGAACATGAATGCTTGATTATAATAATGCAAATTTATTTCGTCTTTTTCTGAGATAGTTTTACTCATTGCATGCAGAAGATCATTAGAGTATTAAATGACTCAATCCTTAAATTAGGGTGTTGGATTTGATTTTTGGACCCCACACATATTGAGATGTAAATAACTTGCGCTTGGATGTATAAATAAAAAATTATAATTCTAATTAAATAACTTGCGCTTGGATGTATACAGTCACACCAATCAGGGGTTAAACCCTCCACCACACGTACTCGTGTTTGGATGTGAAACCAACTGAAGTATGCAAGGTTAAGTACAAGTTCACTTTTTAAAGATGTCTTAGTTTGGGGCTTAGTTTGGGTCATATTTTGATTATTTTATCAAATTTAATTTATTTATTGTATTTGTTATTATTTACTTTGCTTAAATATAAAAAATCATCTCAATTCGTGGCTTGCATCATCCCTAAAATTAAGAATCACTTAAAAGTGATTTTAAATCTATTAAAAATGATTTGCTTGCTATAAGGATCATAAGTTCCCAATTCAAAATTGAACTATCTAAAATATTCATACTAATTAGAATAAAGATTTTATATGATTTCACAATGTTTTAAAATTTTCGTGTACAGTATAATTGAATTTCTAAAGTTATACAAAATTTCATACATTTTTAAAATATGAGTTTTGGTAGTTAACTAAAATAAATAGAGTTAGATACATTGGTTGGATTGAATTGAATAAAATCATTAAGTTAAGGCCTAAGTTAGACTATTCTAAAGAAATCAATTGGTAGTACAAGATGTACCTAAGTTATTATATATATATATATATATATATATATATAGGGAACCGATCCTGTTCAGTCCGCTGTAAAATGGACCCCACACATATTAGATTGTAATGAAACTTTATACACTCATTTATCCATATATAAATCATACTTTAGACGGTTTAGATGTTGAAAAAACCACTTTAAACTTGATATTTATATTAAACTATTTTATTACGTTGATTTTGCACCATTTTAAGATGAAGACTACACACATGTTGGATTTGGATGAAAATTGGTATGATAATAAAGTGAACAATTCTAAATACAATGGGTGGGGTGGATTTATGGGAAATGATCAGGTGGGGCCCACAGTGCATGGACTGCACGGTGCGGTCGCATGCACTGGATCATTTCCCATATATATATATATGTATACAAGTCTATTTGTATGTATTCAGGTTACATAGAAGTTGTTCCATGTAATTCCTTCAAATTATAAGTTTTCTATGCTTAATAAAAAGTCTAATTAGTTCTTTATATTTAACATAATTTGTTTATTTACGAGACTAAATTTTATCTAAATCAAATATGTACATGGACTACATTTGCTCAAGAACAGATTTATTCATGTGTAAATTTTGAAAAATGCTTAGATACGTTTACATATGTATTAAAATATAATAATACTTTATAAAATCGTTTTGTCCACATCGAAAGTTTAAATGTTGAAAATTCAACTTTAAAATTGGTATTTAATATTAAATTATTTTATTATGTTAATTTTACACATTTGTAAATAGAATCCATGCAAGGTAATACTCAATAAGTGAAAGCGTTTTCAAGATATTATAAATTATGCTAAATACAATAGATAAAATGAATTTTTATGGTACAGTTTGCTGTAAAATAGAACCCACATATATTAAAATATAATAATATATTATACAATCATTAATTCATATAAAAAATATACTTTTGATGGTTATATATTGAAAGTATTACTTTAAACTTGATATTTATGTTAAGCTATTTTATTACATTAATTTTTACCATTTAAAATGGGGCTTATACATATGTTCGACTTAGATGCAAATTGATATACTAATAAAATGAACATTTCTAAATACAGAGTAGATTTTCTATTAATGATCAAATGGGTCCCCACTACACATGGATTATGTCGTGTAGTTGCATACATTGGATCATTTTCATATGTTGGGTTTAATACTTTTTTATATTAATATATTGCATCATCTCATCTGGTTTTACAGACCTTGAGATATTTTTACATTTCTTAACAATATCCTACAAACAACTTACTAATATTTTTACTAATATTTTAATTTTTCATAACAATATTTTTTAAATATCTCAATTGGTGAACGCTCCTACAGACAACACCACTATATCCTACAAACAACTTACTAATATTTTTACTAATATTTTAAATTTTCATAACAATATTTTTTAAATATCTCAATTGGTGAACGCTCCTACAGACAACACCACTGTTCTGCTACTTCGTCATGTAAAAATGTTGTTAGTATGGTTCGAACCCATGTCGTTTAGCTGCTGGGATAAATGTGACTACCACTGATGCAGCATCTTGATGGCATATTGGGTTCAATACTTTAATCCATAAATATGGATCGACACATTTATAACATTTTAAAAAAATTATACTCGTATTGCTTATGGGCAGCTACTGGAGATTGCTACCGGTATGCGAAAATATTATTATTTCTTTTCTTAAAATGCTAAAAATTTCACAACTGGACATGAAATATTCAACTACTTATAGGTCAATTGCATAATAAAATTTGTGCCACTGGGGGTATGCCCTGGTGGTCATGAGTTTGACTCTTCCTTCCTTTATTTTAGTTAGTGTGGAAGTTTTTTCTGATTTCTTCCTGGAGATATTTGCAGTTTTCTCTCTACGTCAGGTGTTATTAAAAATTTTCCTTCATTACACGAGGATTATGAATATAATATGAATTGTCATAATATATACAAATACCCAGAAAAATAAATCTATGATTAAACTATAAATACAATCTAAAGCAACTAAAGCATACGAAGACAATAATTGCTAATCGCATTAAATATATACTCAAGTTCAACTAGTTACAATGTTAATCTTTGCCGCATAGGTTACCTTATATAAACTACCAGGCAATTTAGAAAATCAAGTTCTCACGTATAAGATGAAAAAAGTGTAATTGTGGGTTGAGAACGATAAAAGCTCTGTAAAAATAGGGAAAGTTGTAGTGAAAATGGAAAAAATAAGTTGTTATTTTTTGGAAAAGGGAAGATTTCATCTCATCTTCATCTTATCCCCATCCATCCAAGAACAAAGAAATTTTATATTTCATGTTTATCATCGATAATATTGGTTAAATAATAAAGAAAAAAAATAAATTTGGTAAATATATACAATACCACAAAACATGTTCAACATGGAATGAACTAATCCACATGATGAAACTAATCCACAATTCCTTCGTCATGTGGCGTTTTCTTAAAAACGGATCTTTAAATATGTGAAATTGCATTTTAGCATACGTTTTAGAATTTTGTAAAATAAACCTTTGAATTTTAAATATTTGCAATAAATTTTTGTATTTGTAATTAGGCTAATTTGCAAATATATCCACTTTTTTTATAATAATTGCAAAGATACCCCATAAATTTCAAAATATCAAATTACTCCCATAATTTGTAACCATACCCATCATATTAAATTTTATTGAGAAATTATTGAAAATATGTTAAATTTTTAAAATTTCTCATATTTTCTCCCATGTAATAATTCAATTAGATACTCCGTATCATTAATCTACTAAATATCTTCATTTAAACTATTTTTATATCCAAATACCATAAAATAAAATTAATCAAGTTACTCATAATTTGATTTTAAACTTAAAAAAATTGTCATGCATTGATGCTGAAATTTTTTAAAGCACATATTTAGTAGATATTTTCACTTATTTATGTTTGTTATTGATAGTGAAAATAATAGCTTTAAGCCATTTGTTTTAATAAACTTGCAAGGTCGTATCACATATCTTGTTAGAAATGTTCATGATTACTAGACTGAAAAGAAAGAACAAAGAAATTTTGAGGGTACTAATTTTTTTAAAAAAATTTATAACAAAATTTAGTTTCATCAACATACTTGTAAATAGTTAAACTATAGCAGTGATTTTTTCTTCAAAATTATGGGGCATATTTGTAACTACGATTCGATTGTGTGGGTATATTTGCAAATCATTCTTATAGTTTTAAATAACTCAACCTTTGGGAAGTGAGAAAAAGAAAAAATATTCCTGTTTTTCATACATTTTCCTACAACTATCTTACTTTCTAATAATTTGTTTACAAATTTTAATATAGCTAACTACGTCTATTTTAATTTCGTTAATTTTACCCTCGATCATTATCCTTCAACACTTTCATTAACTACCATAAAAGTGCCTTTAGTCTTCTTGTGTGTGCTTTTACCATATCTGTAAAACAGGCCCGGGGTTTGAAATTGGACAGGGAGTTCTAGCCGAAAGGTATTTTTGGCATTTGAGGAAAAATTCAACACTTTTTATGCATAACGTGATGTTATATGCTACTACAATAAATTTTCTTAAATGCAGCAACGAATTTGGCCGCATATGATGTGAATTGGAATGCATTTGGTACTATTTGTTTGCAAACAAATAGATGCAGTAAATAAACTGATTGTATATTTAGCCACATATGCGCACATGATCGTTGCATACGAACAAATGTAACCATTTTTTAAAAATCGGTTACATAAAATATTATATATAGCTAAAATTGGACTATGTATATTATTGTATGCAGTGATTTGTGTTTAGCTATAAATATTATGAAGTTTGGCTGCAAATGTATTTAAGTTGGTTGTTTTCCCTATTATTTTCAGCCAAAAAATTGAAACACATATAAGAAAAAAAATTTGTTGGTGCACGAATTTCAGCTTTGAGATTAATTGATTTTGAAAAGGTTTGAAACTGATGTCGTTTGTTTTACAAAATACAAAAAAAATACAAAAAAAAAAAAAAAAAACCACTGATAAACTGCAATTCGGCACACTCAGGAAGGTTCATTTGAAAAAGCGCATTAACGTACTCTGCGGCTGCGTCGGAGTGCAGGGGACATCACATGCATGCGGTCACGGGCTTCCCCTCAATTAATGTTCATGTCGTGTATGGATAGTGTTGAATATATTAATTCGGCATATTGTTCATAAGACGAGGCCCAGGCCCACCAACCCTCCTAGACCCTATCACAGATTCTTGGTCGAGATCATCATATGAAAATTAAATCCTCTGGAAGAATATGAAAATTAAGCATTCGCATAGGAAAATACTATGCAAATAACTCGTATGTAGAATACAAGATACAACCAACCGAGGCTAGCTCGGTTGGTGGCTGTCAGAGGCGCAAAGGTGCGCAGGGCAGCGGCGGAGCTTCGAATCGCGCTCCGGGCGGAAAAAATGGGTGAGAGCGAAACAAGGTGGTCTCCCGGATGGATGGTGTGTGGGAGCAGGTGGTCTCCCAAGTGGTTGTTGGAAGCTGTGTCTTCCTCATTCTTTCGTGGAACTGTGTCTCCAGATTTCTTTGGGAATATGTGTCCCTTATATTTGTAAGAATGTCTCAGATCTTCAAGTATAATATGTGTTGAGATACATGTAATTGTACCAATCAAAAAAAAAAAAAAAGAATACAAGATACAAATCTTAACAGTCTCTTCCTTGGATTGGATTTTTGCGCATAGGAAGCCAACTCACAAAGAAATCTTTTCTTCAACCATTCTGCAACTCACAATTAATTCGTCAGTTATCATACTTCAAAATACCATAACTCTACATCTCTACTCCACCAAAGAGATTACTCTTAGTTCATGCTTAAACCAGTATGAATCTATATATGCTCCAACATGGGTCAATGTATCAACCATGCATTTGATCATGTACCTCTTGTGTGTCAACTATTAAACAATATGAACTATATTTGTTTTCCAACACCATTGCATAATTCGATGTGGTGAGTTCAATGGAAGGATGGATTAGCCTAATTCTAATTGCAATTCTAATTAAATAACTTGCGCTTGGATGTATGCAGTCAAACCAATCAGGGGTTAAACCCTCCACCACACGTACTCATGTTTGGATGTGAAACCAACTGAAGTAGGCAAGGTCACTTTTTTCAGATGGCTTAGTTTGGGTCATATTTTGATTATTTTATCAAATTTAATTAATTATTGTATTCGATATTATTTATTTTGCTTAAATATAAAGAAACCATCTCAATTCGTGGCTTGCATCATCCCTAAAATTAAGAATCACTTAAAAGTGATTTTAAATCTATTAAAAATGATTTGCTTGCTATAAGGATCATAAGGTCCCCATTCAAAATTAAACTATTAGAAATATTCATACTAATTAGAATAACGATTTTATATGATTTCACAATGTTTTAAAATTTTAGTGTACAATATAATTGAATTTCTAAAGATATACACATTTTTATACATTTTTAAAATATGAGTCTTGGCAGTTAACTAAGATAAATAGAGTTAAATACATTGGTTGGATTGAATTGAATACAAGAAATAAGTTAAGGCCTAAGCTGGACTATTCCAGAGAAATCAATTGGTAGGATAAGATGTACTTAAGTTATTATATTGAAGCATATGATATTTAAATTTACTAGATATATATATAGATTCTTAAAATTATTGGACTTGACTCGTAATTTCCAAACCAACCTAAGACCAATACAAAATTTATTCGGAGACATTTTGAAAAAAAGGTGAGGTTCAAGAAAAAAGCGAGGTTCAAACTAACATTATCCTGACCTAATATAAAATAGAGTTAAATAAAATTTTTAGAAATTAGAGTCGAATTTGGACGAATTCTGACCTAGTATAATTTGCTTGATTCCCACCCCTACTTGATATATGATAGTGATTTCATATTTGAGATAGATTAAAAATATGTTAAAGTTGATACGGGCACACCTTAGACTTTTGATTCAAATTGGTTTTATCGTAAGATGGACAAAACTGGATGACGACACAAAATATGTGTATATAAGTTCAGACTTTGCTTCTATTCAATTTATATTCTATATAATCTAATGTATAAACTCAGGAAAATAATCTTGAGCTGGCGGACTATGGGTCTTATAATGTAAAATTATATGAGTCTATTTGTATGTATTCAGGTTACATAGAAGTTGTTCCATGTAGTTCCTTCAAATTATAAGTTTTTTATGCTTAATAAAAAGTCTAATTAGTTCTTTGTATTTAACATTATTTGTTTATCTAGGAGAATAAATTTTATCCAAATCAAATATGTGCACGGCCCACATTTGCTCAAAAACAAATTTATTCATGTGTAAATTTTGAAAAATGTTTCGATATATTTACATATGAGTTAGAATATAATAATACTTTATAAATTTGTTTTGTCCACATTGAAAGTTTAAATATTGAAAATTCAACTTTAAAATTGGTATTTAATATTAAATTATTTTATTATGTTGATTTTACACATTTGTATATAGAATCCACGCACGGTAATACTAAATAAGCAAAAGAGTTTCCAAGATGCTATAAATGATGCTAAATATAATAGATGAAATGAATTTTTATGTTACAGTCCGCTATAAAATGGAACCCGCATATATTAAAATATAATAATATATTATACAATCATTAATTCATATAAAACATATACTTTAGACGGATATACGTTGAAAGTACTACTTTAAACTTGATATTTATGTTAAACTATTTTATTACATTGATTCTTTACCATTTAAGATGGGGCTTATACATATTTAGGAAGGTTCATTTGAAAAACTGATAAACTGCAATTCGGCATACTTGGGAAGGTTCATTTGAAAAAACGCATTAACGTACTCTGAGGCTGCCTCGGAGTGCAGGGGACATCACATGCATGCGGTCACGGGCTTCCCCTCAATTAATGTTCATGTCGTATATTAATTTGGCGTATTGTTCATATACAGGTCGGATTTAAGATAAGCACAAGAGGATGTGTGGATCCTCTTTAGCGCCAGTACCATTACCGTCCAAGTTTACTTGACAGCTTCAAAGTTGCACCACCCAAGACCCTTTCGTACGAGGCCACCCCAAGAACCCAGTGAAGGAGAAGTCCTGCAATTGTCTGCAGAATCTTGTCGTGTGTAGTTAAATGATCTTGGCACATTCTTCATAGCTTGGATTTCGTACAGAGACCCATGAGAGGATACGTCGATCTTTTTCCCATTACGGATTTTGTGGTTAACCTCCTTGGATGTGGCCATTTTCACAGAAACCAGCTGATATGAGAAATCTTTTGGAAGGAAACTTCCGGAACAGAAGAAAGCTACTTGAGATGAAAAATAAAGTGGATAAAAATTAAAATAGACATAATAACTGCATAAAAAGTTGCTAAGAAATTACCGAAAAGTAAGATAGCTGTATAGAAATGATTGAAAAATAAAATATGTTTGGAGGAAAAAATTAATTTGCAGATGGAAAATTTTTGTTTTGGTGAATAAGAGACACACGCTAGTAAAGAATTCTCAGAATCACTCGGAGACTCCATGACTCTATATTGGATGACACCTACAAAACGGAGTTGAATACTCAAATACAAGTATTCTTAGATAAATATATATTATTTTATCTGATGAGTGGATGTTCAAAAGGTATAATACTTTATATATTATATTATATATTAAAGGAGATCAAACTGATTTCAATTAAGGTTCAGATGGCATATCGACTGATTTTAACACCAGCAGAAATCGAGGTTCGACTGGGCAGAGTTTAGGTTGAACCAGAAATGAGTTGCACTTCAACTCTTATCCCTACAATCAATTGGGGATATCTACCATATAGGCTTATCTATTGGCTATTTTATAATTCCTTGACCCTTATATGTTTTACTACTACATCATTATCAACACTAGTGGTAGTAGCAACAGCAAGAGTTCGGGCCTCTTACGGAATCGACTTGATTTTAAGAAAGCAACGTGAGATGGACTTCAAACACAACTTGATTTAAAATAGTATAGAGTAGAAGTTTTTTAAAACAAGATTATTTCCAAATATACCCACTACGTTTAACCTTAATTCTAAATATGCTTACTACATTTCCAAAATTTCAAATATACCCACTATGTTTGCATTTAATCCCAAAAATGTTCATTCTATGAGCTAAAGCAGTAAAAAAGTGAAATTACTAATATACCCTTCGAGTTTAGGACATAATTGGAAAAATTGACTGTTATAACTCACTCATGCCCTAATTGCACATGAATTCTAAATTTAAAGCATCTTAATTTCATTTTCTTTTTATTCATTTGATTGTTTATTATTTTACAATAAGGGTATTTTGGATATTTAAAAAATTTAATTGATAATTTTTTACAGAATGGGCAATTTTAAGATTAAATACAAACGTAGTGAAAATATTTAAAATTTTGAAAATGTACCGGGTATATTTGGAATTAAGGTCAAATGCAGCGGGTATATTCGGGAATGACCCATAAAATAAGAGAAAATTTGGTTGTTCCCAAATAGAACCCAACCCAAGTTGCACCCCCTGCTAAAAGGTATAATGCTCGTAAGGTTGGTTTTACAAAATTTAAAATAAATGTGCTAATGTGCAATTTGGCATATTTAGGTAGGTCCATTTGAGAAAAAGCAATTGATGTTGACCATTCAGAATTTTCGACGTACATTGCGATCAAATTGAGTGACGCGGCTGTCAAGGGCTTCCGCTTGGTTACTTTATTTATATTATCCCCATTTACTATATACATCCTAGAATTATAAAATTTTCAAATTGAAAATGGATCCTTATGCGAAATTATACTGTAGAATATGTTTTAGAATTTTATAAAATAAAAAATTTAAGTTTCAGATCTTTGCAAAATAAACTCTGTATTCGTAATTTGGATATTTGCAAAATATATCCACATGTTTGATCGTAATTGCAAATATATCTCAGTTTTAAAAATGGAAAATAACTCCCATAAACTGCAGCTATTTGCAAGTGTATCATCATATTAAATTTTATTGAGAAATCATTAAAAATTAATTTTAAAATTTTAAAATCGTTTATGCTTTCTCACATGTGAAAAATTGTTTAATCACATGTTTGGGTAACTACTTGCACTTATTTATATTTGTTACGTATGGTAAAAATAATAGCTTAAGTAATTTATTTCATTAAATTTTCAAAATAATATAACTTATCTATTCAGAAATGTTCATGATCACAAAATAATACAAAATTTAATTTTATCATATGCTTGCATATAGTTTCAAATTATGGGGGTAATTTGATGTTTTCAAAATTTTGAGTTATATGTGAAATTATGATAGAATTATATAGGTTTATTTCTAAATCACTCTTTTATTATTTTATTGCGTCTGTCTCTTGAATGAGCGAACTGATATTCTAACCCTGAATCTCTTACTTTACACACCATTGCGTACATTCACGTTAATCACTTAGCCATTTAATTTTTTTTTTTTTTTTTTTTGATGAATGACTTTGTATAAAGTCCAAAAAACCAATTGACAAAAAGGCCTACAGCAATCCAAGTCCTGAAGGTTATCAAGGAAAGACGGTGGACTGCCCTACCACATCATACAATCAGCAGACTGCTTCGTCGCCAAAGCCGCTAGTTCATGAGCGCACATGCCAAGATTTTATAGCATCAAGCTTTTCGCAGACTGCATTCTACGGAAAAGAATGCCCACCGTTGACAAGATAGGAAAAGAAAAATCAGCGTTATTTTAAGTAAGATAACACTTGCAAAGTGGGAAAAAGAATTTTCTTTTAATTTTTTCGTATAACTATACTACTTTTTAATAATTTCTTATATTTTTCGTAAAGCTACCTTATTCATTTAAGTGTATTCCCTTTACTCGTGATCACTATTTTGTCTATTTCAAAATTTTTTTTCCACTTCACAGAAATTGATATCCCCATCAAAATATACGTAGGAATGCGATAAACAGCAATTTCGCAAATTTTTTTTTATAAAAATAATAGCAATTTCGCATTTGATGTTCATTCGAGGGAAAAAAAAAAAAAAAAGCATTTGATTTGAACGTACAGTACTGCTGCGGTGTGTCAGAGTGAGCGATTTCACGGGTGATGTATGCAGTTCCTGAGCCGAGCAAGCTGCACCACCCAAGACATGCCCTTTCGTGTAAGGATCACATCCCCTGCAAAACTTCACTTTTAAAAATCAAAATACATAAAAAAAAAACAGTAAATATGCAAAAGTATTTTAAAATGACAAGCTTGGCTTTTGGATTAATAGTGTGTTTGGCAGCGGGTATAAAATGTAAAGTCAAAATTTTTCAATCTAAAACTTTTTACTCTCCATAACTACTATATTTTTTAATCATTGTTTCACATTTTCTTATACAACTACCTTACTTTTCAATGATTTCTACACAATTACCTATACAACTAACCTATCTATTTTAACTTTATCTTCTTTATTCTTCATCATTACTCCTGTCACATGACATCATTTGAAAACTTTTACTTTTCAAAAATTTTCAACAAAAGTTTTATTCATTCCCAAACACACTCTAAATATACTTAGTAATATATGCTTATGATGAAAAAAATAAAAAAGTACAAGTAATTGTGAGAAAAATGGATTATGTATTTCAAGTTAAAATACATTTTGATGTGTATAATCGCAAAGAATTCTAAGAATGAACAGGAATACATGCTGTCAGTGAATTTCCTGATACATTTAGGAAAGAATATCAAAAGTTGCTCGCAGAAAAGGGGTAAATTTTATTATTTAAGTAATGCCCAAAATAGCGTTGGTTGCTAAAACTCCATTGTAACACCTACAAAAATGGTGGAATTGAAGACTCAAATAAAAGAATTCTTACATAAATGCTTTGTCAAACTTTGTATATCACCATGAATGTACAAATATTATTTAGAATAACTCTTGGGTCACTATTAAGTTACTATTAAGAATAAATATTATCTTCTCCAAGTTGATGATCGATTTAATCAATTGTAATGTGTTCTTCAAGATAGATTTATAGTTAAAATATATTAGTTAAAAGTTAACCCCATAGGCATATTTAAAACCGCATTCAAAATTAGGTATGGCCGACCACCCTCTTCTAATCACACCTTGTTGTGCCTTAAGTCTACAAAACACAATAGGTTATATCGCAGAGCAACATATTTTTATAAATTTCAACCGGATGAAGTATCCATACAAGCAATAAAATAGTATAAAAGCTACACTTCAACAGTTTCATCCTTTTTTAGATTTAATCTTCGAAATCAATCAAAGACATAAAAAATTAGTTTAATAAAAAGTGAAAGTTACATTTTGATGTGTTTATTTAAATCATTGTTAGTCCTGTGTAATAATTATTCAAAGAACTTTGTAAAATGACGCGAATGAAGAAAAATATAATATATAATATTGAAATCAAACTATAAAGATAAGAACACTTAAATTGTTTCAGATCTTTCTACTTTACTTCACTCTTCAAGTACACAAGACTTGAATTCTAGTAATTAACTTCAACACACAAGTTACAATAATACAATTGGTTTAACTGTTTTTTAAATTAACAATAAGCTATGGGTGGGGCTCATGAAATAATCAATACTTTGATTCACTTTCCTTTGGTTGGATCATCATTAACCCCAAGGAAATATAACTTTTCTCTTACTTTGATCATCATCAACACCAAGGTAACACAAAGAATAAAACTTTAAATGAAAAAAAACTAATTTAGCACATTTACAAGAGCTACAACTCTTTAATTGATCAATACTTTGTACATTTTAATTTACGGTATAGTACCTTCAAGAATTTAAACTTTATCTTTCGTTTAAACTTCTATAGAAAACAATCTCACAATAAAACACTTTGGAGTCTTTCAAACTTATACTTAAGTGTTTTTCTTTATCTATTCTAGCTCTCTTACATCCTTTTTTTATAACCTCTCAGTCACTTAAAAAGTGACTTAGAAGACAGCTAAAGGTGTCAATGTATATTAAAACTCTTTATAATTCAAAATTCTACCACCAAGAAAATGTTGTATGTTTTCAGACATAAAGGCCAACCTTTTTGGGGCCCTAAAAAGACAATATGGTTTTGACACTAAATGGTCAACCTTTTTCCTATTTTTTTTTCAAAATTTGAATTTAAAAATAAGTCATACTTCAGACACGTTAATCCATTTATGATAATCATAAAATGATATATCACTCTTTATTCTAAGTTAAGTACACTTGAGCACAAGCATATTCCAAGAGTTATTCCAATTACTCTTATAAGTATATTCCATTATCAAGATAACAATGAATTTTAAACTTATCTTATCACAAATCATGCCACACCAATTACAAAAAGATAATTTCATAAACACATCACACTTTACCAAAACTCATACAAGAGCAAAAGTTTATCTTATTGAACAGTATTAGTGCAACATATACAAAATTAAAATCATAAAAACATATTCCTTTTGTCGTTATCAAAATCAACCAAAAAATGGACAATCACATAATCTCACGATAGTAAAAGCGACTCACTTTGAAAAGTAAAAGTGACGTGAACTTTAAATACATTTTTAAGATCTTTACAACATTTGGACTTCCTTAACCTTTGAAGGCCTGGAGGTTAAAAAATTCAATGCTCAGCAAAAATAGCTTAATCTTTTCTCATTTAATCCACTCCATATAAATAGCTAAGAGCCAGTTTTCCCGTATTATTTATCCTTCGTACGCATTATCTATAGTTGCATAAGATGGATGACAACATTAATGACACTTTTAAATGCAACTTTGCATTAATAAATCTATTGTTTCTTCAATGCAGCTTTGTACTTTGATATCTCCTGACCATATCTTGGAGAATGCGTTAATGCTTCTTTAAAATTTCAAAATTGTTGCCTTGCTGGTGATCCTCATTTCCGTGTGGACAACGGTACGAATCTCCCTGCTGGTGGGGAGTTTTCCAAACAGTCCCCCCAAGTTGTGGGTGGTTACAATTTCCCCTTAATGATAGCGGTTTGTAGGAAAAACTTTTTTCATATTGTGAGGATTAGAAATGTACTTGATTCTAATATCAATGAGATGTGATTCAATGCACTCGGGTGTGGTAGATGCTTATATTGAATAATCAATTTGGTCTTTCAAAATTTATAAATTTCTACAATAAATAATATCAAAAATTAATTTTGCTTTATTATAAAAGAAAATTATAAAAAATTAAGTTTTTAATATTTTAATGTATTTTCTTGTATTTTCTATTATAATGAAATAAATTTATTTGTGAGTGGTAATTTTCAAAATCTAAAAGAAGAAAACTAAAATTATTGAATGCGTGGAACACTTTCAAAATAATATTTTATATTTTAAGGTTATTTCCTGTATTTTCTTTTACATTAAGAAAATTTATTTAGGGATTATTTATTTTGATAAATATTCAAACTCGAAAGAAACCACATTGATTTATTTAATGCAAGGAATATTTATAACATTTGAATATTTACGAAATTAAGCCTCTGACTTTAATGAAATTTTCAAAAAGTAAAGGTAATTTTGTCGAAAGAAAAGTACAAACATTAGTTTTTCATGAATGGTTCGATTTGTGAAATTCTTAAACTTGGAGAAATATTTTTACAAATATTCAAAATATGGGGTGAATACGTCATTTTGAACCGTTAAGGGTCAGTTTTGGAAAAGCTACTGCGTGCGGAAAGCGTGATGTAAAGGCGAAAGTACTCCTGTCCCTGCAAATACAATCACTTGAGGGATATCTATCGTCTATATAGTCTCGTCTACCACCACCACCACCACCACCACCACCACCACCACCACCACCACCACCAGCAGCAGCAGCAGCAGCGTCAGCCTCCCATGGAGCCACTCAAGAACTTCAGCTATGCCTTCTCCACGTTCGTCCTCTCCGCTATTGCAATTACTTCCCTGTCTTCAGCTTTTCCCACAGAGCAAGGTTTGCTACGCATGCATGCATCAATTCCGTTTCCTGTTTCAAACCATTCTCCAGAATTATTCCATCGTCAAGTTTTGCCCATATATCTATTCTTTTTATTCATGCTCAGTTTAGTGTTTCGAAAAATATCATCTTCTACCCGTTCCTAAATTCATAAAATTTTGATTTAAGGGATGTCTAGGAGGTAGTAGAATTCTTAAAAAGAAAAATTTTTAGAATAAAAGTTGTTGAAATGGAAGAAATGATGTTATACGACATGAGTAATGACGAAGAGTAAAAAAAATAAAGTTAAAATAGATAAGTTAGTTGTCTGTATAGTTACGCATAAATAATTGAAAAATAGGATAGTTATATAAGAAAATGTCAAGAAATTATTAAAAAATAGAGTAATTTTGAAGAGCAAAAATTTTTAGATTAAAAAGTTTTATAGGTAACCAAACATATCCTTGAAACCGATAAAGTCCAATCCATAATCAACTCACTTATTTAAATAAGGTATACAAACCGATTACGTTGATTTTCTACGATTTTGAGATGAGACCCGTACACATGCTCGATTTAGATGAAAATTGGTATGTTAATAAAATGAATAATTCTGAATACAATGGATGATGTAATTTTCTATCCGTGATCATGTGAAACCCACTTTGCATGGACTGTACAGTACTGTTGCATGCATTCTAACAATTTCCATATATATATATATATATGAGAAATATTTTAGTGCAGCTTCACTGCACCATAATTGCAGTGCGGTTATCTCAAAATGGTCCCTATATGATCATAAAATTTTAATCTACTCTACCCATTGTATTTAGAATTATGTATCTATTATAATACCAATTTTCATCCCAATTGGATAAGTGTATGAACCCCATCTGAAAATGATAAAAATTCAGCATAATAAAATAGTTTGATGTGAATAATAACTTTAAAGTTGTTTTTTTCAACATGTAAACCATTTGCTGTAAAATTTATATATGGATAAATAATTGTATAAAATATCAATACACTTAAGTACATGTGAGGCCTATTTTGGGCCAAATGCATCACTAATTAGAGTGCAACTTCACTACACGGGAAATGTTCTATATATGTGTGTGTGTGTGATTAATGTGAGTTCCACCCAGATTTTATACCTTTGAAATTCGCAATTAAAATTTTTTGTTAGCATTTAGCTTATTTTTAGAAAGCAACGATGTGTTGAGAGCATGTATCCATTTCATTTTTAAAAAATATTAAAATAATTAAAAATGGTCAAATCTCACATGCTAAAAGGTCTTAGATAGGGCTCACATATTAGGGATGCAACTTAGCACCGGGTAAGTCTGAACCTGCTCGACCTGTCCGATTTGAAAGCTAAATTTGGATTTTATTTTTGAAATCTTTAAAAATTAGACATGATTTTAATTGACACAAGAACCCAAAATCAATATTGAGTTTGCATCAATCCGGTACCAAAACTTGACCTGGTTCGAATCCGATATTCTCCTTAATTTATTAAAATAATTATATTTGTTTATGCATTAAGTATTTCAACTATAATTGTAACAAAAATTATTCCATATAATTATAACCTAATTAAACTGTAAAACGTTTATTCTAAAACCTAAATATTATATGTGTCATCCATAAAAGTTGAATATATTACATTTACATTAACTCTATTTGCAAATAATTATAAATATACCAACTTTTTAAATTTATTACATATATACTAATTAACTATGACAAATATAATTTTCACTTTCACTAAACTTTAGGTAGTGATTTTATGTAATTTCATTTATTTTTCTTACTTCGATTTTTTCGAAAAAATTATCTTGATTGTTATGTGCAAATTCATTTTGTTTGTTGTATTTAGAATTATCTTTTAATTAAAAGACTAACTTCATCAAAATTATAGATATCATTGGTCATATAAATATATTTACATGTAAATTATTGAAGTGCTAATGCAACAATATTTAATCAATTTATTATCTCTATCGGTAATTTTAATTTTTATTAGTTTAATAATAACCAACAATTTAACCCGTAAGACCGAAACTGATGTCAGATCAAAATCCGAATTCTAATATTAGAACATAAACCTGATACAACCCGAGTGGAGCTGCACCCTTGCACCCCTGCCACATATTTATAAAAATATATATATTCTTTTTATGATCACCCGTGAATCAATCATGCGGAATCGCTGGGCCGTTTATAGTTCGTAGGAGAGACAAGTGGCTGCCCTTCAACTGCAGCTCAATCTGAAAAGGGCGGACCAAAAAGGTCTGAAAGAGAAAAACAAGTAGCATAAAATAGTAATGTGAAAAGGCTGGAGATCACGTGCGATTATTAAAATTGAATCGAATAAAAACAATAATTGGGTTTTGTATGAAAAGATGAAAACAGAAATGATCGATACTTCTTTTCTTATTTGCAATTAAAAAAAGCACTAATTTTTTTTTTTTTTATGAATAATAAAGTCATCATCCAAAGCGGTTAAGTGTATGTAAAAGTGTATAAAGTGAGATGCCCAAAATTTGAAGTTCGGTAAATAAATAAGAGGTAAACTACCATGGCCGATATTTCGAAACCTTGATGATATTCATATATTGCATCATCTTAATCTGTATTATAATAAAATTTGAAGACATTCTTACAATATTCAAATATCAATCTATAACTATCTTACTAATATTTTAATTTTTTCTCATAATTTTTCCTTGTAACCCAATCGGTAGAACACTCCCACAAAAATTTCTGAAGAGAATAAGCCACCACGAGCTGCTGAAAATGGAACCGCTTTGTTTCGAACAGCGTCCACCATGCAAGGGGCAATAAATAAATAAATAAAAAGCAGATTTGTTGGATTGGTGCTGCATTTGGGAAAAAAAATAAAAATAAAAAGCCTAGAGCATATGCAGACCCTATTTCTTTTTATATACGTATAGGGGTACGCTAACTTTAAGGGCTTTTCTCCCTTGTGTATCCTGTTGCAACTTGTACCTTATTGGGATCTGAATTTTTCTAATATTAGGTATGTTTGACTACGAAAAAAAAAAGACTATCTAAACCTTTACACTCTGTGTAAGTATTCTATTTTTGACTTTTTATTTTTGTATCTTTTTGTACAATTATCCTATTTTTCAATTATTTCTGTGCAACTATCCACGCAACTAATTTATTTATTTTTACTTTATTTTCTTTACTCTTCATCATTACTCCTATTATATCACATTATTTTTTTAATTCAAAAACATTTACACCAAAATCTTTTCATCCAAAAGTTTCCTCACTTCCCAAACACACCTTGGATTCAAATTCCACATTGTATTTAAATTTATTTGTTTAGTTGAATATAGAAAAAACTTACTGAAGAATTTATAATGGTATACACCATTTTATCATGTTTAACATATTTTGTTTTATTATATTATAAAATAATTTTCATTGAAAACTTATACAAAATCGGTATCCTTTGACTGTGGATCACCACAACAAAAAAACACTTTATGCAATAATATTGCGCATAGTATTATAAATAATTGACATTTTTCATTCATAGCTTTTATATGCGCTGACCAAAAAATAATTTCTATATGCGATAAAAAGTATTTTCTGCATATAATACAATAAGCAGTTAATCCAAAGTCTAATTTTAGTTTGTCTATTCTCATTTATTGCATTTGGGTCAATGCTACAAACTGTATATAGCAACAGTTTTGTTATTATGTGGAATCAATAAATTTGTTGCATATATTGATTTTTTCTTGCGAATATATAATTATTAGAATTTTAAAAAATGTATAATATAAATATATTATATTAACATTTACAATACATGTAATTTTTGGAATAATAAATAAATACAAATTGACAAGCATGATAAATGGTCTAAATTTTTTAAAAATATTTAAAAATTAAAAAACTAGCTTCCTTGCTTGATGTAAGTATTGATCAATCATTACCCCTTTGTTAATTATGATTCAATACCACTTTATTAATTGTCAAAATTTTGAATAATTTTCTTAGTTCAATGGAAGGGTTGGAGTCCACAGATTCAATGTCATCCTCAGGGTTGACTAAATAGATGGACTATGGTACACAGAAAAGCAACCCTTGGAACCGATTTCTTCATTCATATTTAATTTTAAATATAAAATAGAACATATTTACTTTATATAAGTTGAGGATAACGCACACGTTAGTTCTCAAAGTGAGTAATTTTCAATAAAATTCAAACCGGCTAGCTGTTTCGTGGGAAACACTTTTTCAGCAAATTCACACTACCGAGGTGGGATTGAGAAGACTTTGCGATTTGCAAGGCATTAGTTTAATTGTGCGATTTGACCCAGTTGGGATTCGTTTACTAGTTACTACAGCATGCTTTCGGTTCATTTTTTAACTAATTTGGCTAGGATTGGGAGCGGAAATGGGATGTGGAATGTAGAATAAGCTAAAGCAAGGATTAGAATAGTGCTGATGTTGTTTATCCACGATAATATGCAGTATTGAATGATAGGCTACGTTGATTAATATGCTCATCATAATATAAGAGAAGTATTGTTTAGCATGATATAGATGTGATTTTTCAGGTATTTGTTGCATTAATATATTTTATCATTTCATGCCCACCACTTTCCTCTTGATTGAACAGTATTGTTTATTTAGAATTTCTGCAATTATGTTGTGTTTTTAAGAAATAAAATTGTAGAATAGAAAAATTTGCTTGGTGTGCTATAATCATGCTTTTATGTTGACAGCAAGCGATACGGTGGGGACAATGATAAAAGACATAGGGGAAGTGTTGCACAAATCGTATGACTACATAATTGTGGGAGGAGGAACGACCGGCTGTCCTTTGGCTGCAACTCTCTCTCAAAAATACTCAGTATTGCTGGTGGAACGTGGGGGTTCCCCCTATGGCGATCCCCTCATCGAAGATAGGCTCTTATATGATTTTGCAAACATGCGCGCTGATGAATTCACATCCGTCTCCCAATATTTCAGCGGTGATGGTGGCAGGTACAATGCTAGAGGGAGAGTGCTGGGTGGAACCACTGCAATCAATGGAGGATTCTACAGTAGAGCTAGCAAGGATGACATAAAGAATGCCGGTTGGGATCCGGAGTTGGTGAGAGAGTCTTTTGAATGGGTGGAGAGGAAGATCATTTCCCCCAATCCCATTACTGCATGGCAATCTACCCTTGTCCGCGGCATAGTGCAGGCAGGAATTCATCCTCTCAATGATTTTAGCTTGGAGCACATCAAGGGAACAAAAGTGGGAGCTGGCATTTTCGACACGCATTTGAAAAGGCACACCTCTGCTGATCTGCTGGCCGCTGGAATACCCAAAAACCTTGATATTCTTTTGCATGCAACCGTTCAAAAAGTCATCTTGGAAGATGGTGGTAAGAATATATTAACAAGTCCCCTGCAGAAATATCATTATTAATCGCGAAGAAAAATAATGGGGTGTAACTAAAAGAGTCTTTTGCAACGAGAGTTGTAGTTTCAAGTTGGTTGCTATAAGTACGTTGCAAGAAATTCTTTGCAAAAGATAAAAAAAAACACAAGAGTTTATTTCTATTAGTGGCTTTATTGCAAGAACTAGTATAATTTTTTGCAGTTAGCCCAAAGAGGAGCGTTAAGTTAAAATTCACACTTTTAGCAGCCGCATTTATTTATTATTACTTTTTTTTGCTAGATTTAGTGGTGATTCTGCATGTATGCAGAGGTATTTTCATTGATCACTCTGGAATGAATGATGGTAACTAAAGGGTCCTGATCCTATGTTGTTGATAAAGTGAAAAAAATCAACAGTCATATCGTTTGCTGTCAATTGGTTTATGTGTTTTGAGTTGTATTTGCTTAAATATATAAATAATCATGTGCAAATTATGAAAATACTAGATCTATTTATATATAGATGCATTGGATTGTTACAATAATCTATAAATAATTCACTTTTGAGTCCCACTTGTAATCAGGTTGAATAAAGTGACTTCATATAACTATATCTATTTTTTCACATTGATAATTAATGAGAAATCCACTTTATTAATTGTATTTAGTATCATTTATGTAGCAACAAGACCAAGTTCTAAGTAAATCAAAGATGTATATGAACCACGTTTACTTATATATATATATTCGTGTGTAGATCATAAAAATATGTATATTCATTCATGATATCCATGTATAATGATATTAGGAAATGATTACATGACAATATAAATATGTTAAGTAGAATAGACGGAAGCAATTTCCCATTAATTATACACATAAGAAGAATGAATAAAATTACATAAAAGTGATGTTTCAACTTTAAAATTGATATGTGAATTAAATAATTCGATTATATTGATTTTACATATTTATTTATCATTAGATGAGATCATGCACCCGTTTTAATTGAGAAGAAACTTCCTTTTGTAATATTGTTTTTTTTTTTCCAAAGAATGCAATGTGTGTAATGGAGTTGATATATACAAAACCATCTAGTTGGGACTTGGGCCCAAACCGGAGAGTATTCAAGATCATGGAACGGGTTTTTCATAGGATCGGAGCCCGCACTAATAAATATATATATGTATATTATTAATCTAATGGTGCAATTAATCCAAATTGCAGGTGTTGGGAAGCAGCCGAGGGCCCGTGGAATCAGATTCATCAGGAGCACCAGCGATGCAGTGCCGCCCAACGATTTCTTCGAAGTATATCTCAACGACCCTAAAGTCCACCCATCTTCTGGGGACGTGATCCTGAGTGCGGGCACATTGGGTAGTCCACAGCTCCTCATGCTCAGTGGCATTGGCCCGAAGCAACATCTCCTCGAATTCGGTATCAGCCCTGTGATCGATGCCCCAGAGGTGGGCCAATCCGTGCAGGACAACCCAACACTCGCCCCTGCTCTCAAATACTCCTCCAAAGCGAATCTAAAGCTGCATCCAGACCCCCCTCAAATCTCTGGAATCGAAGAGAAATTCCAATTCGTAGTCGAGACTGCAGCTTCCAACAGAGGCCCCCAAGGAAGCATGCAGGTGCCTTTGGTGGTAAAAATGACTCACCCTGTATCAAGAGGGTGGTTGAAGCTGCAGAGCACTGACCCAAGGAAGAATCCTGCGGTGAAATTCAACTATCTGGCCGAGGAGCAGGACCTGAAGACATGCGTGAGGATGGTGCAGATGGCGGACAGAGTTGCTCGGTCTAGGCCGGTGGAAGCATTCCTAGAAGAGAAGCAATCGGTGGTGCCAAGGAATGCGACAGAGAAGGAGATGAGAGATTACTGCAAGGAGCAAGTGGTTACAATCTACCACTATCACGGAGGATGCAACGTTGGAGCTGTGGTTGATGAGGATCGCCGTGTTTATGGGGTTGATGCTTTGAGGGTGGTGGATTTTTCTACTTTCCTCGAGTCACCAGGCACAAATCCCATGGCTACTCTGCTCATGTTTGGCAGGTATCAAGGGGTGAAGATACTCAAGGAGAGGGAAAGCGAGATGATGAACAATGTTAAAATTAGTGATCATTAATCAGGTAGCCAGCTTCGGAGTTATGAGTTGACTATAACTCAGTTACACCCATACATATTATTTGAACTTAAAGTTTTATTACTCTTTACACTCGCATCTGAACTATTGCATTAAAGGCTAATTTTGGGCGCATTTGGTATAAAAAAAATAACTATATTTAACTAAATGTCACTGTTTAAAACAACTGAGAATTTGCACTTAAATAATCAATGGCAGACATATACAACTATATGTGAGGGAATTCAACCAAAAAATTAGCTGCGTTCGATGGCACTAGTAACTATATATACGCGAATGGACATTGAAATTTATCAATATAAGTATCAATTTGTACGATAATGTTATTCTACCCCTACTGTGGTAAGTTTGTCATGAAAGACATCAGCAAAAAGTTTTTTAGGTTAGTGCTAAAAAATTACTTTTTATAGAGTCTATTTCGTTATTATCATTGAATACAAATTTTTAGTGATAATAATTATTTATGTTGCTAATTAACATCTTTTGAAATAAAGAAGAGCTGCAAACAAAATGTTGATTTTCTTATAGTGAATTTCTTACGCAATAACAGATAACCAATACTGTCTAGCAATATCTCATTGAAAAGAAATATATAAATGAGTCCGGCTTCTATACATCAGGATGTACCAATTCACTTCAGTACTCCCGTCAAATTTAGGCCCTATTTTGTTGATTTTGTTAAATCCAATCCATCAATTATATTTTGCACCATTTATTTTATTTAGATACCAAAAATCATATCAATTGGGATGTATGTGTATGTCATATTTTCTAAAAATGTATAAAATTGTATACAAATTTAGAAAATCACTTGAATCAATATTTTATGTCTAAGTAGGATGAATATTTACAAAATTTTATAAAATAGTTAATCTAAGTAGGATGAATATTGTAAATGTCTTAGATATTAAATTAAGAATTCATGAGTCATTATAAAGTTACTCTTAAGTGATTGTTAATTTTGAGTTATGGATTGAGATAATTTTTAGTATCTAAATAAAAGAAATAGTGTTACATACAATTGATGGATTAGATTTAACAAAATTATCAAACGGAGCTTAAACTAGACAGGAGAACCGAAGTGAATTGGTGCATCCTGATGTATAAAAGCCGGACTATATATATAGAAAATGTTATAGTGCATGTGTCTGCACCGTGCAATCCATGCACTATGGGCCCACATAATCATGAATGGAAAATCCACCATACCCATTGTATTTAGAATTATTTACTTTATCAGCATAACAATTTTTATCCAAATGCAACATGTGTGTGGTCCCCATCTGAACATGGTGCAAAATCAACGTAATAAAATAATTTAATACCAATATCAAATTTAAAGTGATATTTTCAACATTTGAACAGTCTTAAATATGATTTTTATATGGATAAATGATTGTATAAAATTTCATTACAATCTAATATGTGTGGATCCCATTTTACAGCGGATTGCACCGTATTACAATAGAGTCCATCTGCACATGAATGAGTCTCTCTCTATATATGTATGTATGTATGTATGTATGTATGTATGTATATATATCTCTGAGATGAAACTCCTCTTCTATGGAACCTCTTTCATTTTTAGCATTTAGATAGTTGCTAAAAAATCTACTCTATCTATTATATTTAACATTATTTATATTATCATGGAAATGTTATTATTGTATGAAATATTTTAATATTCTAATATGTGTGGGGCCCATTTTGCAATGGACTCCATCGTAATTATGGTACAATCTAACTACATTGGGTAGGTTCTATATATAGAGAGAGATATGTTACGGTGCAACCCGCTGCGAAATGGGCCGCCACTTATTAGAATGTTATGATACTTTGTATAATTATTTATCCATATAAAAATCATACTTTAGATATTTTAGATGTTGAAAATACAACTTTAAAATTCATACTTACATTAAACAAATTTATTACGTTGATTTTATACGATTTTGAGACGAGACCCATACACATGTCGAATTTAGATGAAAATTGGTATATTAATAAAATGAATAATTCTGAATAGAATGGATGGTGTAATTTTCTATCCATGATCATGTGAAGCCCACTTTGCATGGACTCTACGGTGTTGTTGCTAGCATTATAACAATTTCCATATACGTATACATATATATATATATATACATATATATATATATACATATATATATATATACATATATATATATATATACATATATATATATGAGAAATATTCTAGTGCAGTTTCACTGCACCATAATTACAGTGTAGTTATCTCAAAATGGGCCCTATACGATCATAAAATTTTAATCTACTCAACCCATTGTATTTAGAATTATGTATTCTATTACCATACCAATTTTCATCTCAATTAGATATATGTTTGGACCCTATCTGAAAATGATACAAATTCAACGTAATAAAATAGTTTGATGTGAATAACAACTTTAAAGTTGTATTTTTGACATGTAAACCATTTGCTGGAAAATTTATATATGAATAAATAATTGAATAAATTATTAATACATTTAAGTACATGTGAGACTTATTTTGGGCCAAATGCATCGCTAATTATACTGCAATTTTACTGCACAGGAAAGGTTCTATGTGTGTGTGTGTGTGTGTGATTAATGTGAGTTCCACCTAGATTTTATACCTTTGAAATTTGCAATTAAAAAATTTTGTTGGCATTTAGTTTATTTTTAGAAAGCAATGATGTGTTGAGTGCATGTATCCATCTCATTTTTAAAAAATATTAAAAGAATTAAAAATTGTCAAATATCACATGCTAAAAGGTCTTAGATAGGGCCCACATATTAGGGATGCAACTTAGCACCGGGTAAGTCTGAACCTGTCCGACCTGATCCGGTTTGAAAGCTAAATTTGGATTTTACTTTTGAAAATTTTTAAAATTAGACCTGATTTTAATTGACCCAAGAAAACCCAAAATCAATATCGGGTTTGCATCAACCTAGTACCAAAACCCAACCTGGTTCGAACCCGATATTCTCCCTAATTTATTAAAATAATTATATTTATTTATGCATTAAGTATTTCAACTATAATTATAATAAAAATTATTCCATATAATTATAACCTAATTAAACTGTAAAACGTTTATTCTAAAAGCTAAATATTATATGTGTTATCCATAAAAGTAGAATATATTACATTTACATTAACTCTATTTGCAAATAATTATAAATATACCAACTTTTCAAATTTATTACATATATACTAATTAACTATGATAAATATAATTTTTCACTTTCACTAAATTTTAGACAGTGATTTCATTTCATTTCATTTATTTTTCTTACCTTGATTTTTTCGATAAAATTATCTTGATTGTTATGTGTAAATTCATTTTGTTTATTATATTTAGAATTATTTTTAATTAAAAGACTAATTTCATCAAAGTTAAAGATATCATTGGTCATATAAATATATTTACATGTAAATTATTCGAGTGCTAATGTAATAATATTTAATCAATTTATTATCTCTATTGGTAATTTCAATTTTTATCAGTTTAATAATAACCAAAAATTTAACCCGAAACCAAGACCGGAACTGATGTCAATCCGATCAAAATTTGAATTCTAATATTAGAGTCTAAGTTCAAATAAACATTATACAACCTGAGTGGAGCTGCACCCTTACACCCCTACCACATATTTATAAAAAAAATATATATTCTTTTTATGATCACCCGTGAATCAATCATGCGGAATCGCTGGGCCGTTTATAGTTCGTAGGAGAGACAAGTGGCTGCCCTCCAACTGCAGCTCAATCTGAAAAGGGCGGACCAAAAAGGTCTGAAAAAGAAAACAAGGTTTGTTATTAAGGAAAAGTTGTCATGTTAAAACTTTTCAATCTAAAACTTTTCACTTTCCACAACTATCATATTTTTAATTATTTTTTCACATTTTTCTATACAACTACCCTACTTTTCAATCATTTCTACACAACTACCAACACAACTAACCTATCTATTTCAATTTTATCCTATTTATTCCTCATCATTACCCCTATCATATCACATCATTTGACAACTTCTACTCTCTATAATTTTTTATCAAAAGTTTTACTCATTCCCAAACACACCCGTAATATAAAATAGTAATGTGAAAAGGCTGGAGATCACGTGCGATTATTAAAATTGAATCGAATAAAAACAATAATTGGGTTTTGTATGAAAAGATGAAAATAGAAATGATCGATACTTCTTTTCTTATTTGCAATAAAAAAAGTACTAATTTTTTTTATGAATTATAAAGTCATCATCCAAAGCGGTTAAGTGTATGTAAAAGTGTATAAAGTGAGATGCCCAAAATTTGAAGTTCGGTAAATAAATAAGAGGTAAACTACCATGGCCGATATTTCGAAACCTTGATGATATTCATATATTGCATCATCTTAATCTGTATTATAATAAAATTTGAAGACATTCTTACAATATTCAAATATCAATCTATAACTATCTTACTAATATTTTGATTTTTTCTCATAATTTTTCCTTGTAACCCAATCGGTAGAACACTCCCACAAAAATTTCTGAAGAGAATAAGCCACCACGAGCTGCTGAAAATGGAACCGCTTTGTTTCGAACAGCGTCCACCATGGAAGGGGCAAAAAATAAATAAATAAAAAGCAGATTTGTTGGATCGGTGCTGCATTTGGGAAAAAAAATAAAAATAAAAAGCCTAGAGCATATGCAGACCCTATTTCTTTTTATATACGTACGCTAACTTTAAGGGCTTTTCTCCCTTGTGTATCCTGTTGCAACTTGTACCTTATTGGGATCTGAATTTTTTTAATATGTAAACATTTTGATTCTCATCGTCCATGACTATCAAAAAAATGACTGTCTTGTGTCTTAAATCTTAGTTAATTAATTATTCCGTGCCACTGGTTGATTATTCTTTTTTTAAATCTTACTTCGGCTTCTCCTGTAATGCTTGGCGGTACAACCAAATTTAGTACATGTTGCCACCGTTTCGCAGCCAAATTTGAATTTCGCTGCATTTGGTGTCAAATGCAGCCAAGAATTATATTAATTGCGACTAAAATTTTATTGTTATTTGTAGTTAAATATTAACAGCTATAAATGTTTTATTTTGAGTACTGCATTCGAGTTAAGAAATAGCTACGATAAATAACACAACTTAAAAGCAACCAAGTATTTATAACTAAATAATCAATCGTAGACAACAGCGTCCAAATGTATAGTATATGCCACCGAATGGCGCAGATGGGGCTTGAACCCGTTTCAAAAATATTGGCCGGCTCCCTTCTATGAAATCTTTTTTTACATAACTCCTTCCATTTTTTAAATTTTAATAGTTGATTGAAAATCCATTTCACCCATTGTATCTAGCATTATTTACATTATCATAAAAATCATCTCATTTATTTATTATTATTGTATATAGGACTCATCTATAAATGCATAAAATCAACGTAATAAATAATTTAATACTAAATAATAACTTTTAAGTAGTATTTTCAACATCTAAACTATCTAAAATATCATTACTATATAGATAAATGATTGTAATATTATTATATTTTAATACATATGTGAATGTATCCAAATATTTTTCCTAATTCATACATAAATATATACATCGTTGAGCAAATGTGGCCCATAGACATATTTGATTTGAATAAAACTTAATTTTTATATAAACAAATGATGTTAAATATAATGAATGGATTGAATTTTAAATCATTTAGCATCATTGTAAAAATTAAAGAGATTACATGACTTTGCTTCTATGTGACTTGATTACATAAAAGCATACCCTGATATATGTTTACAATTATGTTATGTGCTAAAATTTTAATAAAAATAACATCTATCATATTATGTTATTTATATTCTAAAAACCGGAATGAATAAAGAATTTTATATTATTGACTAATGTAAATAGAGACACTATAAGATAGAATATAAGGACAACTATTTGAGCCAAAATTTCAATTTTGTTATCTTTGATAAAATGCAGGCAAATCCTGTTAATTGCAGCAAAAAATGAATTATAATTTGTAGCCAAATTTTTATGGCCATTTTAAATATACTATTGGTTGTATTCGATGTAAAAAAGACTATATTTAACAAAATGTCATCACTCAAAAGCAACTAATTATTTGTAGTTAAATAACTAATTTATAGCCAAAATATATCTAATGTAACTAAATCTATATCATATACAGCCCAAAAATTAGCTTCATTAGGTGAAATTTTTTGTAGTGAGAATGACTATTTCTTTTGTAAAGATATTAGATTTTAGTCCAATAAATATTAAGTGATTTATAATTTTATAAAATAAAATATAAAATGGAATATTTTTGATGTTGCTTGCACATGAGGCCCACTTGATGATAAAACTAAAATTAAGCGCATTATTATATTTTGAGTGCATTTGGCATTTGAAAAAAAAAGAAGAAGAAAAGTTTTGGGGGAAAATTTTTTTAAAAATGGGAGAATGATATAATATAATAGAGATTATAATTAAAAGGAAAGAGAATTAAAGTTAAACTGAATAGTATAATTGCAAATAGGATGTTGTATAAAGAGATATAAAAAGCAAAAAGTAAGATTACTAAGTAATTAAAATTTCACATCATATATAAAATATGTGAAAAATAAGGGGAAATTTTTTTTTCTTTTCCAAGATGCCAAATGCACCTTCAAAATCATTCACTCAGTGAGCATAGTTTAATGCAAACCTAATGATGGACCTTCAATGCTCAAGCTTGCATTACCCATTTTTAATTTCTTTGCATGCATATGTGAGCTTAAGGAAGATCTTTTTATATATGAGAATTTATATTTTAATTTTTAATATTTTTGAATTTTAAAATGAAAAATGGATGGTTTTTTATGCATGGCACATGAAAAATCGATGGTCTGACAAGTGTTGAACAATTGCAGTGGGAGCATGCCTCCCTTAGCTAGAACCATGTATACATCCACTGCTGCCGGCCCGGATTCTTGGCTTTCTCAATTTCTCCGTTCAAGTTCCTCAGAGTCTTCGCTCCTTTGCACCTCCCAAGCAGCAAGCAAAAGCTAAGTCCAGCATTATTATACTTAATTTACCTAAAAAAATTTATTTACAATTTTTTTTTTTGCATTTTTCTTCATATACTTATTTATTTAAGTGTATTTAAAATACAAACCAAGCTTTACTATTTTTGGATATATATATATATTTAAAATTTTTAAAGATAAGGATATTTTAAATACATAAATTTCAAAAAAATATATAAATACATCTAAAAATTGTAAAACTTTATTTGTATGTTAAATATACTTACGTAAATAAGTATACGAAGAAAAAACAAAAAAAATTGTTGTAAATGAATTTTTTGAGTTGGGTTAAGCAAAATATTTACTTAGCATAGATTAACAGGATTACATCTCTATTATATATTGGCTAATGTTATGTTGATCGTAATAAGAATTAGCTTACTTCTAGTTTTCGACGCTTGATCAGTGAAGCAAACAGAGATTGACATGCATAAATATGCAATAGTACTGTTGAATGGGTTTATTTGTGCTAGCAATCAATACCCGTTGGGCTTATGATGTACAACAATGGGAGTGTCGTTGGGAACTCATGAACACCAATCTCAAATTATACGAAATCACTTTAAAACTAACAACTAATTACAGTGTAGAATAATAGTGAGCCGGGTCGAATCTACAGAAAGGCTGAGAAAATTTGAATTATTTGGGAAAAAAATTTATTTAACTAAATTGTCCAAAATAAAATTACAGCTAAGAATTAAAATGTAATAAAAATAACCATAAATAAAATTCAACTTAAAAATAAAGAAAATAAAAATCTAAAATGAACAAAAAAAAAAAAAAAAAACAAATCTAGATGGCTTACACCAACAAGATCTCCTCTCCTCAGGCCATAGACCCCTGAATTTGCAAATTGAAGCTGGAGTTAAAGATTGTACGTAAAACTGATTTTTTTTTTTTTTTTTTGGGAAGCTTGCCACGACCTCCCTTATGATATAAGGGCTGAATCCGAATCCGTGAGAGAGAAAGTTGGGAAATCAACGGATTGCTTACGCAAATTACGGATTATGCCCAAACTGCGTACGATGGATGGCTGAGATTGAATCACGTAATGCGCACGGCTTGGATTAATTTGCGTTGTGCGCAATATGCACATGCTGCCTGGATCTGCAATGGCTGCTAGAGATGAGTTTAGCCGTCCATGGAGAAAACAGGAGAAGGAAGGGTGATGGATTTTGCCATTCGGGATATTTTTTCTAGCCGAATTTGAAACCTGCTGGTGATTGAAAAATGGATGAGAGTTGGCTGGCTGAAATTTTTTGATGATGGGTTTTGGCCAGAAGACCGCCATGGACGAATCCGCTTGAGAAGAAAGAGCTCAAATTTTCTGGTTTATGCACGTGCAACCCGTTACGAAAACCACCCAAAATAATAATCTAATAAAATTCTCCAAAATCTTGAGGTCTTAGTAAATATGTAATTATCAACGTTAAGAAACCCTTGAATAATACCTTTTCAATATACTGATAATGAAAAATATATATATAAATATGTAATTATCAGCTCATATCCAATTCTCTACGCATAATAATTCTTATTCAACACAGGAGAAGAACTGAAAACAATAACAACTAACAATGAGGAAGGGCAAAAGATAGAGTAGATACATATATATATATCCTTCCAAATAATAATAATAAATTATTATTATTATTATTATTACAATTAGCAATATTAATTGAATAATAAAACAAAGTAGTTGAATCGATTGATGCTGGAGCATGTAGTCATTTGCTTTTGGGTTCTTACTATTAAGATTGCTCTCTCAGCATCTTCACTCCTTGATACATTCCCAGCATTAACACAGTTGCTGTTGGATTTGTTCCTGGTGAATCCAGGAAAGTAAAGAAGTCGACCACCCTCAATCCCTCCACCACCAAAACCCTGTAATCCCTATCAACCACACATCCTACCACACACACTCCGTGATAATGGTAGATTCTAACCACGTTTGCCTTGCAAGCATCTCTCAACTCCGGTTGAGTGGTTCCTGCTGGTATTATAAGCTGATTTCTTTCTAGAAAAGCTCCAACCGAAGTGGACCTTTCAACTCTGTCAACCAGCCAAAGCATTTCAACACATTCATCCAAGTCCTGCTTTGCTGCAAGATAATTGAATCTAACAGAAGGATTCTTCCTTGAGTCAGCACTTTTTCTCATAAACGGTACATAAATGCTCCAGTTGACGACTCAATAGAACACAACTGTTTCAACTATAATTCGAAAATCTTTTACAATCCCAGCAACTTGGGGTGGATCTGGATTTAGCCTGTGGTTGGCATTGGAGGAGTAGTTTAAAGGGATGGCAAGGGAAGGATTGTCCTGCATGGATTCACCCACTGCTGGTGAATCAACGAGAGGGGTGATATAGAAAAGCATGAGATGGTCTTTTGGCCCAATTCCGCTAGGCATCATGATTTGAGGACTCCCTAGTGCACCGGCACAAAGTATCACATCACCCCTTGATGATGATGATGATAATGATGATGATCCTAAGGACACGTTGGAACGGTTCGGATATACTTCATAACACTTGTTTGGATCTCCATTGCTTCTTGTGAATCTGATGCCCTGGGCTCTAGATTGCTTCACAACACTACCTGTAGATCATTAACAAAGCCAATTTTTAAACCACCTTGACGTGTATATGGCGATTTTTATTGTTGGTTTAATATTCTGGCACGGATCTCCCTCTCTTAATTTTTATAATTTTGCAGAGATAGTCCTAATTATGAACTTTGCTTACAAGAATATCCTTCCCAACACAATTATTGAAAATATATACGTAATGGTAAAAAAAAAGTAAGATATTTAAATAATTATCTTTTTTACTGCAATCAAATTATAAGGGGGAAGTAAGCATGAAATTTTTTTTATAAATGTGAGAGAATGATGTAATATAATAATGATAATTACGGGAAATAAATAAAATAAAAAGTTAAAATAGATTAAAAATGTGTAGAAAAATATGAAAAAATAATTAAAATATAGAGTAACACCTTAAGAGTAGAAAAAGTAGAATAATTAGATAATTAAAATGTTAAATTATATAAAATATGTGCAATAAGGATAGTAAATATTTTATTTTTTAGTTTTACCTGTTTACAAACATAACTTTAAAATTAAAAAAATTCAAAATTTTCAATTTTTCTTTTTGAAAAGGGACTTGCCTTTGTGGACGACATACATAAGCATACCATTTCAATGCAAACCAGGAAAAAGTCGAATTTGTTTGGTTATAACGGGATAACGGTTCATATTAATATTAAATTGTTAATCTATTACAAATGTGAGGATAATTAGATACTATGGCCGGCAGGCATTGAAATCTCAACGCTACCCTCTGCATGTTCTGCGCCTACCATACCAATTGAAGGTCTTGATCATTTGCGGCCGGCCGAAAGATGCAAAACCCTTTTTTTTCATTTTTTGGTCTTTTTATAAATTTGTTAATCTAAGCATAAATAATTTATAAACAAATTTTCACATTTTTGGCGATTGCACATATCGATTTTAACCTGTGAAAATGAGTATAATACCCCTTTATTTAAAATTCAAAAAATATATAAATATCTTCCAAATTAATAAAACTTAATTTATGAATTATATATACACCTAAATTAACAAGTTATAAAAATAAAGAAAATAAAAAATTATGATTTATGGCCGCTCACAAATGGCTGCCATTTGCAACCTGGTGCAAATAATTATCCGGCACCAGTTAAATAAATTTAAAAAATCAATTTCATCAAATCCTTAAACAAAATTTTTAAGCAACAAGTGGATAGGTATCTATTCCATGCAAGTGAAGGACAAAAAATGCACATATACAGCACAAGCCATGCATCAAAATCTTAATGCTCGGTACATCATTGCAAGTTCCTACGCACCCAAAAGAACATTTTTGTTTCCTCGTTTTACAAGTGAATGCGAATGTTCGGTAACGTCGACGGTGAGTTGATGACAAATTAGATTTTTGAAAAGGTAAGATGTTGATGTGATATAATAAAAATAAAATTGGAATAAATAAGGTACTTATTGTTGGAATCAATGGCAAATTAAGCAAAATCTGTGTTTTGATGATAACAATTCAATTTGAGCGAGTTTTGAGTACTAATATATTTTGTGGAAAATGTTTAAAGGATACAAAAATGAAAATCAGAATATGACAGATGAAGTCGCAAGGCCAAGTCGACTCTATCTGCGACTTGGGTGAAGTCGCAGACCCAAGTCGACTCCAGCATCGACTTCGAGAGCTCAAACCTTCCAGCGTTGAAAATGGGATCCAAGACAAGTGAAGTCGCAAGTCTAAGTCGACTCCAGTTGCGACTTAGGTGAAGTAGCAGAGTCAAGTCGACTCTACCATCGACTTCAGATACTCACTCAAAAGTTCCAGCGCTGAAATTTGAATATGAGATCGGTGAAGTCGCATACCCAAGTCGACTTCACATGCGACTTGAGTGAAGTCGGAACCCCAAGTCGAACTAGGCATCCGACTTGAGTCAGATTGAAGATGAATCTAGTCCAAAACAAGTAGTTCTAAATGATTAAATGATTCAAGATAATTTTCTACTCAAGGAAAAATCATTTGGCTATCTTTTAGGATTGCAAAGTCAAGAATGTCAGAGCATCTTGAAACCAAGACATGAAGATAAGATCTCCAAGAGCAATTGAACATGTCAGAGCTTCAACAAAGATCAAATGCATCAATAGAAGAACAAATACAAGGCCAATATCAAGCCAGCAAGTTGATTTCCAAAGAATTCAAGTTCCAACAAACGCACACAGAAAGTGAAGTTGCATCCGAAGTCGACTTCACCTGCGACTTGGGTCAAGTCCAGGACCAAGTTGACCTGAAGAGGAACTTGAGGTGTTTGCTGGGAACCGAAGTCGCACCCAAAGTCGACTTCAGTATGCGACTTGGGTGAAGTCGCACCCGAGGTCGACTTCATCTGCGACTTTTCATCTTCGACTTGGGTCGCAACGGTCGGAAAAATTCGAACGTTGGCGCATTAAATGCGCGCCACCTACCTCCAAACGTTTGAATTTACTCCACCATTATAAATATGCATTCAAGTGAACGTGCTAGAGTTTAGATAGAGCATTAACTGAGATCCAACACCATCATCTCCAAGCATTAAGTGATCAACACAAGATTCACAAGATTCTAGTGAAGAACTACGCTTCAATTTGCTGCACTCTTTAAAGCTGATCATATCAACTCTTCTACAAGTTCTTCCATGAGTTGAAACTTGCCTACACAATCTGTAAAGTGTAGATTTCTTTATTCGATTCGTTATTTGTATTTGATACTTGGTTTAATATTGAGATTTTGAACCAAGTGAAAGCAAAGTAGCTTTGTGACTTGAGTGGGACTCGTCACCTACTTGCGCTGTGATTTGTATACGCTCCCTAGAGCTCGAATCTAGAAGAGAGCTGTTGCTCTAGTTGTATTTGAGAATACATAGTGAAACCCAAGTCACAAAGGGTGTGAGCTTGGAAGAGTAGAGTATGAGAGGTTGCCCGAACCACTATAAAAATCTTGCCTATTACTGTGATTTACATTTATGTTTTTATTGCTTTATTACTCTCCATATTATTCATTTGTTTCATTAAGGAGATTAAATCAAACAGGAGCAAATTTCTGTTTAGTGAAAAATTCTAAAATACCTAATTCACCCCTCCCCTCTTGGGTAATTGCCATTAACTCAAGACCAACAAGTGGTATCAGAGCAGGTCTTTGAGTTTTAAACCAAAGAGATCTTTTGAAATGACATCTCAATCAACTTCCACCCTTGCATTTGCCAAGGGCCAATCTTTCACGAGGCCGCACCTATTTGATGGGTCTAACTTTGGTTATTGGAAGTTGAGAATGAAACAATTGATCATGACTACGGATATTGATTCTTGGATTGCTATCCAAGACGGTGTTGTGTTGCCTAATGATGAAAGAGCCTCCACATGGTCCGAGGAAGAAGTAAGAATTGTTAAAAGCAACGCAAAGGCCATGAACTCCCTCTTTTGTGCATTGACGACATCTGAATATGATAGAGTGTCTTCACGCCAAACCGCTAAAGAAATATGGGACACTCTTACATCTATATATGAGAGAACTTCTCAAGTCCAAGGGACTAGGAGAAATATTTTGATTGGAGAGTTAGCAAGTTTTAAAATTCTTGAAACTGAAAATATTTCTGAAATATTTGCTACATTTTCTAAGATTACTAATGTTTTGAAAGGTCTTAGAAAAGTAATTTCTGAATCCGAGTAGGTAATGAAAATCTTAAAAGCGCTACCCGAGTCTTGGACTCCAAAGATCACAACTATCGAGGAAGCAAAGGACTTCTACACACTACGGCTATAGGATCTAATAAGCTCACTTATGTCTCATGAGCTAATAAAGAAAAGAAATGAAGAGCAACACAAAGGTAAAAGAGTTATCGCCTTAAAAGTCACACAAGCATTAGACGACTCCACCTCATCATCTCGAAACGACGATGAGGAAATTGCCTTGCTCACAAGATGGTTTAGAAAATTTATAAGGAAAGGAAGGAACTTCAAGAGCTTCAAAGAAAGAAATCCAAAGGAGAAAGAGAAGGAGGCTGCAAAGTTCTTTCGGTGTGGTGGTATGGGGCATATGCAAGTCCAATGCCCAACGCCCGAAGAAGCCAAGTCAAAGGAGCGAAGAGATAAGAAAGATCGAGGAGAAAACAGAAGATTTCAAAAGAATAAAGGAAGAGGCATGTATGTCAACGAGGAGACATCTACAACATGCAGCTCCTAAAATGAAGAAAATGAGACTGCAAATTGTGGAAGGATTTGCTGCATGGCCACCATGGAAGAAGACCTCAACCTATGTCTTGCAGCAACGGAAATTTTAGAGGATCAAACCGCTTTGATAAGCTGCACAAGTAGTGAAGAGGTAACCTCTAAACCAAAATCTATTTCCATTTTTTCAAATGATTGCCTCAAATGTGCTGAATTGGAAGAATTACAACAAACTTATGATTCATTATATGAAGAAATAAAGAAATTAGGAAACAAGTTCATAATGAAGAAAAGACAATGTGATGCAGTGATAATTGTGAACGGAAAACTTGCCGAAAAAGTTAATCACTTGACAAATGAAAAGAACACCTTGATAAGAGAGATGGAAAGACTCAAAAAGAAAAATGAATCGTTGAGTGAGTCACTTGCTAAATTCTTCAATCCATGGAAAAGTGTCAAAATATTTTTGAATATGATCACCCAAAGTAACAAGAGAGGACTTAGGTATTCCACATTTGAGAAGGAAGAAAGTAGTAAGTCAAATGCTCCAAGGACTCATAGAAACTAAGCAAAACTCATCCATGCTAAACCAAAAATGAATCATGTTGCTTAGACCAAAAGGCCAACTTGGGAACCAACTCCTACATGGTTTCCAACTCCAAGACTCCCAGGAGCTTGTAACTTTTGCAATGAGATGGGACACAAGGTATATCAATGCAAAATGAGAAAATTACAAAACTTGGTGCAAAATTGGTTTGGGTACCTAAGAGCATTGGATTATGCCTTCAAAAGTAGATCAACGTAGATTCTAATGGTTAACTAACCCAAATAGACCCATAAAATGGGTACAAAAAAGATAAGCTCCACTTGATTTGATTTTTGCAGGTTTGTCTTAGAGTAAAGGCCAATAATATGTGATTTATGGATAGCGATTGCTCAAGACATATGACGGGAGAAAAAAGATTGTTCCATAGGATTAAACCGTGTAGTGAAGGAACGGTTGTTTTTGGGAACAATGAAAAAGGTATAATCAAAGGTAAAAGAAATATTTATGGAATTTCAAATGCATGTATTGAGGATGTACTATTTGTTGAAGGACTCAAACACAACTTAATGAGTATTAGTGAATTATGTGATAAAGGTTATAAAGTTGTATTTGAATCCTCTATATGCAATGTATTTGATGATGATCACATAGTTTTTAGTAGCAAAAGACATAGAAATGTATATTTGGTTTGCCTAAATGAACTTAATGGAAAATGTCTAATAGCCATAGAAAATTATCCATGGATTTGGCATAAAAGGCTTGGACACATAAATATGTCAAATATCAAAACTTTGTGGAAAAAGAGCCTAGTGGAAGGGTTACCAAAGTTTAAATATGACAAGGATAAGATTTGCAAGGCTCGTCAATTATCTAAGCAACCCAAAATATCATTTTTCACCAAAAAAGAAATTTCAACGACTAAGCCACTTGAATTATTGCATATGGATCTTTATGAGCCATCAGACATTTTAACTCTTTGTGAGAAAAAGTATGTATTTATAATTGTTGATGATTTTTCAAGATTTACTTGGATTATACTCTTAGCTAACAAAGATGAAGCATTTTCTATGTTTGTCATATTTTCAAATTTGGTGCAAAATGAAAAACAAAATACAATTATTTCCATTAAAAGTGATCATGGTGGTGAATTTGAAAATAAACGATTTATAGAATTTCGCAATGATAAAGAAATTCACCATACATTTTCTGCACCAAGAACTCCCCAACAAAATGGGGTTGTTGAAAGGAAAAATTGGACAATACAAGAAATGGCTAGAACTATACTAAATCAGAGTAAATTGTCTAAAAGATTTGGGGGTGAAGCTGTAAGTACAGCTTGTCATGTATTAAACTGAGTTACCATTAGAGCAATCTTGAAAAAGATCCCATATGAACTTTGGAAAGGTAGAAAACTAAACATATCTTATTTCCATGCCTTTGGATGTACTTGCTATGTGTTAAACAATGGAAAGATAAATCTAGTAAAATTAGATGCTAAAAGTGATGAAACAATTTTCCTTAGCTATTCATCAAATAACAAAGCATATAGAGTCTTTAACAAGAAAAATTAAATAGTAGAAGAATCAATACATGTTGTTTTTGATAAATTTAACCAAAATCCGAGAAAGGAGGATGAATTAAGTGATGCAGATGAAGCATCAAAGAATCCAAAGGTGGAACAACAAGAGTAACAAGGAGAAGCCAAGGCAAAATAAGAAAACTTCGTGGAGGAAAGGGTAAGTGGAGGTAATAATTCTTACAAACCTCCAATTGATTTAAAATTCAAAAACGACCATCCAATTGAACAAGTTATTGGTAATATCTATGAAGGAGTGAAAACTAGAAGATCAAGACACAATATTTGTGGAGAATTTGCTTTTGTGTCAAAAATTGAACCAACAATTATTGACCAAGCTCTTGGTGATGAAAATTGGATTACCGCAATGCAAAAAGAGATAAATCAATTTGAAAGAAACAATGTATGACATTTAGTTCCTAGACCCAAAGATTACACGGTTATTGGTACCAAATGGGTATTTATGAATAAATTAGATGAAAGTGGAGTTGTGGTGAGAAACAAAGCCAGATTAGTAGCCAAAGGTTATTCCCAAGAAGAGGGAATAAACTTTGAAGAATCATATGCACTTGTGGCTAGATTAGAAGTCATACGTATCTTATCAGCTTTTTCTTCTTACATGGACTTTAAATTGTTTCTAATGGATGTAAAAAGTACATATTTGAATGGATACTTGAATGAAGAAGTTTATGTTGAACAACCTCCGGGCTTTGAAGAAAAGGATCAATCAAAATATGTTTATAAATTGACTAAAGCTTTATATGGATTAAAACAAGTTCCACGAATTTGGTATGAAAGGTTAAGTAAATTTTTGATTGACCATAACTTCCAAAGAGGAAAGGTTGATACAACATTATTTATCAAGTACTAATGAAACTCTGTGCAAAGAATTTTCTGAGTTTATGCAAAGTGAATTTGAAATGAGCATGATGGGAGAATTGAACTTTTTTCTTGAACTGCAAATTAAGCAACAAGCAGAATGAATATTCATAAATCAGTCCAAGTATGTCAAGGAGATGTTAAAGAAATTCGAAATGCAGAATATCGAAGGCGTAAACACATCAATGAGTGCAAAAATCAAGATCGACAAGGATGAAAAGGGTAAACCTATCGAACAAAAATTGTATAGAAGCATGATAGGGTCTTTATTGTATTTAACTGCTTCTAGACCTGATATTTTATTCAGTGTTTGCATGTGTTCTAGATTTCAATCGTGTCCTAAAGAATCACATTTAATAGCTATAAAAAGGATTTTTAGATATTTAATAAATACCACTAATCTAGGACTATGGTATTCAAAGGGGTCAACTTTTGATCTAATCGGCTACTCGGATGCGGATTTTGCCGGTTACAAAGTAGATAGAAAAAGCACTAGTGGAACATGCCAATTTCTTGAAAATATGTTGGTTTTATGGTTTTCAAGAAAACAGACTAGTGTTGCTCTATCTACGGCGGAAGCCGAATATATAGCCATCGGGAGCTGTTGTGCCCAACTACTTTGGATGAAACAATAACTCAGAGATTATGATGTTGATTATTATGATATTTCAATTAGATGTGATAATACAAGTGCAATTTGTTTGACCAAAATCCTGTGTTGTATTCTAGAACTTAGCATATAGATGTGAGAAACCATTTTATTTGTGAACATGTTGAAAATCATGACATTTGTTTGGAGTATGTGAAAAATGAGGACCAAATTGCAGATATATTTACCAAACCCTTAGCAAAAGAATCATTTTATAAAATTAAGAATGATATGGGTATGATTGAATTTGATTAGAAGCATATATGATAGGGGGAGTATCTAGGAACACTCAAGTCTGGAGAGCCAAGTCGACTGCAGTCATCCCAAGTCGACTTCAGCGAAGTCGACTTCGGTTAGGGCACGTTGACTCCAGCATGCGCCGCTTGGGCTTCCTGTGCGCTTTTTCTTCTTTCCTCTTCTCTTCCTTTCTCATTTCCTCTTCCTAGTGCTGTCTTCTTTTTCCTCTCTCTCTCTCTCTCCAGTTTCTTTGGACGATTCCTTGCTCACCGATTTTCTTCGGTGGATTTCTTGCTCTTAACTCCAAGCTTCGAATTTCACTCTATCTCCTCTCATTTCTCTTCTATTTCTCCAAATCTCCTAGCTGTCTTCGTCTTTCTAGCAGATTCTTCTATCGTTTCCTATTTATCTCGTTTCTCTTTCCCTCTGACTTTGTGTCTTTCTAAGCAGTCTCTATTTGCTTGCCCACATTTGCTCTTCAAAATTTCCATTCACAAATCAAATCTAGAAATCCATTTCCACTTCAAACCCATCTCAAAGTGATTCCATGGCTCCTAAAGCTGTTGCTAAGCCATCTAAAATACCCATATCCAAACCCTCCAAATCCAATACAGGCGAGGGGGTACCCCGCAGACAACGGACTCCTTCCAAGCGGGTCCGGGAGGAAGCCTCCGCATCAGCGGGACGCCGGATGCGTTTCCACGAGGCTAATCCCTCCTCGACGGCGCCCCAACAGGCAACATCCGACAACAGGTCTAGCAGTGACACATTGTTTGCTACGAACAGGCAGGGGACGCCGACCCAAAAGGCATAGGTGTTGAAGATGCCAACTACCTACTTCAAAACTGAGCGTCAACATAGCTGGTTCTACAGGCACTTCTATGAGCGTAAGATTTTCATGCCAAAAGTAATCGATTTCAAATTTTTACATGATTATGAGTTTAGTATTGAAGAATTGTTGGAGTTCCAAGGTTAGACTGGGCTTTTAAAAGCCGATGATAGGGTATATCCTGATCTAACCCGCATATTTTACCACCTATGGGATCAGGAGTATTATCTGACCTTTGTAAAGGGAAATGATATCAATTTGGGAATTGGAACTAGAAGCTACAGGGAAAATGCAATCTAAAAAATTGCACACATGTTGGATTTCCTGAGGAGGAGGAACCAATTCCAGAAGGGTTATCGCTCACTCAAATGTATAATCAGTTGACAAAGAGCAACAAATATCATTCAAGAATCAAGTTCCTTCACTATATGGACCTATCTCCCAGGCTTAGGGTACTCAGATTGTTGATTGTACACTGTATATACCCAAAAGGAGGAGGCCGAAACCAACTAAACCCACAGGAAGCAGAAATCCTGTGGAAAGTGGAGAACAAGGACAAGGTTAGCCTGCCTGCATTGCTATTAGAAGCATTGGCTTCCAAGAAGGATAACCCTCGAGGGGTATTGCCATACGAGACTTGGATCACCCGTATTATGCATTACATGGGTGTGGACCTCGATGGTGAGCTGTTGAGGTGTTGAAGCCAACAAATGCCATAAACAAGGCATTGCTGCAGAGGATGAAGATCAATGTCGATCATTTCAGAGTAGAAAGAATAAGGGAAAGATTGGGACAACCGGCTCAAGAGGAAGCCGGAGGAGCACATGTTGAGGGGGAGCAGCTCCCGCCATCACCACAGCCTCAGGTCGTCCCTTCTCCACCATGGGATGTTCCTGTTGAGCATGCATCGCCTCATTCCCATGGATCATATTCCCCTAGAGGCTCGGAGATACGAGATTTAAATCCAGGTCTGCCGTCGTGGGAAAATTCGGTGAATGCGATAAGGGAGCATCTAGAGCAGATGGAGGATAGACTGACCTCCCAGATTACTAGGATTCACACTGCCATCATGGACATGCATTCGAGGCAGGATCGTATGGATCAGGAGCTTAGAACGATTAGATACCGACTTGCATCAGGGACCAGCAGGGTTCGACCTATACCCAACCTAGATCCACTTGTCAGTGAGTCTGTGCGCCGTGCGCCCACACCTCAGCCTGTATCCTCATTCTACTCATCTGCCCATGTGAGGCCTACACCGCTCATCATCCAATCATCCTATCCCATCTCGGCATTTTTATTCGCTAAATCTCAAATTCACGATCTCCATTTTTGATTCATTGACAAAAAGGGGGAGAATAGTTGGAGTTTGAGTCAATTTTTTAGATGGGAATTGAGTCATGGGTTAGGTAGTTTGTACTCACATAGGTTTGCTTTTCATTTTTCATTTTGTAAAATGATTGATTATATATGGAAATGATATGTTTTTGAATTGTGTTACTTATATATGGAATTGATATGCTTTTGAATTGAAATGACTGACTTATGTTTTGTATATGCATGAAATTGTTAAAAATGAAATATGAATGTTTCATCAAGCTTGAAATGCAATGCAGAAAATTCGTATATGATATAAGATTCCCAAACAAGATAAAAGAGTATGTTATAAAGTAAAAGAAAGGTATAAACTCAAATTTGTATTGTCAATCATAAAAAAGGGGGAGATTGTTGGAATCAATGGAAAATTAAGCAAAATCTATGTTTCGATGATTAACAATTCAATTTGAGTGAGTTTTGTGTACTAATATGTTTTGTGGAAAATATATAAAGGATAAAAAAATGAAAATCAGAATCTGATAGATGAAGTTGCAAGCCAAGTCGACTCTATCTGCGACTCGGGTGAAGTCGCAGACCCAAGTCGACTCAAGCATCAACTTCGAGAGTTCAAAACTTCCAGCATTGAAAATTAGATCCAAGACAGATGAAGTCGCAAGGCCAAGTCGACTCTATCTGCGACTTGGGTGAAGTCGCAGACCCAAGTCGACTCCAGCATCGACTTCGAGAGCTCAAACCTTCCAGCGTTGAAAATGGGATCCAAGACAAGTGAAGTCGCAAGTCCAAGTCGACTCCAGTTGCGACTTAGGTGAAGTCACAGAGTCAAGTCGACTCCACCATCGACTTCAGATACTCACTCAAAAGTTCCAGCGCTGAAATTTGAATATGAGACTGATGAAGTCGCAATGAAGTCGCATACCCAAGTCGACTTCACATGCGACTTGAGTGAAGTTGGAACCCAAGTCGAACTAGGCATCCGACTTGAGTCAGATTGAAGATGAATCTAGTCCAAGACAAGAAGTTCTAAATGATTAAATCATTCAAGACAATTTTCTACTCAAGGAAAAATCATTTGGCTATCTTTTGGGATTGCAAAGTCAAGAATGTCAGAGCATCTTGAAACCAAGACATGAAGATAAGATCTCCAAGAGCAATTGAACATGTCAGAGCTTCAACAAAGATCAAATGCATCAGTAGAAGAACAAATATAAGGTCAATATCAAGCCAGCAAGTTGATTTCCAAAGAATTCAAGTTCCAACAAGCGCACATAGAAAGTGAAGTCGCACCTGAAGTCAACTTCACCTGCGACTTGGGTCAAGTCCAGGACCAAGTCGACCAGAGGAGGAACTTGAGGTGTTTGCTGGGAATCGAAGTTACACCCCAAGTCGACTTCAGTATGTGACTTGGGTGAAGTCACACCCGAGGTCGACTTCATCTGCGACTTGGGTCGCAACGGTCTGAAAAATTCGAACGTTGGTGCATTAAATGCGCGCCACGTACCTCCAAACGTTCGAATTTACTCCACCATTATAAATATGCATTCAAGTGAATGTGTTAGAGTTTAGATAGAGCATTAAATGAGATCCAACTACCATCATCTCTAAGAATTAAGTGATCAACACAAGATTCACAAGATTCTAGTGAAGAACTACAATTCAACTTGCAGCACTCCTTAAAGCTAATCATATCAACTCTTCTACAAGTTCTTCCACGATTTGAAACTTACCTACACAATCTGTAAAGTGTAGATTTCTTTAGTTGATTCGTTATTTGTATTTGATACTTAGTTTAATATTGGGATTTTGAACCAAGTGAAAGCAAAGTAGTGTTGTGACTTGAGTGAGACTCGTCACCTACTTGTGCTGTGATTTGTACACGCCCCCTAGAGCTGAAATCTAGAAGAGAGCTGTTGCTCTAGTTGTATTTGAGAATACATAGTGGAACTCAAGTCACAAAGGGTGTGAGCTTGGAAGAGTGAAGTAGGGGAGGTTGCCCGAACCACTATAAAAATCTTGCCTATTGGTGTGATTTACATTTCTGTTTTTATTGCTTTATTAGTCTCCATATTATTCATTTGTTTTATTAAGGGGATTAAATCAAACAGGAGCAAATTTTTGTTTTAGTGAAAAATTCTAAAATACCCAATTCATTCCTCCCCTCTTGGGTAATTGCCATAAACTCGGGACCAACACTTATGTGATGAAATAATTATAATATAGGGATAAAAATGAAAAAAATAGAATAATTGAATTGTTAAGATATCAAATCTTTTTTTGAAAAATGTATAAGGAAAAGTAGAAAATTTGCTTCCCCCTAAACCCCTCTTACTAAATGATGATCTCGTAAAATTATCAATCTGCAACTTTTTACTCTCCACAACTACTCTTTTTTTAATCATTTCTTTACATTTTCTGTGCAACTAATTTACTCTTCAATCATTTTTTTACAACTACCCACACAACTATGTTATTTACTTTTAACTTTATTTTTTACTCTTCATCATTACCCTTATTATAGCACATTATCTTTCTCATTTCAAAAAAGTATATACTTAAAAATTCTCATTCAAAAGTATTAAAAATTTTATCAAAATAAAACACACCTAAAGTTGTAGCTATTCCTTTTTATGAAATACAAACGAAATAGTGGGTAACTAGGCATATTGTCCTAATTGGCTTCCACAATAAAAGGAAAAGTGGAGAACTTAATATTTTTAGTAAAGTGGTACAATAGAGGTAATGTGGAAATAAATTGGGCAGTTATGTGAAATACGATTTACAAATACAAATAAACAATTAGGATAGTCAGGTGATTCAAATGTTATATCATTCTTTGAAAAGTGCGGGAGAAGAAGTGGAGAAGTAGGTTAATTTAACCTTTCTTCCATTTACTAAATAGAGCCTATGTAGAATTCTGAGGCATTATATAATTTTTTAAATTTTCGAAAAATATATTAAAATGATGATTATTGTAAAACATAATCCCTTTTTGTCAAATTATCACTACTTGCCAAAGTCTTGAATCCACATAAGCACAGTAGAACTTTATATCCAAGATTCACAAGGGAGGGGAATGTTGAGGGTGTCTGCCAAATGCACATAAGAAAATGGGATGAGGAGATGTTATTATATTTTAAGAAATAAAAAATAATATTTAAAATGGGAAAATTAAAATTATTATGCATTAAAAAATTTTTAAGAATGAAAAATTATTTCTTATTTTCATCTCATCTTATCAAATGAGATGATATCGAACAAGAATTTTGAAAAGATGTAAACGCAAAAAGTAAAAGTAGAAAAAAATAAAAGTGAAAGAATTATGTGATATGGTTGAGGTAAAGAATAGAGGTAAAAAAATAAAGTTAATTAAAACATACACGCTATTGTATAAAGAAATGAAAAATTGTTAGAATATAATGGTAAAAATAGAAAAGTAGTATGCTTAAATGTTTAATATGAGTTAGAAAATTACGAAAAATGTCAATATGTTTAAAAATAAAAAATACTTAAAAGCATACAAAAAGGTAAAACTTGATTTATAGATTAAATACACATAACTTTACATGTTTATAAAGAAATAAAAATATATTTTTGGAGGGGTCCCATACACCTGCCTAAAAAAATCTCCCCTCATATATATATATATATATATGGGAGCTGTTCCGATGCAGCATAACCACATTGGAATAATGGTACATTTGATCAAAAATGGGCCCCATACATATTAGAATGCAATGAAACTTTATACAATCATTTAACCATATATGAATTTTATAGAAAATAGTTTACATGTTGAAAAAACCACTTTAAAGTTTTTATTTACATCAAATTATTTTATCACGTTGAATTTGTACCATTTTCAGATGGGGCCCATATGCATATCTGATTGGGATGAAAATTGGTATGATGATAGAATATATTATTCTAAATACAATGGGTGGAGTAGATTATGATTTGATGATCATGTGGGGCCTATTTTAGCAATGTTGCACCTGAATATTTCTGTATATATATATATATATTGATTTGCAGCTATTTTCCACAATACTATCATATTAAATTTTAGCGAGAAACTATTAAGAATACTTTTAAAATTTTAAAATTGTTTATATTTCCCCCATCTAATGCTCAACTAGGTACACCATATCGTTAATCTACCAAATTCTCTTTATAAAAACTAATTTTTCTTATTTCCAAATACCTTAAAAACTAAATTATTCAAGATACTCATAATTTGACGTCTAAATTTTTTTTAAAAATATTATGCATTGATGGTGAAAATTTGTTTAATCACATTTTTTAGTAACTACTTTCACTTATTTGTATTTGTTACGGATGGTGAAAATAATAGCTTAAGTAATTTGTTTCAATAAATTTTCAAAATAATATAACATAACTATTTAGAAATGTTCTTTTTTTTTTTCTTTTGAAAGAACAAGGGAAATTTCGGGATTCTAATTTCGACGGAATCTTGTCGTGTAGTTGATGATTTTGGCACATTCTTCATGCATTGGATTTCCTTTTTCAGATATCCCCCGGGATCCTGTGACAACATATTTTAATTTGAAATATATTATTATTATCCCGTGACAATGTTTTTAATTTCTTTAAAAACTTTTAAAAATTAAAACTAAATATGTAACTGTATTTTAAAATGACAAAACTTAGCATATGAATTGAATATACTTAGTAATGCACGTTTATAAAGAAAAAAAATCAAAAAATACAACTAATTGTAAGAAAAATGAATGATGTATTTTAAGTTAAAATAGAATTATAATCGTAGAGAATTCTAAGAATGAAAAGGAATATATGTCGTCAGTGAATTTCCTGATGCATTTAGGAAAGAATTTCCAAAGTTACTTGTAAATAGAGAGGTAAATTTTATTATTTAACTAATTCCCAAAGTAGCACTGGTCTCTAGAACTCCATTGTAACACCTACAAAAATGATGGAATTGAAGACTTAAATACAAGAATTCTTATATAAAGGGTTTATAAACTTAGCGTATCACTATGAATGCACAAATATTATTTAACAAAAGAAGGATGGCAATTCAAGAACTAAATAAAATTATTATTAAGAATAAATATTATCTTTTCCAAATTGATGATCCATTTGATCAATTGAAAATAGTTAATACGTTCTTCAAGATATATTTATAGTTAAAATATTATTCGCTAGAAGTTAAACCCATATGCATATTAAAAACTGCACTCAAAATTAGGTATGGTCGACCATCCTATTTCGCTCTTCTAAGTACACATTGTTGTGTCTTGATTCTACCAAACACAACTGGTTACAATCTCTCTGAGCAAGTTCTTTCTTATAAATTTCAGCTCTATGAAGTGTTCATACAAACGATGAAATAGTATACAAGCGACACTTTAACAGCTCCCATTTCATCCTTTCTAGACTTAATCTTCAAAATCAGTCAAAGACATACAAAAATAAGTTTAATAAAATGACGGATACACTTTGATGTGTTTATTTAAATCACTGTTGGTCTTGTGTAATGGTTATTCAAAGGTTTTATAAAATGATGTGAATGCACTAAAAATATAATTTACAATCTCCAAATTAAACTATAAAAATAAGAACACTTATAGTGGTTTGAATTTTCTTATCTTACTTCATTTTCCAAGTACACAAAACTTAAATTCTAATGGTCAACTTCGACACATAAGTTATAATGGTATAGTTGGTTCAATTGTCTTCTAAATTGACACTAAGCTCCAAGTGGGGTTTATAAAATAATTAACACTTTGATTCACTTTTTCTTGGTTTGATCATCATTAACTTTAAGATAATACAATTATTCTTTTGATTTGATCACCATCAACACCAAGATAATGTAAAGAATAAAAATTTAAATGAAAAGAAAAATAATTTAGCACATTTGTAAGAGCTATAACTCTTTAATTGATCAACCCTTTTTAGATTTTAGTCTACAATATAATGCCTTTGAGAATTTACAATTTTAGTTTTTCCTTTAAATCTTCATTGAAAGAAATCTCTCAGTACAACATTTCAGAGTCTTTCAAAACTTGCATTTGGGTGTCTTCTTTTTTATCCATTCTAGCTCCCTTACATGCCTTTTTTATAGCCTCTTAGCCACTTAAACTGTGGATAACCCAAAGGTCTCCATCTATATCAAAACTCTTTGTAATCTAAAATCCTGCCATTTAGAAATTGTTGTAAGTTATCATACATAAAGGCCCATGTATATCAAAACTCTTTCTAATCTAAAATCCTGTCATTTAGAAATTGTTGTAAGTTCTCATACATAAAGGCCGACCTTTTTGGAACTCTAGAAAGACAAAGTGGTTTTGGCATTAAAAGATCTGCCATTTTTTTCATTTTTACAAAATTCTAATTTTGAGAAAAATCATGCTCCAAACATGTTAATCTATTTATGATAGTTATAAAAGGATATACCATTTTTTTATTCTAAGTTAAGCACACTTCAAGCACTCTTATAAGCATATTCCAAGAGTCATTTCAAGCACTCTTACAAGTACATTACATGGTCAATATAACTATGAATTTTACAAAAAGATAACTCCACAAATACATCACACTTTTCCAAAACTCATACAAGAGCACAAATTCATCTGATTGATCATCATCAATGTCACATATTCAAAATCAAGATAAAAAATATATTCCTTTTGTGATTATCAAAAATAATCAAAAAAGGACAATTACATAATCTCACAATAGTAAAAGGGGTAATTTGCTGATATATCAACTTAGTTTGACGATAATTGTTGATATACCTATAATGTTTCACGAATTGCATATTATCCTATAAAGTTTTACAAAAAATTGCTTGCGTGTACATGTTAACGGCTAAACTTTAATGCTATTAAATGAAAAAAAAATTAATTTGTTGATATACCCAATTAGTTTGATGCTAATTGCTATCACCCATATTGTTTCACAAATTGTATATTATGCCCACAAAGTTTTACCAAAATTATTTGCGTACCCATGTTAATTGCTAACATGTTATTCCCTAGTTTAAACCCCTTCCACTTGTACAACTGAGCGTTTTATAAAATATGAGGTTCTAATATAACTTTAAATACGGTCATTTTTGTCATTATTCAAAATTTTAATTCACATTTGGCGACAAAAAGGTATTATGGGTACATAAGCAATTTTGGTGAAACTTTGTAGGGGTAATATGTAATTTGTAAAGCAATATGGGTATATCAGCAATTAACATCAAACTAAGTGAGTATATCAGCAAATTATATATTTTTTTAATAATTGTTAACATGTGTATGCAAGCAATTTTTGTGAAATTTTATATGAATAATATGCAATTCGTAAAACAATGTGGGTATATTAGCAATTAGTGTCCAACTTCGTCCCAAGCATCGGTTTTCACAAGGGTTGCCTGGGTTTGAGTCTTCGCTCGATGGAAGTTGATATGTGGTCCCCAGATAATGGGAAACTTAAAGTTGTTCTCTCACACTGTGTGCGTATTTACAAAAAATTTGTCCCTTCATGGTAAGGGTTGTGAATAAGTCTGATTTTTAATATCAAGATGTCGTAGTATATAATACAAAATAAAAAAAAAATTCCAGTAGTTATTTATTGTTGATACGCATTAATGACGTGTAGTTGCATAAGATGGATGACCACTTAATTGATACTATTAATTGCAATTTCCATTAATAAATCTAATTTTTCTTCAATGATCATTTGTCCATATCTTCGAGAATGTGTTGTTGCTTTTTTAAATTTTCAAAAGTTTAATAGACGTTCACGGACGTTCTATTAATACCACTGCCGTCTAGAACTTTTTTTTTTTTTTTTTTTTTTAAAAAATGTTCCATCCTTTTTTATTTTACAGTATGTCTTGATCATTTTAGATTTCTCTTATTAAACCTTCATATTTTATTGTCTCATCCATTGACATTTCTGTTAACGTTAAGGCGCAAAAAATACTAATTTTTATGCTTGAAGGATTTTTCTTCTTAATTAATTTAATTCGGCGTACACACTTGATTAATACCACTGTTGTCAAAACCGGACCGGACCGGCCGGTTCGACCGGTCTGATGTCCAATCCGGTTCATTTATACCTGGTCCTGCTTACAAGGTAGAAACCGGTAGAACCGTTTAAACCGCGGTTCAAACCGTAAAACCGGTTGAACCCATTTTGGCGCGGTTCCGAAATTTCATAGGACCCACTGCCAAAATTCAGTTGCTTTTTCAAGCCACATGAATTCCCATGCAGTGTTATAAGCTATTGTCGGTAAAATTTCAAAAGATCATTTTCCATCTACGTGTAATATGAAAAGTTGAAATTTTTAAAAAAAATTTCAGCGCACACACATCTATCTATCTATGAAAATTTCAATTTTAAATTTCCTTGAATTATACATAACCCGTGACACACATCATATTTTTTCCTTTAATATTTATACCATATACAAATCATATTAATTAGATTTGCATATAAATTTTAAAAAATTAGATGTGCATATACTATACAACAAATGCAAATGCATAAGGTTATTTAGATTTTTTATTAATGTTTTCCTGCAAGTTTTTTTGTGAAGCTTAAAATTTAACATATGGATTTAAGATTTTATAAATATGTAATTTTAGTATTTTAATAATATATAATTAATTAAAAATTATTAAACATTTATGATATTATAATTATGTTATGATGACATCACCGGTTTAAACCGGTTTGTTTAACCGGTCAAACCGGTTCGAACCAGACAATTTCCTTTACCGGTTCGATCACCGGTTCGGTTCTGACAACATTGATTAATACCTTAATTAAATCATGCAAATGTGATTTATATTTCGGCAGTAACTATAAGAGGGTATATGGATCCTTTTCTTCTCTGCATTCCCTTAATTGGGAGAAAATTTTCATAATGAGCACTCCCCGCATCAGTTTGCCTAGCTTCCTACGTTACACATACACCAAAGAGCTCTTCAATTATTCTCCTTGCATTTTTCGATGTCATTTAATTTACCAAAAATCATCTCGTTCTGAGTCATGGATGGTCACATAGGCTTTAAAAAACTAATGTTTATAATTTTGTTTAATGGAATTACCCGCTTGTTTAAAGTCAGAGGGTTCATTTTGTAAATATTCAAATAAAAATTTATCTTTTACGTGTATTCTTATGTTGAATAATTGATTTTTGAAATTTCTACAATAAATAATACAAAAATTAATTTTGTTTTTCTTATAAAAGAAAATTATAACGAAGTACGTATTTTCCTGCATTTCCTATTATAATGAAATAACTTTATTTCTGAAAAAAATTTACAAGGGGTAATTTTCAAAATCTAAAAGGAAGCTAAAATTATTTAACGTGTGGAACACTTTCAAAATAATATTTTTACTCATTTTAAGGTATTTTTGTATTTATAATACGAAAATTAGTTTAGATATTATTTATTTTAATAAATTTTCAAACTCTGAAAGACACCAAATTCATTTATTCAATACAAGGACTATTTATAACATTTAAATATTTACAAAATTAAGCCTCTGACTTTAATGAAATTTGAAAAATAAAGAGTAATTTTGTCAAACAAAAAGTATAAACATGAGTTTTTCACGAAGTTTTTTTTTATGGAAATTTTTTCATGAAGGTTTAGATTTGTAAATTTCTCAAAATTTAGAAGAAGGTTAATTTTGCAAAAATCATAAATGAAAAAGTGAGGGAAAAGAAACTTTGTCAAATAAAAAATTATAATGACCTTTTTGGTGGTAGGTTAGATTTGTAAAACTCTTTGAGAATTATTTTTACAAATATTCAAAATATCAGATAAACACATAATTTTGAACTGTCAGTCGGTGACGTGCCGAAAACGTGCTGAAAGGGCCCTTTCGCTCCTGTCCCTACATGCTTTTGTGGGGTATGAACTGTTGCGCAACGAAGGCGAAAACGTGCGACTTCACGTGCATGCATTTTTCGGGCTGAGCATGCTGCACCATCGAACACCCTTTCATATAAGGACAGGTCTTCCATATAAGGACCACCACGCCAATCTATCCAAAAACAGCAAAAAAAAGGACCACCCTACCAAGACCCAAAGATACACACATACACAAAACATTTCGACAGAATCTTGTCTAGTAGTTGATGATTTTAGCACATTCTTTTTACATTGGATTTCTATCTTCAAGTATTATCTCTCCACAAAATTTTTCGTGCATTTTGCTACACAGCTTTACCGGCAACTTTCGCCCGTTCACAAGATAAATTGTCATAAAATGTCAAAATATTCCTAACAACAAATCAATTATTCAAAAACATCTTTTGTCATCATAATATCACATTTCTATAATTTAGTTACTTAAAACGTGTCTTATACAAAATTTGACCAAATAACTCAACTCTTTAACTGTTTTGCCTCTACAATGGGTCTCATTTGCCCAAATCATATAAATTAACTTCAATGCCTCTAAAAATATTTTTCACATATCATACATATATCTAGCATCTCATACATGATAGAAACCACCATGTTCCATGTCGTTTTCAAAATTTCACCCATTAAGTTCATTGCTTATCAAATTTTCACTATTAACCTCAAATGACTCCATTATCAAAATTATCATATCTAATTCATTCCCAAACTTCATGAGCATACTTAAATTACGATTGCCATCATTTTCATGCAAATCATAGCTTCCGTTAATGATCCTTGGTCATTTCCATTATTACACTTCCTTTGGGCTTAACTTCACTATTACCCGTCGTTCATCCAAATCTACCGTTCAAATATCACACACGACTATCTATATTCATTCCAAATATACTAGGCATCACACTCATGCCTAAATACATTTCAAAACGAATCAACTCTAAATAATGCCCTTCTCTAGTTCAAAATTCATATAAGAGTTGAATCTCAGACATTTATCATTTAATCAAATCAAGTGTTCTTATAAGTCGAAAACAATCGAAAGAACTCATGAGAAGCCGTATTGGGCTTTCACTAAGCCATTTATGAAAATTTACCCATCCAATTTCTATCAACCAAAATTTTTTAACACATTTGCAAGAATTTGGACAATCTTTCACATATTCAATTTATGAATTAATCAAAATTTTATTATCATATGATTCTCAGACTATATTATACATACCATTGACCATTTATATAGTTGCTAATAACCATGGCATCGCACAAAATGAGCTGACTGAATCTTATTTTAATTATCAAATGCTCTGTGGTAATGCTGTTGAAAACACCATTAAACCAGTCGTTCAAAAGAGACTAGCATACAGTATATAGGCTCCATTTACCAACGTGGAAAAAGAAAGAAAATATGTTTTTTCCTTCTCAATTTTTAATGACCTGACGTCTTATCTAAGCAAGTTTTCACTATTGTTTATTTTTGAAATGATTCTCTCGTATTTTTCTATGCAGCCACTCAATTTATTCTATTGGGTGTTCTCTTTACTCTTACTGATTACCCTTCAGTGTCACCTTTTTTTTATATATATTTTTTAAAAACTTCTTCATATTCTTTTATGAAAATATCAAATTTTGTAAAGCTTGTCTAACATCATTCACTTGGTTGGCCCGAATTGTTGAAGTGTGTAAGAGCGAATTAGAAGGTGTTTTATATTCTTAGAAAAAAGTTAAAGGAGAAACGAATGGATCCGAAATTCCGAATCATCATATCGCTTATCCAAGCTTTGATATCATTTGTCCATATCTTGGAGAATGTGTTGTTGCTTTTTTAAATTTTCAAAAGTTTAGTTGACATTCATGGACGTTCTATTAATACCACTGCCGACTAAAACTTCTTTTTTTTTTAAAAAAAAAAAAATGTTCCATCCTTTTTTATTTTACAGTATCTCTTGATCATTTTAGATTTCTCTTATTAAACCTTCATATTTTATTGTCTCATCCATTGACATTTCTGTTAACGTTTAGGCGCAAAAAATACTAATTTTTATACTTGAAGGATTTTTCTTCTTAATTAATTTAATTCAGCGTACACACTTGATTAATACCTTAATTAAATCATGCAAATGTGATTTATATTTCAGCTATAACTATGAGAGGGTATATGGATCCTTTTCTTCTCTGCATTCCCTTAATTGGGAGAAAATTTTCATAATGAGCACTCCCCGCATCAGTTTGCCTAGCTTCCTACGTTACACATACACCAAAGAGCTCTTCAATTATTCTCCTTGCATTTTTCGATGTCATTTAATTTACCAAAAATCATCTCGTTCTGAGTCATGGATGGTCACATAGGCTTTAAAAACTAATGTTTATAATTTTGTTTAATGGAATTACCCGCTTATTTAAAGTCAGAGGGTTCATTTTGTAAATATTCAAATAAAAATTTATCTTTTATGTGTATTCTTATGTTGAATAATTGATTTTTGAAATTTCTACAATAAATAATATAAAAATTAATTTTGTTTTTCTTATAAAAGAAAATTATAACGAATTACGTATTTTCCTGCATTTCCTATTATAATGAAATAACTTTATTTCTGAAAAAAATTTACGAGGGGTAATTTTCAAAATCTAAAAGGAAGCTAAAATTATTTAACGTGTGGAACACTTTCAAAATAATATTTTATACTCATTTTAAGGTTAACTTTGCAAAAATCATAAATGAAAAAGTGAGGGAAAGAGAAACTTTGTCAAATAAAAAATTATAATGACCTTTTTGGTGGTAGGTTAGATTTGTAAAACTCTTGGAGAATTATTTTTACAAATATTCAAAATATCGGATGAACACGTAATTTTCAACTGTCAGTCGGTGACGTGCCGAAGACGTGCTGAAAGGGCGAAAGCGCTCCTGTCCTTACATGCTTTTGTGGGGTATGAACTGTTGCGCAACGAAGGCGAAAACGTGCGACTTCACGTGCATGCATTTTCCGGGCTGAGCAAGCTGCACCATCGAACACCCTTTCATATAAGGACAGGTCTTCCATATAAGGACCACCCCGCCAATCTATCCAAAAACAGAAAAAAAAGGACCACCCTACCAAGACCTAAAAATACACACATACACAAAACATTTCGACAGAATCTTATCTAGTAGTTGATATTTTAGCACATTCTTTTTACATTGGATTTCTAACTTCAAATATTATCTCTCTATGAAATTTTAGCTCAAAATTCCATAACCACAAAATTTTGCGTGCATTTTGCTACATAGCTTTACCGGCAACTTTTGCCCATTCACAAGATAAGTTGTCATAAAATGTCAAAACATTCCTAACAACAAATCAATTATTCAAAAACATCTTTTGTCATCATAATATCACATTTCTATAATTTAGTTACTTAAAACGTGTCTTATACAAAATTTGACCAATTAACTCAACTCTTTAAATGTTTTGCCTCTACAATGGGTCTCATTTGCCCAAATCATATAAATTACCTTCAATGCCTCTAAAAATATTTTTCACATATCACACATATATCTAGCATCTCATACATGATAGAAACCACCATGTTCCATGTCGTTTTCAAAATTTCACCCATTAAGTTTATTGCTTATCAAATTTTCACTATTAACCTCAAATGACTCCATTATCAAAATTATCATATCTAATTCATTCCCAAACTTCATGAGCACACTTAAATTATGATTGACATCATTCTCATGCAAATCATAGCTTCCGTTAATGATCCTTGGTCATTTCCATTATTACACTTCCTTTGGGCTTAACTTCACTATTACCCGTCGTTCATCCAAATCTACCAGTCAAATATCACACACAACTATCTATATCCATTCCAAATATACTAGGCATCACACCCATGCCTAAATACATTTCAAAACGAATCAACTCTAAATAATGCCCTTCTCTAGTTCAAAATTCATATGAGAGTCGAATCTCAGAAATTTATCATTTAATCAAATCAAGTGTTCTTATAAGTCGAAAACAATCGAAGGAACTCATGAGAAGTCGTATTGGGCTTTCACTAAGCCATTTATCAAAATTTACCCATCCAATTTCTTCTATCAACCAAAATTTTTTAACACATTGGCAAGAATTTGGACAATCTTTCACATATTCGATTTATGAATTAATCAAAATTTTATTATCATATGATTCTCAGACTATATTATACATACCATTGACCATTTATATAGTTGCTAATAACCAGGGCATTGCACAAAATGAGCTGACTGAATCTTATTTTAATTATCAAATGCGCTGTGGTAACACTGTTGAAAACACCATTAAACCCGTCGTTCAAAAGAGACTAGCATACAGTATATAGGCTCCATTTACCAATGTGGAAAAAGAAAGAAAATATATTTTTTCCTTCTCAATTTTTCATGACCTGACGTCTTATCTAAAGCAAGTTTTCACTATTGTTTATTTTTGAAATGATTCTCTCGTATTTTGCTATGCAGCCACTCAATTTATTCTATTGGGTGTTCTCTTTACTCTAACTGATTACCCTTCAATATCACCTTTTTTTATATTTATTTTTTAAAAACTTCTTCATTTTCTTTTATGAAAAAATCAAATTTTGTAAAGCTTGTCTAGCATCATTCACTTGGTTGGCCCAAATTGTTGAAGTGTGTAAGAGCGAATTAGAAGGTGTTTTATGTTCTTAGAAATAAGTTAAAGGAGAAACGAATGGATCCGAAATTCCGAATCATCATATCTCTTATCCAAGCTTTGAGCAGTCAATGATCAAATAAATGCAAAAATATAGAGTTGAAGGGATAATGAGCATGAATCTTATTATTAAGATCTATCCACCCACGAGTCGGAAAGGAAAAGATCTAAGGACCTAGGTCCATTCCTTGACTAGTAGTGGAGTGGAGATCAGGTACAGGTACAGTACACACTCGAAAGCAACCACAAGCAAACTATAGATAGATAAGCTAGCTGTAGCTAGCGCTAATTAGGTAACGGCGTAAATTTGGCACTTCCACCTCCTTCGCTGTCGCTGTTATTCGCGACGGCCACTACCGGTGCTGCGTCAGAGGCAGGTCGGACATGTGTGTTGGTAGCCCAGACACCAGGGCCGTAAATCACCAGATTCCGATCCTTTTGGAGAATCAGGACGTGGCTTCCTGTCCTACCAGCAGCATTGGACCTCCAGATGATATTTCCATTGGGATTGAGGATGGCGAGGACACCATCGTTCCTCATAGTGCACCTGCAGTTTTGAGCCCTATTTGCGGTTCGTGACGCCCACACATTCCTCGTGTCGTCATATAAGACTAGATTGCAATCGTTTTGCATCACTAGACTATAGCTCCGGCCGTGTCGGAGAGATTGCCCGGAGTTGAGAAATTCGCCGGAATACAAGATGTTATCGGCCTTGCAGGATGTTGGGGAGTGAAGGACGAGGACAAGGAGGATGAGGAGGCAAAAGATATTGGAAGGTTTAAGGGTGGTAAAAGCCATATTTCTTGTGGCTGGATGTGTGCATTAGGGAGTGCAGGGAGTGGGTATTTATAGAGCGAGCATGGGTGGGCAATATTATGGCGGCTATGGCTATGGGCGGACACCTTTAATTTGCTGACGTGCAACCAGACGCACGTTTATTCAATGCTCTCTCCCTGATATAGACCCATTCTGCCCCCCCGTTTTTTTTTTTTTTTTTTTTTTTTTTTTTACGATTCTAGCTCTTGAGGGAGGAAGATTAAACGACATGTTGAAAATTTTTTTAAAATAGTCCCTACCTTTATAATATTTATAAATAAATTCCGGGTTTTACACTCTACCCACCTTTCAATAATTTTGTCCTTGAAATCTAATTTCTTCTCTAATTTCATCATCTACAGTCAAACCTTGAATACTTATCATTAAAACACACAATAAAAAGTCGTTACTACATTTAACAAACATGCTTCATACCCAAACTTACAATCATTTAAATTAATTAGAGATTTTTTTAAAAAAAATTACCAATCGAAGCATCATCCAAAACAAATCCCAGACGTCACTAGCCAACATCATGTTTATAATAAAATACTACTACCTAAATATTATGATACTCAAAATCTAGCACTCCACATATATACTTAATATTACATTATACTTACTTAACAACCTACCTCCATAACATTGGAAAACATCGTAGTGAATAAAACACCTTCTTAACTTTGCTTGAGTGATACAACTTCCTATTGCTATATTCAGATTTGAACCATATAAAAATACAATAAAACATCACATCAAAACTTTCCAAAAAATATACATAATAAGACTACTTACATTGCCAGGAGAGTGACTACTTTTGAACGTTCATATCACTTAACAATATATGATATAATTATCAACTTGGATAAGCGAAATTATATCAAAAAAAAAAAAATCTTCTTACGTCAACTGAAACGAAGGAACTTATTACCTCCATTATGTTCAAACCTTCAACTATCTTAAGATCTCTACCTTATTTTAATAGTCCAACGCTCATAAAATGGCCAGAAATGCAAGAACTTCCTGCCTTCCTTTCACCAAGAGATCATCCATCTCTTCTTGCCCACTCTCCTATTTTAAACATATTTCTCTCTCAATTTCCTTTGAATGTGACCTATTCTTCCTCCAACTAATTCATTCTCCTTAACTCAAGCAATCAAGAATTCCTATTGAATAAAAATTTATCTCTACATCAAATGCATACTACCAATTTATATAATAAGTTCACAGTTTCAAATTGCTACTAAGCATCATCGAGAACACATATATCAATATTAACATTATGTCAAAACTTCAAAACCCAAACTTGAAACAAATACAAACCCATACGCTGCTAAATAAATATCTTTCTCCACCTAGCAAAACAAAGAATTGTCTTTATCAATTTAAATCAACAACTAAAATTCTTCATCTACTAATACCTTACTAAAAAATCATCAACTAAAGTTATCTAACTCAACAAATCTATCAATTCCAATTCAATAAATCTTTCAAGCTTCCACTTTTGTTCCATCACACAATCAAGGTTATTGTAGCCCATTTCTCTCTTTAATATGAAAAATACAAAAGCTTTCACCTCAACCTATACTCTGATAACACTTTGTTACGCCCCACCGGCTAACCTCCCCACTAGCCCGCAGACGTGAAATTTCATTGAAAAATCCGGTAGCATCTCCCCAGAATCATAAGGTTGAGGGGTTAGATGGAATCATTCTGTACAAGCATTCTCACATCATACTATCCATATTAATTCATACATGAAACTATATATTTGATAAGTATGAAAATTTACATCAACTTCCTCAATATCAATCAAAATTCTTTTCTAATCTCACTACCTAAATATTATAAATTTAAACAAACCAAACTATAAATATTTAACTCTAGAAGAACTTGAATCTAAATAATTAGTTAACCCAATTTCCATATCTTGCTAAGACCTGCAATACTCTGCATCCTTTGTTTTTCCTGTTAACTAAAAAAAACAATGGAATAAGTCCGGGCCAACTCAGTAAGGCAAAACTTAAATATTAAACAAACAAACATCATTTTCATAAAGTAACTCCAACATCAAATATCTTAAAAATTCATATGCTCATCCATGCTATGCTCATGTAAGCACTCATACTCCAAATACTCATGCAATGCAAATACTCATCCTCAACATCACATCCATGTCACCTGACGCACCAGGTAGACTCAACTTCATCAAACATCTCACACGGCTATACCGCAATATACTGTAACACCTTTTATTCTCCTAGAATGGACACACATGAGTCTTGAAGTTCCAACAGAACTTGGTAAGTTGTAAGTTGTAACCAGCCTCATGGCTCTCCCCCAAGCTCCGCGCAAGTTTTCATATGGATATACTTTTGGTGTCTTCAAAAGAAAACGAAAATGTTTAGCATAACCTAACAAGCTGATTGAGGCTATAAGATGCAGTCTTACAAACAAGATAGCATAGCTGCAAGCTAGAAAAGGGGTTAGTCGGCAGACTTCTCGCAGTCCCATACTTAGCAAGAAAACAACTAATCTGACATAGACCAGTATCGAAGAAAGGAACCATATCTTATATGTTAAATTGCAAGCATTCTTGAACAGTTTGGAACTACTCATCAGACAGGTCAATTGATCAAGTAAAGAACTCATAAATAAGGTTAATTATCTCATCCCCTCCACCACAAACTATTGAAATGCAGGTCCACTGGTATTTATTTTGTCCAAGGAAATCTAATAAATGACTCAACATTAAAAATGCGACAAGTTAGTATGTTTAAGATAGGATTAGGCAATGCAAGAAGATCAAGATGTGAAACCCCTAGCATTCCGGGTCTAACCATTCTAAGCCATTCCTGAAATGCACCAAACAACCAGCCCAAATTTAGGGCCTCATGGTCTGCAGTCAGTAGTGCAACTGTGCCCAATGAAGTAGTGAGTTTAGATCCAGTGAACCTCAAGCATTTGAGGCAATGCTGATGGAGATGAAGTCGCCACAGAACTCCAAGTTGTTCATGTTCATTTGATTTCAGATCTAGCTATCTTGTTCACACTTATCTCTTGATGGTTGAGGCTTTAGCAAAATCTGCATGCTAATATAGCAATGTGACAAATTCCGCATGCTTATTTTCATGTGCAAAGATCCTTTTATTAACAATATGCAGATTTTATCAAATTCTACACGCGGATTTCATATTCTCCTATGCTAATTTCGATGTTTGAAGGATCCTTTTCTAAAATATGTTGATTATGCTAGATTCGGCATGCTAATTTTACGTTCCATATGTTGTTCAAACTCTAGAGACAACCTCTTTTGAAACTGAATCTAGCAGATTCCACATGCTAATTTTCATATTCCATAAGTTGACTTCGAATCAGTAATAACTCATCATGACATTTCAACTGTATATGGTAGAATCAACATGCAGTTGTCATAAACCGCATGCTGATTTCAAATCAGCAATAACTCTTCTTTGCACTTCAGCCGTCTATGCCAGAATCAACATACTAATTTCATTCTCTATATGCTGATTCAGAGTATTTTTCGTGTTTGTGGAAAAGTCAACATGCTGATTTCATTTTTAGCATGCTAATTTAGAGTCTGTGACCATCGATATTCACATTTTTCCTATTTGTGGCATAATTAACATGCTAATTTCTTTTTTTGCATGCTGATTTGGAGTCAGTGACAATTCTTCTTCATATTTCTGCTACTTTATGGTAAAATCTCTATGTTAATTTCATGTTTTGCATGTTAAATTGGAGTTAGTGACAACCCTTCTTCACATTTCTACTTTTTTTGCCAATAGAGCGTGATAATTTCAATTCACGTGTGGATTCATGTCGAATGACAACGTGTATGTTCATTTTGTCAATATATTCCATAGACATTCTATTTCATTTCACACATTCAATCCACACATTCATTTCATATACATTCATTCCATACCACTATCAATCCAAACATTTATTCCATACATCTTATCATTTTATACTCAATCATTTTACACATTTTGTTAGGGGTGAAAATCAGGACGGATCAGAACAAGTTACACGGTGAACTTTTTGTTTCTTTTTCTCAGTGCTAATTTTGCATTCTACATATTGTTCAAACTCCAAAGACAACTTTTCTTCAAAATTCACTGAATCTAGCAGTTTCTATGTGTTGATTTCATATTTTGCATGTTGATTTTGGATTAATAACAACTCATCTTGACATTTTAGTTGTTTATGGTAGAATTCACATGCTAACTCCGAATTAGTAACAACCCATCTTGACATTTAAGCCATCTGTGGCAGAATTCTCATGCTAATTTGACATTCAGCATGCTAATTCCGGGACAATAACAACTCTTCCTGACATTTCAGCTAACTATGGAAAAATTTGCATGCTGATTTCGAATTTCGCATGTTGACTCTAGATAAATAACGGCTAATTATGGCAGAAATCAACATGCTAACTACGGAAAAATTTGCATGCTGATTTCGAATTTCGCATGTTGACTCTAGATAAATAACGGCTAATTATGGCAGAAATCACATGTTGATTTCAAAATCTGCATGAGGATTCATGTAGACAGATAACCTGTATTATGATTCTATTAATACATTCATGACAAATATTCATTCCATACACATTCATTATATTTTATTCCACACATTTATTCAATTCTCATTCATTACACACGTAAATTTGTTAGAATTTAGTATAAAACAAAGTAATGTTCAAATTTCAACTTGAAAATATCCTCTTCCAAAGCACACCAGAAATATAATGATGGGTACCCCTGAATATTGGGTGTTATCCAATCAACCTTTTGTTTCTTATTAATTGCGTTGATTCTTGACTTCACATCCTTCACCTTTATTGCTTCATTGAACTCTATTATTTTGCCTTTCTTCTTCCTAGTTGCCACTTCCTTGACTTGTTTTCTTTTTTCCTTTCTCCCTCATAGTTGCTACTTTTTTCACTTCTTTTCCTTTTATTTTTCCTTTGTTTTTACCATTCAGCTCCTAATATGAAATAAATAAAGCTCAATGTTGATAAATATTATTAGCCACAAATAGAATATGCATGCTATGTACCTATTATGCCTTAGCTGAATTAGAGTGTTATTTTCCAAACACACTAATTTCAGCATGCTAAAAGTAATATTTAGCATCCTGATTTGAATGGTATGAAAACCTATCAATTTTTTCGCAAGATATGACTATTATTAGAATCAGAAAAGAGGTAATCAACATGCAAAATTTCTGGCAAATATGTGACTACTATTAGAATGGGAAAAGAGGTATTCAATATGCAAAGATAAGTAAGCATACCGAATTCTAGATAGTTAATAATTAGTTAATATATCAGCTATATCAACTTGCTAATTGCAACATTCAGCATATGATATGTAGAATGCTAATTTCATTGTTAGGGACCCTAATAAGTTTTGAGCAAGTACTTGACCATGATTAGGATGAGAAAAAAGGTATTCAGCATGCCAAGATAAGTAGTACCAATCTACAGTGCAACAAGTAGTTGCATCACAAAAATGGGTTTGATGGAATAGAAGAAAGTTACTTGAGACGATAAGGCCAGAGCAGCAATGATGAAAAATAAAGTGGATAAAAATTAAAATAGATATAATAACTACATAAAAAGTTGCTAAGAAATTATTGAAAAGTAAGATAGTTGTATAAAAGGATGTGAAGAAACGAATGAAAAATAAAATATGTTTGGAGGAAAAAATTAATTTGTAAATGAAAATTTTTCGTTTTGGTGAATACTAGACACATGCTTAGTAAGGAATTCTCAGAATCACTTGCAGACTCCATGACTCCATATTGGATGACACCTACAAAATGGAGTTGAAGACTCAAATACAAGTATTCTTAGATAAATATATAATATTTTTATCTCATGAGTGGATGTTCAAAAGGTATAATACTTTATATATTATATTATATATTAAAGGAGATCAAACTAAGTTCAATGTAGGTTCGGATTGCACATCGATTGGTTTTAACACCAGTAGAAATCACTCTTCGACTGGGCTGAGTTTAGGTTGAACCATAAATGAGTTTCACCTCAACTCTTATCCCTACAATCATTTGGGGATATCTACCATATAGGCTTATCTACCGACTATTTATAATTTCTTGAACATTACATGTTTTACTACCACACCATTATCAACACTAGTGGCAACAATAACAGCAAGAGTTTGGGCCTTCCACGGAATCAGCTTGATTTTAAGAAAGCAAGGTGAGATAGACTTCAAACCAACTTGATTTAAAATAGTATAGAGTAAAATCTTTTAAAAATAGGATTATTCCCAAATATACCCACTACGTTTGACCCTAATTTCAAATATGCCTACTACGTTTTTAAAATCTCAAATATACCTACTACGTTTGACCCTAATTCTAAATATGCCTACTAAGTTTTTAAAATCCCAAATATACCCACTACATTTGCATTTAATCCCAAAAATGCTCATTCCATGAGCTAAAGCCATTAGATAATATGTGAAATTACTAATATACCCTTCAAGTTTATGACTCAATTGGAAAAATGGAATGTTATAATTCACCAATTGCCTAATTGCACATGAATTCTAAATTTAAAGTACCTTAATTTAATTTTCTTTTTGTTCATTTCATCGTTTATTATTTTACAATAAGGGAATTTTGGATATTTTAAAAAATTTAACTGACGATTTTTTTACAGAATGGACAATTTTAAGATTAAACACAAACGTAGTTGATATATTTGGAATTTTAGAAACGTAGCGGGCATATTTAGAATTAAGGTGAAACATAGTGGGTATATTTGGAAATAACCCTTAAAAATAAGATAAGATTAGGTTGTTCTCAAATAAAACTCAACCCAAGTTGCACCATGATGAAAAGGTTTAATTCTGGGAAGTTTCGTTTTGCAAAATTCAAAATAAATGTGCTAATGTGCAAGTTGGCATATTTGGGCAGGTCCATTTGAGAAAAAGCAATTGATGTTGACCATTCCGAATTTTCTACGTACATTGCCATCAAATTGAGTGACACGACCGTCAAGGGCTTCCGCTTGGTTTATTTATATTATCCCATTTACTATATACATTCTAGAATTATAAAATTTTAAAATCGATATTTCATATTTATCGATAATATCGATTAAATAATAAAGAAAAGAAAATAAAGTATCTATAACATATTTTTTACATTAACTATTGGTAATATGTACAGCAGCACAGGACATGCTTAACGTGGAATGAACGACTAACAATTCCTTTGTATGTGGCGCTTTTTTTTTTTTTTTTTTTTAAAAAAAAAATGGATCCTCATGTGAAATTATATTTTAGCATATGTTTTAGAATTTTATAAACTAAAAAAATTTTAGTTTCAGATCTTTGCAAAATAAACTTTGTATTTGTAATTTGGATATTTGCAAAATATTTCCACATGTTTGATCATAGTTGCAAATATATCTCAGTTCTAAAAATGGAAAATTACTGCCATAATTTGCAGCTATTTGCACGTGTATCATCATATTAAATTTTATCGAAAAATCATTAAAAATTACTTTTAAAATTTTAAAATCGTTTATGCTTTCTCCCATGTAATGCTTAAACCAGATACTCCAAATTATTAATCTACTAATTCTCTCTATCTAAACTAATTTTTCTTATTACCAAATACTTTTAAAACAAAATAGTATGCATTGACAGTGAAAATTTGTTAATCACATGTTTTGGTAACTACTATCACTTATTTATATTTGTTACGTATGGTAAAAATAATAGCTTATGTAATAATATAACATATCTATTCAGAAATGTTCATGATCACTAGATTGAAACTTTTTTGAAAGAACAAGGGAAATTTCAAGATTTTAATTTTTAAAAAGGGTTTAGGAAAAAATTTAATTCTATCATATGCTTGCATATAGTTTCAAATTATGGGGGTAATTTGATGTTTTCAAAATTATGAGGTATATGTGCAATTATGATCGAATTATATAAGTTTATTTGTAAATCACTCTTGTATTATTTTATTGTGTCAGTCTCTTGAATGACCAAACAACTGATATTCTAATCCTGAATCTCTTACTTTACACACCTTTGCGTACATTCACGTTAATCACTTAGCCATTCATTCATTCATTTTTTTTTGTTTTTTTGATGAATGGCTTTGTATATTTAAAGTCCCAAAAAACTATTGACAAAAAGGCCTACAGCAATCCAAGTACCGAAGGTTATCAAGGAAAGACGGTCGACTGCCCCACCACATCATACAATCATCAAGATTTTATAGCATGCATCAAGCTTTTCACAGACATTCTACCGATAAGAATGCCCACCGTTGACAAAATAGGAAAAGGAAAATCAGCATTCAATTTTAAGTAAGATAACAATTGGGAAGTGGGAAAAAGAAAATTTTTCGTATTTTTCCATACAACTACCTACTTTCTAACAATCTCTTACATTTTTCATAAAGCTACCTTATTCATTTAAGTGTATTCCCTTTACTTGTAATCACTATTTTGTCTATTTCAAATTTTTTTTCCACTTCACAAATGCTTCTTAGGGGACGTTTGGAAACATGCGACTGTAGGAACCATGGCTTTCCCGTGGGGTTTGGTTTCCCAAGGCCAATTATAGCACCATCAATCACACTATTTTTTTTAACTTTTATTCCTACGTTCCAATCATTTTCCTTACCAACTATATACAATAAACCTATTTATGCTAACTGTACTCTTATCATTTCCTATCAATCACACATTTATCAAAATATTCTTTTTTCCATTTCCCACCATTTTCCACAATCCCACAATTTTACAGATTACCAAACTGTCCCTTTAAATCAGGAAGAAAAACATTTTCAAGAAATAGCAAAACTGCTTTCAGCATTTTTGGAAGAATTGAAACATTTTTTGTATAACATGTTACTATTCTACTACAACAAATTTTCTTAAATACAGCAATAAATTTGAGCACATATAATTTGAATTTGGCAACATTTGATATTTTTAATTTGCAAACAAGTATTTGCAACAAATAAACCGATCGCATCATTGGTTGTATACACATCATTGCATTAAAAAATTTGCTACATATAATATTATTTATAGCCAAATTTTGACAAGGTAAGTGTATTATTATTTGTGGATATATTTCAACATTAATATTAATTGATTTTGAAAATATAAGCTTGGCATGAGGATTAAATATACTTAGTAATATATGCTTATGATGAAAAAAATAAAAAAGTACAAGTAATTGTGAGAAAAATGGATTATGTATTTCAAGTTAAAATACATGACGATATATATAATCTCAAAGAATTCTAAGAATGAATAGGAATACATGCTGTAAGTGAATTTCCTGAAACATTTAGGAAAGAATTTCCAAAGTTGCTTGCAGAAAGGGGGTAAGTTTTATTATTTAAGTAATGCCCAAAATAGCATTGGTCGCTAAAACTCCATTGTAACACCTACAAAAATGGTGGAATTGAAGACTCAAATACAAGAATTCTTACATAAATGATTTGTCAAACTTTGTATATCACCATGAATGTAAAAATATTATTTAATAAAAAGAAGAATGACAATATTCAAGAACTGAATAAAGTTACTATTAAGAATAAATATTATCTTCTCCAGATTGATGATTGATTTAATCAATTGAAAATAGTTAATGTGTTCTTCGAGATAGATTTGTAGTTAAAATATATTAATTAAAAGTTAACCCCATAGGCATATTTAAAACGGCATTCAAAATTAGGTATGGCCGACCACCCTCTTCTAATCACACGTTGTTGTGCCTTAAGTCTCCAAAACACAATAGGTTATAATCGCAGAGCAACATATTTTTATAAATTTCAACCGGTTGAAGTATCCATACAAGCAATAAAATAGTACAAAAGCTTGTTGACTTATACTGTTTTGATGATAGACAAGTTAAGAATTTAATGCTTGAAATGTGTTGCTTGTATTTGATTCACGATGAATGGTTGTAACAAGTTAGCATTGAATTGTGTTATGAATCTGTCGAGGTTTTGCTGTAAAACTTCAACAATTTTGGTTTGCAACTTCAACTAATTTAGTTTCAAACGTCAACTGATTTAGTTTCAAACTTCGACTGTTTTGGTTTGAAACTTCAACAGTTTTTGGATTGAAACTTTAACAGTTTGCTTAGCAAGATAAATGGATATGTGATTGGATGATGACGTGACTAGTTTGAAGAGCTGTCCTGGGTTGTTACAGGTTGTTGAGAAAAATCCGTTTGGTTGCGGATTTGGTGGAGAAAATCTCTCTTGGCGGTTTCTGTTTGTTAAGTTGTTATAGGTTGTTGAGAAAAATCCGAACGATTGCGGATTTGGTGGAGAAAATCTCTCTTGGAAATTGGAAGTTAAAAGCTATAAATAGACAATGAATTTCAACTGGAAATTCAATTCAGAGAGAACATTTTAAAAAGTGCAGATCTGTCTCAAGGCATTCTCTGTGATCCTTTGTCCATCTGTCAGAAGCAACATATTGAAGATCATCGTGACCATCCTATTAAAAGCTTCATCTTAGTGCTTCTGTGCTATTAAATTGGTTGTAAGCTTTATTTCATTTTTATTTATTTTACATTGAATTAGAGGTTGTCTAATTCAAGAGGAAAGCTTTCGTTGTGATTTGTGGAAAGCTTCACGTGCCACCTGGAGCCGTTTGTGTGATCCAGAAGACGATTGAGATCGTACCACTGTAACTTGAGTTCTAAGTTGACTAGTGAAAACCCGAGTCAAGGCGTTGACTTGGAGAGTGGAGTAGGTGTGTTAACCGAACCACTATAATTTGTGTTGCCTTCTTTGGATTATTTTTGTGGTGTGTGAAATTTATCCTGTTCCTTCTTAGATCACTCTTTGTGCTATTATTCCTTTCTTTTATCAGTTTCTACGGGCCTAACAAAGCTACAGTTCAAAAGTTTCATCTTTTTTTAGATTTAATCTTCGAAATCAATCAAAGACATAAAAAATCAGTTTAATAAAAAGTGAAAGTTACATTTTGATGTGTTTATTTAAATCATTGTTAGTCCTATGTAATAATTATTCAGAGAACTTTGTAAAATGATGTGAATGAAGAAAAATATAATATATAATATCGAAATCAAATTATAAAGATAAGAGCACTTAAATTGTTTCAGATCTTTCTACTTTTACTTCACTCTCCAAGTACACAAGACTTGAATTTTAGTAATTAACTTCAACATAAAAGTTACAATAATACAATTGGTTTAAAAGTTGTTGAAATGGAAGAAAATGATGTGATACGACATGAGTAATGATGAAGAGTAAAAAAAAAATTAAAGTTAAAATGGATAAGTTAGTTGTCCGTGTAGTTACGTATAAATAATTGAAAAATAGGATAGTTGTATAGGAAAATGTCAAGAAATTATTAAAAAATAGAGTAATTTTGAAGAGCGAAAATTTTTAGATTAAAAAGTTTTATATGTAACGAAACATATCCTTAAAACCGATAAAGTCCAATCCATAATCAACTCACTTATTTAGATAAGGTATACAAACGGATTAACAAATTACAAAATTTTAATCCTAATTAGCCTAAAATTGGGTTCATTTAACTGGGTTATGAGTTGACTATAACTCAGTTACACCCATATATATTATTTGAACTTAAAGTTTTATTACTCTTTACACTCACATCTGAACTATTGCATTAAAGGCTATTTTTGGGCGCATTCGGTCTAAAAAAATGACTATATTTAACTAAATGTCACTGTTTAAAACAGCTGAGAATTCACTCCTAAATAATCAATTGCAGACATATACAACTATATGTGAGGGAATTCAACCAAAAAATTAGCTGCGTTCGATGGCACTAGTGACTATATATAAGAAAATGGATATTGAAATTTATCAATATAAGTATCAATCTGTACCATAATGTTATTCTAACCCTACTGTGGTAAGTTTGTCATGAAAGACATCAGCAAAAAGTTTTTTAGGTTAGTGCTAAAAAATTACTTTTTATAGAGTCTATTTTATTATTATCATTGAATACCAATTGTTAGTGATAATAATTATTTATGTTGCTAATTAACATCTTTTGAAATAAAAAAGAGCTGCAAACAAAATGTTGATTTTCTTATAGTGAATTTTTTACGCCATAACAGATAACCAATACTGTCTAGCAATATCTCATTGAAAAGAAATATATAAATGAGTCCGGCTTCTATACATCTGGATGTACCAATTCACTTCGGTACTCCCCTCTAATTTAGATTTTATTTTGTTGATTTTGTTAAATCCAATCCATCCATTGTATTTTGCACCATTTATTTTATTTATATACCAAAAAACATATCAATTGAGATATATGTGTACGTGACTTCAGAGTTTGAGGTAAATATACGAAACGGAGCCCTCTTTTCTCGGAATCTCTTAAATGAGTCCACTTTGATGATCAGATGAAAATTTGACCACTTATGCATTTTGTTTAAATATATTTATTTTTATCATATTAATTAGCAAAACTCATTTACATCCAAGTTTTGGATGGATTAAGGATTTTATCAGGTATATTTTTATTCCAAAACTATATTTTGTGGCCTGTTATCAATATGAAACATAATATTTTAAATATTGGTTTAGCTTCCGTGAAACTAATTTTTATGTAACCTCATCCAACTTTGTTACTTCTACGATCAATGAAAAATTCATTCAATGTATTGTATTTAGCATGATTTATATTTTTATGAAAAGTCCATCTTATATTTGTCTAGTATCATTATTCATGACCCTATGAATGTGTAAAATTAATATAGTAAAATAATTTGATGTTAAATATCAAAGGTGTATTTTCAGTTTCTAATTTATTTAAAATATCATTACCATATGGATCAATGATTTCATCAAGCATTTTTACATTATGATATATATGTGAATGGATCTAATTATTTTTGATAATGTACACATGAATATATATATATTTTATTTTATCAAAAAAAATATATATATATATATATTTTAAGAAAATGTAATTAGCGAAATTTTTTCTAAATAAACAAATGATTTTAAATACACTAGATGAAGTAAATTTTCATCAATTATTAAAGTGAAAAAATGAAAAAATTATATAAAATCACTTTTATGTAACCTATTTACGTACAAAAGTAAGAGACAATAGATTCCACCTAAATGGTGCAAATGCGGCTTGAACCGTTATAAGCAATAGTGCCCCTAATATATATTTACAATCATGTTATTTGTTAAGGTTTAATAAAAATATCGTCTATCATATTATGTTATTTATATTCTAAAAAATAAAATAAATAAAAACTTTTATATTATCGACTGTTGTAAATAGAGACGCCAAGAAAATGTTGTACATTTGGGCCAACCTTTTGTGGCTATTAAATATAAGGTATGATAGATTCCACCAAATGGCGCAAATGGGGCTTGAGCCGGTTCCAAAAATATCGGTCGGCTCCCTTCTATGAATTTTTTTTATACATAACTCCTTCCATTTTTTAAATTTTAATAGTTGATAGAAAATCTATTTTACCCATCGTATCTAGCATTATTTACATTATCATAAAAATCATCTCATTTATTTATTATTATTGTATATAGGCCTCATCTATAAATGTATAAATCAACGTAATAAATAATTTAATACTAAATAATAATTTTTAAGTAGTATTTTCAACATCTAAACCATCTAAAATATCATTACTATATAGATAAATGATTGTATAAAATATTATTATATTTTAATACATATGTGAATGTATCTAAATATTTTTCGTAATTTATACATAAATATATACATTGTTGAGCAAATGCGGCCCATAGACATATTTGATTTGAATAAAACTTACTTTTTTATATAAACAAATGATGTTAAATATAATGAATGGATTGAATTTTAAATCAATTAGCATCTTTTTAAAAATTAAAGAGGTTACATGACTCTGCTTCTATGTGACTTGGTTACATAAAAGCATATCCTGATATATGTTTACAATTATGTTATGTGCTAAAATTTTAATAAAAATAACATCTATCATATTATGTTATTTATATTCTAAAAACCGGATTAAATAAAGACTTTTACATTATTGACTAATGTAAATAGAGACACTATAAGATAGAATATAAGGCCAACTATTTGAGCAAAAATTTCAATTTTGTCATCTTTGGTAAAATGCAGCCAAATCCTGTTAATTGTAACAAAAAATGAATTATAATTTGTAGCAAAAATTTTCTCGCCACTTTAAATATACTATTGGTTGTATTTGATGTAAAAAAGACTATATTTAACTAAATGTCATCATTCAAAAGCAACTAATTATTTGTAGTTAAATAAATAATTTATAGCCAAAATATATCTAATGTAACTAAATCTATATTATATATAGCCCAAAAATTAGCTTCATTAGGTGAAATTTTTTGTAGTGAGAATGACTATTTCTTTTGTAAAGATATTAAATTTTAATGCAATAAATATTAAGTGATTTGTAATTTTATAAAATAAAATATAAAATGGAATATTTTTTATGTTGCTTGCACATGAGGCCCACTTGATGATAAAACTAAAATTAAGCCCATTATTGTATTTTGAGTGCATTTGGCATTTGAAAAAAAAAATAAGAAGAAAAGTTTTCGTTGAAAATTTTTTAAAAAATGAGAGAGTGATATAATATAATAGAGATTATAATTAAAAGGAAAGAATTAAAGTTAAACTGAATAGTATAATTACAAATCGGATTCTTGTATAAAGAGATATAAAAAGCAAAAAGTAAGATAGCTAAGTGATTAAAATTTCACATCATATATAAAATATGTGCAAAATAAGGGGAAAATATTTTTTCTTTTCCAAGATGCCAAATGCACCTTCAGAATCATTCACTCAGTGAGCATAGTTTTATGCAAACCTAATGATGGACCTTCAATGCTCAAGCTTGCATTACCCATTTTTAATTTCTTTGCATGCATATGTGAGCTTAAGGAAGATCTTTTTATATATGAGAATTTATATTTTAATTTTTAATATTTTTGAATTTTAAAATGAAAAAATCGATGGTTTTTTATGCATGGCACATGAAAAATCGATGGTCTGCCACTTGTTGAACAATTGCAGTGGGAGCATGCCTCCCTTAGAACTAACAACTAATTATAGTGTATAATAATAGTAAGACGGGTCAAATCTATAGAGAGGTAGAGAAAGTTTGAATTATTTGGGAAAAAATTTTATTTAATTAAATTGTCCAAAATAAAATTACAACTAAGAATTTAAATGTAATAAAAATAACCATAAATAAAATTCAACTTAAAAAGAAAGAAAATAAAAATCTAAAATGAACAAAACAAAAGAAAAAAAATCTAGATGGCTTATACCATGTATCTTTGCAACTTTTAAAATTTTCTGCTCTTCTTTTTCATTCCCCTTATATTTTAGGCCATCGATTAATTGTTTATGAATTACTGCAATTTTTGCAGGCTTTACTGAGGATTTGTGTGATTCGAAGAGGTGATGGGAGAAGGGGTGCTGAGAGGAACGTATCCACTTGTTGTGAAGCTAATCGAATTAAATTTTAACATGTCAAGGGACTTTTTTAAAACGAGTTGAATTTTGATCTTAAAGTCATGATTAAAACTGACTACAGTGGCCAACTGAGATTGCTTGGTTGGTCGCCGCAGCAGAGATAGGGATTTGCGTGGTTTCCCTTGATAGGGGATTCGGCTGGTTTTTAGATCGGAGACAGTTGGTCTCCATTAATATTTAAATGGAAGAGCTTGATATGTAAATATCAGATGTCAAGGCGTAAAAGACCCATAAACGTCTCCTTAGATCAGAAAGAAAAACATTTTCATGAACTACCAAAAGTGCTTTCAGCATTTTTCGAAGAATTGAAACATTTTTTGTATAACAGGGTACTATTCTACTGCAACAAATTTTCTTAAATACAAAAAAAAAAAAAAAACTGATAAACTGCAATTCGGCATACTTGGGAAGGTTCATTTGAAAAAACACAGTAACGTACTCTGCGGCTGCGTGGGAGTGCAGGGGACATCACATGCATGCGGTCCCCTCGATTAATGCTCATGTCGTGTATGGATAGTATTGAATATATTAATTTGGCGTATTGTTCATATACAGGTCGGATTTAAGATAACCATAAGAGGATGTGTGGATCCTCTTTAGCGCCAGTGCCATTACCGTACAAGTTTACTGGACAGCTTCAAGTTGCACCACCCAAGACCCTTTCGTATGAGGCCACCCCAAGAACCCATTAAAAGAGAAGTCCTGCAATTGTCTGCAGAATCTTGTCGTCTGTAGTTAAATGATCTTGGCACATTCTTCATAGTTTGGATTTCGTGCAGAGACCCATGAGAGGATGCGTCGATCTTTTTCCCACTACGGATTTTAAAGCTTTTTGGTTAACCTCCTTGGATGTGGCCATTTTCAGTAAGGGTATATTTGGGAATAGATAAAACTTTTGATAAATAGTTTTGGAGATTAAAAGTTGTCAAATGATGTGATATGATAGGGGTAATGATGAGGAGTAAGATAGTTGTATAAAAAGATGTGAAGAAACGTTAGAAAAATAAAATATGTTTGGAGGAAAAAATTAATTTGTAAATGGAAATTTTTTGTTTTGGTGAATAACAGACACATGCTTAGTAAAGAATTCTCAAAATCACTTGCAGACTCCACGATTCTGTATTGGATGGCACCTACAAAACAAAGTTGAAGACTCAAATACAAGTATTCTTTGATAAATATATAATATTTTATCGCATGAGTGGATGTTCAAAAGTTGTAATACTTTATATATTATATTATATATTAAAGGTGACCAAACTGATTTCAATTTAGGTTCAGATCGCACATAACACCAGTCGAAATCGGAGTTCGATTGGGCTGAGTGTAGGTTGAACCAAAAATGAGTTGCACCTCAACTCTTATCCCTATAATCAATTGGGGATATCTACCATATAGGCGTATCCATTGGCTATTTATAATTCCTTGAACGTTACATGTTTTACCACTACACCATTATCAACACTAGTGGCAGCAGCAACAGCAAGAGTTCGGGCCTCCTACGGAATCGACTTGATTTTAACAAAGCAATGTGAGATAAACTTCAAACACAACTTGATTTAAAATAGTATAGCGTAGAAGTTTTTTAAAACAAGATTATTTCCAAATATACCCACTACGTTTAACCCTAATTCTAAATATGCTTACTACATTTCCAAAATCTCAAATATACCCACTATATTTTCATTTAATCCCAAAAATGTCCATTCCATGAGCTAAAGCAGTTAAAAATATGTGAAATTACTAATATACCCTTCGAGTTTAGGACACAATTGGAAAAATTGACGGTTATAACTCACTAATGCCCTAATCGCACATGGATTCTAAATTTAAAGCACCTTAATTTCATTTTTTTATTCATTTCATCGTTTATTATTTTATAATAAGGGTATTTTGGATATTTTAAAAATTTCTGACAATTTTTTTGAAGAATGGGCAATTTTAAGATTAAATACAAACACATCGAGAATATTTGAAATTTTGGAAATTTAGCGGGTATATTTGGTATTAAGGTCAAACGTAATGGGTACATTTGTTAGGTTGTTCCCAAATAGAGCTCAACCTAAGTTGCACCCCCTGTTAAAAGGTATAATGTCCGTAAGGTTGGTTTTGCAAAATTCAAAATAAATGTGCTAACGTGCAATTTGGCATATTTAGGTTGGTCCATTTATGAAAAAGCAATTGATGTTGACCATTTAGAATTGAGGCAGGTGTGAGTGCAAACGTTTGCACTTTTGCATAAAATGCAAATGGGGGTAAAATGGTAATTTCGTACCATGAGAGTAGCATTGTGGGTAAAGTGTGAGTATGAATAAGTGAAATTAATTATAGTACTTTGAGGTGCATGTATTTCTATGGTTAATCATATGATTTTAATAAATTACTATAGATGATGAGTGATCCATGATGTTAAATTGAATGATATTCATTTGAAATTATAATCGGTAATGTACGACTAAAATTTTTAAATTCAGAATAGATTTATTTAAAAAAATAAATTTGAACGAATGATATAATTTAGCAGTTTGACCGATTTTATAGATTTTATAGATTTTACGGATTTTACAGTTTTTATGCAATTCATGGGGATGATGTGTTATACTGGTAATCTTTTATTCATTTTTCCCATGAAATAAATTTTACAGGTTATTCGAGTATCACATAAACAATGCATATGCAATTGATAAATTTATATATTTTACGAGTTGTATAGAATATATGATTTTGCTACGTATTCGTCTGATAACATAAACCAGTTATACAGTTTTAACACCTGAAATAGGATTGATGACATTTCATTTTCACAAATTAGATGGACAATACAGATTTTATAAGAATAATGCAAAATCATGAACTAATATATATATGATTTATGATTTTTATAGAGTTATCAATTTGTAATGTACTGATTTGATGGATTTGATGGATTTTATAGATTGTTCATAAAATCTATATCAAATATATTATCCGTAAATGTAATACGAAAGATACTAATAGTATTAAATAATAAAATATAGATTCTTATTAAATTTTAAATAAATCCAATAATTGGATCTTTTACGTAATTAATATATTTAATAAATCAATAATAATTATTTATACTTTTATTTACTGGAAAGGTAGAAATTTGTATATATTATATGTTTTTATAATAAGCACGTATATTAATCATAGTCAGCATAAAACCCGTCCCCTTACTCATTATGCACATTTTTTTAACCCCATATTTTGACCAAAAAATGAACAAATACTATAATGCTTGTGTGTATTTTTATTATTTCTCATAGGAGGAATTTAATTTGTAATAGGTGGTCTTAAAAAGTAAATAAATGACCGTTGTCACCTTGTTTGTGTCTCCTATGATTTACAATAATTTCTTATCTCGTACCATTAAACTTAGAATAAAATGACGCAAATTTTAAACGATTTACTTTAGTTTACTAGAAAAATTTAAATTTTGAGACCACCTGTTATTTACTTTTTCATTCATTTACGATTTTACTTTTATTTAAAATGATTTACTTTTATTTACTTACTTTTTTGTGTAAATCATATAAAATTTACAACGACATAAAAGTAAATAAATGAAATAAATCAAAAAAAAATTAACGGCACGAATTTTATATGTCACCTCTTACCATTACCTCAAAAAGTAAAGAATTTGTATAAAACTTTGGTGAGAATTTTATGTAATGTTGAATTTAAATTATTTATCACAAAAATAGTTCTAATCAGGAGCACTTAATGGCTGGTTTGTTTCAATCGGTCAGGTCTGAGACTAAACAAAACATGGTTTTAGATTTTTTAAAAGTACACATCATTCCTGATTGCTTTGCATGTTAGGACCAAAGCCCATCCACCAATCACTCTAGCTTTTGTATATTTTATTCATCTCAGATATAAAAAATCAAGATATTTTTAATGAAGCAGAAATTCACAATCTAATAATTAGATTACTCGAAAAAATGTTGTTAAATGCTAAATTTTCAAATATTTTTATAGTTTCTCTTTTGTTTCCAATCATTCAAATTTGAAGGTAAAGCATTATTTATTAGACCCAAAAATAATATATGAAATTATTTCGTAGTTCGATCTAGATTGAAACATATATCGTCATAATTATTTTGAAGTTCAGGCAATGAAAATCTACTAATATACATTAGTATTTAGATAATAGATTACATGCATCAGTAATAGTAGGACCACCATAACCACCGTTAAAAAACTACTGCAATAAATGCATTGTTTTATAATTTATGATGAATAATTCATTGTAATAATTCAGAAAAAATTTTTAGCATCATTCTCCACATAATTGGTTTGAGATTTATATATTTAAATATATGATATAAATGTTCTTCATGTATTTAATGTAAAATTTACGGTTTCAATTTTTCTATAGAAATGTTCTTCTTGAAATTAATTTAATATTCAGATTTAGAAATTTTGTAGAATAATTTTTCATCTAAAAATTTTAAATTTTAAATTCTAAATATATTATACAAGCGTTCTCCATATAATGATGTTAAAAATCATATCTTCAAATGAATGGTGTGAACTTTTGTCTGTACTTATTTAAAAATTAAGTTTTTAAATTTTTTTTATAGTTGTGCTTCATATTTGTATTTTAAGAATTTTATATATAAATTTATTTAAAAAAAATTGTATGTAATAAATTTGTATACAGATTTTAATTTAATGTATTTTTTATAGCATCATTCTCTATATAATTAGTTTATAATTTATATTTTTACATTTACTATGTTAATTTTTTCCATGTATTTATTCTAAAATTTACAGTTTCAATTTTGCTATAGAAATGTTCTTCTTATGATTATTTCAAAATTTAGATTTTGAAATTTTTGTAGAATTTTTTTCTATAAATATTTAAAATATATATAAATTTGTTGTAGAAATATTGTTCATATAAATATTTTAATTTTAAAATTTGTAAATTTACTGTACAAAAATTCTCGGTAATAATTTTAAATCTCATATCTTCAAATTTATGGTGTAGACATTTTCTATATTGTTATTTTGAAATTTATATTTTAAAATCTCTTGTATAAATGTGTTTCATATTAATAATTTAAGTATTCTAAATCTAAATTTTTTCCCGAAATTCTATGTGTTATTAATTTGAATATATATTCTATTAATTAATTTGAATAGATAATTCTATTTTTCATAACCAATAAAATTATCTACACCAATTGTATTTGGCATCTTATACTATTTAACCAAGGAATTATTAAAATTAAATTTATTAATTTTTCATGCTTTTGAAAGGATTATTGAGTTTGCGGATACGTAAAAGCAAGTTTTGGAGGGAATGAAAATATTCAGATTTACAATTTGTCGTTTTCTCTTTGACACACTTTTTTGAGTGGATGTATTGCCGTCTCGATAAAGAAATTAGGACAGAAAAATGGATAAGTCTTGAAGCCGTATCGATAAAGAAAATCGGACAGAGAAATTTTTGAAATATTGTGATACCTGCAATTTTTAGATTTCAACCCATAAGTACGTGACATACATATATGAAAATTTTGGGCCACAAAATTAATAAAATTAGAATTTTATTAATGGCCTAAAATTATAAAGTAAGAAAAAGGAGAATTAATAAATAAATAATGATGAGTTTGAGTTTTTATGTTGTATGGAATAATAACAAGATGTATTATTTAATTTTAGATTTATTAATGAAATTTAGACAAATCGTTTAATCCAAGCAATTAATTGATTTAAATCGTTTAAATTAATGAATGACCATGATTTAAGGGCTTAAATGCATATGGTGGGTTATAAGTTATAAAATTTAAAATATTATGGCTCATGACATATATTTAATATGGTTATTTACAATTAAAAAATAAAAAAATATATATATAGCTTGAGGGGTAGCCACACGTGTGTACGTGCGGACTACCCTAAGTGGAGCAACCTTTTTCCCAATGTTGTTAAAACCGGACCGGACCTGCCGGTCGGACCGGGAACCGGTCCAATTTCCGGTTCATTTATATAAAACCGTTTGAACCTACGAACCGGCGGTTGAACCGGGATGGACGGTCGAACCGGATTCGCCTGGTTGGACCGTTAGAACACTCGCCCTCTCTCGTTTCTCCCATCACGAAACACTACTGCCACACTCGCCTCGACGCAATCGCTGCCTCAACACAATTGCCGCTTGCTGCCTCGCTGAGCGCGCCGCTCTCCTTCTCGCAGTGTCCATATCTGAGAACTCGGTGACCTGCAATCGATTTTCAAATCCAGATCTGACGAAAGAAATGATGTGAACGGGATTGCAGTGCTTAAACTCTGCCTAGATCTCATTGCCAGAGCAAGCCGTTAATCATGGCTGCCATCTCATAGATTTTCATGGCGGGTGAGCATACTTGTTTTTGGCAGTGGCTCCCGTACTTGATATGGAGTTGGTCGGATTCCATTTCGTTCTTCTGGGAGGCGTGATGCCATTGCTAGAGAACGAAGACTACAGTTTCAGCTACTGGAGTTGATGGGATCATTGATGGCAACGACTGGATTTAGATCCAGCAATGAATGACAATTATTTCTTTTTTCAATGGGCCAAAAACGTTGTTTGATGGCATGGACATCTCAGGAATTTAGGGTCACATGTTAGGGGTATAGGAGGAATTCATGAGACTATATGGATATATAAGAAATTAGGAATAAAAGTTGTAGGTACAAGACAAATTTTCCCTTTTTAAAAATATAAACTTGAAATAATAACTAAACGATCTAGTTTATTAGCCTTAGACATCGTGAAGCTTATGCTTATGCATTGAACATTGGGACTGGTAACGTAAAAATTGTCAAATATTTAGATAAGATCATATGATTTTTAGTGAAAACATTATCAGAAAAAGGAGGAGGAAATTCGGATCCGTAGCTATGGGGACTTGGGGTTTTGAAATTTCTTCTTAAAATGGGTAGGAATCATGAGGGTTTTCACGGATTCATGTAGATCTTCATTTTAGGAGTCAAACAATGTATATGGAATGTGAAAATTGAATCCTATGTATGAATTCGAAAATGCAAGAGTTGAAAATTTTAAAATTTATACTCCAAATTTCTGTATAGGCTATTTAATTGGTGTTGGGATATATTAGATGCATAAATTATATGTATAATCTTGGGTAGGAAAGACAATTCAAAATTTCCATCACATCTTAAATATAGGAAAATCCTAAAAACGTGACCTACGCTTAGGGCTTTTTTATTATTCATATATGGGGTAATTTATAAATAATTTTGAACCCATTAGAATGTGGAAATCGGTAGCAAAAAAAAATGAGGATGGATGAGTGTATCTGTTACGGGTATGTGTTGTTGCTAGTAAATATTACAGTTGGAAATTTAATAATATCTGAACATAGATTTAGATCAAAATGTGCAAATCTTGAAGTCAAAATTTATATATATATGATAAATGAAATTGGGTAGGTAGGACATTTGTATGGAGGTATTCAATTTCTTTTAATTAAATATGTATGGTGTGAATTTGCATATAATTTTGGTATCAAACAAATGTGAAAAATAAAAGAATAAATAAGTGACAATTGTATGATAAGTATATGAATGGTTGGATGGTTAAAAACTGAGAAACTTGTTGTATATAAATCATGTGAAAATGGAAGGGAGTAAATCCCCTTAAATTGAAAGCTTAAAACCCTCCCATCTAACTGGCCAAAGTTGGACCATGTATGGGTGATAAATTTGGTTTTAAAGTTGGCTCTTAAATGATTAATTTTAATTTTATGATCATGATATATAATTTATTTGTGATAAATGGGTTGTGGTTAATCAAAGTTGTAATTACTAAATAGATATACTTAAGAATTTCAAATTAGCCTAAATGAAAGTTAAATGAAAGATATATGAGGAATTTGGCTATGGTAAATGGGTTGTAATTATTATTTAAAATGTGTACTGAGCTTTTTGGCTTTTGCGAATGGGTCCTGTTGCTGTAGAATTTCGTTTAGCGTGATGACCATGAAGTCCTGGAGCCTTTCGCTTGCGTCAGATGGAGAAGAAAATTCGAATTTCCCTTCTGCGTGAGATGGAAAAATCTTGTAGCCTTTTTCTTGCGTTTATCATTTAGTTAGTTTTGTGCAATATCCAAACTGTTGATTCTCATTTCGTGTAACTTTTCCCTTACATTAGATATGTTTTTATTATATTATTTAACTTCTATCATAGTTGAATGACTATTATTATTAAATAATAATAATAATACGAGGCATTTTGTATATTTCATATGATGAATAACGGCGAATTTTAATTATGCGTGATGATATAGGTATATTTAAAATTTCACTCATACTTAGTGGGTATATGTAAAAGTGATCAAACTTAGTGGTTATATTAGAAATTAAGGGCAGACGTAGTGAGTATATTTGAAATTAATCGTTTAATTAAATGTATACGTTAAAATGGTTGTAATGCATGAATTGAATGTTAAATACCATTAGCTAGACCAGTTGTACGGGAAGAATATGATGAAAATTGTTGATAATGAGTTATTTGAAGTAGTGTACGTGGGATTTCTTTATATCTGAAATTCTCGACATCACTTCTCTTCAATTATACTGGCATGAGTGGTTTCATTATTTAATTTGCATTTACTGTTACAAATGTGGGGGTAAGGCTTACAAGTAATTAATGAGTTGGTTGTCTTTTCATCTTCCAATATTCACACCTTTCACTTGATGCCTTACATTTTTACTGTTGCGGACGCTTACCCCAGAATTTGGGTTTTCATGTATATTATCCAGTTTTCCGGGTTGCTTGTACTAGAGAATCTCTTTCTTTCCGTCCAAGGTAGCGTGAGAAAGCAGTCCACGACATATCATCACATAATTCTCCCAACCATTGGAGAAAAAACACATAATTCTCTACACATACATATGATTTCCATTGGAGAAAATAATTGCCTACGAATATATGGAATGAAATAACCTTTCAGAGATCGCAATTATGCATGTCCATAAATAAAATCCAAATAAACCATACATCCATGTGCAACCAATAATATTTGGAACATATCTGAATCATAACTCAAATAAATGGAATGAACAGACTATGGGAATATGAACTTTTGATGGGCAACCAAGAAAGGTGCTTAAGCCGTTGCATCCCGTTTTGTTGTTTAGCTAATTGCTCTGAAAACTGCATACAACTGAGTAAAAAAATCTATAATCACCAAAGAAAAATTCATGACCTAACAGCCTAATACATTCTTCGCAAGTCACTCTCTACAACCATTTACTAAGTACCCATTCTCAATGTCTCATGCTTCCATTTCTTTTAAACAGAATCCAATTACGAAAATTTTGCAAAGCTAGGTGTATAATGAGCAGAACTGGCTATATTTTAACTGTAACACATGAGACATTTCAGTAGTTTCAAAACATTTTAACAACCATGCCAAAAATATGCAAAATTCAAAAATTCCAAAGATTGCAAGGGAATAGAACATTAACGGGGAGCTCATAGTTCAGCAACACAAAAGAAAATAACCAGTACCATTTGGCCCAACCATCCTTCAACCAGATTTTTCAATCCTCACACTCAAATCCTTATTTAGCAACTTAAACCTTGATCTCCTCAATAGGTAGTGCTAGATTTGGAACAATGTCAGTCATTCAATCAGATGTTCCAAATTAGATCCAACAAATTGACCAAAATAACAAGAAAAAAATCTATTCATATTCATCATAACAATGCACCCATTCATATTTCATAGAAGATTCATCTTCCCCTTCATATTCAACCATTGGGCTACAAAGGCCACAAAATAGATAGACACATTTTCAATTCTCTCAAAAATAGTCCCAAATTTTAGATTTAGAAGATGGGCTTTGGAAATGCACATTTAATTTGATTATCAGAGTTGTGGAAGATGTTAAAGTGAATAAAAGGGGGGAATCAACAAGAATCCTCACAAACAAATCAATTCAATTGAAATAAAGCAGAAATTTTATTAAACATATCATATACAAAAGAACCCTTAAACCAATTATTGACTTGAAATCAATTTTAATGAACCAAATTGCAAAATATTGTAATACCTATCAACTGGTAGTAACTATGAGGAATCTAGTTACGAAGCTTGTTTAAAGTGGCTTCAACATAGCCAGGTGAGCACCAACTTTACCAAAGTTGATATATGATTTGAATGTTGTATGTAAGGTAATAATCTATGGTTAAAATAATACAATAAGCATTTAGAATATGAATTTCTAGAGGTTCAAGTTAATGCCAACAAGAGAGATAATTTGATGCTCTTTGAGGATTATATCAAACATACGATGTAAATTTCCTAATTCTTGTAATTAATAAGGCCTAATGCCCAGAAAACTCCTTGAACATTAAATACAGTATGTTGCAATTTCTAGAATGAATGAGAACTATGGATTTAGCCTATTTGGAGGAAAGTTTACAAACAGTTGAAAATGGTAAAGAAGATAATCGAATTCAGAGGCAAAGCAAAGAAAATACATATGTAAAGTAAAACATGATAAGTACTTAATGTATACTAATGAACATTGAATTTTTACATAAAGTGATGATCATCTGTTTAATAAACTCATAGCGAAACGAGGTTGCACACTGCTTGACCTATCATGCAACATCCCATCTTGAGTTTCGAAAATTTTAGACAAAAATATATCAACTAGAGTAATGCAGCCAAAACGATTAGATTTCCCATAAAATTTAATTCAATTCACAGCCAAAAAACTGAGAACTCATGTATTCATATAGAACAGAATGTACTAACATGAATCTTGGGTGTTAAGAGTTGTGGTGGGAAGATCTACTACAAGAGAGTTCATGAAAGCACAAACTTCACATATATCGTTTTGAAAATGCTGTAAAATCTTGGAAAAGTATGTGAAAATATTAAAAAGATTAAATTTTCTATAAATGAGGAACAGAACATGTTATTCTGGCCAAATGTAGACCTTGGGAAGTGTTTAAATGATGAAAATCAATTAAATTTGAAAATGTCTGTTGAGTGGTTCAATTGAATTTTAACGTAAATCAATACTAAATGAAGGATTTAATGGCTTGAAGACCTCTGATGATTCTTGTTACAATTACTGACAACAAAGTTCATGGTTAAATAGTTTCATGCATGAAATTTCAAGGATTAATGAAGTAGCAAGTGTCAAAAGATTTAAACGTTAGCAAGTTGACATATGTTTTTATGATCTATGGCTAACTGGAAAATATGTTTTTATGATCTATGGCTAACTGGAAAAAATATAAACAAGATGAAAGAAAGTGGGAGCCAACAAATGTCTATAATGGAAGGTAGTTGCAAAATTCTTAGAGAACCTATAAACAGATACAAAGGAATCAAATCAATTTCTGTAATTCGTATGGTAGGTTGACATATGATTTTATGATCCATGGCGAAAATGGAAAAAGTTAAGCAATAGGAAAGAAACTGGAAGCCAGTAAATCTGTCATGGAAGGCAGTTGTAAAATTCTTAGAGAACCGAGTCAAACACAAAGAAGGAATCAAATAATTGAATGTAATTCAGGAGGTTAAAATTACGAGATTTGCAGTAGGCATTAATCTTTGTAATGGAAATTTTGCAAAACCCATATTGAACTTGAAAACAGCAGTGAATTATATCAACAATGAGCCAAATGCTTAGTCATTGTTTCAAAGTGATGAATTCTATGAATTTAACTATGGAAGTAACTTCTATGTGCTTCACATGATATGAAGCAACCATTTCTAACATTTAAAATAAAAAATTAAGGCAAGTGAAAGCCTAAACATTAAAACATTTATATGAAGTAAAGAATTGACTCAATGTATCGTCATTTTTGTAAAGTTAAAAAATTCTGCAAAACCAAATATGGAAGCAACTTCCATATACTTAACTAAGTATGCAACCACCATATTTGATTATAAAAAATCGATATATTTAGTAATGATATTGTGAGTACGTAAAATGATTAAGTATTTGCAATCCAAATGCTTATTCAAAATGGATAATCAATTAACAAATGTGAAAATGGTGATTTTAACAAGACATTTTTTTTAATTGAACTGCCTAAGGACCATTGGAATAGCAAACTGCATCTAAATAGAAATGTTTCTGCTAAATAGTAATTTTTCAATGAAACTCATTGCAAATAATCACCAAAAACCAGAAATAAGCATAGAAATGTAACATTAGTCAGTCTAACATGTAATTTAGATATAATGTGATGTGTGCAACGTATCGAAGTGATGAGAATGGGAGTAAACAATAATATGAATACAAAAGTTTGATATTTCTGTAAAATTCTTTCTAATATATTCAAACATTAGAAACGGTAAAAAATTGTGAAAGGAACTGTCAAAGTATGTCATTCATGGCTAATGAGAGGTATGGGTGATGTTAAAGAGAAGAAAAAAAAGACTTTAACAAATATCATCACCACCAGCTCAATTCAATTGAAATTAAACCCAAACTTTGGCTAAACTTTATCAAAATTTATGAAATCTTGGGGGTGCTAAGTTTACTATACCAAGAAGAAATTCTTTTACACAAATCACAGAAATGGTAAAACAGAAGCAAATTACCATTGGCTGCCAAATCGCTGCCAGCAAACATAGAGAACTTTGTGCCGATTTGTGCAGTCGACATACACATGTTCAATTCATGACTATGTTCATTTTGTTAGTTTTTTCAAACTGCATCCTCCAATCATTATGTAGCAGCTTAAACATCAAACTCCTCAATAGGTATACCTAGTTTTGGAATGATGTCATCTATCCAATTAGATTTTCCAAATTAGGACCAGCAATTCGACCCAAACAGCTACAACAACACCTGTCCATATTCATCATAACCATACAATAGATCACATGTCATCCGAAATCCACCTGCCCATTCACATTCAATTTTTGGGTCAAAGCATGGGCAAAAATAGCCCAAACCTACTAAAACCGATCATATTCCCATCAGAGATTATACCTAAATAAGAACCACTGACAAGGCAGTCAAAGATATCATGATCGGAGGTTCAATACTTTGAAATTCCATTGCAAATTGTTGATATGCAGCAAACAATTGTTAGGCATTTTCCATTGCAAATTATTTTGTTTTTTTAATAGGTATTTTCATTTATCCTGTGAATTGGGAGACTTTTATAGCATTTCCCATTGTTTTACATACCAATCTAGGCTAAATACATATTTATATTTCATTCTACAAATCGCAACATACCTTAGTTAATGTAATAAGACTGTGCTAGGCATGAGGATTCATTAATTGAAGGAATTTGGAGATTTCCATCATATATTGGATATAGTACTTAAAGAGCATGAAATTGCCCCTCTTGTTGGCAATAACTTAAAGCTTCGAAAATTCATATTTTAAAAGTTTAATTTAAAATGTAAATCATAAATTATTACCTTACGTACAACAATTATCTGCACCTCAAATTACTCACAGGTTTCGTGATTAACTGCCAACATTAATGTAGCATCAAACAAGCTTGGTAATTGAATTTTTCATAGTCACTGCTAGTCCTTAAACACATCCATTAACATAAATAGAATGTTAGAATCGGTATTCTCATATTTGTACATTGATTTATCATTTTTGACTAGGCATTTGGATTGCAAAACCTTTTCATTGTTTTAGATGTTTACAGTATATTTTCTGAAACTTTCATGTTTTTATTCTTAAAAATTCTGGCTGCATACTTACTCAAGTGTATGGAAGGTGCTTCTAGAGTTGGTTTTTATAGGCATTTATCACTTTAGGAAAATACCCATGCATTGGGTCAATTACTTCACCTTATATAACTGTTTTAGTGTTTAAACTTTTATTTGCTATAACTTTCTATTTTAACACTTCAAGATAGTTGCTGCGTATAATTTTAGGCATATGACAGGTGCTTCCATATTTAAATTCACCTCATAACTTTCTTTGCATAATTCATAGCTGTTTGAAAATGTAATGTAAGTTTCACAATTTTCAATTCCTAATCATAACAGTCGATTTGCAACACCCTACTTTTAACTTAAGAAAATTATTTCATGCACCGGTTTATTTGAAATTAGATTGGACCATTTGATTCCCTGTAGGTGTTTGTAACTGTTCTCTAAGAATTTTTCGACTCCTCACACAATTGTCATTTGTAAGCACTCAATTCCCTTCCTCTCGTTGATATTTTGTGAAATTATCCATTTCTCATAAAAATATATATGAACCTACCAATTTACAATGTAGGGCACAGAAATATTGTTAGAATATAGGTAAGAGTGGTTTTTTCGATAGAAGGTATGAGTAGTTTCAAGTCATTTTATTAATGTTTTTTATGTCTTTAATGAGGCTTTATCCGCTGCATCCGAATGCTGCAACTGGATGCAGTTGGGGCCCAACCCCATTCGGCAGCAGTAGATACAATATCGTTTTTAAAACCGCTAAAGAAGGGTACTTGAGAACAGTTTGTGATTATCAAGACTATTCCCATGAAATCTCTTTAAGTTAGTGATTCAGACACAACTCCCTCCACCACAGTGACAAGTTATCATTATTTTAGTTTGTATGAAAACATGCTTTTTTGGTTTTAGGGCCTTGAATTGGATTGCATTTCATAATGCGTCGGTACTGTAGTCAACTCTTATTCCATGCATGGCTGCAAACTACATAGAACGATGACACTGAAACATCAAGATCAATTAAGCCTAATAAAGAAAAAATAAAACATGATACATGTTTTATCCAAAAAAATAAACTGAGAAGAAAACATTCAACAACCTGTGTGGATAAAAAACAAAAAAAAATCAAAACGGAAAACATCAAAATGTCATATCTGGCATAGAAGAAATTAACTAGAAAAAAACAAAAATGCCTAACGTGTTGAGCAGGAACAAGTTCTACTAGAAAATGAGGATAGATGACTACTAAAAAAATAAATACAAATGAAAACAGAAGACATCTGTCAGGAATAAATTCCAATAAAAAACAAATAAGAGTATTGCATTCATCAAAAGCAAAAAAAACCTCATTAAATATCACAGGCTACAGGCAGAAAATATTACAACTAAAATCAATAGCTTAATATTTTTGTGTCATATGAAAAAAAAAGAAATCGATTACATAGAATCTAAACCAATAAGGAGCAAAACAGGCAGAACCATCAATTGAGCAAGCTTCTACAGAATCACTCAAAGATCATTTTAGATATGTTAAAAATGGAAATATTATGGAACATTGCATATAGTTAGAGATTACTAGCGATAGGTCAGTTCTTAACTTAGCTTGTTGAAGAAGGAAAGGAAAGCTCACATACTCAGTTGATAACAATAGATATGGGTAAATGCTCACCAAAAAGGAAAGGAAAAGTCAAAAATCAAACCAATAATTGACTCGAAAGGAAACCATAATGAAAGTTCTGTTTTGCTGCCCAACAATCAACAAAATATTAACCAAATAGATGATTTTTCAGCAAGCAACAAATAGGCAACATAATAGGTTTATTTCCACATTGGTTCTAGAAGAAAAAATGTTATATTTACTTTGAGTAGTGCTTCATATAACTAAGTAACAAGATGTAAGTAAACTAGGACAGAAAAAGAAATAAACAAGTCACCTTTGAATAAGTTACTTTAGACCAGCATGACTACCTTTGATATAATCCATGTGCAAAATACATGGAACTTTAGAATCTTTCTCAATCCAGAATGAGCTTATTGAAAACTAAAATTTCTAATTCTGGTTGATTGTTTCATATAATTTTTTTCAAAATTACCAAATCCTTGCAAAAGTTTTGCTTCCATCTAAGTAGGTTAGCTAGAAGAATCCCACTGCATGTTCTTGTTGACCTTGAGTCATGTTCTATGTAAATCAAAAACTTTTATATCTTTCCGAACAACTCAAATTGCATGCTACAGGCCTGAACATTAAAAATAATGATACTTGGCAGATTTAAAATCCTATACGTGGTTTTAATAATCCTTTTCAAATAAGAGCTTGAGTAAAATACAAACTATACGATTTTTTCGTATTGCAGTTCGCAAAATGAAAAGAATCAGTATCACACTAAGCATTCTAACAAAATCCGAAATCCAATAAGCCAATAACTTCATTCATTCAAACATTCATTTCCAAGTATTAAACAGATTACAACCCTTTCATTTCGCAGATTCTCGGAAGAAACACAAGACGAATACATACAAAAGTAACTAAAAATCACTCCACTCAACAAAACAAGTCTATCCAACTTAACCATATCCACTAAACACAAATCCTTCCAAAGTAAATTAACCTTTATTGCTTGCATACATACATTATTTACAGGGAGAGCATTAGGAATCTATTATTCTATAAGATCCATTTCCATACCTAAATTAGACAAACTATTACATTTAACACTAAAACCAAAGGCCACAACTACAACCGAAATTAAAATGATACCAAATGAGAACTCAAAAAATAGGTGAGTGATGAACCTGACAGCAACTAAACCAATCCAAATAAACCATCCATTATATAACTGTAGTCAACTCTTATTCCATGCATGGCTGCAAACTACATAGAACGATGACATTGAAACATCAAAATCAATTAAGCCTAATAAAGACAAAATAAACATGATACATGTTTTATACAAAAAAATAAACTCAGAAGAAAACATTCAACAACCTGTGTGAATATAAAACAAAAAAAAATCAAAATGGAAAACATCAAAATGTCATATCTGTCATAGAAGAAAAACAAAAATGCATAACGTGTTGATCAGGAACGAGTTCTACTAGAAAATGGGGATGAATGACTACTAAAAAAAATTAAACACAAATGAAAGCAGACGACATCTACCATGAATAAATTCCAAAAAAAAAAAGAGTATTGAATTCATCAAAAGCAAAAAAACCTCATTAAATATCACAACTACATGCACAAAATATTACAACTACAATCGATAGCTTAATATTTTTGTGCATTCCAAAGTTCACCAATATTCTTTCCTTAAGTTTTTTTTTATTTTCAATTTCTATTTGGAGTTTTTGTTACTTGAAATGTTTTTATTTTTCCTAGGGCATAATTTATAGGTCTAAACTCTATTGTTCGCATTCGAACCTTGTTTCATGGCATCAGCTTCATTGATAATGGAAAATTATAATCTTATATATCTTAGAGGTAATTATGCAGGAAGGCAAGAAGTTAATGCTCGGTTATAAAGGATGTCAGTTCCACCAACTGAAAAATTTAATGTCTCAAATATGCTCTATAACGTGTTGTTCTAAAACAACTTATAACGTGTTACTCTATAATGTGCTTGGTTTAGGCACCCTTTGCACCCCAAAATGGATTCCCGATAGTGTTGGTTGCATTTCCTTTCATTTAGGTAGATTTTCATTGCACTTTCATTGGTTTAAACAATTTCTAATGTGGCTGTAATCTGTACAGAAAATTGCATTTTCATTTCAACAAATTGTACAAGTTCCATCTTCATATATGAACACATACACCATCACAAGGAAAAACTCTGTTTCAACAATTAGCATACAAGTTTCATCTCCGTTTATACATGTGAGAGCCCATAATTTCATAAGGAAAATCTAATTTCAACAATACCTGTACAAAATTCACCAGTGCACCATACGATCTCCTTTTAACAGAATTTCTTCTATACACATTAGTGAAATCACATATACCATACTCTTCCATTACATTCTCCAAAGTAGAAATTCCAACATTTCAATGCTTGAGTCATATAAAATGGCTACAAGTTTTAGAACCTTCCATTTGAAAATTCCGAACTATCACCATCATGCACAATCCACCACATTTTTGCTGCAATGGACTCACACATTCACACATCCTCTTCTCCAAGTGAATCAAACCAATGTAGACTCATAGACACAAACAAAAACAATTACAGGTATTCTTTTCATGATGCAAGAAAGGAGCTACAATTCACAATAATCGAACCGATAATTTTGATACATAATAGCACAACACATTTATATCGTCAACAGATCTAAACAAAAATTCAGACAAAACCAGAATGAGTCTGGTTCCAAATGAGCCTTGTAGAAGTAAGTGGAGGCAACCAGATAACAGATATCAAACAAATAAAAAAAATTCTGCTTGTTTTTTTCAAGATAAAAGAAGACAATCTTATTGCACACAGATTTGTAAAAATCAGAAACTATGTTCAGCAAAGCCACATGATTCCCCCACAATTGTAAAATAGAGAAGTTCATACCCAGGTTGGTGATATGCAGTAAGTTTTTCTTATTTCATGCTTGAAGACATATAAGAAAAATAGAAAGCAAGTTATTCACATTCATGCAAAAACGTAGGAATCAAACAAACTAAGAAAATGCTTGAACTTGAATAGAACAGCCATGATGCCAAACAGAAATCATTTGAGAAAACAAAATGGGTTGCACAGGAACAGATTTAATCAAAACAAAAATAGATTCTGTAATCATTCATTAATGAAAATAGGAAAACTGAAATCTCTAGCCAAAGACAAAGCTGAAAATTCATGGAGAAAGCACTTATGAGAGAACCAAACAGACGAAGCAGTATTTTCAGAACATAATCAAGGCTGCAAGGAATCGAGATTACCCTCTCTCTCAAACCAAAACATTCAAGACCGATGAGAAATCAAACGTAACAGGAGAAACGAAAATCTAAGGAGAACAGAGAGATCTCCAACATTTTATTATAAATGAAAACTGATCCAATACATATATAAAAATGTAAGCAACGAATGAAACTTTCAGGCAACAAAATCTAAAATGAGAATAAAATGGAATTGAAGTCATTCCGAAGAATACAAAGTAACCTAAAACAAGAGAGATAATGGGATTAGAAGGCAACCAAATAGAGATTTTAATCAAAAGCAAACCACATTCTGCATAGCATGCCACTCGTCGATCAATGAGGATTAATCCAATCATCCAAATCGTTCATGAGTATGAAATCAGATAGTGGTTTATAAAACGAAAATAAAAAACGGAGATGAAAATGATGAAACCAATACCTAATATACAATAATCTCGTGTATGGTTTCAGTGACATTTTCAACACGTCAGTATGGTTTCTAATAATGAGGTATGTGGTGAAAATTCAAATATGACAATTCATCAACTCAACACATTAACTTTAATTCAACAAGACCCAGTTTACCACCGCATCTACATCTTCATTATAGCAACAAATTTAACCTGCAATTTTACAGCTAACTATGTACTCAATTTAGTAAGGAATTGATAAATCAAACCAACTGTGTATCTAAGTTTTTGTGTGAACAATAGCATGCACTAGACTTGGGTTCATAATAACAACATCCACTAAAGTTCAGCAGCTCCAAACCCATAGAAAATGAAGTAGGTTGCACGTATTCAATGCAACCAACATATAATCCAATTACAGATTGATCAGGGAGAAAATGAAAGCATAAGCTGATTTGAAAATACTTTCAGATAACATTTATGACCCATAGGAAAAATCCTCTAATATATACGAATATATGTAGAGAACAAGATAGAGAATTGACATTACAACCTTGTATTTTTCAAATTGCACACTATGGACTCTTGCCAAAATCGTTTATTTCATATCATCACATCATTGATCAAGACTAAAGTAGGATTAAGTCACTTCCTTTACCAATTACTGAAAGAACATACTAACTAAAAACATACAATAATCCCACGATAAAGAACATAAATGTAAAATTGTAGATATCCTGTAACTAAATTTGTGAACCACATACATTTTGTGCATTCATACAATAATTTTGTATCATAGAATCTGCTCATACATGGGTAATCTTGCATTCCTCGAAAACCCTTTTTTTATGCAACAATGACAAGACCCTAGACAATGGATAATTTTAGAAAACTGCTTATTTGCATAGCAGGAATCTAATCGAAGAAAACTACTTATTTTCGATGCATGCACTAGTTTTATACCATAAAATTGAAATGCAGTATCTAAGTCAAGTAGATGGCAAAAACCAATATCAAATCGAACTGTAGTCATATACTAAAATAAATAGGGATGACCAAGATTTGGTTTTCATTTCCATTTTAATATCAATCTTAAAAGTGTAATGAAATCATTTCAAACTTAAAAGCATTTTAAGGGATGATTTGGGTGTCTAAGTAAATACATTACTCGGCAGATATCCCGATGCATTACTAATAACATCTACTGCCTCCAAATAGGCAATTAGTTAGAAAATAGAACAGGTGGAGCTCAATATGGATTCAAATCAAAGGGGGGCCAGCCTATTGATCAATTAGTATGAGTTCTATTTTTTAATTTTCAAACAAAAGCAATATCCCAAAAAAGACCATGAATTTATTTAAATCAAGTAGATGGCGCCATCTTGTTGAAACACTTTCAATAAATACACGATCACAACTCTTTCCATTCAGAAATTCCAAATATTCAAAATAATGAAAATCTGCGTCATTGTCAGTATTCTAACAAATTTTGAACTGCAATGACTTCGCTGATTCAAATATTTCATTTCCAAGTAGTGAACAGATTATGTTGCTTTTTTTGCATAGTTATTGGTAGAAACTACAAAATGCAATAAAAGACAGAAACAAGACTTGTAATACCTTGTAAAAATAGATTTAAATGGTTATTTATAACGTCATTGCAAGGGTTGTAGTATTTTCTCTAATACACCAACTAAACCAATATGTGCATCCATGATATCACATTGCTTATTACACGCACTAACATTTAGATAGCTAAATTCAAAAATCAGGTTGAAATGTGAATATACCAGAGTTCCATTAAAAATATCATGAGAATAGCAATGACCGCACTCATTCAACAACTAACTAATAAATGATTCAAACTGGAAAATAGAAAACAAGCAATATAATTAGAAATGTAAAGATCGGAAATCACATGCTTCGGATTGCCAAAACAAAACTCTCAGCACCGGCACCACAACAACACCAATGCATAAATCAAATCAAATAATGTGCAGGATCAAAATATATTAGGTTCATTAATTCCACACATCAATCAAATGACCAGATAATATATTATTTCAAAGAAAGAATTGAAGCAAACATGAAATTCGGTATACCAAGTAGATATAAAAACCAACATAATGAGTCATACATCTCAATTCTCAAAAAATAGTTTCATTTTGTCCACTACATTTAGTCACTCCAACTGAAACAATTCCTTTAAGATACAGAAAATACCATATGCAATTAATGGAAGAAAACCATCTTGTGTTTATTCTAAAAGCAATATCATGATGAAAACAACAACGGATAATGGACACGTCAGATGGAAAACTATTCAAACCAATCCAAAACAATATTATGTAATTGGTTTTAAATTATAATGAATTCATAGAGAAGAAACTAAAGACCTCATTGTCTACAGCAAACCCAAATAGGCAAAGTAACAACGAAATCAACAAATCTTAGCTCTCTATTTCCTCTCAAATAACTAGCATGGGAAAAATAACAAATCGTCGGTTTATCACTCTCCAAAATTGCTTAATAATAAAAAATGCCAAAGCAGCTTTTATTCTTCTAAAATGGCTATAATGCTCTATATTGTTCGTAAATTATTTAAGTATAATAATAAGATTAAATATAGGTATAATAAAATACAAAAATGAACACAATTGGGTGTCTACATATGTACATAAATCCATTGACTTAAGTGTTTAGATATATGATTTTGGGATGTTAACCATGTGTTGTCAATAATTATGTGTATGAAAATAGAGTATATTCAATAAGGCCTGGATAATCTTATATTATGCCTTATCATCTCTTACGACGAACAAAATCATAGCAGTTGAAAATTTGAGGCATTCTTCTGCAACCGACAAGGTGTTTAATGGCTGTTTAAATTATTTTTCTTTCTTGAGCAAGTTCTTAAATGACTTTTAATTTATAGCAAATTTAGATGAGAATAACGAAAGATAAAATGCAGCCAACAGATGATAATGCATTTCTAGAGGTATAACAAACCATTTATGATGATGGCAACTTTTAGCTACAAATGAAAAAATCAAAATTCCATCACTACAATTCTAGAAGCCTTGGGCAAAAGCTTTTTTGCTCTTTCGCATGTGAATATAAATTTGCAAGAATTCAAGAAGATTTTTTGTGACTTGCTTAGAGGGAAATGCCTTTTTTTGTTTTCATCGATGAGAGGGAAATTCCTCTTTTCTGTGCCGACTATTTTCAGTCTATCCGGGGTGAAATTTAAGCGTGAGTTGGGGGGTTAAATCTATAACAGTGGATGAGTTGGATTAGAAAGCTAGCAGATGGAGGGCACATACACAATGACACATTAAATCAAGACCGTTTAAATGGGGAATGAAAAAAATTCGAAAAAATGTAACATTTTATGAGCTCACCTTCTTCCACGTCAAGATCCGTTAAGGTTGTGTAGTGATGGCGACGGCGACGGCAAGGACGGTCAGCGCCTCTTCCTTTCGGCAAGTCCCCATCTGCATTCTCCCTTTGCTATCTCCCGCTGGTGGTGACGGCGACGGTGGAAGCTAAAGCAACAGCGGGGACGATCGGCCTCCTCTTTCCAGCAATTCCTCTTCTCGATCTCCCCCTGTGATCTCCCTCCGCGATCTCTCCATCGGCAACAGCGGCTTTGGTCGGCGCCTCCTCTTTCTAGCAATTCCTCTTCTCGATCTCCCTCTACGATCTCCCTCTGAGATCTCTCCATCCTCTCTCCTGTCAACGAAGGTCCTCTCTCTTTGTCTCTGTATCCCTTCGGCAAGTTCCCGTAACACCCAAATCCTACACGCAATGCTTATTTTCGTCTTCCAATTTTACCCTAACAAATCTCAACCGCCCATCTTAAATCAACGGCAGATGTGGCGTTTGCATTTTCACCAAACGTAAAAACGTTTGCAGTGAAACCCGACTCTTCAGAATTTTCCACGTACATTGCCATCAAATTGAGTGACACGATCGTCAAGGGCTTCCGCTTGGTTACTTTATTTATATTATCCCCATTTGCTATATAAAATCTAGAATTATAGAATTTTAAAATCGAAAATTGATCCTTATGCGAAATTATATTTTAGAATATGTTTTAGAATTTTATAAAATAAAAATTTAAGTTTCAGATCTTTGCAAAATAAACTTTGTATTCGTAATTTGGATATTTACAAAATATATCCACATGTTTGATCATAATTGCAAATATATTTCAGTTTTAAAAATGTAAAATTATTCCCATAATTTGCCGCTATTTGCAAGTGTATCATCATATTAAATTTTATTGAGAAATCATTAAAAATTAATTTTAAAATCTTAAAATCGTTTATGCTTTTCCCATGTGAAAAATTGTTTAATCACATGTTTTGGTAACTACTTTCACTGATTTATATTTCTTACGTTTAGTAAAAATAATAGCTTATGTAATTTATTTCAATAAATTTTCAAAATAATATAACTTATCTATTCAGAAATGTTCATGATCACTCGATTGAAACTTTTTTGAAAGAACGATGGAAATTTCAACATTTTAATTTTTAAAAAGAATTTAGGACAAAATTTAATTTTATCATATGCTTGCATATAGTTTCTATGGGGGTAATTTGATGTTTTCAAAATTATGAGGTACATGTGCAATTATGATCTAATTATATAAGTTTATTTGTAAATCACTCTTGTATATAAGTTTAAGTGTTAAGTAAGATAACACTTGGGAAGTAGGAAAAAGACAAAATTTTGTATTTTTCCATATAACTCCCCTACTTTCTAATAATCTCTTACATTTTTCATAAAGCTGCCTTATTCATTTAAGTGTATTCCCTTTACTCATAATCACTATTTTGTCAATTTCAAAATTCTTTTCTACTTCACAGATGCTTCTTAGGGGATGTTTGGAAACATGTGATTGTAAGAACCATGGTTTTCCTTTGGGATTTGATTTTCCAAGGCCAATGATAGCACCATCAATCACACTATTTTTTCCACTTTTATCCTTACATTCTAATCATTTTTCTTACCAAATATATACAACAAACTTATTTTTGCTAACTATACTCCTATCATTTCCTATCAATCACACATTTCTCAAAATATTCTTTTTTTTTTATTTTTCACAATTTTCCACAATCCCACAATTGTACACATTAACAAATGTCCCCTTAAATTAAGAAGAAAAACATTTTCCTGAACTACCAAAAGTGCTTTCAGCATTTTTGGAAGAATTGAAACATTTTTTGTATAACAGGAAATTTTCTCAAAGACAGCAATAAATTTAAGCACATATAATTTGAATTTGGCAACATTTGATATTTTTTATTTGCAAACAAGTATTTGCAACAAATAAACCGATCGCATCATTGGTTGTATACACATTATTGCATTAAAATAATTTGCTACCTATAATATTATATATAGCCAAATTTTGACAATGTAAGTGTATTATTATATGTGGATATATTTCAGCATTAAGAATAATTGATTTTGAAAAGGTTTGAAAGTCGTAAAGATTATTTTTGCAAAATATAAATAAGAAAGTGATATCCCCATCAATATATATATATATATAGGTATACACGTACATAATATTCTCATCTGCGTTCAATTCGAGATCAGAGTAGCTATAATGATGTTATTTTTTTATCTAAAAATGCACCGGGGGTAATTAATATTTAATAGCATGTCTTTTCAAAAAAGAAAGAGGCATGGAATAAAACGTGCGTCTGCTTGCAGATCAGGAAATTAAACGTGGCCGCCCATGCTCGCTCTATAAATACACAGCAGTTCCCGCACAACCTATTGCACCCACCCACCCACAAGAAATATGGCTTTTACCATCCTTAAACCTTCCAATATCTTTTGCCTCCTCATCCTCCTCCTCGTCCTTCACTCCCCAACATCCTGTATTCTGGCGAAACTCTCAACATCGGACAATCTCTCCAATACGGCCGGAACTATCGGCTAGTGTTGCAAGCCGATTGCAACCTGGTTTTATATGAAGACAACGTGGCCCAGTGGGCATCAAACACCGATGGTTGAGGTCGAAACTACAGGTGCATTTTGAGGACTGATGGTTCCCTCACCATCCTCAATCTAGCTAGGACTGTCATCTGGACGAGCAACACCGCTGGTAGGGTAGCAAACTACGTCTTAATTCTCCAAAAGGATCGGAATGTGGTGATTTACGGCCCTAACGTCTGGGCTACCGGCACAAAAATCAGAAATGTCTGGGCTACCAACACATATCAGAAATGTCTCTGATGTAGCACCAGTAGTGGCCGTCGTGAATAACACCCAAGGGCGAAAAGCCAAATTTACGTCTCCAGAGCTGCTGGAGTCTGTAGTCGGTGCAGTCGTTATAGATAACTAATTAGCTAGAGCTAGAGCTAGAGCTAGCTTATCTATACATAGTTTGCTTGTGCTTGCTTTTGAGTGTATACTGTAAGATCTCCACTCCACTACTAGTGTACTATTCCAGGAATGGACTTAGGTCTTTAGATCTTTTCCCTTCCCACTTGTGGATGGATAGATCTTCATAAGATTCACACTCACTATCCCTTCAACTCGGTATCTTTTGCATTTATTTGATCATCAACTGCTCAAAATGTGGGCTCTTAAATCCTAAAAAAATTCCACAGTGCAGTTAAGAACATTAGAGAAATGATTACAGAAAAGGATGACTAGAAAAAGTATTAACAAACAAATCATAAATACATTGAGAACAAACTTAATCAGATTATATATTCGTTTCAAAAGTTTATCTTTACATGGTCTTCACTTTCAAATCATTTTTAAATTCTAGAATAAGCATTTCCATAAAAACGCAATAAAATCAAAGGGGCATTTCATATCAATTATTAAGAAATAATATTTATAGTAAAAATAGGTGTAGCTTGGTTAGAAAAATCTTAGCTTGTACCTAGGTGCTTCAAACTTCAATTGTGGCCGAAAGCATTGGAAGCATTTGATGAGCTACTGAAACCAATAGAAGATCAGAGACAACAGGATCAAATAATGAACAAGTGTAACGAACAAGTGGATCACTCAAAATAACTTGAATTCATCTAATATATTCATGCCTTATTGGACAAGAAATACTACTATTTCTCGTTTGGACTCATAAGCTAAGCTGCTTGTATGTAAGATATAATTGCTCATCTAAAAATTTAAGAAAATCTGTAAATATTTAATATATACAATTTTAATAATATCTAAGGTTGCCTAAAAAAAATCCTCACTCACAATTTTCTCAAAGAAAGTATAAAAATATTATAATTGAAATAGTAATTTTTATAATATTTCAAATATTGCTAAAATTGAAATTCACCTAATTTTCACTATATAATATGCGAACCTTCTATGCTTTAGTTAGTTAAATATATACAGGAAAATTTGTATACGTAAGGTTACTATAAAAAAAAGTACCTATTGGGGAGGATTATTTTGAGAGAAAACTTCTTTACGACTTCACTTTCTTCTTCTTTTTTCTAACAGCATATAAAGAAGAAATGGTTAAGAAGGTCAATCACTTTCATCACTTTGTAATATTCGCACACGGAATGACTTACTTGGATACGTTACATTTTAGCATTTTTAAAATTTTATTCATGCACTTATTTTTATTCGACATTTAATTATATCTGCATATTGTTTACATTTTTATTTCAAAGAAGTTTACAGCGTGAAATCAAGAGCAATTAAAAATTTTCATTTATAAGATACATAATACCTTACTTTTTTACAAATATTTTTATTATAGTTCTTTAATGATTATATTAATATTTATCACATTATCACGAAATTGATTATAGAATAATATATTCTACCTTTAAATGAAAAAATTTAATAAATTATGATTAAATAAAATATTAAATATTAACTTTTTCATAAATAGATTTAAGTACGAACTTTACACTCATCGCCTTAAGATTCTCATCATGCCACTGCTTGGCTTGGTAGGACTAATCCTAATAACGGCGTATGAAACCCAGTGATATATGTTGTGGATGAAAAAAGAAAAAAAAGAAAAAAAAAGCAATACTATCAAAGGCACGTCGGACTATCCGCCCGTTCTGGGCTGATCGGGCAAGGAGACAGATTTGAGATGAAAATTTATTAAGAAATTAGTATGCTGGGACTGGGAAAAAGTACATAAATTTTTTTTAAAAAAAGTATGTTATTATACTTTGGAAACGGGGCTGACCACATGCATCTGGGTGCATTTCACCATTTTTTAATTTTTTTATAAAATTGTTAATCTAGGTATATTTAATATGTGTATCAATTTTTACCATTTTTTGAGACTTTTAGATTTTTTTGATTTTTTAAAATCAGTACCATTTTACGTACAAAATGTAAAAAAAAAAAAAATTGAGTTTTTGCACCCGATTGCACTGCATCATGACTCGTTTGAAAATGGAAAAAGTGTTATTTAGAAAATGTAAGATTCCATCCCACTCTCATCCCAACTATGAACTACCATCTCTAGTGTACTCTTATGTTCGCTTACTGATTCACTTATCGATATCAAAAATTGTTAATTAAATAATTTTATAAAGCTAGTTAAGGGTCCTAATCGAGAAATTAGTAGTCCTACGAATTCCACTCACTTTCAACAAATTAAAATCCTATCAATTTAATTAATTCATAAATGGGTTATGTGATCTTGTTAGTCCTGATTAACATAGGTACATATTAGTCTGTCATTAAAAAAGTATATTTTATTCATATATCAAAACTTATAAATTTTGATGTATATGTATTTGTTTTATTTTCATCTGTAACTACCAAATTAATACCTTGTCAATTTCATTAATTATTATTAATTAATATAGATTGTACACTGGAGACAAGATGGGATAGCCACGAGCACCTACATTTCTTAATTCCCTTGTGGATAAGGATGCTGTTCTCCGGAACGGACTCAATTATGCTCCTGGTGGCGCTGATGACGCCTCTTCCTTTTTTGTAAGTCGATCCATCTTAATTAATTTCACCTTTCATTCATTAATTATTTCAATTTTTTACTTAATTTACTAATTATGATTTATTTAAAAAAGCACGATTATGTTAGCTAGGACAAAGTAATGGATTACTTAATTTATTTTATTTTTTTTATAAATTCGTTAATGATGTATCTAATATATAAATCAAGTTTTATCATTTTTTGAAATATGTATATATTTTTTGAATTTTTAAACATAGAGGTATTTAACTATTTTTTAATGGTTAAAAATTACTAACATGTTTTAATGGTCAAAAATTACTAAATGACCTAGTGTTTTAAAATCTAAGAAAATACATACACATCTTTATAAATAGTAAAACTTGATTTATAGATTAAATACACCTGAACTAACAAATTTATACAAAAAGTAAAAAATGAAAGTTTTCAAATAGGTTTTTCTAGCCCTAGCTAGCAAAAGCATGTCTTTTACTTAAAAAGGCAATCAAGTAATTTAGAAGATGAATCTATTTATCGGTCGATGGCATGGATATGCATGGATTAGGTGTTGGAGTTTTCGCTGTACAAGTAGATCGAGCCATCCCAACGGACATGAGAACTAATAAGGAAAATGATAGTACCTAAAAGTTCTTTTTAGAAGCCAGTTATGTGGTGCCCATGGGTGGCAATGATTTCAACAATAGCTTCTTGATACCCAACCTTGGGTGTATACAGATACTGTTGCCACCCAATTTATTGGTCTCCTCCTCATAACATTACAAAATCAGCTTAAGGTACATTGATTATGGCATGCACGCATCAACCATGTTAATGCAATATGAATGCCATGTTATGTTTTTTTTAAGATGAGATTAGGCCAAATTATGTTGGTCTAAGATTAAGTAGCTTAATTTTAAATATACCCACAAATTTTGCCCTTAATTACAAATAAACTTATGAAATTTGAGATCTATCATATATGCTCACCCGTTGAGTATATCATTAATTTCAAATACCCAAAATCAAGCATCCTTTCAGGTACGTCTGTTTTACATTTTTAACGACCATATTAACCCTAAGTGAAAAGGATATGTTTCATTTCATAACTTTCATCATCATTTGAAACAAGTGGAAGCTTTAAAGATTTCATACAAAAAAATTTTGCTCATGGATTTGTAGCAGAATTTTACTTGTGATTCTGATTGTCATAGGGTTATTTTTGTCATTGTGAATGTAAACTCTAGAAAAAATCATGAACATGTGATAGTTAGTTTAACAAAACAAAATTTGGGCCATTTAACTCATAAAATTTAAAAATTATTTAATGGCCTAAAACATATCCAAGAAAAATAAGCAAATGCAGAAAAATTTACAGAATGTGCAAAATAATTTGCAAAATGAAAGGGCAATAATTAATTTAAAGAAATATTTAACCTAATGAGGAAGTACACCCAATAATTTAACTAATGTAAAACACAAAAGGGAAGAGAGTCCACACATAACGATGCATGTGTGGACCACCAAATCAAAAGTCCAAAGGGTGTAAAATCCCTTTTCTTATTCGCTTGCTGGGGAGAACGAAGAGAGAGAGAGGGAGAGAGGGAGGGGAGGAGCAGAAAAGGGGAGTTGCCATCGCTGTAAGTCATTCCTTTGCAAGATACATGTAGTTTATGATTTTGTCATAAGTTTCTATTTTCATTTAAATGCAAATGGATGAGAATAAATGGGAGAAACAAAATTTAATTAAGTTTCCTCCCAAGTAGTGCAAGGTAAATGACTATATAAGATTCGACTAGGCATGCTTCGATTTTCAAGGGGGTTATGCATTCTATGATTTTTCCCACACTATACAAGTTGATTTGAATTAAATCTGGGGAAATATTTAAATGAATCAAGCTTTGAAATTCATGAACCCATGCCCACAACCATGTATAGGTTAAATCTAAGCTACTAGTAGAGTTTCATGCTTAAATCATGTGTCTAAATGATAATTGTGAGTAAGGCAAAGACTAAACAAATGTAATCCACACTTTTAAAGGTGGAAATAACCATGAATAGGGGCTTAGGCATGACTTTTGTGAAGTCACCTTAGTACAAGTATTTTGTGATATCAAGTTTAAGAAATTTATGCGGTCCATGATTCTTTTCTAAATGCCCTAATTGATCTTTGTATGTATGATATACATTTTGATAGTTTCAAGCTCTAATCTATAAAACGTGAGTTTTTTTTTTTTTAAAAAAAAAGAAGAAGAAGAAGAGAGGGAGTTTACGAATTTTATATTACATCTTTCGATGCTAGATACCGTTTCAGCTTAAATGCTACTTTTCAAGCGAGATGTAAATGAATACAAGTAGTTGCAGACCCTTCCTAATTCATGAGACCATGTTCCATAATTAGTGGGCTTAGGCTTTTCAAGCTTTTCTCATGACAAAGAAAGGAGAGAATTGTATTTTTAATTTCATGTGATGCTTGCAAAAGAGTCATGCTAAATGAATGAAGATTTTCATGAAACATAAGTTTTAAGCTATATATATAGTTGACAGGTATTTGAATGTTTAATTGTACATGTTACAAAAGAAATGAAATGAACTGTTGTTTTTAAGATGGTTTTCTCGGGTTGTATGCTTAAATTCGTGCTTTTAACTATGTGATATGATAATTTTCAAATGAAATTTAGTAAATTCAAACTTGAATCATATGTAGAAATGAAATTCTAGACCTTAAAAATAAGTTAAGGTGATGGAATTATTTGGATTCTGGTTTTGGGAAAAAGTAATTTAGTTTCCAAGATGATATAAATGATGCTAAATACAATAGATGAAATGAATTTTTATGGTACAATCCACTGCAAAATGGATAGTATTGAATTCCTGTTCATGGGCTTCCCCTCAATTAATGTTCATGACGTGTATGGATAGTATTGAATATATTAATTTGGCGTATTGTTCATATACAGTTGGGATTTAAGATAACCATAAGAGGATGTGTGGATCCTCTTTAGCGCCAGTACCATTACCGTCCAAGTTTACTCGATAGCTTCAAGTTGCACCACCTAAGGGCGCCCAACCCATGGGAAGCCATCCCTAGATTTTTCTCTTAGGAAGCTCCCTATCCACCATATTCATTTTGGATGGATGGCTTAGATTCATGCGGGCATTGTAGAGAGAGGAAAAATTTTGTCAGGGGCATGGATTTTGGAATTCTCTTATTTTCACTACCATCCCCTTCCACTTCATCGATCTTCTTCTTCACATAATTCTTTGATGATCGAGTGGTCGTGGAGGAAAGTTGTTGCAATGATCGCTAGAGTTGATGGATGTTGATCTAGAGGATTTTTAGTGTCGTACTTGAAGGAAAAAATCTCGTCAATTGCCCTGCTCGATTTAAGAAATGATTGGGGCTTGACTGCTGGAAGCTATGGAGATCAAATGTAAGGCAGAAGATTGGTTTTTTTTTCTCTCTTTTCTAGGCTTGAAGATCGTGGCTAGTTGTGGATGGCTGAAAATGAGGAAGATGGCAGGGAGATCCTTCTAAGACGTCCACTCTATTAGGTGGTTTTGATCTGATTGACATTGTAGATAATGAGAATCTAAAAACCCAATAGCGGCCATGGCTGCCTCTCATCGTGCTATGACAATAGTGGTGGAGCACCAGAGATTGAGCTTGGTGCTCCAACGATCTAGTTTCTATCCATGTGCATCAACCTGCTTTGGATGATCTACATAGTCAAATTATATAAACAGTAAATAACATGGTTACAATAGATAGGTTACTACGTCAAAATTGCAGATATCAAAAATGAAGAAGAAAATTGGTTGTAGTTTTTTTTTTATTCAAGTGACCGGAGAAGAGATTAAGCTCGACGACTTGGGCACCAGAGTTAGGCAGCCGGATGCAAGTCATCAGTTGGTTCTGATCGCTAATTTAGCTGCTGGCAACAGGTGGGTCTAGATGCAACTATGACGGCAGAGGCTAGGGCTAGTTTGGCAATAGTGGAAGGTGATGCACCGTGTGTCATCTGTCGCTACAAACAGAAAATTGATTTAAATTTCATCAAATTTTGTTTTGTTTAGATCTAATAATTCCGATGTCCCATTTATGTGATTTAATAGTAATTTTCTATGTCTTGAAATGCTCAGAATCACGTAAACGGTTTGGATTGGAGAAATTCATCTTATTAAAATGTAAATAGAAATAATCATGCAGACGATCAAATTAGCGTAGATGTTTATATTTAAATGTGAATAAAAATAATAATTATTGTCGAGATGAACTTAATAAAAAATTACTCATGTTTATTTTATTTATCATTTATATTAATTTTTATAGTAAAGATTAAAGTAGAAACAAACTAAGTGAATTAAAATAATTATTTTCAACAATTTCAAGTAAAGTAGAAAACTTATGTGATTCTCAGATCTGTTCCAGTAAATCCTTCCGTGAGTACACCAATTACGTAAGTGGAAATTTTCATGCTTTATTGTTGAAGATTCAATAAGAATTTTAAGTTTTTATAATTCGTCCACTTTTTTTCCAAACTCCATAGATTCGCTAGATTTACAAAAAGAAAAGTAGCGGACGAATCTATATTAAATAAGGAACACAGATATGTACCAAGAGGAAAATTTTAGGTTCGACTGGGCAGTTTCCACAACTGCCGAATGTTGACAGAGAGACGTGAAAGCGGAGCAAAGGAAAAAGAAGAACGGTAGCAATTTTGACTTCTTGAAGCAAATTTTACAGAAAATCCCCATGAATTTTTGATTTTGCAAAAAGGAACCTATTTTGAAGAAATTATAGAAAAACTCTAATTTTTATGGAAAATTTACAGGAGATATTTTTAAAAATATTATTGCAAAATAATCTCTTGACTTGTGAAGGAATTTAATAAGAAAAGTTTTAGAAAAAAATTACGAAAAAGCCCCTTTTGAATTAAATAGTTTGCAAAAATGCCTTATATTGGCTAGGAATTCACAGAATAAATAGAAAAGTATAATTTTTACTTAAATGAATTATTATGTATATATCTTTTACAAAATACATAAATTTATATAAAATATTTTTAAAAATATTAAAATTAGATGTTATTAGATCCGGTTAGATGTCGTTAAATGTTGTTAGATGCAATTAGATATTGCTAGATGTTGTTAGATTAAGGCAAATTTTATTAAATCCTATTGTTTGAGTTTTAAATTCTGTAATTAAGGTATAAATGACCTTATAAGGGGCTTAGGATCATACTACATGTGTTAAATTATGATTAACTTATTAATATAAAAAATTAGATGCTGTTAAGTGTCGTGAGATGCTGTTAGATACTATTAAATACTGTTAGACATAGTTAGATAAAAGTAAATTTCATTAAATCATATTATCTGGGTTTCAAATTCTGTAATTAAGGTATAAATGGCCTTATAAGGGCTTATGATCATATTATAAGTGTTAAATTAGGATTAACTTATTAATATCAAAAGTTAGATGTTGTTAGATGTCGTTAGATGTTGTTAGATATTGTTAGATACTGTTAGAAACGGTTAGATTAAGGTGGATTTTATTAAATCATATTATCTGGATTTCAAATTCTGTAATTAAGGTATAAATGACCTTATAAGGGGTCTTAGGATCATATTAGAGGTGTAAAATTAGGATTAACTTATTAATATCAAAAGTTAAATGCTGTTAGATGTGGTTAGATCCGGTTAGATGCCGTTAGATGTCGTTTGATGCTGTTAGACGCCGTTAGATTAGGTGGATTTCATTAAATCATATTATTTGGGTTTCAAATTCTATAATTAAGGTATAAATAATCTTATAAGGGGCTTAGAATCATATTGCACGTGTTAAATTAGGATTAACCTATTAATATCAAAAGTTAGATGCTGTTAGATATCGTTAGATCCGGTTAGATGCTATTAGATGTCATTAGATGTTGTTAGATGTTATTAGACGTTGTTAGATTAAGGTGAATTTCATTAAATCATATTATCTGGGTTTCAAATTCTGTAATTAATGTATAATTGACCTTACAAGGGGCTTAGGATCATATTACAGGTGTTAAATTAGTATTAACTTATTAATATCAAAAGTTAGATGTTGTTAGATGTCGTTAGATCCGGTTAGATATTGTCAGATGTCATTAAATGTCGTTAGATGTTGTTAGATGCTATTAGACGTTGTTAGATAAGGTGGATTTCATTAAATCCTACTGTCTGGGTTTCAAATTCTATAATTAAGGTATAAATGACCTTATAAGGGGCTTAGAATCATATTACAGGTGTTAAATTAGGATTAACTTATTAATATAAAAGTTAGATATCATTAATGCTGTTAGATGTTGTTAGATGTCATTAGATATTGTTAGATTTTATTATATTCGAAAAATAAAAAATATTAATAACTTTTCAAAAATTCAAAAAAAATATTGAAATTGTTATTTTGAGAGTACCTTAATTACATAAACTTTAAATAATATAACATAACTCCTTATATAAAATATATTTTTAAAATTTACCAATTATAATGAAATCTTATTAAAAAATAATTTTTGGTACAAAATATTTTTAAAAAATGTCAAATAATGAAAAATTATGTCTACATACGTTTTAGTAGTTGATCCAGCAAATGAATGGAATAGATTGAGATTTTGTATATATATAATATAAATTTTATCAAAAAACCAAACATGCTCACATTTTTAAACAAATATACTGACACTGTAAAATTACCACAATGCCCCTACTTCCTTTTTTTCTCATGGGGAAGGCTTCCCCTGAGTTGTACCCCCCACCCAAGACCCTTTCGTATGAGGCCACCCCAAGAACCCAGTGAAAGAGAAGTCCTGCAATTGTCTACAGAGATCTTGGCACATTCTTCATGAGGGCCAACCCATGGGAAGCACTTCCAATGAGAAAAAAAAGGAAGCAGGGGCAATGTGGTAATTTTCTATCGAGAGTATGTTTCATTAAAAACGTGAGTATGTTTGGTTTTTTGATAAATTTTATATTATATACATACAAAATCTCAATCTATTCCATACATACAAAATCTCAATCTATTCCATACATTTGATAGATCAATTAGTAAAACGTATGTAAACATAATTTTTCATTATTTGACAATTTTTAAAAATATTAGTGTACAAAAAATAATTTTTTAATAAGATTTCATCATAATTGGTAAAGTTGAAAAATATAATTTTTATTAGAAGTTATGTTATATTATTTAAATTTAATGTAATTAAGGTACTCTCAAGAATAACAATTTCTTATATTTTTCTTGAATTTTTGAAAATTTATTAATATTTTTTTATTTTCTGAATATAATAGAATCTAACCGTGTCTAACCCTGTCTAACCGTGTCTAACCGTGTCTAACCGCGTCTAACCGTGTCTAACCATGTCTAATTTTTGAAATTAATAATTTAATCCTAATTTAACACCTGTAATATGATCCTAGGGCCCTTATAAGGCCATATATATCTTAACAACCAAATTTGGAACCTAAATAATATGATCTATTAAAATCACCATAATCTAACTGTGTCTAACCCTGTCTAACCCTGTCTAACCGTGTCTAACCGCGTCTAACCGCGTCTAACCCTGTCTAACCGCGTCTAACAGTGTCTAACCGTGTCTAATTTTTGAAATTATTAATTTAATCCTAATTTAACACCTGTAATATGATCCTAGGGCCCTTATAAGGCCATATATATCTTAAAAACTAAATTTGGAACCTAAATAATATGATATATTAAAATCACCATAATCTAACTGTGTCTAACAGCGTCTAACCCTGTCTAACCGCGTCTAACTCTGTCTAACCGCGTCTAACCGTGTCTAATTTTTTAAATTAATAATTTAATCCTAATTTAACACCTGTAATATAATCCTAGGGCCTTTATAAGGTCATTTATATCTTAAAAACCAAATTTGGAACCCAAATAATATGATTTATTAAAATCTCCATAATCTAATCGTGTCTAACCATGTCTAACCGCGTCTAACCCTGTCTAACTGCGTCTAACCCTGTCTAACCGCGTCTAACCGTGTCTAACCGTGTCTAATTTTTGAAATTAATAATTTAATCCTAATTTAACACCTGTAATATGATCCTAGGGCCCTTATAAGGCCATATATATCTTAAAAACCAAATTTGGAACCCAAATAATATGATTTATTAAAATCACCATAATCTAACTGTGTCTAACCGTGTCTAACCGCATCTAACCGCGTCTAACCGCGTCTAACCCTGTCTAATCGTGTCTAACCGCGTCTAACCGTGTCTAATTTTTGAAATTAATAATTTAATCCTAATTTAACACCTGTAATATGATCCTAGGGCCCTTATAAGATCATATATATCTTAAAAACCAAATTTGGAACCCAAATAATATGATTTATTAAAATCACCATAATCTAACCGTGTCTAACCCTGTCTAACCCTGTCTAACCACGGCTAACCGCGTCTAACCGTGTCTAACTGAATCTAATTTTTTTTATAATTTATGAATATTTTATCTAATCTATGTATTTTGCAAAATGTATATACTTTAATATTTATTCGAGGAATAAATAATTTTGAAACTAAATAAATATAAAAAATTATAATTAAAAATATTAACTCCACTTGATTAAATAAAATAAAAATTTATATAAATAAATAAAATAGTAAAAAATATTATATATATGACGTTGTAGAATAAAGATTTTGATAAATTATATATAACTGTGACCTAGATTTAATATGTAAATATATGTTACTTTTTGGGCTTAGTTAAATGATCAAATTCTCAAAATTATAAAATAATATTATTATAGTTTATACTATAAATTTAAATTCTTAATATAATAATTTTAATTTATTGTTACTGTAATTAATTATTTTAAACTAAAAATAAAAATTTATTGACTTCAAGTTAAATCAATGTAAACAAACAATTTAATAAACTATAATAATATTGAACAAAAAATATATAGAAAATTTCATGTTATAGAACACCTCTAAATTTATTACAGTTTATATTACAAATTTAACATATTAATATACTAATTGTGATTTATTGTCACTATAATTAATAAATTTAAAATAAAAATAAAAATTTATTTACTTGAAGTCAAATCAATCTAAAATTATCAGTTCAATAAATATTTACATTGAATTATAGAAAATCTTCATATTATATAAAACAATATATTCATTTTTGCAGGCCCGCGGGACACATATATATTTTAGAAAATAAAATATTCATTTTTTGACGTCTGCGAGATACATATATATATATTTTAGAAAAATAAAACATTTATTTTTCGAGGCCCGCGGAACACGTATATATTTTTAAAAATAAAATATTCATTTTTGGATGCCCGCGGGACACATATATTTTAAATTAACAAAACATTCATTTTTGGAGGCCCGCGGGACACATATATATTTTTAGAAAACAAAATATTCATTTTAGGACGCCCGCGGGGCACATGTATTTTAGAAAAATAAAATATTCATTTTTTGGACGTCCGCAGGATATGTATATATTTTAGAAAAACAAAAACATTCATTTTTGGAGGCCCGTGAGATACATATATAAATTTTTAAAATATATTCATTTTTGGAGGACCGCGGGATATGTATATATTTTTAGAAAATAAAATATTCATTTTTGGAGGCCCGCGGGACACATATATATATTTTAGAAAACAAAATATTCATTTTTGGAGGCCCGCAGGACACATATATATTTTTAGAAAACAAAATATTCATTTTTGGACACCCGCGGGACACGTATATTTTAGAAAATAAAACATTCATTTTTGGAGGCCCGCGGGACACTTATATATATATATATATTAGAAAATAAAATATTCATTTTAGGACGCCCGCGGGACACATATATATTTTAGACAAACAAAACATTCAATCTTGGAGGCCCGTGGGACACACATATATATGTTAGGAAATAAAATATTCATTTTTGGAGGCCCGCGGGACATGTATATATTTTTACAAAATAAAATATTCATTTTTGGAGGCCCGCGAGACACATATATACATTTAAGAAAACAGAATATTCATTTTTGGAGGACCGCGGGATATGTATATATTTTTAGAAAATAAAATATTCATTTTTGGAGGCCCGCGGGACACATATATATATTTTAGAAAACAAAATATTCATTTTTGGAGGCCCGCAGGACACATATATATTTTTAGAAAACAAAATATTCATTTTTGGACACCCGCGGGACACGTATATTTTAGAAAATAAAACATTCATTTTTGGAGGCCCGCGGGACACATATATATTTTAGACAAACAAAACATTCAATCTTGGAGGCCCGTGGGACACACATATATATGTTAGGAAATAAAATATTCATTTTTGGAGGCCCGCGGGACATGTATATATTTTTACAAAATAAAATATTCATTTTTGGAGGCCCGCGGGACACATATATACATTTAAGAAAACAGAATATTCATTTTTGGACGCCCGCGGGACACATATATATTTTAGAAAAACAAAAAATTCATTTTTGGACGCCCGCGGGACATATATATATATATTGTAGGAAATAAAATATTCATTTTTGGAGGACCGCGGGATATGTATATATTTTTAGAAAATAAAATATTCATTTGTGGAGGCCCGCGAGACACATATATATATTTTAGAAAACAAAATATTCATTTTTGGACACCCGTGGGACATGTATATATTTTTGGAAAATATAATATTCATTTTTGGACGCCCGCAGGACACATATATTTTTAGAAAACAAAATATTCAATTTGGGAGGCCCGCGCGACACATATATATTTTTAGAAAATAAAATATTCATTTTGGGAGGACCGCGGGACATGTATATATTTTTAGAAAATAAAATATTCATTTTGGAGGCCCGCGGGACACATATATATTTTAGAAAATAAAACATTCATTTTTGGAGGCCCGCGCGACACATATATATATTTTCGGAAACAAAATATTCATTTTTGGAGGCCCGCGGGACATGTATATATTTTTAGAAAATAAAATATTCATTTTAGGGGCCCGCGAGACACATATATATATTTTAAAAAATAAAATATTCATTTTTGAAGGCCCGCGGGACATGTATATATTTTTAGAAAATAAAATATTCATTTTAGGGGCCCGCGAGACACATATATATATTTTAAAAAATAAAATATTTATTTTTGAATGCCCGTGGGACATGTATATATTTTTAGAAAATATAATATTCATTTTTGGAGGCCCGCGGGACACATATATATTTTTAGAAAATAAAATATTCATTTTTGGAAGACCGCGGGGCATGTATATATTTTTAGAAAATAAAATATTCATTTTTGGAGGCCTGCGGGACACATATATATATTTTAGAAAACAAAATATTTATTTTTGGACACCCGCGGGACACATATTTTTTAGAAAAACAAAATATTAATTTTTTGACGCCCGCGGGACACAGATATATATTTTAGAAAACAAAATATTCATTTTTGGACGCCCGCGGGACACATACATATTTTTAGAAAATAAAATATTCAGTTTTGGATACCCGCGGGACGCATATATATTTTTAGAAAATAAAATATTCATTTTTGAAGGTCCACAGGACACATATATATATTTAGAAAAAAAATATTCATTTTTGGAGGCCCGCGGAACACATATATTTTTAGAAAACAAATATTCATTTTCGGAAGTCCGTGGGACACATATATATTTTTAGAAAACAAAATATTCATTTTTGGAGGCCCGCGTGACACATATATATATATTTTAGAAAATAAAATATTCATTTTTGGAGGCCCGCGGGACACATATATATTTTAGAAAAATAAAATATTCATTTTTTAGACTCCCGCGGGACATGTATATATTTTAGAAAAAAATTTATTTAAAAATTTAACTAATTATAAGTGTTTTGATTTTTAAAATATTTTGAGTGAATGCTTATCACATGTTAGTTGATTTCCAATTGAATCTAAATAAGTAATAATATTTATTATATATTTATTTAAGATTTGTAAAATCACATATTTTAAATGCATCTAATAACATCTAATTTTAATATTTTATATAAGTTTATGTACTTTGCAAAATATATGTACTTAATAATTCATTTTAGAACTATGCAAACCTTGATTTTGAATTAAATAAATTTCAGACTAAATAAATATATAAACTATAATTAAGATAATAATTAATTTAAATTAAATAAATATATAATTGTAATTTAGATTTAGTAATATAAACATATAAAAATTATTTTTAATTTCATTTAAATAAAAATATCTAAAATTGTTAATAGTAAAAGTTAAAATCTATAAACATTCTTTAAAAAAAGTATATTATGTAAACCTCTATTTTAACAAATCTTTTGGATACACTTCTACAAAACCTCTCATCTATAAAATGTACATGATTTTTCGATTTAATAATAATATTTAAATAAGAATAAATTTTTGTCAATATTAATTTTTGTTAATCAAATTTATGTCAAATAATTGTTTATATATACGACTTTTTGAAATTAAATGATATATTTATTTAATAAGTTATCCTAATTTAACACCTGTAATATGATCCTAGGCCCCTTAGAAGATCAGTTACACCTTAATTACGAAATTTACAACCCAGATAATATGATTTAATGAAATCCACCTTAATCTAATAGCGTTTAACTGTGTCTAACTGCATTTAACGACATCTAACCGCATCTAACCACATCTAACCGCATCTACCCGCATCTAATTTTTGAAATTAATAAGTTAATCCTTATTTAACACCTGTAATAAAATTCTAGGACACTTATAAGATCATTTGCACCTCAATTACGGAGTTTGAAACCCAGATAATATAATTTAATGAAATCCACCTTAATCTAATAGCGTCTAACCGCATCTAACAACATCTAACCGCATATAACTGCAGCTAAAAGCATCATTGCATCTAATTTGTGATATTTTATAAATATTTTACCTAATTTGTGTATTTTGCAAAAGATATATAATTAATAATTCATTTCATAACTACGCAAACCTTTAAATAATTTTAAACCTAAATAAATATATGAATTTATAATTAAAAATATTAACTAATTAAAACTAAGCCAAAACTTAAATTGGTATACCATAATTTTTAACAAAAAATATTAAATTTCATTTAGAGAACGGATATTAAATCTAAACAAAATATACTAAATGCATGACTGGACAATGTAACGTGCTGCTGCCGAGATGTTCCATTGCTTGTTAAATAAAAATTAAAGAAATTAATTATAAATGTAATAAAAAATTTAAAAACATATGTATTCAAAAATAATAAAAAATTATAAATACTCATCTTCCAAATGATGCCGACAAAAATAATAAAAAATTTAAAAACATATGTAAACAGATGGATTCTAGTTATGACTATACGACCATATGGATTTTCTCCTTTCAAATTTACACATTCAAATTTAATTATCGGTTTGCAATTTTATTTTATTTGCATGCTCAACCGATTTTGACATAAGATTGGTTTTTCTTCGTAATTATCAATTTGCTACTTCTCATTATTTGTTTATTGCTGCGATTTTGAATATATTTAGGAAAGAAAAAGACAATGATGGGCATGGAGAGAGCACATTCTCAGTTTTCTGTTCCGTCCCATTATGTTAAAATATGATTGACATGTATAGCATCCAATTTAGCACACGAAGCACACATATTTTAACTTTTTAAACACAATGTAGCTATTCCAAAATTTGCATAACAAAACTTGTAGAAGATTTATTAATAACTAAATTCATTAAATTGAATTGGAATGTAATACATTGTTGCATACATTCGACTACAAACTGAAAAAAAATCGTATCTTTATTCAAGAAATTATATGTCAACAACCTTGTTTGTTTCAAAGCATACAAAGACGTCCAAAAGATCTTGAATTGTACAATTCTTTGATAGTAATGTTTGTGATCTTCAATTTTCTAACTGTCAATGTTTGTCTTCCTGAACGAGCATCCTTTCTCAAATCCTAGTAGTCTGTACAATGACCTCGAGGCTTATTTATGTTGTCTTTTCTGACCATAAGCCAAACTTCTTTTTCTTGTCCCACAGGGATTAAAGCCTGAATGACAAAGATGGAACCTGTAAATGAAGAAAAATATGAGATAAGAATAGATGTCCGTGGAGTCAAGGATGGCACTAAACATGGAAGGCAACGAGTTGTGAATGAGGTTTGTCCTCTTTTTTTGTTTGTATGCTTTACCCAATGTTTTTGAAATAGTCTTCAACTTTATTGTGCAACACCAGCAGCGAGACTATTATGCACTGCAACTGTAAAAAGTTTACAAGCAATTGTTGTTCTGCGTCATATGCACAACCGGCTCATAAGACAGCAATTTCCATTTCTGTAATGGCTTGTGAAAAATCTATAAAAGTACATGATATGCAGCAGTTTCTAATTTATGTAACAGCTGTCATGGTCATTCATCTATGTACATAATAATAATTACTAAACCTAGAAACAAGCACTAGATGATGACCGTAGTTTGTTGCAACACCTGGAAGTGTACTGTTCGACTCGAAGTAAAATCAGTTGTGCTTTTTAATTTAACGCAACAACGAGTGAGGTGTCATTTTCCACATGGTCCCAATTCAAGTTAGCCTGTAATGATCTCTAGTTGAAAATGTAAACCATTCAAGAAATGGGCGATGCATGACTTGTAGGGTATTCACGGTTCAATAGATTCGCTAATGGACTCAGATTGTGCTTTACACTTAAGACATCACATTGGAATGTCCACATATTTCCAAATACTACAGATAAACCGGACACATTTCTCAAAAGGCAATCAGATCTCTGTGTTGGGAAATCATATATTGAACTATTTTAGGCTTACTGAAAGCTAACTACAGGAAAAAGAGGAGATATATTAGGAAATAAGTACTCAAGGCTAAACTAATTTGAACCAAACAAAACACTTTCGTTTCTAAGACTTGCTGGGTTGAGAAACTTCTGTGAGAGATAGGAAGAGAAGTGGCATATATGGAATGGACATCTAAATTTTCATTAACTACTAACCCTGTTGCATCTTCAAGGGCAAATCCCTGGTAAAACGTAGGGAAATGAATCAGCCCACCTCACCAAAAATACAGAGTGGAAGATAATTAATTAGTTTGCAACATACATTCCGATATGCAAATCACGTCATGCGGCGACCCCGGACATGAATGTGGTATCCTTCCACCCCAGCATGTATCGTTAGGACGAAAATCCTACCCTCCACAAAAGGGAATGGCCATGTGATTTCTAGCTTCTTGGCACGTCCTATGAACCTTCTCAACCATGATGTTGTCCTGGACTCTTTTAAATCTACAATATCATCACGTATCCATTTCTCACATTTTCCAAATCCATCAATTGCAAATAAGAAATTTTTGTCTCAGATAGAACATATTATGTAATATGATAAAAAAAAAGAGCCAATGTAAAGGATTGTAGTCTCCAGATAGCCTATGTAATAATAATGCCTGCATCATCAAAATGCTCAATTTCAACTTTGTGCTTCTTTATTGCAAAACGATGGGAAGAATAATATAGAATTCCCAACTTTCCAAGTAACATGTTCTACTGGTATTTGTTGAACTAAAACAACCTAACCTGTACAAATTAAAGTAGGGACCATGTATGAACATTGATCAAATTTTTGCTGATCAGTCCAAAAGGGCAAACAGGTTGCCATGAAGAGTCATGAGAAAGAAAATGAACAAGGGCTCGAATTTGACTAGAAAAACCACATGTTAAATTATCCAATCTGCAAGTTGAATATGTTTCACTTTCAATCGAATTGGAGTGGCTTTCATGTTAGCATATGCCATATATGCATTTGGTAAGTGACCATATTTCGTACATCTCCAGTTGCACAACTCTTTTCCCTGACTATTCTTTCTTTCCTTCTTTGGGGGGTGGAGAGAGGGATTCCATTGAAGAATATGACCGAAATTCAAATAAATTGACACTTGGATCTCAACCATCATAATTCTCTGTCATCCAAAATGCGACAGCAGACAATATTTCTAGCAAATATACATATGTATATTCATATCCTACTGGACGAAATAACTGTATAAGAATCATAAAGATCCCCTTATGCCATGTGTTCCAAGTTCCTTCTAACTTCTTTGAAGAAGCTTTGCAAATAATTCAAGAGTAATGCTTACATAATGGTTGAATTTTTTTGTAACTTCTATTTTCATTTGATATAAAGATTTCAAACTTAATAAATTACAAACTAAAACTCTCGAAGACCTACTTGAGATTTATGTGTGATGTCTTCCTAAACAACATAAGGCTTATACTTCGGAATTTCGACAGGAAAATCTGCTTGGATGGATATTTAGAATATGAATATAAAGAAGAAGATTTTGAGAAGCCACCAGCCCCACTCAAATACAAAGTGTTCCTGCAATTTGGATAATATAACTAGTTGAAATTCTTGTTGTTGTAAGATTCCATGGCTATTTTTAAGTCAATATTGACCTGTTCATGCACAGAGCTTCACCAGACTCACTATAGCTAGTGGTTTCTATTTCAAGAACACTTAATAGCCTCCTGCAAATTTAAGAAAAGAGAAGTACTTCTATCAAAAATGCTAAAGAAAATATAGTTTTTGCATAAAAGCAGCTGAAATGCTTGTGGGAGAGTGCACAGAAAATCCAGTCCAAGGTAATCCCAAATTCCCGATGCAATGACAAAGTATAACTACATAAGCATAATGATAAACATGGTCTTGAATAATGATGTGATCATTAAAGAAACATATGATGCAGAAGATGAAATAGAAAAGGAGAGGACAGGATCCTCTCAAAGGGATAAAAAGGAAAAAAGGATCATATCCTCCACTGAGCAATAAAACCCAATACAGGCTACTCTGTTAATGGAATCAAAAGAAAAACTTAAGTTGAGGAACTAAAAAAAAAAAAAAAAAACTCAAATAAAGCACTGAAAGAATATCCAAAATGGTGATCACATTTAAACTTTAAAAATAAAATAATTAAACTACAATTTTACAAAAACATATTAATTGGATGCATAACAACATGATCTCCATATAGCAAATGGTCTCTCATTTCAACTGAGGCAGTGACATACAACATATTGATGGCCTAACTTGACTAAGATAGCAACTAGCCTACCCTAACTAGTTGGGTATGATCATGATGCAAAAGATGAAGTGACTTGGCTTAGGTGGTTTGATAATGTGCAAGAGGATAAATAATTGCATTAGTCAAGAGAAGTTAGTTCAAATTGAAGAGTTGTAGAAGGCTAAGAAACACCCAAAAGACACAGGTGAAGTTAATAGAAAGTTTGCAATTTTGCAGCAACCATGATGTTTTTCTCTTAAACCTAGTTAGCTGTTATAAGAATTTGCCAACAATGATGACTACAATAGAAATAATAAGAACAAATTGGGCAGAACCAAATACCTGCATGATCTCACGAACTCGATATTCCACATCAGGAGCAAGAGCAAGTGCAACATCTAGTGATAAATTATTGATGTCGATACTCTGTGCAATGACCTTAATATTTTCCTTCGGTACAATCCTCATATTAAAAAAATTTCATAAATCTCACGCCAAGAGTTTCCAAAGTTCTGTACATTGTAATAATTCATCTCAGATATAACACCAACAAAGGGAAACTAATAACGGAAACTTATACATCTCAATGGAGGCAACCTTCCACCAACTGTCATTATTAGCAGACATCAAAATTAAAGGCTTCTTCAAAATTAAAGGTTTCTATGTATAAACTGTCAAAGTGAAACCATCAGTGTATGTTAACATACCAGTGAGGTAACAACTAATTTGCACTACTCTTCCTATGAACTAATATTCAAATTGCAATTATCATGCACAAAAAATTCAGAGTAAATGGCAACACAACTGCACAAATCAAATCATCAAAGCATCCATGTGGTTTCATCTAGATGGAAATCCTTGTTTATTTTTCCTATCTCTGGTGGAAAGATTCAAGTAGCAGAATTTAGAAAATCAATTTTAGGAAAGTAGGAAGTAATGAAAATCAATTTTGGAGAAAATAGGAATCAATGAAAATCTACATTGAGAATGACTCAAAGATGTCAAATGAATTACTGAAATCCTAAAAAATCAAGATAATTTATACTCAAGGTATGATCGCAAAAGAACATATTTCAGAAGCAAAAATTCAGTTGATGAATAGGATCAAAAACAGGTTATGGAATAACAGTCACAGCTGCATTGAAAATATGGAACTTCTAGTATTTCATAACTAATCAAAATAAGATCATATTTCATGACCAATCAAGCTTTATTTTGACATAATCTTCCAGGAAATATCATTAAATTTCAGGCAAACAAACTTATCATAAGATAGAAGAATTCTCCTCTATAAAAAAAAATAAAAGGAATGATGGTCTACACAATCATGTTTACGGCAGCTCTGAGCATGTGAAGCAGGATCAAAGGAGTGCTATTGGGCAACACACAACAACAACAACAACAAACCATGTTGAAGAGCATTTTTCTTTAGTCTGAAATTACTTAAGAACTTACCCCCATTCCCAGCCCAGCACCTTTCAACCTAGCCTCACCAAATTTATCATACAAGGACCGTTTCTCATCATCTGATAATACCTGCAAGGAAAGCCAATATCCTTTAGCAGCATAAGAAAAAGATGCAAACAACTCAATGTTTATAGAATCACCCATTTAAAAGTGCACTAGTGAATGAAACTGCATTACCTCATATGCGTTACTAATATCCTTGAATTTTTGTTCTGCTCCAGGATCCCTACATAACACAGTTAAAAATATCAACAATCTTTCATAAAAAAAATATATATATATCAACAATCCCCGAGAAATAGTAGGGAGTTTTTCACAGCCAAAATTAAATAATATCTCAAGAATCCAGAGTACGAGATGGAAAGCAAGAAAAAGCTAAAGAGGTTACAACAGAGTAAGTTAGCCCTAATGCACCAGAACAGATGTAGCCACATGGTGATCCAACACGTTTGCAGACCACCTGAATGGGTGTATCAATAGATCATACATAGATTAACAAGGCCGAACACCAGATGAACTCCTCATTTGCAGATGCTGTTGGGAATCCGATTGGAATTAAGCTGTCCAATCCCAAGTCAACCAGAGATAAGTCCATTGGGCCACCCTACCAACAAAAGGTAGCTGACAGTTATGGCCAATTTTGTAAAATTTTGGATAACCACTTTTGAAGGTTCTCGGTGAACATTCAATAGTTTTCATATTTGCATTAGCCAGTTCAATATTGCTAGGTTACAATACAGGTAGGATACATGTTAAATGCCAAGGTCCTTTGTCATCTGATTGGAAGTGTCCATCATAGCTGCCTTACTCAGAGCGTTTGTCCTGGAGTCAAGGACACTTTGCCTCTCGATGAACTACTTCCTTTGATACTCTCCATCATTTTTATCATAACGAACCATGTTGATGCCAACAACCTTCATGATGGACACCTTATATCTGATCTTTGATTTATCAGACAGATGCTTCCTTGAATTCATGCATTCTAATTTCCTTCAAGGGGAAATGATTGATGTACCTCTACGTATTTCATAAGTGTTTCGCGCAAAGGTCTAGATTTTCAACAAAACAATCTGCAGTTGTGAGGATTAAGAAGAAACAGATGCAACGATTTCTCTGAGATCACAAAAGTAAGCCATTTTATGCAAAGAAAACAAAAAATCAAAATCAAAACATCAACATTCAGATTCACCATGATTAATAACTCACATCAGCCAGTTTATGAAGAAAATCAACTTTATTTTGAAGATCTTCATGAACCCTTTTTAAGCCAGCATCCTCTAATTTTTTGTGTTTCTGAAAGAAAGTATTCTATAATTTCCATCATATAGTGAATAATCCTAACAAGATTCACCATGATTAATAACTCACATCAGCCAATTTCTGAAGAAAATCAACTTTATTTTGAAGATCTTCTCATATAGTGAATAATCCTAACAATCCAAGGATGTAGGGTCACCAGTTTGTCTACACAAGACTATCCACTGAGTACTAAAACCAGTAAATAAATAGCGAAGATCTAGATGCACCTCCTTGGAGGAAGAACAACCTAGCTGTAGAATGGATAAACTCAAAAGTTCAAGAAATTACAAATCGGCAATGCTCAATTCAACCATAACATGAAGAATGGACATTTGAATATCATTATTTCACAATCAAATAGCACACAACCTGTGACAATATCATAGCTGTCATTCTGCTTTCAAGTTTTAAAGAAAGATCTTCATTACTTTAACAGCAGGGTGACTACTTGAAGGTGGCATGAAACGACCATTATCACACCACAAAATAAGAGTCCAAATGAAGCAAACTAGATCACGCTACCTGTGAGAAGAAATAAAAGTCCAAATGAAGCAAACTGGGTTACTACCAGGAAGAAGAGATGAGAATATAGATTCATCTGCCGCTAATGGATATTTAGGAAATTACGATTGGCCCTTTTTGCAGTGATTATACGCTAAAAAAATCTCAGCTGGACAAGCAAAATAATATGTATTACAAATTGTACTATCATTTTTAGTGTATCCATCATTTAAACTTTGTCCCAACAAATGCGGGTCAATGACAAATTCTGTAATTTACTCTATGAAGGATCATATCTTCAATATCAACAACAGACGAATCGAATTATCGGATAGCACACTGCAATGAATACCTGAGAAACCAGATCCTATATCTTTCTCTTCCCAAGAAGTTGATTGCTTGCTTCTGTCCCTTGGCTTGAACTCCCACCTGGTGTTGTTGTGCCAGATGCATTAGTTTCTGGTTGTGATCCAGTCAAACTAACAGATTTCTTTACTGCTGTTCCTGGCAGTTTTGGAGACGGCTGCTGCTGCTGCTGCTGCTGTTGTCGCATGTACTGCTGTTGCTAATGCAACTGAGCCTGTTGCTGGCGATGATCTGCTGAGTGCGCTCAACTGTGGCTGATGTACAACTTGAGATAGCTGCTGCTGTTGCTGCTGGTTTAGTGACAAAGCCTTCTGCTGCAGCTGAGGTGATGGAGACAATTGTTGCTGCAAGTAGGCAGCAGGCTGTTGCTGCTGGTCTAGTGGGCTGCATTTGTTTCAACCACTGCTATTGGGATAAGGAATTTTGCATCAAAGCAGATGGTCCATTTGAGGCCAGCCCAGATAAAGGAGGGTTCATTGATGTCAGTGATACTGTCCTTGGCATGGTTTGAGCCTGTAACTTCTAGAGATATTTCAAATCTTAGAAATATGCATAAAACATCTGTAATGATAGACCACATGAAAAAAGAAACTAGCTAAAAATCCTTTTTTAAAAAAATAATAAATAAAAAGAAGAAAATTTGCAGAATGGATCCTACTCATCAAGAAACAATAACTTGAAGCAAAAACACCCATCAGCTAGACTATCCACAATTTGTTGACTATGTTTAAATTGCATTCATTCACCAATCAAATATAGCAGCATCACATACACATGCAACAAGCAAGATATTGGCCATTGGGTATACCTACATCTTCATCATAAAAATTCTAGCATATCATCAAAAACTACATTTCCTTTCAAAGAAAATTATAAGTGTACCACTCTGCTAGATGTATTACTTTTTAAAGTACACAGAATTAACAGCAGCAAGCACAGAAATTTTTGTAATTACCTGAGGAGAACCCAAAGATGCCTGTTGAGACAATTGTTGTTGCCTAATTGCTGCAAGATGGCCCAAGTGAACCCATCATTACAATTTGTGCTTGCAATGGCTGCCCTGTTGAATTCGCTGGATGGAATCTTTTGCCTCTGCTGCCACAAAACAAGGTAAAACTTATCAAAGAAACTATTCCAACTCTCACATTAAACTTTCTCTACAGATAATTCCATATTCCATTTTTATCATGCAATTAAAATAGAGGCAATATGGATTCCATGAGGAGTTGGCTGCGAACTGACAGATCATTATTTTAGTCAGCCACCTCAGTGATTCAAAATCTAGCATTCAAACAAGTTCCTAATCATCAAGTCCAGAATGTACTGTTGCATGTTGTCAACAAGTCATGCTCCATGGGCTCACTTTGGATAGATCAGGATCATTGTGCAGAAAATGATAGAATTCTTTACTTTGTACATCATTTTCCACAGAAATAGAAATCAATAACAAGGCCAAAAACTGGACGTGTGGATGCCCAATAAGATTCCAACAAAATTTGATGATCTTCAACGCCCAACAAAAAGAATTCGATTTACTGTAGGACGTAGCAACTCAATCATGAAGTGAAAACCCAACAAACTGATTGAATGCCCTTCTCGCACATCAGAGCATGTAAAAACCTTAGAAGCTATTCAAATTATTTCAAGCAGAGATGAGAGATTGGGAAGGTTACCCACTTGAGTGTCGATTTGCATTGCCGGCTCTGTTGATGGTTCTACTTCACCCTGCGGTGCTGCTAGCTGGAGCCTAGAAGGAAGAAGGCGTTGCCAGTTGGGGCTGCCGATTGCAGGGAAGAAGAAGACGTTGGCTAGGGGTTTGTGAGAAGGCTGCTAGAGAAGACGCTATTCGGGGCTGCCGGAATGATGGCAGCAAATAGAGGGCAAGGAGGGAGACCAAATCTATGAGACAAGTCGAGAGGCAAGGAGACGGATACAGAGGACGAATTTGGATGGCAAGTAGCCAGAAGGAAGAAGGCGTTGCTAGTTGGGGCTGCCGACTGTAGGGAAGAAGAAGACGTCGACCAGGGGTTTGTGAGAAGGTTGCTAGAGAAGACACGATTCAGGGCTACCAGAATGATGGCAGCAGATAGAGGGAAAGGAGGGAGACCAAATCTATGAGACGAGTCGAGAGGCAAGGAGACGGATACAGAGGACGAATTTGGATGGCAAGGAGCCAAAAGGAAGAAGGCGTTGCTAGTTGGGGCTGCTGACTGTAGGGAAGAAGAAGACGTCGACCAGGGGTTTGTGAGAAGGTTGCTAGAGAAGACGTGATTCGGGGCTACCAGAATGATGGTAGCAGATAGAGGGCAAGGAGGGAGACCAAATCTGTGAGACGAGTCGAGAGGCAAGGAGACTGATGCAGAGGATGAAGATGTAGAGGACGAAGATGCAGAGGACGAATCTGGATGGCAACGAGGCAGACGAAATTTCAAAACCCTAACCCAAACAAAGAATAGACCAATGCGAGTAAGGAGGTCTCAGCAACGCCTTCCTACTCGAAATTTTATGCCGAATATGCCCTTTTTATTCTCAGCCGTAGATTGAAAACAGACGGTGGATGAAGCGCTTCCCTTGAGAAAAACGGGGGAAGCACTTCCCATGGGTTGGGCCTCATTCTTCATAGCTTGGATTTCGTGCAGAGACCCATGAGAGGATACGTCGATCCTTTTCCCACTACGGATTTTAAAGCTTTGTGGTTAGCCTCCTTAGATGTGGCTATTTTCACAGAAATAGAAATAATTCTAAGAAACAGCTGATATGAGAAATCTTTTAAAAGGAAACTTCCGGAATAGAAGAAAGTTACTTTAGATGAAAAATAAAGTGGATAAAAATTAAAATAGATATAATAACTACATAAAAAGTCGCTAAGAAATTATTGAAAAAGTAAATAGCTATGTAAAAGAATGTGAAGAAATGATTGAAAAATAAAATATGTTTATAGTAAATGGAAATTTTTTATTTTGGTGAATAACAGACACATGCTTAGTAAAGAATTCTTAGAATCACTTGCAGACTCCACGATTCCGTATTAGATGACACCTACAAAACGAAGTTGAAGACTCAAATACAAGTATTCTTTGATAAATATATAATATTTTATCGCATGAGTGGATGTTCAAAAGTTGTAATACTTTATATATTATATTATATATTAAAGGAGACCAAACTGATTTCAATTTAGGTTCAGATCGCACATAACACCAGTAGAAATCGGAGTTCGATTGGGCTGAGTTTAGGTTGAACCAAAAATGAGTTGCACCTCAACTCTTATCCCTACAATCAATTGGGGATATCTACCATATAGGCTTATCCATTGGCTATTTATAATTCCTTGAACGTTACATGTTTTACCACTACACCATTATCAACACTAGTGGCAGCAGCAACAGCAAGAGTTCGGGCCTCCTACAGAATCGACTTGATTTTAAGAAAGCAATGTGAGATAAACTTCAAACACAACTTGATTTAAAATAGTATAGGGGAGAAGTTTTTTTAAAACAAGATTATTTCCAAATATATCCATTACGTTTAACCCTAATTTTAAATATGCTTACTACATTTCCAAAATCTCAAATATACCCACTATATTTGCATTTAATCCCAAAAATGTCCATTCCATGAGCTAAAGCAGTTAAAATATGTGAAATTACTAATATACCCTTAGAGTTTAGGACACAATTGGAAAAATTGACTGTTATAACTCACTAATGCTCTAATTGCACATGAATTCTAAATTTAAAGCACCTTATTTCATTTTTTTATTCATTTCATCGTTTATTATTTTACAATAAGGGTATTTTGGATATTTTAAAATTTTAATGGACAATTTTTTTACAAAAATGGGCAATTTTAATATCAAATACAAACGTAGGGAGAATGTTTGAAATTTTGGAAATGTAGCAGGTATATTTGGAATTAAGGTCAAACGTAGTAGGTATATTTGGGAATAACCCATAAAAATTAGATAAGATTAGGTTGTTCCTAAATAGAAGTCAACCCAAGTTGCACCCCCTATTAAAAGGTATAATGCACGTAAGGTTCGTTTTGCAAAATTCAAAATAAATGTGCTAACGTGCAATTTGGCATATTTTTGGTAGGTCCATTTGAGAAAAAGCAATTGATGTTGAACATTCAGAATTTTCCACGTACATTGCCATCAAATTGAGTGACACGACCGTCGAGGGCTTCCGCTTGGTTACTTTATTTACTTATCCCCATTTACTATATACATTCTAGAATTATAGAATTTTAAAATTGCAAATGGATCCTTATGTGAAATTATATTTTAGAACACGTTTTAGAATTTTATAAAATAAAAAATTTAAGTTTCAGATCTTTGCAAAATAAACTTTGTATTCGTAATTTGGATATTCGCAAAATATGTCGTCATGTTTGATCATAACTGCAAATATATCTTAGTTTTAAAAATGAAAAATTACTCCCATAATTTTCCGCTATTTGCAAGTGTATCATCATATTAAATTTTATTGAGAAATCATTAAAGATTAATTTTAAAATTTTAAAATCGTTTATGCTTTCTCCCATGTGAAAAATTGTTTAATCACATGTTTTGGTAACTACTTTCACTTATTTTTATTTCTTACGTATGGTAAAAATAATAGCTTATGTAATTTATTTCAATAAATTTTCAAAATAATATAACTTATCTATTCAGATATGTTCATGATCACTTGACTGAAACTTTTTTGAAAGATCAAGGGAAATTTGAAGATTTTAATTTTTAAAAAGAGTTTAGGATAAAATTTAATTTTATCATATGCTTGCATATAGTTTCAAATTATGGGGGTAATTTGATGTTTTCAAAATTATGAGGTATATGTGCAATTATGATCGAATTATATCCAAGATTTTATAGCGTGCATCAAGCTTTTCACAGACTACATTCTACGGATAAGAATGCCCACCGTTGACAAAATATGAAAAGGAAAATCAGCATTCAATTTTAAGTAAGATATTGGGAAGTGGGAAAAAGAAAAAATTTCGTATTTTTCCATATAACTCCCCTACTTTCTAATAATCTCTGACATTTTTCGTAAAGCTACCTTATTCATTTAAGTGTATTCCCTTTACTTGTAATCACTATTTTTTCTATTTCAAATTTTTTTTCCACTTCATAGATGCTTCTCAGGGGACGTTTGGAAACATGTGACTGTAGGAACCATGGTTTTCCTATGGGATTTGGTTTCTCAAGGTCAAACATAGCACTATCAATCACACTACTTTTTCCACTTTTACCCCTACATTCAAATCATTTTTCTTACCAACTATATACAACAAACCTATTTATCCTAACTATACTCCTATCATTTTCTATTAATCACACATTTATCAAAATATTCTTTTTTCCATTTCCCACCATTTTTGGAAGAATTGAAACATTTTTTGTATAACAGGTTACTATTCTACTACAATAAATTTTCTTAAATACAACAATAAATTTGAGCACATATAATTTGAATTTGGAAACATTTGATTTTGAACAAGTATTTGCAACAAATAAACCGACCGCATCATTGGTTGTATACACATTATTGCATTAAAAAAATTTGCTACATATAATATTATATATAGCCAAATTTTGACAATGTTAGTGTATTATTATATGTGGCTATATTTTAGCATTAAGATTAATTGATCTTGAAAAGGTTCAAAAGTCGTAAAGATTGTTTTTTGCAAAATATAAATAAGAAAATGATATCCCCATCAATATATATATATATATATTGTGGTGCCCCAAACTGAGCGTTGTGTCCTAAGCCTTACTCAAAGTTCTTATTGATTGGTAAATGTGAATCGGGATTGTTGCCCTTATCACGTTGCGGGTTCTTAATTGGATCTCATCTAAATTTTTTTTGTTTCATTCCTTTTATCCATCATCATTTCATGTCTTTGTATTCCACATCATTCATCCTACAAGCAACAATACACTTGTAATCAATTGTACATATCAAGTGCGCATTTCATTTATAACATCTCAACTTGCTCTTCTACGTTAAAGGTCATTTTGACCTAATCATAACATTTTCATTCCATATATACAAACATTCATTAGTTCTTAGCATACAAGCATTTATCATTTAACCCATTTCTTATCTTAGTCATGTCATAACTATACAAGGTATTCGTAGCATATCCCATTAGGGCATTCGTTCATGCTTCAACATGCAAAGAATTACAAACCTTTAAAAATTCCTTTTTCCTTTCATTAGTAAGAACATACTTTCCATCACTTGATTTCCCCAGCACCTGTCTAAGGGTGGGAAAACAAAACATGAGTCGGAACTCAATAAGCAAGCATCTTTCATTCTCGTTTAAATGCATTTCTCTCCATTCGGTAGGAAACACTTAGTAAGTGATCAACTACCAATGGAATAGAAACATTTTCATAAACCATTCATAAAAATCATTCATGTAAACCATTCGTAAATCCCAGTTTTGGGCATTTCATAAACATTGGATGTGCAAATACATCATTTCCATTCATGACATAATCCTTCATGTGAGGGTACGCTAGCTCGGGGAATATCCTTTCATAACATGATCTTTTCCATTCTTGGCATCAAACTTGTCCGACTTAGCCTCGTCAAAGGGGACATTCGGTTCTCTTACTACCTCGATTAGCCTGTTTGATTTTCATTCCATGCATGACTTTTAGTCACCTCAGCATTATATACCTCTTACACATGGCAACTTGTCATTCTCATATAGAGAATTCTTTGCACAATCCATTTGACCATCATATTAATGAAACATCATTCAAATTTATGCTGGCATGCCATTTCCAAATAGAGAAGTATTTATTCAATGATTTCATTAAAAGCAGTAATCAATTCGTAACAAGAGATAAAGGGATGACCATCCTTAAATAACTTTAGAAATATTCAAGTAAAACAACTTGAAAGCATTTTAGCATTTTAGAATAAAATGTCATTTTCAAAAGTCCTGCTTGCTTACCTGTGGCGATCCTTTTGCACATTTCATCATTTTCTTTCCTTTTTCTAGACAAGTAAACATGATTACCTTATACATTTTCATCATATGTTGTACTTGTATGCCTTGTTTTTTTCTTCAATTCACATATACGTGTTATATGGGTTTAATCCTATATGGTCCATAACATATTAACTTTAAATCATTCTTTCTTTGGAATACATATCCATCTTCACCCTTGTCAATGGTCACACATATATATATATGACTTACTCATAAGTCTTTTGACAACCACATAACTATGTAATCTTATTAGTGGTTCATTTTCTTCATTCCATTCATATATCTCAATAACATAGGCATATATATGTCATAGGGTTTTTAACTTGCATTTAATCCCAAGAAAGTTAACTTTAAACATCTTTCTCTATTAATACATCACATCTTTTAACATTCATATATGCATATTCACATCTATATAACTTTCACGCTTGGTCAATCTTTCCATTCAACCCTAAGTCTAGAGTTTTCAATCTTTTGCATTTATCACTTGTTCCCAACCCTTACGTGATCTTAAACTACATGTGACCTTGAGTAATTCAACTTTACTCCATTATTCTTTGAGATGAATACTTTCATCTCTTAAGTCACATATATTTTTACATTTTTCAATAATGAGTCATTCACTTGACTCAGCAGCCTAGCCTAGAGAATTTAATCTCCTTTTAATCATTCAAAACACTTGAGTAACACTTATTTGAGACTTCAACAATCAAGTTCAAGCAAAGTTTCTCAACTTCATATTTGTTAAGTCACACGTATATTCCATATGATTTCTATTAGCTTACATAACCCACTTGTATTTGAAGTTGGATATTCATATATAGCAACATAGCTTATATGTCATATTATCCATTCATTCATTTTTAATACGCCTATGTAGGGTAAAATTTTATACACATCATAGTATTTTATTAAATCATCATATGGAGGTTCATTACCTCCCATTTGTCAATTTTTACATATTTTTCATATTTCATACGTCAGTGCTCATTTTAGGCACATATTTGACGTCTAGGCCTCATATATTAATCTCAAAATTTTAGATTATAATTAACCATATAAAAAACAACTTAATCATGGATTTCATCATATTTTCATGAATTTTTTCATTTTAGCAAATCATATAAGTCATTTATCATTTATACATGCATATCCGTTCATATATACCCATCTTATAACGCATATCTTATGTGTTTCTTAAAATTTTTTAAAACAGCAACTTGCTTCCTAATTTCGCATAGTTAAACCTCTTAATTAGATCATCATTTAGGGTATATTTATGGAATTTTAATCGATTTATCATAGGATTCTAAAACAGAAACTTTGGAACCCGTTTTACATACTTTCAACGCCTCTTTTGATACTTAAATCAAAATAGATTTTTAATCCATAAATTTCAGCAATTAATCATGCTTTTATTAACCAAAATTTAGGTTAATATCACATATTTAAAATTCATAAATTGGTTGCTTCCAAAACAGCAATTTTCATACACGTTTTGAGTACTCTTTGCACCCCTCTTTGGACATCCATTTGAATGCCCCTAAAAATCAGATTTAGGGAAATCCTTACCAAGCCATTTTGGACATCCTAAGTACTCTTAATTTAGGGTTCTTTACCCTCTGAATCATCCATAAACTCATTAGCATAATTCATGCTTCATATATATTATAAAAAGATGAAAATCGGGTCATATACATAATCCTAAGTTCCATCCTTTCTCAAATCCATAACTTACGCCCAAATCAACATATATAATTCGTACAAATATGAATCATAATATAATCATGGTATTTAATCAAAACAGCAACTGAACATGTGGATTTAAGAAAATTCAAGCTAAGTTATTCACCCATAAACTACCCTAGCATTCAATTTAACCCTCTTGAACTTTTGAATTCATTCATACCATTTAATCCTCATTCAATACCCTAATTAAGGGCATCATAAATCATCTTTTAAGGATTCATTATGAATCATATTCATGACCCATAATTTGAGGTGAGAAACTTAGGATTAAAGAATCCAAAACATGAAGTATACTTACTTGAATCTAAATAACTTTGATTCCAAACTTTCCCAACTTGGATTCTTCCCTTTTCTTCCTCTTTTTCCTTCTCCTTTTCTCTTCTTTTTCCTCCTTTTTTTGTTGGTTGGGGACGTTCTTGCTTCTGCCTTGTTTGGAGGATTTTTCTCCTCAAAAAATTCTCTCTCTAACCTCTTGCTTGAAATGTCCAATGCCCCTTCTTATGCCCTTCATTTTCCAGATTTTTTGGCCCACTTTCCACATCATTTGGAGGGTAATTTATTGCCCTCTTATCCCTTGATGATATGGCTCATTCACATCCAAGTAAATTTGATATTTATCTTAAATAAAAATTCATCGATTCTACTCATTTAAGCCTCACCTAGTTGTCCATGTAGGAAAGTCCACATGGCATGCATTCTACGGCATGATTTTGCGACAAAATCAACCCATATTTAATAAACATTATCCACCCTAGCTAGGTAGCTTACTTAGATGCTCAGTTAGCATCTTAAAAAATCAAAAACTCCATGAGAAAGGCCCTTGAACGTCACATGCTCAAGCCACCTAACCATGCTTCTTTGAGGCTATACCCATAGCCATTAAGCCTCTCATTAAACATTTGATAATATCATAGATTTTGCCATTTTATAAAATTCACAAAATCCACTTGGAATTACCTCCTTTTGACACCTCATATGGGGTATAACTCATGCATTTAAACCACTTCCTTTAGCATTAATGTCATGCTACTTTATGGAGCAAAAAGTCAAAGCTATTTGTCCTTTTGTGATTTAGCATATTTTCATGATAATTAGCTTAATAAAATCCTTCCATAATATTCACCTTATATTTTTATCCGTTCATCTTAAATTTCATCTCAAAACGACTTTTCTATCTCAAGTTATTACAATTTCAAATTAACTTTTAAATTTGGGATGAAAATAAATAATTATCACCCTAATTCCATCAAAATTTTCATAATTCAATCCATCCATAAGATTGGGCACAAAATCATGTGCTTACCTTTCAAATTTTGTCTTAATCCGCCTTATAGGAGTTAAATTATGAATTTTCTAACATTTATCACATTAATTCCATAATTACCATCATAACCTCTATTAATTAAATCATAATAAATAAATAAATTATTCATTACTCATTGACATTTTCAAATTCTTATTAAACAATTTCGCAAATTTTTTTTTAAAATAATAGCAATTTCGCATTTGATGTTCATTTGGAAAAAAAAAAAATTTTGATTTGAACGTACAGTACTGCTGCGGTCTAGGCCGGTGGAAGCATTCCTAGAAGAGAAGCAATCGGTGGTGCCAAGGAATGCGACAGAGAAGGAGATGAGAGATTACTGCAAGGAGCAAGTGGTTACAATCTACCACTATCACGGAGGATGCAACGTTGGAGCTGTGGTTGATGAGGATCGCCGTGTTTATGGGGTTGATGCTTTGAGGGTGGTGGATTTTTCTACTTTCCTCGAGTCACCAGGCACAAATCCCATGGCTACTCTGCTCATGTTTGGCAGGTATCAAGGGGTGAAGATACTCAAGGAGAGGGAAAGCGAGATGATGAACAATGTTAAAATTAGTGATCATTAATCAGGTAGCCAGCTTCGGAGTTATGAGTTGACTATAACTCAGTTACACCCATATATATTATTTGAACTTAAAGTTTTATTACTCTTTACACTCGCATCTGAACTATTGCATTAAAGGCTAATTTTGGGCGCATTTGGTATAAAAAAAATAACTATATTTAACTAAATGTCACTGTTTAAAACAACTGAGAATTTGCACTTAAATAATCAATGGCAGACATATACAACTATATGTGAGGGAATTCAACCAAAAAATTAGCTGCGTTCGATGGCACTAGTAACTATATATACGCGAATGGACATTGAAATTTATCAATATAAGTATCAATTTGTACGATAATGTTATTCTACCCCTACTGTGGTAAGTTTGTCATGAAAGACATCAGCAAAAAGTTTTTTAGGTTAGTGCTAAAAAATTACTTTTTATAGAGCCTATTTCATTATTATCATTGAATACAAATTGTTAGTGATAATAATTATTTATGTTGCTAATTAACATCTTTTGAAATAAAAAAGAGCTGCAAACAAAATGTTGATTTTCTTATAGTGAATTTCTTACGCCATAGCAGATAACCAATGCTGTCTAGCAATATCTCATTGAAAAGAAATATATAAATGAGTCCGGCTTCTATACATCTGGATGTACCAATTCACTTCAGTACTCCCGTCAAATTTAGGCCCTATTTTGTTGATTTTGTTAAATCCAATCCATCCATTATATTTTGCACCATTTATTTTATTTAGATACCAAAAATCATATCAATTGGGATGTATTTGTATGTCATATTTTCTAAAAATGTATAAAATTGTATACAAATTTAGAAAATCACTTGAATCAATATTTTATGTCTGAGTAGGATGAATATTTACAAAATTTATAAAATCGTCAATCTAAGTAGGATGAATATTGTAAATGTCTTAGATATTAAATTAAGAATTCATGAGTCATTATAAAGTTACTCTTAAGTGATTGTTAATTTTAAGTTATGGATTGAGATAATTTTTAGTATCTAAATAAAAGAAATAGTGTTAGATACAATTGATGGATTAGATTTAATAAAATTATCAAACAGAGCTTAAACTAGACAGGAGAACCGAAGTGAATTGGTGCATCCTGATGTATAAAAGCCGGACTATATATATAGAAAATGTTATAGTGCATGTGTCTGCACCGTGCAATCCATGCACTATGGGCCTGACATAATCATGAATGGAAAATTCACCCCACCCATTGTATTTAGAATTGTTTACTTTATCAGCATAACAATTTTTATCCAAATGCAACATGTGTGTGGTCCCCATCTGAACATGGTGCAAAATCAACGTAATAAAATAATTTAATACCAATATCAAATTTAAAATGATATTTTCAACATTTGAAGTCTTAAATATGATTTTTATATGGATAAATGATTGTATAAAATTTCATTACAATCTAATATGTGTGGATCTCATTTTACAGCGGATTGCACCGTATTACGATAGAGTCCATCTGCACATGAATGAGTCTCTCTCTATATATGTATGCATGTATGTATGTATGTATATATATATATCTCTGGGATGAAACTCCTCTTCTATGGAACCTCTTTCATTTTTAGCATTGAGATAGTTGCTAAAAAATCTACTCTATCTATTATATTTAACATTATTTATATTATAATGGTATGAAATATTTTAATATTCTAATATGTGCGGGGCCCATTTTTCAATGGACTCCATCGTAATTATGGTACAATCTACGTACATTGGATAGGTTCTATATATAGAGAGAGATATGTGACGGTGCAACCCGCTGCGAAATGGCCGCCACTTATTAGAATGTTATGATACTTTGTATAATTATTTATCCATATAAAAATCATACTTTAGATAGTTTAGATGTTGAAAATACAACTTTAAAACTCATACTTACATTAAACAAATTTATTACGTTGATTTTATACGATTTTGAGACGAGACCCATACACATGTCGAATTTAGATGAAAATTGGTATATTAATAAAATGAATAATTCTGAATAGAATGGATGGTGTAATTTTCTATCCATGATCATGTGAAGCCCACTTTGCATGGACTCTACGGTGTTGTTGCAAGCATTATAACAATTTCCATATACATATACATATGTATATATATATATATGTATATATGAGAAATATTCTAGTGCAGTTTCACTGCACCATAATTACAGTGTAGTTATCTCAAAATGGGCCCTATACGATCATAAAATTTTAATCTACTCAACCCATTGTATTTAGAATTATGTATTCTATTACCATACCAATTTTCATCTCAATTGGATATATGTTTGGACCCTATCTGAAAATGATACAAATTCAACGTAATAAAATAGTTTGATGTGAATAACAACTTTAAAGTTGTATTTTCAACATGTAAACCATTTGCTGAAAAATTTATATATGAATAAATAATTGAATAAATTATTAATACATTTAAGTGCATGTGGGACTTATTTTGGGCCAAATGCATCTCTAATTATACTGCAATTTTACTGCACAGGAAAGGTTCTATGTGTGTTTGTGTGTGTGATTAATGTGAGTTCCACCTAGATTTTATACCCTTGAAATTTGCAATTAAAAAATTTTGTTGGCATTTAGTTTATTTTTAGAAAGCAATGATGTGTTGAGTGCATGTATCCATCTCATTTTTAAAAAATATTAAAAGAATTAAAAATTGTCAAATATCACATGCTAAAAGGTCTTGGATAGGGCCCACATGTTAGGGATGCAACTTAGCACCGGGTAAGTCTGAACCTGTCCGACCTGATCCGGTTTGAAATCTAAATTTGGATTTTACTTTTGAAAATTTTTAAAATTAGACCTGATTTTAATTGACCCAAGAAAACTCAAAATCAATATCGGGTTTGCATCAACCTAGTACCAAAACCCGACCTGGTTCGAACCCGATATTCTCCCTAATTTATTAAAATAATTATATTGATTTATGCATTAAGTATTTCAACTATAATTATAATAAAAATTATTCCATATAATTATAACCTAATTAAACTGTAAAACGTTTATTCTAAAAGCTAAATATTACATGTGTTATCCATAAAAGTTGAATATATTACATTTACATTAACTCTATTTGCAAATAATTATAAATATACCAACTTTTCAAATTTATTACATATATACTAATTAACTATGATAAATATAATTTTCACTTTCACTAAATTTTAGACAGTGATTTCATTTATTTTCATTTATTTTTCTTACCTTGATTTTTTCGATAAAATTATCTTGATTGTTATGTGTAAATTCATTTTGTTTATTATATTTAGAATTATTTTTAATTAAAAGACTAATTTCATCAAAGTTAAAGATATCGTTGGTCATATAAATATATTTACATGTAAATTATTCGAGTGCTAATGTAATAATATTTAATCAATTTATTATCTCTATTGGTAATTTCAATTTTTATCAGTTTAATAATAACCAAAAATTTAACCCGAAACCAAGACCGGAACTGATGTCATTCCGATCAAAATTTGAATTCTAATATTAGAGTCTAAGTTCAAATAAACATTATACAACCTGAGTGGAGCTGCACCCTTACACCCCTGCCACATATTTATAAAAAAAAATATATATTCTTTTTATGATCACCCGTGAATCAATCATGCGGAATCGCTGGGCCGTTTATAGTTCGTAGGAGAGACAAGTGGCTGCCCTCCAACTGCAGCTCAATCTGAAAAGGGCGGACCAAAAAGGTCTGAAAAAGAAAACAAGGTTTGTTATTAAGGAAAAGTTGTCGTGTTAAAACTTTTCAATCTAAAACTTTTCACTTTCCACAACTATCCTATTTTTAATTATTTTTTCATATTTTTCTATACAACTACCCTACTTTTCAATCATTTCTACACAACTACCAACACAACTAACCTATCTATTTCAACTTTATCCTATTTATTCCTCATCATTACCCCTATCATATCACATCATTTGACAACTTCTACTCTCTACAATTTTTCATCAAAAGTTTTACTCATTCCCAAACACACCCGTAGTATAAAATAGTAATGTGAAAAGGCTGGAGATCACGTGCGATTATTAAAATTGAATCGAATAAAAACAATAATTGGGTTTTGTATGAAAAGATGAAAATAGAAATGATCGATACTTCTTTTCTTATTTGCAATAAAAAAAGCACTAATTTTTTTTTATGAATAATAAAGTCATCATCCAAAGCGGTTAAGTGTATGTAAAAGTGTATAAAGTGAGATGCCCAAAATTTGAAGTTCGGTAAATAAATAAGAGGTAAACTACCATGGCCGATATTTCGAAACCTTGATGATATTCATATATTGCATCATCTTAATCTGTATTATAATAAAATTTGAAGACATTCTTACAATATTCAAATATCAATCTATAACTATCTTACTAATATTTTAATTTTTTCTCATAATTTTTCCTTGTAACCCAACCGGTAGAACACTCCCACAAAAATTTCTGAAGAGAATAAGCCACCACGAGCTGCTGAAAATGGAACCGCTTTGTTTCGAACAGCGTCCACCATGCAAGGGGCAAAAAATAAATAAATAAAAAGCAGATTTGTTGGATTGGTGCTGCATTTGGGAAAAGAAATAAAAATAAAAAGCCTAGAGCATATGCAGACCCTATTTCTTTTTATATACGTACGCTAACTTTAAGGGCTTTTCTCCCTTGTGTATCCTGTTGCAACTTGTACCTTATTGGGATCTGAATTTTTTTAATTCAGTGTACATCCTATCCCAGCCATGTACGATCCAAATTCCAAGCTGGCAATTTCCTCTCAAGTAGCAAGCACTTCTGTGTTACCGAGACGGATCGAAGACTTTTAAGGCAATAATAATGTATGGGCATAAGCCTCTGTTACTTCAGAGTTTGAGCTAAATAAACGAAACGGAGCCCACTTTTCTGGGAATCTCTTAAATTAGTCCACTTTGATGATCAGATGAAAATTTGACCATTCATGCATTTTGTTTAAATATATTTATTTTTATCATATTAATTAGCAAAACTCATTTCCATCCAAGTTTTGGATGGATTAAGGATTTTATCAGGTATATTTTTACTCCAAAACTATTTTTTGTGGCCCGTGATCAATATGAAATATAATATTTTAAATACTGGTTCAGCTTCCGTGAAACTCATTTCTACGTGACCTCGTCCAATTTTGTTACTTTTATGATAAATGAAAAATTCATTCAATTTATTGTATGATTTATATTTTTATGAAAAGTCCATCATATATTTGCCTATGAATTGTAAAATTAATATAGTAAAATAATTTGATGTTAAATATCGAAGGCGTATTTTCAGTTTCTAAATTATCTAAAATATCATTATCATATGGATAAATGATTTCATCAAACATTATTACATTTTGATATATATGTGAATGGATCTAATCATTTTTCATAATTTACACATGAATATATATTTTAAGCAAATGTAATTAGTGAAATTTTCCTAAATAAGGAAATGATTTTAAATACACTAGATGAAGAAGTAAATTTTCATCAATTATTAAAGTGAAAAAATGAAAAAATGATATAAAATCACTTTATGTAACCTATTTACATACAAAAATAAGAGACAATAGATTCCACATAAATGGTGCAAATGGGGCTTGAACCGTTATAAGCAATAGTGCCCCCAATATATATTTACAATCATTTGTATGTTAAGGTTAAATAAAAATATCATCTATCATATTATGTTTTTCTATTCTAAAAAATAAAATAAATAAAAACTTTTATATTATTGACTGTTGTAAATAGAGACGCCAAGAAAATGTCGTTCACTTGGGCCAACCTTTTGTGGCTATTAAATATAAGATATGATAGATTCCACCGAATGGCGCGGATGGGGCTCGAACCGGTTCCAAAAATATTGGCCGGCTCCCTTCTATGAAATCCTTTTTTACATAACTCCTTCCATTGTTGAGCAAATGTGGCCCATAGACATATTTGATTTGAATAAAAATTAATTTTTTATGTAAAAAATGATGTTAAATATAATGAATGGATTGAATTTTAAATCAATTAGCATCATTTTAAAAATTAAAAAGGTTACATGACTCTGCTTCTATGTGACTTAATTACATAGTATATGCAAGTTAGCTATATAACCAAAAACAAGTAATTAGTACTAGTTGGCTGAATAATCAAAATTTTCATGCATTATCAATGCCGACGGGATGTACGTTGCATTATCAGAAATGCAGTCGTTGTCACTAGCTAGCACTGACTATGAGTGTGTTTGTTAATGAGTAAAAGTAGTCAAGTTAAAACTTTTCAATCTAAAACTTTTCACTCTCCACAACTATCCTATTTTTTAATCATTTCTTCACATTTTTCTATACAACTATCCTACTTTTCAATCATTTCTACACAACTACCCACACAACTAATCTATCTATTTTAACTTTATCCTATTTACTCTTTATCATTACCCCTGTTATATCACATCATTTGACAACTTCTACTCTCTACAACTTTTCATCAAAAATTTTATTCATTTCCAAACACACCATATGATTACTATTAATTGATCCCGCTTAATTAAACTTAATCTCTTTTCACAATTGTTTGAGTCTTATAATTAATCATCAAATTATAACAGTTAGACTATATTTGTACGATGCAATCCAAACTTCAATTCAGTGTACATCCTATCCCATAAAAGCATATCCTGATATATGTTTACAATTATGTTATGTGCTAAAATTTTAATAAAAATAACATCTATCATATTATGTTATTTATATTCTAAAAACCAGAATAAATAAAGACTTTTACATTATTGACTAATGTAAATAGAGACACTATAAGATAGAATATAAGGCCAACTATTTGAGCCAAAATTTCAATTTTGTTATCTTTGATAAAATGCAGCCAAATCCTGTTAATTGTAGCAAAAAATGAATTATAATTTGTAGCAAAATTTTTATGGCCATTTTAAATATACTATTGGTTGTATTTGATGTAAAACAAGACTATATTTAACTAAATGTCATCACTCAAAAGCAACTAATTATTTGAAGTTATATAAATAATTTATAGCCAAAATATATCTAATGTAACTAAATTTATATTATATACAGCCCAAAAATTAGCTTCATTAGGTGAAATTTTTTGTAGTGAGAATGACTATTTCTTTTGTAAAGATATTAAATTTTAGTCCAATAAATATTAAGTGATTTATAATTTTATAAAATAAAATATAAAATGGAATATTTTTGATGTTGCTTGCACATGAGGCCCACTTGATGATAAAACTAAAATTAAGCGCATTATTGTATTTTGAGTGCATTTGGCATTTGAAAAAAAAATAAGAAGAAAAGTTTTGGGGGAAATTTTTTTAAAAAATGGGAGAATGATATAATATAATAGAGATTATAATTAAAAGGAAAGAGAACTAAAGTTAAATTGAATAGTATAATTGCAAATAGGATAGTTGTATAAAGAGATATAAAAAGCAAAAAGTAAGATAGCTAAGTAATTAAAATTTCACATCATAACCAACCGAGCAGTGCTCGGTTGGTCACCGCAGGCCGAATAGTGCTGTGTAGGCGCGGGCGATGCGGTGTGCGGTTCGAATCCCGCGTACGGGATTTCGGCCAGATGTTAGTAGGAGTTGTGGTCTCCTGTTCGGTTGTTGGAAGTTGTATCTTTCTTATTCTTTGGCGGAGCTGTGTGTCTCCGGATTTCTTTGGAGGAGCTGAGTGTCTCCAGATTCGTAAGAATGTCTCTAAACTTCAGTGTAATATGTGTTGAGATGAATGTAAAAATATACCAATAAAAAAAAATAATTCACATCATATATAAAATATGTGAAAAATAAGGGGAAAATATTTTTTCTTTTCCAAGATGCCAAATGCACCTTCAGAATCATTCACTCAGTGAGCATAGTTTAATGCAAACCTAATGATGGACCTTCAATGCTCAAGCTTGCATTACCCATTTTTAATTTCTTTGCATGCATATGTGAGCTTAAGGAAGATCTTTTTATATATGAGAATTTATATTTTAATTTTTAATATTTTTGAATTTTAAAATGAAAAATGGATGGGTTTTTATGCATGGCACATGAAAAATCGATGGTCTGACGACTGTTGAACAATTGCAGTGGGAGAATTCTTCCCTTAGCTAGAACCATGTATACATCCACTGCTGCCGGCCCGGATTCTTGGCTTTCTCAATTTCTCCATTCAAGTTCCTCAGAATCTTCGCTCCTTTGCACCTCCCAAGCAGCAAGCAAAAGCTAAGTCCAGCATTATTATACTTAATTTACCTAAAAAAATTTATTTGCAACTATTTTTTTTTGCATTTTTCTTCATATACTTATTTATTTAAGTGTATTTAAAATACAAACCAAGCTTTACTATTTTTGGATATATATATATTTAAATTTTTTAAAGATAAGGATATTTTAAATACATATAGATGTTTAAAAATTTCAAAAAAATATATAAATACATCTAAAAATTGTAAAACTTGATTTGTATGTTAAATATACTTACATAAATAAGTATACGAAGAAAAAACAAAAAAAGTTATTGTAAATGAATTTTTTGAGTTGGGTTAAGCAAAATATTTACTTAGCATAGATTAACAGGATTACATCTCTATTATATATTGGCTAATGTTACGTTGATCGTAATAAGAATTAACAGGATTACATCTCTATTATATATTGGCTAATGTTTTAAAAAAATCGTAATAAGAATTAGCTTACTTCTAGTTTTCGACGCTGGATCAGTGAAGCAAACGGAGATTGACATGCATAAATATGCGATAGTACTGTTGAATGGGTTTATTTGTGCTAGCAATCAATACCCGTTGGGCTTATGATGTACAACAATGGAAGTGTCGTTGGGAACTCATGAACACCAATCTCAAATTATACGAAATCACTTTAAAACTAACAACTAATTACAGTGTAGAATAATAGTGAGCCGGGTCGAATCTACAGAAAGGCAGAAAAAATTTGAATTATTTGGGAAAAAAAATTATTTAACTAAATTGTCCAAAATAAAATTACAGCTAAGAATTAAAATGTAATAAAAATAACCATAAATAAAATTCAACTTAAAAATAAAGAAAATAAAAATCTAAAATGAACAAAACAAAAAAAAAAAAACAAATCTAGATGGCTTACACCAACAAGATCTCCTCTCCTCAGGCCATAGACCCCTGAATTTGCAAATTGAAGCTGGATTTAAAGATTGTACGTAAAACTGATTTTTTTTTTTTTTTTGGTAAGCTTGCCACGACCTCCCTTATGATATAAGGGCTGAATCCGAATCCGTGAGAGAGAAAGTTGGGAAATCAACGGATTGCTTACGCAAATTACGGATTATGCCCAAACTGCGTACGATGGATGGCTGAGATTGAATCACGTAATGCGCACGGCTTGGATTAATTTGCGTTGTGCGCAATATGCACATACTGCCTGGATCTGCAATGGCTGCTAGAGATGAGTTTAGCCGTCCATGGAGAAAACAGGAGAAGGAAGGGTGATGGATTTTGCCATTCGGGATATTTTTTCTAGCCGAATTTGAAACCTGCTAGTGATTGAAAAATGGATGAGAGTTGGCTGGCCGAAATTTTTTGATGATGGGTTTTGGCCAGAAGACCGCCATGGACGAATCTGCTTGAGAAGAAAGAGCTCAAATTTTCTGGTTTATGCACGTACAACCCGTTATGAAAACCACCCAAAATAATAATCTAATAAAATTCTCCAAAATCTTGAGGTCTTAGTGAATATGTAATTATCAATGTTAAGAAACCCTTGAATAATACCTTTTCAATATACTGATAATGCAGAATATATATATATATATATAAATATGTAATTATCAGCTCATATCCAATTCTCTACGCATAATAATTCTTATTCAACACAGGAGAAGAGCTGAAAACAATAACAACTAACAATGAGGAAGGGCAAAAGATAGAGTAGATACATATATATATATATATATATCCTTCCAAATAATAATAATAAATTATTATTATTATTACAATTAGCAATATTAATTGAATAATAAAACAAAGTAGTTGAATCGATTGAAGCTGGAGCATGTAGTCATTTGCTTTTGGGTTCTTACTATTAAGATTGCTCTCTCAGCATCTTCACTCCTTGATACATTCCCAGCATTAACACAGTTGCTGTTGGATTTGTTCCTGGTGAATCCAGGAAAGTAAAGAAGTCGACCACCCTCAATCCCTCCACCACCAAAACCCTGTAATCCCTATCAACCACACATCCTACCACACACACTCCGTGATAATGGTAGATTCTAACCACGTTTGCCTTGCAAGCATCTCTCAACTCCGGTTGAGTGGTTCCTGCTGGTATTATAAGCTGATTTCTTTCTAGAAAAGCTCCAACCGAAGTGGACCTTGCAACTCTGTCAACCAGCCAAAGCATTTCAACACATTCATCCAAGTCCTGCTTTGTTGCAAGATAATTGAATCTAACAGAAGGATTCTTCCTTGAGTCAGCACTTTTTCTCACAAATGGTACATAAATGCTCCAGTTGACGACTCAATAGAACACAACTGTTTCAACTATAATTCGAAAATCTTTTACAATCCCAGCAACTTGGGGTGGATCTGGATTTAGCCTGTGGTTGGCATTGGAGGAGTAGTTTAAAGGGATGGCAAGGGAAGGATTGTCCTGCATGGATTCACCCACTGCTGGTGAATCAACGAGAGGGGTGATATAGAAAAGCATGAGATGGTCTTTTGGCCCAATTCCGCTAGGCATCATGATTTGAGGACTCCCTAGTGCACCGGCACAAAGTATCACATCACCCCTTGATGATGATGATGATCCTAAGGACACGTTGGAACGGTTCGGATATACTTCGTAACACTTGTTTGGATCTCCATTGCTTCTCGTGAATCTGATACCCTGGGCTCTAGATTGCTTCACAACACTACCTGTAGATCATTAACAAAGCCAATTTTTAAACCACCTTGACGTGTATATGGCGATTTTTATTGTTGGTTTAATATTCTGGCACGGATCTCCCTCTCTTAATTTTTATAATTTTGCAGAGATAGTCCTAATTATGAACTTTGCTTACAAGAATATCCTTCCCAACACAATTATTGAAAATATATACGTAATGGTAAAAAAAAAGTAAGATATTTAAATAATTATCTTTTTTACTGCAATCAAATTATAAGGGGGAAGTAAGCATGAAATTTTTTTTATAAATGTGAGAGAATGATGTAATATAATAATGATAATTACGGGAAATAAATAAAATAAAAAGTTAAAATAGATTAAAAATGTGTAGAAAAATATGAAAAAAATAATTAAAATATAGAGTAACACCTTAAGAGTAGAAAAAGTAGAATAATTAGATAATTAAAATGTTAAATTATATAAAATATGTGCAATAAGGATAGTAAATCTTTTATTTTTAAGTGTTACCTGTTTACAAACATAACTTGAAAATTAAAAAAATTCAAAATTTTCAATTTTTCTTTTTGAAAAGGGACTTGCCTTTGTGGACAACATACATAAGCATACCATTTCAATGCAAACCAGGAAAAAGTCGAATTTGTTTGGTTATAACGGGATAACGGTTCATATTAATATTAAATTGTTAATCTATTACAAATGTGAGGATAATTAGATACTATGGCCGGCAGGCATTGAAATCTCAACGCTACCCTCTGCATGTTCTGCGCCTACCATACCAATTGAAGGTCTTGATCATTTGCGGCGGGCCGAAAGATGCAAAACCCTCTTTTTCATTTTTTGGTCTTTTTATAAATTTGTTAATCTAAGCATCAATAATTTATAAACAAATTTTCACATTTTTGGTGATTGCACATATCGATTTTAACCTGTGAAAATGAGTATAACACCCCTTTATTTAAAATTCAAAAAATATATAAATATCTTCCAAAGTAATAAAACTTAATTTATGAATTATATATACACCTAAATTAACAAGTTATAAAAATAAAAAAATAAAAAATTATGATTTATGGCCGCTCACAAATGGCTGCCATTTGCAACCTGGTGCAAATAATTAGCCGGCACTAGTTAAATAAATTTAAAAAATCAATTTCATCAAATCCTTAAACAAAATTTTTAAGCAACAAGTGGATAGGTATCTATTCCATGCAAGTGAAGGACAAAAAATGCACATATACAGCACAAGCCATGCATCAAAATCTTAATGCTCGGTACATCATTGAAAGTTCCTACGCACCCAAAAGAACATTTTTGTTTCCTCGTTTTACAAGTGAATGCGAATGTTCGGTAACGTTGACGGTGAGTTGATGGCAAATTAGATTTTTGAAAAGGTAAGATGTTGATGTGATATAATAAAAATAAAATTGGAATAAAGAAGGTACTTATTGTTGGAATCAATGGCAAATTAAGCAAAATCTGTGTTTTGATGATAACAATTCAATTTGAGCGAGTTTTGAGTACTAATATATTTTGTGGAAAATGTTTAAAGGATACAAAAATGAAAATCAGAATCTGACAGATGAAGTCGCAAGGCCAAGTCGACTCTATCTGCGACATGGGTGAAGTCGCAGACCCAAGTCGACTCCAGCATCGACTTCGAGAGCTCAAACCTTCCAGCATTGAAAATGGGATCCAAGACAAGTGAAGTCGCAAGTCTAAGTTGACTCCGGTTGCGACTTAGGTGAAGTTGCAGAGTCAAGTCGACTCTACCATCGACTTCAGATACTCACTCAAAAGTTCCAGCGCTGAAATTTGAATATGAGATCGGTGAAGTCGCATACCCAAGTCGACTTCACATGTGACTTGAGTGAAGTCGGAACCCAAGTCGAACTAGGCATCCAACTTGAGTCAGATTGAAGATGAATCTAGTCCAAGACAAGCAGTTCTAAATGATTAAATGATTCAAGATAATTTTCTACTCAAGGAAAAATCATTTGGCTATCTTTTAGGATTGCAAAGTCAAGAATGTCAGAGCATCTTGAAACCAAGACATGAAGATAAGATCTCCAAGAGCAATTGAACACGTTAGAGCTTCAACAAAGATCAAATGCATCAGTAGAAGAACAAATACAAGGCCAATATCAAGCTAGCAAGTTGATTTCCAAAGAATTCAAGTTCCAACAAATGCACACAGAAAGTGAAGTTGCACCCGAAGTCGACTTCACCTGCTACTTGGGTCAAGTCCAGGACCAAGTTGACCTGAGGAGGAACTTGAGGTGTTTGCTGGGAACCGAAGCCGCACCCAAAGTCGACTTCAGTATGCGACTTGGGTGAAGTCGCACCCGAGGTCGACTTCATCTGCGACTTGGGTCACAACGGTCGAAAAAATTCGAACGTTGGCGCATTAAATGCACGCCACCTACCTCCAAACGTTTGAATTTACTCCACCATTATAAATATGCATTCAAGTGATCGTGCTAGAGTTTAGAAAGAGCATTAACCGAGATCCAACTACCATCATCTCCAAGCATTAAGTGATCAACACAAGATTCACAAGATTCTAGTGAAGAACTACGCTTCAATTTGCTGCACTCTTTAAAGTTGATCATATCAACTCTTCTATAAGTTCTTTCACGAGCTGAAACTTGCCTACACAATTTGTAAAGTATAGATTTCTTTATTTGATTCGTTATTTGTATTTGATACTTGGTTTAATATTGAGATTTTGAACCAAGTGAAAGCAAAGTAGCATTGTGACTTGAGTAGGACTCGTCACCTACTTGTGCTGTGATTTGTATACTTCCACTAGAGCTGGAATCTAGAAGAGAGCTGTTGCTCTAGTTGTATTTGAGAATATATAGTGAAACCCAAGTCACAAAGGGTGTGAGATTGGAAGAGTAGAGTATGAGAGGTTTCCTGAACCATTATAAAAATCTTGCCTATTACTGTGATTTACATTTATGTTTTTATTACTTTATTACTCTCCATATTATTCATTTGTTTCATTAAGTGGATTAAATCAAACAGCAGCAAATTTCTGTTTTAGTGAAAAATTCTAAAATACCCAATTCATCCATCCCCTCTTGGGTAATTGTCATAAACTCAGGACCAACAAGTGGTATCAAAGCAGGTCTTTGAGTTTTAAACTAAAGAGATCTTTTTAAATGACATCCCAATCAACTTCCACCCTTGCATTTGCCGAGGGCCAATCTTTCACAAGGCCACACCTATTTGATGGGTCTAACTTTGGTTATTGGAAGTTGAGAATGAAACAATTGATCATGGCTACGGATATTGATTCTTGGATTGCTATCGAGGAAGCAAAGGACCTGAACACACTACAGTTATAAGATCTAATAAGCTCACTTATATCTCATGAGCTAATAAAGAAGAAAAATGACGAGCAACACAAAGGTAAAAGAGTTATCGCCTTAAAAGCCACACAAGCATTAGACGACTCCACCTCATCATCTCAAAACGACGACGAGGAAATTTCCTTGCTCACAAGACGGTTTAGAAAATTTGTAAGGAAAGGATGGAACTTCAAGAGCTTCAAAGAAAGAAATCCAAAGAAGAAAGAGAAGGAGGCTACAAAGTGCTTTCGGTGTGGTGGTATGGGGCATATGCAAGTCCAATGCCCAACGCCCGAAGAAGCCAAGTCAAAGGAGCGAAGAGATAAGAAAGATCGAGGAGAAAACAAAATATTTCAAAAGAATAAAGGAAGAGGCATGTATGTCAACAAGGAGACATCTACAACATGCAGCTCCTCAAATGAAGAAAACGAGACTGAAAATTGTGGAAGGATTTGCTGCATGGCCACCATGGAAGAAGACCTCAACCTATGTCTTGCAGCAACGGAAATTTTAGAGGATAAAACCGCTTCGACAAACTGCACAAGTAGTGAAGAGCTAACCTCTAAACTAAAATCTATTTCTATTTTTTCAAATGATTGCCTCAAATGTGCTGAATTGAAGGAATTACAACAAGCTTATGATTCATTATATGAAGAAATAAAGAAATTAGGAAACAAGTTCACAATGAAGAAAAGACAATGTGATACAGTGATAATTGTGAACGAAAAACTTGCCGAAAAAGTTAATCACTTGACAAATGAAAAGAATACCTTGATAAAAGAGATGGAAACACTAAAAAAAATGAATCGTTAAATGAGTCACTTGCTAAATTCTCCAATCCAGGAAAAAGTGTCAAAATATTTTTGAATATGACCGTCCAAAGTAACAAGAGAGGACTTAGGTATTCCACATTTGAGAAGGAAGAAAGTAGTAAGTCAAATGCTCCAAGGACTCATAGAAACCAAGCAAAACTCATCCATGCTAAACCAAAAATGAATCATGTTGTTTGGACCAAAAGGCCAACTTGGGAACCAACTACTACATGGTTTCCAACTCCAAGACTCCCAGGAGCTTGTAACTTTTGCAATAAGTGAGACACAAGGTATATCAATGCAAAATGAGAAAATTACAAAATCTTGGTGCAAAATTGGTTTGGGTACCTAAGAGCATTGGATTTATGCCTTCAAAAGTAGATCAACGTAGATTCCAATGGTTAACTAACCCAAATGGACCCATAAAATGGGTATAAAAAAGATAAGCTCCACTTGATTTGATTTTTGCAGGTTTGTCTTAGAGCAAAGACCAATAATATGTGGTTTATGGATAGCGGCTGCTCAAGACATATGACGGGAGAAAAAAGATTGTTCCATAGGATCAAACCGTGTAGTGAAGGAACGGTTGTTTTTGGGAACAATGAAAAAGTATAATCAAAGGTAGAAGAAATGTTTATGGAATTTCAAATGCATGTATTGAGGATGTACTATTTGTTGAATGACTCAAACACAACTTAATGAGTATTAGTCAATTATGTGATAAAGGTTATAAAGTTGTATTTGAATCATCTATATGCAATGTATTTGATGATGATCATATAGTTTTTAGTGGCAAAAGACATGGAAATATATATTTATTTTGCCTAGATGAACTTGATGGAAAATGTCTAATAGCCATAGAAAATTATCCATGGATTTGGCATAAAAGACTTGGATACATAAATATGTCAAATATCAAAACTTTGTGGAAAAAGAGCCTAGTAGAAGGGTTACCAAAGTTTAAATATGAAAAGGATAAGATTTTGAGGCTCGTCAATTATCCAAGCAACCCAAAATATAATTTTCTACCAAAAAAGAAATTTCAACGACTAAGCCACTTGAATTATTGCATATGGATCTTTATGGGCCATCAGACATTTTAACTCTTGGTGGGAAAAAGTATGTATTTGTAATTGTTGATGATTTTTCAAGATTTACTTGGATTATACTCTTAGCTAGCAAAGATGAAGCATTTTCTATGTTTGTCACATTTTTAAATTTGGTGCAAAATGAAAAATAAAATACAATTATTTCCATTAAAAGTGATCATGGTGGTGAATTTGAAAATAAACGATTTATAGAATTTTGCAATGATAAAAAAATTCACCATACATTTTCTGCACCAAGAACCCCCCAACAAAATGAGGTTGTTGAAAGGAAAAACTGGACAATACAAGAAATGGCTAGAACTATGCTAAATAAGAGTAAATTGTCCAAAAAATTTTGGGGTGAAGTTGTAAGTACAGCTTGTCATGTATTAAACTGAGTTACTATTAGAGCAATCTTGAAAAAGACCCCATATGAACTTTGAAAAGGTAGAAAACTAAACATACCTTATTTCCATTCCTTTGGATGTACTTGCTATGTGTTAAACAATGGAAAGATAAATTTAGTAAAATTAGATGCTAAAAGTGATGAAATAATTTTCCTTGGATATTCATCAAATAACAAAGTATATAGAGTCTTTAACAAGAAAAATTAAATAGTAGAAGAATCAATACATGTTGTTTTTGATGAATTTAACCAAACTCCGAGAAAGGAGGATGAATTAAGTGATGCAGATGAAACATCAAATAATCCAAAGGTGGAACAACAAGAGTAACAAGGAGAAGCCGAGGGAAAATAAGAAAACTTCATGGAGGAAAGGGTAAGTGAAGGTAATAATTTTTACAAACCTCCGACTGATTTAAAATTCAAAAACGACCATCCAATTGAACAAGTCATTGGTAATATCTATGAAGGAGTGAAAACTAGAAGATCAAGACACAATATTTGTGGAGAATTTACTTTTGTGTCAAAAATTGAACAAACAATTATTGACCAAGCTCTTGGTGATGAAAATTGGATTACCGCAATGCAAGAAGAGCTAAATCAATTTGAAAGAAACAATATATGATATTTAGTTCCTAGACCCAAAGATTGCACGGTTATTGATACCAAATGGGTATTTAGGAACAAATTAGACGAAAGTGGAGTTGTGGTGAGAAACAAAGTCAGATTAGTAGCCAAAGGTTATTCCCAAGAAGAGGAAATAGACTTTGAAGAATCATATGCACCTGTGGCTAGATTAGAAGCCATACTATCTTATTAGCTTTTGCTTCTTACATGGACTTTAAATTGTTTCAAATGGATGTAAAAAGTACATATTTAAATGGATACTTGAATGAAGAAGTTTATGTTGAACAACCTCCGGGCTTGGAAGAAAAGGATCAATCAAAATATATTTATAAATTAACCAAAGCTTTATATGGATTAAAACAAGCTCCACGAGCTTGGTATGAAAGGTTAAGTAAATTTTTGATTGACCATAACTTCCAAAGAGGAAAGGTTGATACAACATTATTTATCAAGTGCTAATGAAACTTTGTGCCAAGAATTTTCTGAGCTTATGCAGAGTGAATTTGAAATGAGCATGATGGGAGAATTGAACTTCTTTCTTGATCTGCAAATTAAGCAACAAGAAGAATGAATATTCATAAATCAGTCCAAGTACGTCAAGGAGATGTTAAAGAAATTCGAAATGCAGAATAGCAAAGGCGTAAACACACCAATGAGTGCAAATATCAAGATCGACAAGGACGAAAAGGGTAAACCTATCGAAAAAAAATTGTATAGATGCATGATAGGGTCTTTATTGTATTTAACTGCTTCTAGACCTGATATTTTATTCAGTGTTTGCATGTGTTCTAGATTTCAATCGTGTCCTAAAGAATCACATTTAATAGCTGTAAAAAGGATTTTTAGATGTTTAATAAATACCACTAATCTAGGACTATGGTATCCAATGAGGTCAACTTTTGATCTAATCGGCTACTCGGATGCGGATTTTGTCGGTTACAAAATAGATAGAAAAGGCACTAGTGGAACATGTCAATTTCTTAGAAACATGTTGGTTTCATAGTTTTCAAGAGAACAGACTAGTGTTGCTCTATCTACGGCAGAAGCCGAATATATAGCCGCCGGGAGCTGTTGTGCCCAACTAATTTAGATGAAACAACAACTCAGAGATTATGGTGTTGATTATTATGATATTTCAATTAGATGTAATAATATAAGTGCAATTTGTTTGACCAAAAATCTTGTGTTGTATTCTAGAACTAAGCATATAGATGTGAGAAACCATTTTATTCGTGAACATATTGAAAATCATGACATTTGTTTGGAGTATGTGAAAACTGAGGGCCAAATTGCAGATATATTTACCAAACCCTTAGCAAAAGAATCATTTTATAAAATTAGGAATGATATGGGTATAATTGAATTTGATTAGAAGCATATATGATAGGGGGAGTATCTAGGAACACCCAAGTCTGGAGAGCCAAGTCGACTCCAGTCATCCCAAGTCGACTTTAGGTAAGGGCGAAGTCAACTCCGCATGGGGCGAAGTCGACTTCGGTTAGGGCACGTTACTCTAGCGTGTGCCGCTTGGGCATCCTGTGTGCTTTTTCTTCTTTCCTCTTCTCTTCCTTTCTCATTTCCTCTTCCCAGCGCCGTCTTCTTTTTCCTCTCTCTCTCTCTCCAGTTTCTTCGGACGATTCCTTGCTCACCGATTTTCTTCGGTGGATTTCTTGCTCTTAACTCCAAGCTTCGAATTTCACTCTATCTCCTCTCATTTCTCTTCTATTTCTCCAAATCTCCTAGCTGTCTTCGTCTTTCTAGCAGATTCTTCTATCGTTTCATATCTATCTCGTTTCTCTTTCCCTCTGACTTCGTGTCTTTCTAAGCAGTCTCTATTTGCTTGCCCACATTTGCTCTTCAAAATTTCCATTCACAAATCAAATCTAGAAATCCATTTCCACTTCAAACCCATCTCAAAGTGATTCCATGGCTCCTAAAGCTGTTGCCAAGCCATCTAAAATGCCCATATCCAGACCCTCTAAATCCAATACAGGCGAGGGGGTACCCCGCAAACAATGGACTCCTTCCAAGCGGGTCCAGGAGGAAGCCTCCGCATCAGCGGGACGCAGGATGCGTTTTTGCGAGGCTAATCCCTCATCGACGGCGCCCCAATAGGCAACATCCGACAACGGGTCTAGCAATGACACATTGTTTGCTACGAACAGGAAGGGGACACCGACCCAAAAGGCACAGGTGTTGAAGATGCCAACTACCTACTTCAAAACTGAGCGTCAACATAGCCGGTTCTACAGGAACTTCTATGAGCGTGAGATTTTCATGCCAAAAATCATTGATTTCAAATTTTTACATGATTATGAGTTTAGTATCGAAGAATTGTTGGAGTTCCAAGGTTGGACTGGGCTTTGAAAAGCTGATGATAGGGTATATCCTGATCTAACCCGCATATTTTACCACCCATGGGATTAGGAGTATTATCTGACCTTTGTAAAGGGAAATGATATCAATTTGGGAATTGGAACTGGAAGCTACAGGGAAAATGCAATCCGAAAAATTGCACACATGTTGGATGTTCCTGAGGAGGAGGAACCAATTCCAGAAGGGTTATCGCTCACTCAAATGTATAATCGTTGACAAAGAGTAACAAATATCATCCAAGAATCAAGTTCCTTCACTATATGGACCTATCTCCCAGGCTTAGGGTACTCAGATTGTTGATTGCACACTGTATATACCCAAAAGGAGGAGGCCAAAACCATCTAAACCCACAGGAAGCAGAAATCCTGTGGAAAGTGGAGAATAAGGTCAAGGTTAGCCTGCCTGAATTGCTATTAGAAGCATTGGCTTCTAAGAAGGATAACCCTCGAGGGGTATTGCCATACGGACTTGGATCACCCGTATTATGCATTACATGGGTGTGGACCTCGATGGTGAGTTGTTTGAGGTGTTGAAGCCAACAAATTCTATAAACAAGGCATTGCTGCAGAGGATGAAGATCAATGACGATCATTTCAGAGTAGAAAGAATAAGGGAAAGATTGGGACAACCGGCTCAAGAGGAAGCCGGGGGAGCACATGTTGAGGGGGAGCAGCCCCTGCCATCACCACAGCCTCAGGTCGTCCCTTCTCCACCACGGGATGTCCATGTTGAGCATGCATCGCCTCATTCCCATGGATCATATTCCCCTAGAGGCTCGGAGATACCAGATTTAAATCCAGGTCTGCTGTCTTGGGACAATTCGGTGAATGCGATAAGGGAGCATCTAAAGTAGATGGAGGATAGACTGACCTCCCAGATTGCTGGGATTCACACTGTCATCATGGACATGCATTCGAGGCAGGATCGTATGGATCAGGAGCTTAGAACGATTAGATACCGACTTGCATCAGGGAGCGGCAGGGTTCGGCCTATACCCGACCTAGATCCACTTGTCAGTGAGTCTGTGCGCCGTGCGCCCACACCTCAGCCTGTATCCTCATTCTACTCATCTGCCCATGTGAGGCCTACACCGCTCATCGTCCAGTCGTCCTATCCCATCTCGGCATTTTTATTCGCTAAATCTCAAATTCACGATCTCCATTTTTGATTCATTGACAAAGAAGGGGGAGAATAGTTGGAGTTTTAGTCAGTTTTTAGATGGGAATTGAGTCATGGGTTGGGTAGTTTGTACTCGCATAGGTTTGCATTTCATTTTACATTTTGTAAAATGATTGATTATATATGGAAATGATATGTTTTTGAATTGTGTTACTTATATATGGAATTGATATGCTTTTGAATTGAAATGACTGACTTATGTTTTATATATGCATGAAATTGTTAAAAATGAAATATGAATGTTTCATCAAGCTTGAAATGCAATGCAGAAAATTCGTATATAATATAAGATTCCCAAACAAGATAAAAGAGTATGTTATAAAGTAAAAGAAAGGTATAAACTCAAATTTGTATTGCCAATCATTAAAAAGGGGGAGATTGTTGGAATCAATGGAAAATTAAGCAAAATCTATGTTTCGATGATTAACAATTCAATTTGAGTGAGTTTTGGGTATTAATATATTTTATGAAAAATATTTAAAGGATAGAAAAATGAAAATCAGAATCTGACAGATGAAGTTGCAAGCCAAGTTGACTCTATCTGCGACTCGGGTGAAGTCGCAGACCCAAGTCGACTTCAGCATCGACTTCGAGAGCTTAAAACTTCCAGTGTTGAAAATTGGATCCAAGACAGATGAAGTCGCAAGGCCAAGTCGACTCTATCTGCGACTTGGGTGAAGTCGCAGACCCAAGTCAACTCCAGCATCAACTTCGAGAGCTCAAACCTTCCAGCGTTGAAAATGGGATCCAAGCCAAGTGAAGTCGCAAGTCATAGTCGACTCCAGTTGTGACTTAGGTGAAGTCGCCGAGTCAAGTCGACTCCACCATCGACTTGAGATACTCACTCAAAAGTTCCAGCGCTGAAATTTGAATATGAGACCGATGAAGTCGCATACCCAAGTCGACTTCACATGCGACTTGAGTGAAGTCGGAACCCAAGTTGAACTAGGCATCCGACTTGAGTCAGATTGAAGATGAATCTAGTCCAAGACAAGCGGTTCTAAATGATTAAATCATTCAAGACAATTTTCTACTCAAGGAAAAATCATTTGGCTATCTTTTAGGATTGCAAAGTCAAGAATGTCAGAGCATCTTGAAACCAAGACATGAAGATAAGATCTCCAAGAGCAATTGAACATGTAAGAGCTTCAACAAAGATCAAATGCATCAGTAGAAGAACAAATATAAGGTCAATATCAAGCCAGCAAGTTGATTTCCAAAGAATTCAAGTTCCAACAAGCGCACATAGAAAGTGAAGTCGCACCTGAAGTCGACTTCACCTGCGACTTGGGTCAAGTCCAGGACCAAGTCGACCAGAGGAGGAACTTGAGGTGTTTGCTGAGAATCGAAGTCACACCCCAAGTCGACTTCAGTATGCGACTTGGGTGAAGTCACACCTGAGGTCGACTTCATCTGCGACTTGGGTCGCAACGGTTTGAAAAATTCGAACGTTGGTGCATTAAATGCGCGCCACGTACCTCCAAACGTTCGAATTTACTCCACCATTATAAATATGCATTCAAGTGAATGTGTTAGAGTTTAGATAGAGCATTAAATGAGATCCAACTACCATCATCTCTAAGAATTAAATGATCAACACAAGATTCACAAGATTCTAGTGAAGAACTACGATTCAACTTGCTGCACTCCTTAAAGCATATCATATCAACTCTTCTACAAGTTCTTCCAAGATCTGAAACTTGCCTACACAATTTGTAAAGTGTAGATTTCTTTAGTTGATTCGTTATTTGTATTTGATACTTGGTTTAATATTAGGATTTTGAACCAAGTGAAAGCAAAGTAGCGTTGTGACTTGAGTGAGACTCGTCACCTACTTGTGCTGTGATTTGTACACGCCCCCTAGAGCTGAAATCTAGAAGAGAGCTGTTGCTCTAGTTGTATTTGAGAATACATAGTGGAACTAAAGTCACAAAGGGTGTGAGCTTTGAAGAGTGAAGTAGGGGAGGTTGCCCGAACCACTATAAAAATCTTGCCTATTTGTGTGATTTACATTTATGTTTTTATTGCTTTATTACTCTCCATATTATTCATTTGTTTTATTAAGGGGATTAAATCAAACAGGAGCAAATTTTTGTTTTAGTGAAAAATTCTAAAATACCCAATTCACCCCTCCCCTCTTGGGTAATTGCCATAAACTCGGGACCAACACTTATGTGATGAAATAATTATAATATAGGGATAAAAATGAAAAAAGTAGAATAATTGAATTGTTAAGATATGAAATCATTTTTTGAAAAATGTATAAGGAAAAGTAGAAAATTTGCTTCCCTCTAAACCCCTCTTACTAAATGATGCTCTCGTAAAATTATCAATCTGCAACTTTTTACTCTCCACAACTACTCTTTTTTTAATCATTTCTTTACATTTTCTGTACAACTAATCTACTCTTCAATCATTTTTTTACAACTACCCACACAACTATGTTATTTACTTTTAACTTTATTTTTTACTCTTCATCATTACCCTTATTATAGCACATTATCTTTCTCATTTCAAAAAATTATATACTTAAAAATTCTCATTCAAAAGTATTAAAAATTTTATCAAAATAAAACACACCTAAAGTTGTAGCTATTCCTTTTTATGAAATACAAACGAAATAGTGGGTAACTAGGCATATTGTCCTAATTGGCTTCCACAATAAAAGGAAAAGTGGAGAACTTAATATTTTTAGTAAAGTGGTACAATAGAGGTAATGTGGAAATAAATTGGGCAGTTATGTGAAATACGATTTACAAATACAAATAAACAATTAGGATAGTCAGGTGATTCAAATGTTATATCATTCTTTGGAAAGTGCGGGAGAAGAAGTGGAGAAGTAGGTTAATTTAACCTTTCTTCCATTTACTAAATAGAGCCTATGTAGAATTCTGAGGCATTATATAATTTTTTAAATTTTCGAAAAATATATTAAAATGATGATTATTGTAAAACATAATCCCTTTTTGTCAAATTATCACTACTTGCCAAAGTCTTGAATCCACATAAGCACAGTAGAACTTTATATCCAAGATTCACAAGGGAGGGGAATGTTGAGGGTGTCTGCCAAATGCACATAAGAAAATGGGATGAGGAGATGTTATTATATTTTAAGAAATAAAAAATAATATTTAAAATGGGAAAATTAAAATTATTATGCATTAAAAAATTTTTAAGAATGAAAAATTATTTCTTATTTTCATATCATCTTATCAAATGAGATGATATCGAACAAGAATTTTGAAAAGATGTAAAAGCAAAAAGTAAAAGTAGAAAAAAATAAAAGTGAAAGAATTATGTGATATGGTTGAGGTAAAGAATAGAGGTAAAAAAATAAAGTTAATTAAAACATACACGCTATTGTATAAAGAAATGAAAAATTGTTAGAATATAATGGTAAAAATAGAAAAGTAGTATGCTTAAATGTTTAATATGAGTTAGAAAATTACGAAAAATGTCAATATGTTTAAAAATAAAAAATACTTAAAAGCATACAAAAAGGTAAAACTTGATTTATAGATTAAATACACATAACTTTACATGTTTATAAAGAAATAAAAATATATTTTTGGAGGGGTCCCATGCACCTGCCTAAAAAAATCTCCCCTTATATATATATATATAGGATGCTGTTCCGGTGCAGCATCACTGCACCGGAACAGTGGTGCAGTGGGCCCAAAATGGGGCCCACATGATCATGAAATCATGATCTACTCCATCCATTGTATTTAGAATAATGTATTCTATTATCATACCAATTTTCATACCAATCAGATACTTTAAAGTTGTTATTTACATCAAACTATTTTATTAAGTTGGATTTGTACCATTTTCAGATGGGGCCCATATACATAACTGTTTGGGATGAAAATTAGTATGATAGCAGAATACATTATTCTAAATACAATGGGTGGAGTAGATCATGATTTCATGATCATGTGGGCCCCATTTTGGGGCCACTGTACCGTTGTTCCGGTGCAGCGTCACTGCACCGGAACAGCTCTCATATATATATATATATGGGAGCTGTTTCGATGCAGCATAACCACATTGGAATAATGGTACATTTGATCAAAAATGGGCCCCATACATATTAGAATGCAATGAAACTTTATACAATCATTTAACCATATATGAATTTTATAGAAAATGGTTTACATGTTAAAAAAACCACTTTAAAGTTATATTTACATCAAATTATTTTATCATGTTGAATTTGTACCATTTTCAGATGGGGCCCATATGCATATCTGATTGGGATGAAAATTGGTACGATGATAGAATATATTATTCTAAATACAATGGGTGGAGTAGATTATGATTTGATGATCATGTGGGGCCTATTTTAGCAATGTTGCACCTGAATATTTCTGTATATATATATATATATATATATTGATTTGCAGCTATTTTCCACAATACTATCATATTAAATTTTGGCGAGAAACTATTAAGAATACTTTTAAAATTTTAAAATTGTTTATATTTCCCCCATCTAATGCTCAACTAGGTACACCATATCGTTAATCTACCAAATTCTCTTTATAAAAACTAATTTTTCTTATTTCCAAATACCTTAAAAACTAAATTATTCAAGATACTCATAATTTGACGTCTAAATTTTTTAAAAAAATATTATGCATTGATGGTGAAAATTTGTTTAATCACATTTTTTAGTAACTACTTTCACTTATTTGTATTTGTTACGGATGGTGAAAATAATAGCTTAAGTAATTTGTTTCAATAAATTTTCAAAATAATATAACATAACTATTTAGAAATGTTCTTTTTTTTTTTCTTTTGAAAGAACAAGGGAAATTTCGGGATTCTAATTTCGACGGAATCTTGTCGTGTAGTTGATGATTTTGGCACATTCTTCATGCATTGGATTTCCTTTTTCAGATATCCCCCGGGATCCTGTGACAACATATTTTAATTTGAAATATATTATTATTATCCCGTGACAATGTTTTTAATTTCCTTAAAAACTTAACTTTTAAAAATTAAAACTAAATATGTAACTGTATTTTAAAATGACAAAACTTAGCATATGAATTGAATATACTTAGTAATGCACGTTTATAAAGAAAAAAAAATCAAAAAATACAACTAATTGTAAGAAAAATGAATGATGTATTTTAAGTTAAAATACAATTATAATCGTAGAGAATTCTAAGAATGAAAAGGAATGCATGTCGTCAGTGAATTTCCTGATGCATTTAGGAAAGAATTTCCAAAGTTACTTGTAAATAGAGAGGTAAATTTTATTGTTTAACTAATTCCCAAAGTAGCACTGGTCTCTAGAACTCCATTGTAACACCTACAAAAATGATGGAATTGAAGACTTAAATACAAGAATTCTTATATAAAGGGTTTATAAACTTAGCGTATCACTATGAATGCACAAATATTATTTAACAAAAGAAGGATGGCAATTCAAGAACTAAATAAAATTATTATTAAGAATAAATATTATCTTTTCCAAATTGATGATCCATTTGATCAATTGAAAATAGTTAATACGTTCTTCAAGACATATTTATAGTTAAAATATTATTCGCTAGAAGTTAAACCCATATGCATATTAAAAACTGCACTCAAAATTAGGTATGGTGGACCATCCTATTTCGCTCTTCTAAGTACACATTGTTGTGTCTTGATTCTACGAAACACAACTGGTTACAATCTCTCTAAGCAAGTCCTTTCTTATAAATTTCAGCTCTATGAAGTGTTCATACAAACGATGAAATAGTATACAAGCGACACTTTAACAGCTCCCATTTCATCCTTTCTAGACTTAATCTTCAAAATCAGTCAAAGACATACAAAAATAAGTTTAATAAAATGACGGATACACTTTGATGTGTTTATTTAAATCACTGTTGGTCTTGTGTAATGGTTATTCAAAGGTTTTATAAAATGATGTGAATGCACTAAAAATATAATTTACAATCTCCAAATTAAACTATAAAAATAAGAACACTTATAGTGGTTTGAATTTTCTTATCTTACTTCATTTTCCAAGTACACAAAACTTAAATTCTAATGGTCAACTTCAACACATAAGTTATAATGGTATAGTTGGTTCAATTGTCTTCTAAATTGACACTAAGCTCCAAGTGGGACTTATAAAATAATTAACACTTTGATTCACTTTTTCTTGGTTTGATCATCATTAACTTTAAGATAATACAATTATTCTTTTGATTTGATCACCATCAACACCAAGATAATATAAAGAATAAAAATTTAAATGAAAAGAAAAATAATTTAGCACATTTGTAAGAGCTATAACTCTTTAATTGATCAACCCTTTTTAGATTTTAATCTACAACATAATGCCTTTGAGAATTTACAATTTTAGTTTTTCCTTTAAATCTTCATTGAAAGAAATCTCTTAGTACAACATTTCAGAGTCTTTCAAAACTTGCATTTGGGTGTCTTCTTTTTTATCCATTCTAGCTCCCTTACATGCCTTTTTTATAGCCTCTTAGCCACTTAAACTGTGGATAGCCCAAAGGTCTCCATCTATATCAAAACTCTTTGTAATCTAAAATCCTGCCATTTAGAAGTTGTTGTAAGTTATCATACATAAAGGCCCATGTATATCAAAACTCTTTGTAATCTAAAATCCTGTCATTTAGAAATTGTTGTAAGTTCTCATACATAAAGGCCGACCTTTTTGGAACTCTAGAAAGACAAAGTGGTTTTGGCATTAAAAGATCTGCCATTTTTTCCATTTTTACAAAATTCTAATTTTGAGAAAAATCATGCTCCAAACATGTTAATCTATTTATGATAGTTATAAAAGGATATACCATTTTTTTATTCTAAGTTAAGCACACTTCAAGCACTCTTATAAGCATATTCCAAGAGTCATTTCAAGCACTCTTACAAGTACATCACATGGTCAATATAACTATGAATTTTACAAAAAGATAACTCCACAAATACATCACACTTTTCCAAAACTCATACAAGAGCACAAATTCATTCAATGTCACATATTCAAAATCAAGATTAAAAATATATTCCTTTTGTGATTATCAAAACTAATCAAAAAAGGACAATTACATAATCTTAGAATAGTAAAAGGGGTAATTTGCTGATATATCAACTTAGTTTGACGATAATTGTTGATATACCTATAATGTTTCACGAATTGCATATTATCCTATAAAGTTTTACAAAAAATTGCTAGCGTGTACATGTTAACGGCTAAAATTTAATGGCTATTAAATGAAAAAAATTTAATTTGTTGATATACCCAATTAGTTTGATGCTAATTGCTATCACCCATATTGTTTCACAAATTGTATATTATGCCCACAAAGTTTTACCAAAATTATTTGCGTACCCATGTTAATTGCTAACATGTTATTCCCTAGTTTAAACCCCTTCCACTTGTACAACTGAGTGTTTTATAAAATATGAGGTTCTAATATAACTTTAAATACGGTCATTTTTGTCATTATTCAAAATTTTAATTCACATTTGCGACAAAAGGTATTATGGGTACATAAGCAATTTTGGTGAAACTTTGTAGGGGTAATATGTAATTTGTAAAGCAATATGGGTATATCAGCAATTAACATCAAACTAAGTGAGTATATCAGCAAATTATATATTTTTTTAATAATTGTTAACATGGGTATGCAAGCAATTTTTGTGAAATTTTATATGAATAATATGCAATTCGTAAAACAATGTGGGTATATTAGCAATTAGTGTCCAACTTCGTCCCAAACATGGGTTTTCACAAGGGTTGCCTGGGTTCGAGTCTTCGCTCGATGGAAGTTGATATGTGGTCCCCAGATAATGGGAAACTTAAAGTTGTTCTCTCACATTGTGTGCGTATTTACAAAAAAATTGTCCCTTCATGGTAAGGGTTGTGAATAAGTCTGATTTTTAATATCAAGATGTCATAGTATATAATACAAAATCAAAAAAAAATTCCAATAGTTATTTATTGTTGATACGCATTAATGACGTGTAGTTGCATAAGATGGATGACCACTTAATTGATACTATTAATTGCAATTTCCATTAATAAATCTAATTTTTCTTCAATGATCATTTGTCCATATCTTCGAGAATGTGTTGTTGCTTTTTTAAATTTTCAAAAGTTTAATAGACGTTCACGGACGTTCTATTAATACCACTGCCGTTTAGAACTTTTTTTTTTTTTTTTTTTTAAAAAAATGTTCCATCCTTTTTTATTTTACAGTATGTCTTGATCATTTTAGATTTCTCTTATTAAACCTTCATATTTTATTGTCTCATCCATTGACATTTCTGTTAACGTTAAGGCGCAAAAAATACTAATTTTTATGCTTGAAGGATTTTTCTTCTTAATTAATTTAATTCGGCGTACACACTTGATTAATACCACTGTTGTCAAAACCGGACCGGACCGGCCGGTTCGACCGGTCTGATGTCCAATCCGGTTCATTTATACCCGGTCCTGTTTACAAAGTAGAAACCGGTAGAACCGTTTAAACCGCGGTTCAAACCGTAAAACCGGTTGAACCCATTTTGGCGCGGTTCCGAAATTTCGCAGGACCCACTACCAAAATTCAGTTGCTTTTTCAAGCCGCATGAATTCCCATGCAGTGTTATAAGCTATTGTCCGTAAAATTTCAAAAGATCATTTTCCATCTACATGTAATATGAAAAGTTGAAATTTTAAATTTTTTTTTTAGCGCACACACATCTATCTATCTATGAAAATTTCAATTTTAAATTTCCTTGAATTATACATAACCCGTGACACACATCATATTTTTTCCTTTAATATTTATACCATATACAAATCATATTAATTAGATTTGCATATAAATTTTAAAAAATTAGATGTGCATATACTATACAACAAATGCAAATGCATAAGGTTATTTAGATTTTTTATTAATGTTTTCCTGCAAGTTTTGTTGTGAAGCTTAAAATTTAGCATATGGATTTAAGATTTTATAAATATGTAATTTTAGTATTTTAATAATATATAATTAATTAAAAATTATTAAACATTTATGATATTATAATTATGTTATGATGACATCACCGGTTTAAACCTGTTTGTTTAACCGGTCAAACCGGTTCGAACCAGACCAGTTCCTTTACCGGTTCGATCACGGGTTCGATTCTGACAACATTGATTAATATCTTAATTAAATCATGCAAATGTGATTTATATTTCGGCAATAACTATCAGAGGGTATATGGATCCTTTTCTTCTCTGCATTCCCTTAATTGGGAGAAAATTTTCATAATGAGCACTCCCCGCATCAGTTTGCCTAGCTTCCTACGTTACACATACACCAAAGAGCTCTTCAATTATTCTCCTTGCATTTTTCGATGTCATTTAATTTACCAAAAATCATCTCGTTCTGAGTCATGGATGGTCGCATAGGCTTTAAAAACTAATGTTTATAATTTTGTTTAATGGAATTACCCGCTTATTTAAAGTCAGGGGGTTCGTTTTGTAAATATTCAAATAAAAATTTATCTTTTATGTGTATTCTTCAATGTTGTCAGAACCGAACCGGTGATCGAACCGGTAAAGGAACTGGTCTGGTTCGAACCGGTTCAACCGGTTAATCAAACCGGTTCGAACCGGTGACGTCAGCATGACATATTTATGACATCATAAATTTTTTTTAAAAAATTTTAAATAAATATATTGATAAACTTATGTTTTTATAAATTCAAAATATATATGTTGGATTTTAATGACCACAATATAAGAACAAAACATGCAGGAAAAAATTAATAGCGAGTTTTAAAAAATTAAATACATTAACTGACCTGAAAGACTTCAACTTATAATAAGCTACGACCGTTGTTGCTTGGTTGTTGGTTCTTGAATTCTTTCTCTTTATCTCGGTACCTTGATGAATTGCTATAATTCTATTTGTAAAATCTAAATTCTAAACCTTTCAGTAAAAATCAGTCTTAAATTGAGTTCTAGTTGAAATTCAGATTAACACTTTACATTTATCCTCTCAACAAATATTTGCAATTTATTTTTGATCACTTTATAATTATTAACTTCAAATTCATTACAAAAAATATAAAATGAGTTACAGACTACTAAACATGTTAAAATTTATTAAATGAAGATGAAAGCATTGAAATTTTGAAATAATGAATATGCTCGTTGCAGTTTGAAATAATGTAAATTTATTAAAATACAGAATATGCTCATTGCAATTTCATGTTTTAGGCTTTTAGCTGCTGACCGGAGACAGAGAGACGGCGGCAGGGAGAGATGGCACGGGCGACCGCAGCAATCAGGGGCAGTCCGGGCAGAGATGGCGACCGGAGCAATCAGGGGCAGTCGGCAGAGACGGCGGGCGGCGGAAACAGCGCAGCTGCACAGGCGAGGCAGAAATAACGCAGCTGCACGGAGACGATGGAGACGACGGAGACGACAGAAACGGATTCGCCGATTCGGGCGTCGGCTGCGGAAATGCGGATGCGAACGGCGACGAAGACGATGGCTCTGGAGTCTGGACCCGAGCAGCGACGAAGACGACAGTCACGACACCGATGGCCGATGAGCGCCTGGATGGCCGCGATTGCAGCGGACGGCGACGAGGAAGAAGGGGGCGTCGGCTAGGGTTTGCAGCGATTCGGGAATCGGGCGTCGGCTGCTGCTGAGTGCTGATCGATCCTTCGGCCCTTCCGCGGTTCCGCCCATTTTTTTTTAATATATGTATTTTATTATTTTTTTGCTACGAACCGGTCGAACCCGGTCGAACCGTAGTTACCGGTTCGACCGCCGGTTCACCGGTTCGTGCGGTTTTCTGCTTTTGAACCGAACCGTGGGTATTCGAACCGGACTTGGGACCGGTTCCCGGTCCGCCCGGTCGGACCGGCCGGTCCGGTCCGGTTTTAATAACACTGGTATTCTTATGTTGAATAATTGATTTTTGAAATTTCTACAATAAATAATACAAAAATTAATTTTGTTTTTCTTATAAAAGAAAATATAACGAAGTACGTATTTTCCTGCATTTCCTATTATAATGAAATAACTTCATTTCTGAAAAAAAAATTACGAGGGATAATTTTCAAAATCTAAAAGGAAGCTAAAATTATTTAACGTGTGGAACACTTTCAAAATAATATTTTTACTCATTTTAAGGTATTTTTGTATTTATAATACGAAAATTAGTTTAGATATTATTTATTTTAATAAATTTTCAAACTCTGAAAGACACCAAATTCATTTATTCAATACAAGGACTATTTATAAAATTTAAATATTTACAAAATTAAGCCTCTGACTTTAATGAAATTTGAAAAATAAAGAGTAATTTTGTCAAACAAAAAGTATAAACATGAGTTTTTCACGAAGTTTTTTTTTATGGAAATTTTTTCATGAAGGTTTAGATTTGTAAATGAAAAAGTGAGGGAAAAGAAACTTTGTCAAATAAAAAATTATAATGACCTTTTTGGTGGTAGGTTAGATTTGTAAAACTCTTTGAGAATTATTTTTACAAATATTCAAAATATTAGATAAACACATAATTTTGAACTGTCAGTCGGTGACGTGCCGAAGACGTGCTGAAAGGGCGAAAGCGCTCCTGTCCCTACATGCTTTTGTAGGGTATGAACTGTTGCGCAACGAAGGCGAAAACGTGCATCTTCACGTGCATGCATTTTCCGGGCTGAGCATGCTGCACCATCGAACACCCTTCCATATAAGGACAGGTCTTCCATATAAGGACCACCGCGCCAATCTATCCAAAAACAGAAAAAAAAGGACCACCCTACCAAGACCCAAAGATACACGCATACACAAAACATTTCGACAGAATCTTGTCTAGTAGTTGATGATTTTAGCACTTTCTTTTTACATTGGATTTCTATCTTCAAGTATTATCTCTCCACAAAATTTTGCGTGCATTTTGCTACATAGCTTTACCGGCAACTTTCGCCCGTTCACAAGATAAGTTGTCATAAAATGTCAAAACATTCCTAACAACAAATCAATTATTCAAAAACATCTTTTGTCATCATAATATCACATTTCTATAATTTAGTTACTTAAAACGTGTCTTATACAAAATTTGACCAATTAACTCAACTCTTTAACTGTTTTGCCTCTACAATGGGTCTCATTTGCCCAAATCATATAAATTACCTTCAATGCCTCTAAAAATATTTTTCACATATCACACATATATCAAGCATCTCATACATGATAGAAACCACCATGTTCTATGTCGTTTTCAAAATTTCACCCATTAAGTTCATTGCTTATCAAATTTTCACTGTTAACCTCAAATGACTCCATTATCAAAATTATCATATCTAATTCATTCCCAAACTTCATGAGCACACTTAAATTATGATTACCATCATTCTCATACAAATCAAAACTTAGCATATGAATTGAATATACTTAGTAATACACGTTTATAAAGAAAAAAAATCAAAAAATACAACTAATTGTAAGATATATTAAAATTCTGAGGCATTATATAATTTTTTAAAATTTCGAAAAATATATTAAAATGATGATTATTGTAAAACATAATCCCTTTTTGTCAAATTATCACTACTTGCCAAAGTCTTGAATCCGCATAAGCACAATAGAACTTTATATCCAAGATTCACAAGGGAGGGGAATGTTGAGGGTGTCTGCCAAATGCACATTAGAAAATGGGATGAGGAGATGTTATTATATTTTAAGAAATAAAAATAATATTTAAAATGGGAAAATTAAAATTATTATGCATTAAAAATTTTTTAAGAATGAAAAATTATTTCTTATTTTCATCTCATCTTATCAAATGAGATGATATCGAACAAGAATTTTGAAAAGATGTAAAAGCAAAAAGTAAAAATAGAAAAAAAAAAGTGAAAGAATTATATGATATGGTTGAGGTAAAGAATAGAGGTAAAAAAATAAATTTAATTAAAATATACACGCTATTGTATAAAGAAATGGAAATTTGTTAGAATATAATGGTAAAAATAGAAAAGTAGTACGCTTAAATGTTTAAGATGAGTTAGAAAATTACGAAAAATGTCAATATGTTTAAAAATAAAAAATACTTAAAAGCATGCAAAAAGGTAAAACTTGATTTATAGATTAAATACACCTAACTATACATGTTTATAAAAAAATAAAAATATATTTTTGGAGGGGTCCCATGCACCTGCCTAAAAAAATAGCGGTACATTTGATCAAAAACGGGCCTCATACATATTAGAATGCAATGAAACTTTATACAATTATTTAACCATATATGAATTTTATAGCAAATGGTTTACATGTTGAAAAAATCACTTTAAAGTTGTTATTTATATCAAACTATTTTATCACGTTGAATTTGTACCATTTTCAGATGGGGCCCATATGCATATCTGATTGGGATGAAAATTGGTATGGTAATAGAATATATTATTCTAAATACAATGGGTGGAGTAGATTATGATTTGATGATCATGTGGGGCCTATTTTAGCAATGTTGCACCTGAATATTTCTATATATATATATATTGATTTGCAGCTATTTTCCATAGTACAATCATATTAAATTTTAGCGAGAAACTATTAAGAATACTTTTAAAATTTTAAAATTTTTTATATTTCCCCCATCTAATGCTCAACTAGGTACACCATATCGTTAATCTACCAAATTCTCTTTATAAAAACTAATTTTTCTGATTTCCAAATACTTTAAAAACTAAATTATTCAAGATACTCATAATTTGACTTCTAAATTTTTTTAAAAAATATTATGCATTGATGGTGAAAATTCGTTTAATCGCATTTTTTAGTAACTACTTTCACTTATTTGCATTTGTTACGGATGGTGAAAATAATAGCTTAAGTAATTTGTTTCAATAAATTTTCAAAATAATATAACATAACTATTTAGAAATGTTCTTTTTTTTTTCTTTTGAAAGAACAAGGGGAATTTCGGGATTCTAATTTCGACGGAATCTTGTCGTGTAGTTGATGATTTTGGTACATTCTTCATGCATTGGATTTCCTTTTTCAGATATCCCCTGGGATCCTGTGACAATATATTTTAATTTGAAATATATTGTTATTATCCTGTGACAATGTTTTTAATTTCCTTAAAAACTTAACTTTTAAAAATTAAAACTAAATATGTAACTGTATTTTAAAATGACAAAACTTAGCATATGAATTGAATATACTTAGTAATACACGTTTATAAAGAAAAAAAATCAAAAAATACAACTAATTGTAAGATATATTAAAATTCTGAGGCATTATATAATTTTTTAAAATTTCGAAAAATATATTAAAATGATGATTATTGTAAAACATAATCCCTTTTTGTCAAATTATCACTACTTGCCAAAGTCTTGAATCCGCATAAGCACAGTAGAACTTTATATCCAAGATTCACAAGGGAGGGGAATGTTGAGGGTGTCTGCCAAATGCACATTAGAAAATGGGATGAGGAGATGTTATTATATTTTAAGAAATAAAAATAATATTTAAAATGGGAAAATTAAAATTATTATGCATTAAAAATTTTTTAAGAATGAAAAATTATTTCTTATTTTCATCTCATCTTATCAAATGAGATGATATCGAACAAGAATTTTGAAAAGATGTAAAAGCAAAAAGTAAAAATAGAAAAAAAAAAGTGAAAGAATTATATGATATGGTTGAGGTAAAGAATAGAGGTAAAAAAATAAATTTAATTAAAATATACACGCTATTGTATAAAGAAATGGAAATTTGTTAGAATATAATGGTAAAAATAGAAAAGTAGTACGCTTAAATGTTTAAGATGAGTTAGAAAATTACGAAAAATGTCAATATGTTTAAAAATAAAAAATACTTAAAAGCATGCAAAAAGGTAAAACTTGATTTATAGATTAAATACACCTAACTATACATGTTTATAAAAAAATAAAAATATATTTTTGGAGGGGTCCCATGCACCTGCCGAAAAAAATCACCCCTCATATATATATATATATATATGGGAGCTGTTCTGGTCCAGCATAACCACATTGGAATAGCGGTACATTTGATCAAAAAGGTGCCTCATACATATTAGAATGCAATGAAATTTTATACAATTATTTAACCATATATGAATTTTATAGCAAATGGTTTACATGTTGAAAAAAACCACTTTAAAGTTGTTATTTACATCAAACTATTTTATCACGTTGAATTTGTACCATTTTCAGATGGGGCCCATATGCATATCTGATTGGGATGAAAATTGGTATGGTAATAGAATATATTATTCTAAATACAATGGGTGGAGTAGATTATGATTTGATGACCATGTGAGGCCTATTTTAGCAATGTTGCACCTGAATATTTCTGTATATATATATATATATATTGATTTGCAGCTATTTTCCACAGTACTATCATATTAAATTTTAGCGAGAAACTATTAAGAATACTTTTAAAATTTTAAAATTTTTTATATTTCCCCCATCTAATGCTCAACTAGGTACACCATATCGTTAATCTACCAAATTCTCTTTATAAAAACTAATTTTTCTTATTTCCAAATACCTTAAAAACTAAATTATTCAAGATACTCATAATTTGACTTCTAAATTTTTTTAAAAAATATTATGCATTGATGGTGAAAATTCGTTTAATCGCATTTTTTAGTAACTACTTTCACTTATTTGCATTTGTTACGGATGGTGAAAATAATAGCTTAAGTAATTTGTTTCAATAAATTTTCAAAATAATATAACATAACTATTTAGAAATGTTCTTTTTTTTTTCTTTTGAAAGAACAAGGGGAATTTCGGGATTCTAATTTCGACGGAATCTTGTCGTGTAGTTGATGATTTTGGTACATTCTTCATGCATTGGATTTCCTTTTTCAGATATCCCCTGGGATCCTGTGACAATATATTTTAATTTGAAATATATTGTTATTATCCTGTGACAATGTTTTTAATTTCCTTAAAAACTTAACTTTTAAAAATTAAAACTAAATATGTAACTGTATTTTAAAATGACAAAACTTAGCATATGAATTGAATATACTTAGTAATACACGTTTATAAAGAAAAAAAATCAAAAAATACAACTAATTGTAAGAAAAATGAATGATGTATTTTAAGTTAAAATACAATAATAATCGTAGAGAATTCTAAGAATGAAAAGGAATACATGTTGTCACTGAATTTCCTGATGCATTTAGGAAAGAATTTCCAAAGTTACTTGTAAATAGAGAGGTAAATTTTATTATTTAACTAATTCCCAAAGTAGCACTGGTCTCTAGAACTCCATTGTAACACCTACAAAAATGATGGAATTGAAGACTTAAATACAAGAATTCTTATATAAAGGGTTTATAAACTTAGCGTATCACCATGAATGCACAAATATTATTTAACAAAAAGAAGGATGACAATTCAAGAACTAAATAAAATTATTATTAAGAATAAATATTATCTTTTCCAACTTGATGATCCATTTGATCAATTGAAAATAGTTAATACGTTCTTCAAGTTATATTTATAGTTAAAATATTATTCGCTAGAAGTTAAACCCATATGCATATTAAAAACTGCACTCAAAATTAGGTATGGTCGACCATCCTATTTCGCTCTTCTAAGTACACATTGTTGTGTCTTGATTCTACCAAACACAACTGGTTACAATCTCTCTGAGCAAGTTCTTTCTTATAAATTTCAGCTCTATGAAGTGTTCATACAAACGATGAAATAGTATACAAGCAACACTTTAACAGCTCCCGTTTCATCCTTTCTAGACTTAATCCTCAAAATCGGTCAAAGACATACAAAAATAAGTTTAATAAAGTGACGGATACACTTTGATGTGTTTATTTAAATCACTGTTGGTCTTGTGTAATGGTTATTCAAAGGTTTTATAAAATGATGTGAATGTACTAAAAATATAATTTACAATCTCCAAATTAAACTATAAAAATAAGAACACTTATAGTGGTTTGAATTTTCTTATCTTACTTCATTTTCCAAGTACACAAAACTTAAATTCTAATGGTAACTTCGGCACATAAGTTAAAATGGTATAGTTGGTTCAATTGTCTTCTAAATTGACACTAAGCTCCAAGTGGGGCTTATAAAATAATTAACACTTTGATTCACTTTTTCTTGGTTTTATCATCATTAACTTTAAGATAATACAATTATTCTTTTGATTTGATCACCATCAACACCAAGATAATGTAAAGAACAAAACTTTAAATGAAAAGAAAAATAATTTAGCACATTTGTAAGAGCTATAACTCGTTAATTGATCAACCCTTTTTAGATTTTAATCTACAACATAATGCCTTTGAGAATTTACAATTTTAGTTTTTCCTTTAAATCTTCATTGAAAGAAATCTCTCAGTACAACATTTTAGAGTCTTTCAAAACTTGCATTTGGGTGTCTTCTTTTTTATCCATTCTAGCTCCCTTACATGCCTTTTTTATAGCCTCTTAGCCACTTAAACTGTGGATAACCCAAAGGTCTCCATCTATATCAAAACTCTTTGTAATCTAAAATCCTGCCATTTAGAAATTGTTGTAAGTTATCATACATAAAGGCCCATGCATATCAAAACTCTTTGTAATCTAAAATCCTGCCATTTAGAAATTGTTGTAAGTTCTCATACATAAAGGCCGACCTTTTTGGAACCCTAGAAAGACAAAGTGGTTTTGGCATTAAACGATCTGCCATTTTTTCCATTTTTACAAAATTCAAATTTTGAGAAAAATCATGCTCCAAACATGTTAATCTATTTATGATAGTTATAAAAGGATATACCATTTTTTTTATTCTAAGTTAAGCACACTTCAAGCACTCTTATAAGCATATTCCAAGAGTCATTTCAAGCACTCTTACAAGTACATTACATGGTCAATATAACTATGAATTTTACAAAAAGATAACTCCACAAATGCATCACACTTTTCCAAAACTCATACAAGAGCACAAATTCATCTCACTGAGCATCATCAATGTCACATATTCAAAATCAAGATAAAAAATATATTCCTTTTGTGATTATCAAAACTAATCAAAAGGGGTAATTTGCTGATATATCAACTTAGTTTGACGATAATTGTTGATATACCTATAATGTTTCACGAATTCCATATTATCCTATAAAGTTTTACAAAAAATTGCTTGCGTACACATGTTAACGGCTAAAATTTAATGGCTATTAAATAAAAAAATTTAATTTGTTGATATACCCACTTAGTTTGATGCTAATTGCTATCACCCATATTGTTTCACAAATTGTATAGTATGCCCACAAAGTTTTACCAAAATTATTTGCGTACCCATGTTAATTGCTAACATGTTATTCCCTAGTTTAAACCCTCTCCGCTTGTACAACTGAGCGTTTTATAAAATATGAGGTTCTAATATAACTTTAAATACGGTCATTTTTGTCATTATTCAAAATTTTAATTCACATTTGGCGACAAAAAGGTATTATGGGTACATAAGCAATTTTGGTGAAACTTTGTAGGGGTAATATGTAATTCGTAAAGCAATATGGGTATATCAGCAATTAACATCAAACTAAGTGAGTATATCAGCAAATTATATATTTTTTAATAACTGTTAACATGGGTATGCAAGCAATTTTTGTGAAATTTTATATGAATAATATACAATTCGTAAAACAATTTGGGTATATTAGCAATTAGTGTCCAACTTCGTCCCAAACATCGATTTTCACAAGGGTTTCCTGGGTTCGAGTCTTCACTCGATGGAAGTTGATATGTGGTCCCCAGATCATAGGAAACTTAAAGTTGTTCTCTCACATTGTGTGCGTATTTACAAAAAACTTGTCCCTTCATGGTAAGGGTTGTGAATAAGTATGACTTGTAATATCAAGATGTCATAGTATATAATACAAAATAAAAAAAAAATTCCAATAGTTATTTATTGTTGATACGCATTAATGACGTGTAGTCGCATAAGATGGATGACCACTTAATTGATACTATTAATTGCAATTTCCATTAATAAATCTAATTTTTCTTCAATGCAAATTTGTCCTTTGATATCATTTGTCCATATCTTGGAGAATGTGTTGTTGCTTTTTTAAATTTTCAAAAGTTTAGTTGACATTCGTGGACGTTCTATTAATACCACTGCTGACTAAAACTTCTTTTTTTTTTAAAAAAAAAAAAAAATGTTCCATCCTTTTTTATTTTACAGTATCTCTTGATCATTTTAGATTTCTCTTATTAAACCTTCATATTTTATTGTCTCATCCATTGACATTTCTGTTAACGTTTAGGCGCAAAAAATACTAATTTTTATACTTGAAGGATTTTTCTTCTTAATTAATTTAATTCAGCATACACACTTGATTAATACTACTGTTGTCAAAACCGGACCAGACCGGCCGGTTCGACCGGTCTGACCGGGAACTGGTGTCCAATCCGGTTCATTTATACCCGGTCCGGTTTACAAGGCAGAAACCGATAGAACCGTTTAAACCACGGTTCAAACCGTAAAACCGGTTGAACCCATTTCGCCCGGTTCCGAAATTTCGCAGGACCTACCGCCAAAATTCAGTTGCTTTTTCAAGCCGTGTGAATTCCCATGCAGTGTTATAAGCTATTGTCGGTAAAATTTCAAAAGATCATTTTCCATCTACGTGTAATATGAAAAGTTGAAATTTTAGAAATTTTTTTCAGCACACACACATCTATCTATCTATGAAAATTTCAATTTTAAATTTCCCTGAATTATACATAACCCGTGATCCACATCATATTTTTTCCTTTAATATTTATACCATACACAAATCATATTAATTAGATTTGCATATAAATTTTAAAAAATTAGATGTGCATATACTATACAACAAATGCAAATGCATAAGGTTATTTAGATTTTTTATTAATGTTTTCCTGCAAGTTTTGTTGTGAAGCTTAAAATTTAACATATGGATTTAAGATTTTATAAATATGTAATTTTAGTATTTTAATAATATATAATTAATTAAAAATTATTAAACATTTATGATATTATAATTATGTTATGATGACGTCACCGGTTTAACTCATTTTAAGGTATTTTTGTATTTATAATACGAAAATTAGTTTAGATATGATTTATTTTAATAAATTTTCAAACTCCGAAAGACACCGAATTCATTTATTCAATACAAGGACTATTTATAACATTTCAATATTCACAAAATTAAGCCTCTGACTTTAATGAAATTTGAAAAATAAAGAGTAATTTTGTCAAACGAAAAGTATAAACATGAGTTTTTCACGAAGTTTTTTTTTATGGAAATTTTTTCATGAAGGTTTAGATTTGTAAATGAAAAAGTGAGGGAAAAGAAACTTTGTCAAATAAAAAATTATAATGACCTTTTTGGTGGTAGGTTAGATTTGTAAAACTCTTTGAGAATTATTTTTACAAATATTCAAAATATTAGATAAACACATAATTTTGAACTGTCAGTCGGTGACGTGCCGAAGACGTGCTGAAAGGGCGAAAGCGCTCCTGTCCCTACATGCTTTTGTAGGGTATGAACTGTTGCGCAACGAAGGCGAAAACGTGCATCTTCACGTGCATGCATTTTCCGGGCTGAGCATGCTGCACCATCGAACACCCTTCCATATAAGGACAGGTCTTCCATATAAGGACCACCGCGCCAATCTATCCAAAAACAGAAAAAAAAGGACCACCCTACCAAGACCCAAAGATACACGCATACACAAAACATTTCGACAGAATCTTGTCTAGTAGTTGATGATTTTAGCACTTTCTTTTTACATTGGATTTCTATCTTCAAGTATTATCTCTCCACAAAATTTTGCGTGCATTTTGCTACATAGCTTTACCGGCAACTTTCGCCCGTTCACAAGATAAGTTGTCATAAAATGTCAAAACATTCCTAACAACAAATCAATTATTCAAAAACATCTTTTGTCATCATAATATCACATTTCTATAATTTAGTTACTTAAAACGTGTCTTATACAAAATTTGACCAATTAACTCAACTCTTTAACTGTTTTGCCTCTACAATGGGTCTCATTTGCCCAAATCATATAAATTACCTTCAATGCCTCTAAAAATATTTTTCACATATCACACATATATCAAGCATCTCATACATGATAGAAACCACCATGTTCTATGTCGTTTTCAAAATTTCACCCATTAAGTTCATTGCTTATCAAATTTTCACTGTTAACCTCAAATGACTCCATTATCAAAATTATCATATCTAATTCATTCCCAAACTTCATGAGCACACTTAAATTATGATTACCATCATTCTCATACAAATCATAGCTTCCGTTAATGATTCTTGGTCATTTCCATTATTACACTTCCTTTGGGCTTAACTTCACTATTACCCGTCGTTCATCCAAATCTACCATTCAAATATCACACACAACTATCTATATTCATTCCAAATATACTAGGCATCACACCCATGCCTAAATACATTTCAAAACGAATCAACTCTAAATAATGCCCTTCTCTAGTTCAAAATTCATATGAGAGTCGAATCTCGGACATTTATCATTTAATCAAATCAAGTGTTCTTATAAGTCGAAAACAATCGAAGGAACTCATGAGAAGCCGTATTGGGCTTTCACTAAGACATTTATCAAAATTTACCCATCCAATTTCTATCAACCAAAATTTTTTAACACATTTGCAAGAATTTGGACAATCTATGAATTAATCAAAATTTTATTATCATATGATTCTCAGACTATATTATACATACCATTGACCATTTATATAGTTGCTAATAACCATGGCATCGCACAAAATGAGCTGACTGAATCTTATTTTAATTATCAAATGCGCTGTGGTAATGCTGTTGAAAACACCATTAAACCCGTCGTTCAAAAGAGACTAGCATACAGTATATAGGCTCCATTTACCAACGTGGAAAAAGAAAGAAAATATGTTTTTTCCTTCTCAATTTTTCAGGACCTGACGTCTTATCTAAGCAAGTTTTCACTATTGTTTATTTTCGAAACGATTCTCTCGTATTTTTCTATGCAGCCACTCAATTTATTCTATTGGGTGTTCTCTTTACTCTTACTGATTACCCTTCAGTGTCACCTTTTTTTTATATATATTTTTTAAAAACTTCTTCATATTCTTTTATGAAAATATCAAATTTTGTAAAGCTTGTCTAACATCATTCACTTGGTTGGCCCGAATTGTTGAAGTGTGTAAGAGCGAATTAGAAGGTGTTTTATATTCTTAGAAAAAAGTTAAAGGAGAAACGAATGGATCCGAAATTCCGAATCATCATATCGCTTATCCAAGCTTTGATATCATTTGTCCATATCTTGGAGAATGTGTTGTTGCTTTTTTAAATTTTCAAAAGTTTAGTTGACATTCATGGACGTTCTATTAATACCACTGCCGACTAAAACTTCTTTTTTTTTAAAAAAAAAAAAAATGTTCCATCCTTTTTTATTTTACAGTATCTCTTGATCATTTTAGATTTCTCTTATTAAACCTTCATATTTTATTGTCTCATCCATTGACATTTCTGTTAACGTTTAGGCGCAAAAAATACTAATTTTTATACTTGAAGGATTTTTCTTCTTAATTAATTTAATTCAGCGTACACACTTGATTAATACCTTAATTAAATCATGCAAATGTGATTTATATTTCAGCTATAACTATGAGAGGGTATATGGATCCTTTTCTTCTCTGCATTCCCTTAATTGGGAGAAAATTTTCATAATGAGCACTCCCCGCATCAGTTTGCCTAGCTTCCTACGTTACACATACACCAAAGAGCTCTTCAATTATTCTCCTTGCATTTTTCGATGTCATTTAATTTACCAAAAATCATCTCGTTCTGAGTCATGGATGGTCACATAGGCTTTAAAAACTAATGTTTATAATTTTGTTTAATGGAATTACCCGCTTATTTAAAGTCAGAGGGTTCATTTTGTAAATATTCAAATAAAAATTTATCTTTTATGTGTATTCTTATGTTGAATAATTGATTTTTGAAATTTCTACAATAAATAATATAAAAATTAATTTTGTTTTTCTTATAAAAGAAAATTATAACGAATTACGTATTTTCCTGCATTTCCTATTATAATGAAATAACTTTATTTCTGAAAAAAATTTACGAGGGGTAATTTTCAAAATCTAAAAGGAAGCTAAAATTATTTAACGTGTGGAGCACTTTCAAAATAATATTTTATACTCATTTTAAGGTTAAGTTTGCAAAAATCATAAATGAAAAAGTGAGGGAAAGAGAAACTTTGTCAAATAAAAAATTATAATGACCTTTTTGGTGGTAGGTTAGATTTGTAAAACTCTTGGAGAATTATTTTTACAAATATTCAAAATATCGGATGAACACGTAATTTTCAACTGTCAGTCGGTGACGTGCCGAAGACGTGCTGAAAGGGCGAAAGCGCTCCTGTCCTTACATGCTTTTGTGGGGTATGAACTGTTGCGCAACGAAGGCGAAAACGTGCGACTTCACGTGCATGCATTTTCCGGGCTGAGCAAGCTGCACCATCGAACACCCTTTCATATAAGGACAGGTCTTCCATATAAGGACCACCCCGCCAATCTATCCAAAAACAGAAAAAAAAGGACCACCCTACCAAGACCTAAAAATACACACATACACAAAACATTTCGACAGAATCTTATCTAGTAGTTGATATTTTAGCACATTCTTTTTACATTGGATTTCTAACTTCAAATATTATCTCTCTATGAAATTTTAGCTCAAAATTCCATAACCACAAAATTTTGCGTGCATTTTGCTACATAGCTTTACCGGCAACTTTTGCCCATTCACAAGATAAGTTGTCATAAAATGTCAAAACATTCCTAACAACAAATCAATTATTCAAAAACATCTTTTGTCATCATAATATCACATTTCTATAATTTAGTTACTTAAAACGTGTCTTATACAAAATTTGACCAATTAACTCAACTCTTTAAATGTTTTGCCTCTACAATGGGTCTCATTTGCCCAAATCATATAAATTACCTTCAATGCCTCTAAAAATATTTTTCACATATCACACATATATCTAGCATCTCATACATGATAGAAACCACCATGTTCCATGTCGTTTTCAAAATTTCACCCATTAAGTTTATTGCTTATCAAATTTTCACTATTAACCTCAAATGACTCAATTATCAAAATTATCATATCTAATTCATTCCCAAACTTCATGAGCACACTTAAATTATGATTGACATCATTCTCATGCAAATCATAGCTTCCGTTAATGATCCTTGGTCATTTCCATTATTACACTTCCTTTGGGCTTAACTTCACTATTACCCGTCGTTCATCCAAATCTACCAGTCAAATATCACACACAACTATCTATATCCATTCCAAATATACTAGGCATCACACCCATGCCTAAATACATTTCAAAACGAATCAACTCTAAATAATGCCCTTCTCTAGTTCAAAATTCATATGAGAGTCGAATCTCAGAAATTTATCATTTAATCAAATCAAGTGTTCTTATAAGTCGAAAACAATCGAAGGAACTCATGAGAAGTCGTATTGGGCTTTCACTAAGCCATTTATCAAAATTTACCCATCCAATTTCTTCTATCAACCAAAATTTTTTAACACATTGGCAAGAATTTGGACAATCTTTCACATATTCGATTTATGAATTAATCAAAATTTTATTATCATATGATTCTCAGACTATATTATACATACCATTGACCATTTATATAGTTGCTAATAACCAGGGCATTGCACAAAATGAGCTGACTGAATCTTATTTTAATTATCAAATGCGCTGTGGTAACACTGTTGAAAACACCATTAAACCCGTCGTTCAAAAGAGACTAGCATACAGTATATAGGCTCCATTTACCAATGTGGAAAAAGAAAGAAAATATGTTTTTTCCTTCTCAATTTTTCATGACCTGACGTCTTATCTAAGCAAGTTTTCACTATTGTTTATTTTTGAAATGATTCTCTCGTATTTTTCTTTGCAGCCACTCAATTTATTCTATTGGGTGTTCTCTTTACTCTTACTGATTACCCTTCAGTGTCACCTTTTTTTTATATATATTTTTTAAAAACTTCTTCATATTCTTTTATGAAAATATCAAATTTTGTAAAGCTTGTCTAACATCATTCACTTGGTTGGCCCGAATTGTTGAAGTGTGTAAGAGCGAATTAGAAGGTGTTTTATATTCTTAGAAAAAAGTTAAAGGAGAAACGAATGGATCCGAAATTCCGAATCATCATATCGCTTATCCAAGCTTTGATATCATTTGTCCATATCTTCGAGAATGTGTTGTTGCTTTTTTAAATTTTCAAAAGTTTAGTTGACATTCATGGACGTTCTATTAATACCACTGCCGACTAAAACTTCTTTTTTTTTTAAAAAAAAAAAAGTTCCATCCTTTTTTATTTTACAGTATCTCTTGATCATTTTAGATTTCTCTTATTAAACCTTCATTTTTTATTGTCTCATCCATTGACATTTCTGTTAACGTTTAGGCGCAAAAAATAATAATTTTTATACTTGAAGGATTTTTCTTCTTAAGTAATTTAATTCAGCGTACACGCTTGATTAATACCTTAATTAAATCATGCAAATGTGATTTATATTTCAGCTATAACTATGAGAGGGTATATGGATCCTTTTCTTCTCTGCATTCCCTTAATTGGGAGAAAATTTTCATAATGAGCACTCCCCGCATCAGTTTGCCTAGCTTCCTACGTTACACATACACCAAAGAGCTCTTCAATTATTCTCCTTGCATTTTTCGATGTCATTTAATTTACCAAAAATCATCTCGTTCTGAGTCATGGATGGTCACATACGCTTTAAAAACTAATGTTTATAATTTTGTTTAATGGAATTACCCGCTTATTTAAAGTCAGAGGGTTCATTTTGTCAATATTCAAATAAAAATTTATCTTTTATGTGTATTCTTATGTTGAATAATTGATTTTTGAAATTTCTACAATAAATAATACAAAAATTAATTTTGTTTTTCTTATAAAAGAAAATTATAACGAAGTACGTATTTTCCTGCATTTCCTATTATAATGAAATAACTTTATTTCTGAAAAAGTTTACGAGGGGTAATTTTCAAAATCTAAAAGGAAGCTAAAATTATTTAACGTGTGGAGCACTTTCAAAATAATATTTTATACTCATTTTAAGGTTAAGTTTGCAAAAATCATAAATGAAAAAGTGAGGGAAAGAGAAACTTTGTCAAATAAAAAATTATAATGACCTTTTTGGTGGTAGGTTAGATTTGTAAAACTCTTGGAGAATTATTTTTACAAATATTCAAAATATCGGATGAACACGTAATTTTCAACTGTCAGTCGGTGACGTGCCGAAGACGTGCTGAAAGGGCGAAAGCGCTCCTGTCCTTACATGCTTTTGTGGGGTATGAACTGTTGCGCAACGAAGGCGAAAACGTGCGACTTCACGTGCATGCATTTTCCGGGCTGAGCAAGCTGCACCATCGAACACCCTTTCATATAAGGACAGGTCTTCCATATAAGGACCACCCCGCCAATCTATCCAAAAACAGAAAAAAAAGGACCACCCTACCAAGACCTAAAAATACACACATACACAGAACATTTCGACGGAATCTTGTCTAGTAGTTGATATTTTAGCACATTCTTTTTACATTGGATTTCTAACTTCAAATATTATCTCTCTATGAAATTTTCGCTCAAAATTCCATAACCACAAAATTTTGCATGCATTTTTCTACATAGCTTTAACGGCAACTTTCGCCCATTCACAAGATAAGTTGTCATAAAATGTCAAAACATTCCTAACAACAAATCAATTATTCAAAAACATCTTTTGTCATCATAATATCACATTTCTATAATTTAGTTACTTAAAACGTGTCTTATACAAAATTTGACCCATTAACTCAACTCTTTAACTGTTTTGCCTCTACAATGGGTCTCATTTGCCCAAATCATATAAATTACCTTCAATGCCTCTAAAAATATTTTTCACATATCACACATATATCTAGCATCTCATACATGATAGAAACCACCATGTTCCATGTCGTTTTCAAAATTTCACCCATTAAGTTCATTGCTTATCAAATTTTCACTATTAACCTCAAATGACTCCATTATCAAAATTATCATATCTAATTCATTCCCAAACTTCATGAGCACACTTAAATTATGATTGGCATCATTCTCATGCAAATCATAGCTTCCGTTAATGATCCTTGGTCATTTCCATTATTACACTTCCTTTGGGCTTAACTTCACTATTACCCATCTTTCATCCAAATCTACCATTCAAATATCACACACAACTATCTATATCCATTCCAAATATACTAGGCATCACACCCATGCCTAAATACATTTCAAAACGAATCAACTCTAAATAATGCCCTTCTCTAGTTCAAAATTCATATGAGAGTCGAATCTCAGACATTTATCATTTAATCAAATCAAGTGTTCTTATAAGTCGAAAACAATCGAAGGAACTCATGAGAAGCCGTATTGGGCTTTCACTAAGACATTTATGAAAATTTACCCATCCAATTTCTATCAACCAAAATTTTTTAACACATTTGCAAGAATTTGGACAATCTTTCTCATATTCAATTTATGAATTAATCAAAATTTTATTATCATATGATTCTCAGAGACTATATTATACATACCATTGACCATTTATATAGTTGCTAATAACCAGGGCATTGAACAAAATGAGCTGACTGAATCTTATTTTAATTATCAAATGCGCTGTGGTAACACTGTTGAAAACACCATTAAACCCGTCGTTCAAAAGAGACTAGCATACAGTATATAGGCTCCATTTACCAACGTGGAAAAAGAAAGAAAATATGTTTTTTCCTTCTCAATTTTTCATGACCTGACGTCTTATCTAAAGCAAGTTTTCACTATTGTTTATTTTTGAAATGATTCTCTCGTATTTGTCTATGCAGCCACTCAATTTATTCTATTGGGTGTTCTCTTTACTCTCACTGATTACCCTTCAGTATCGCCTTTTTTTTTTATATATATTTTTTAAAAACTTCTTCATATTCTTTTATGAAAATATCAAATTTTGTAAAGCTTGTCTAACATCATTCACTTGGTTGGCCCAAATTGTTGAAGTGTGTAAGAGCGAATTAGAAGGTGTTTTATATTCTTAGAAAAAAGTTAAAGGAGAAACGAATGGATCCGAAATTCCGAATCATCATATCTCTTATCCAAGCTTTGAGCAGTCAATGATCAAATAAATGCAAAAATATAGAGTTGAAGGGATAATGAGCATGAATCTTTTTATTAAGATCTATCCACCCACGAGTCGGAAAGGAAAAGATCTAAGGACCTAGGTCCATTCCTTGACTAGTAGTGGAGTGGAGATCAGGTACAGGTACAGTACACACTCGAAAGCAACCATAAGAAAACTATAGATAGATAAGCTAGCTGTAGCTAGCTCTAATTAGGTAACGGCGTAAATTTGGCACTTGCACCTCCTTCGCTGTCGCTGTTATTCGCGACGGCCACTACCGGTGCTGCGTCAGAGGCAGGTCGGACATGTGTGTTGGTAGCCCAGACACCAGGGCCGTAAATCACCAGATTCCGATCCTTTTGGAGAATCAGGACGTGGCTTCCTGTCCTACCAGCAGCATTGGACCTCCAGATGATATTTCCATTGGGATTGAGGATGGCGAGGACACCATCGTTCCTCATAGTGCACCTGCAGTTTTGAGCCCTATTTGCGGTTCGTGACGCCCACACATTCCTCGTGTCGTCATATAAGACTAGATTGCAATCGTTTTGCATCACTAGACTATAGCTCCGGCCGTGTCGGAGAGATTGCCCGGAGTTGAGAAATTCGCCGGAATACAAGATGTTATATGCCTTGCAGGATGTTGGGGAGTGAAGGACGAGGACGAGGAGGATGAGGAGGCAAAAGATATTGGAAGGTTTAAGGATGGTAAAAGCCATATTTCTTGTGGCTGGATGTGTGCATTAGGGAGTGGAGGGAGTGGGTATTTATAGAGGAGAATGGGTGGGCAATATTATGGCGGCTATGGCTAGGGCGGACACGTTTAATTTGCTGACGTGCAACCAGACGCACGTTTGTTCAATGCTCTCTCCCTGATATAGACCCATTCTGCCCCCCCTTTTTTTTTCTCTCTTCTCCGGTCTTCTGTCTTTTTGGCTTAAGGCGTTTCGTTTTTGTTTTTTGTTTTTGTTTTTGTTTTTTTTTTTACGATTCTAGCTCTTGAGGGAGGAAGATTAAACGACATGTTGAATTTTTTTTAAAATAGTCCCTTCCTTTATAATATTTATAAATAAATTCCGGGTTTTACATTCTACCCACCTTGCATTAATTTCGTCCTTGAAATCTAATTTCTTCTCTAATTTCATCATCTACAGTCAAACCTTAAATACTTATCATTAAAACACACAATAAAAATGCATTACTACATTTAACAAACATGCTTCATACCCAAACTTACAATCATTTAAATTAATTAGAGATTTTTTTTAAAAAAAAATTACCAATCGAAGCAACATCCAAAACAACTCCCAGACGTCACTAGCCAACATCATGTTTATAATAAAATACTATTACCTAAATATTATGATACTCAAAATCTAGCACTCCACATATATACTTAATATTACATAATACTCACTTAACAACCTACCTCCATAACATTGGAAAACATCATAGTGAATAAAACACCTTCTTAACTTTGCTTGAGTGATACAACTTCCTATTGCTATATTCAGATTTGAACCATATAAAAATACAATAAAACATCGCATCAAAACTTTCCAAAAAATATACATAATAAGACTATTTACATTGCCAGGAGAGTGACTACTTTTGAACGTTCATATCACTTAACAATATATGATATAATTATCAACTTGGATAAACGAAATTATATCAAAAAAAAAAAAAAAACTTCTTACGTCAACTGAAACGAAGGAACTTATTACCTCCATTATGTTCAAACCTTCAACTATCTTAAGATCTCTACCTTATTTTAATAGTCCAACGCTCATAAAAAGGCCAGAAGTGCAAGAACTTCCTGCCTTCCTTTCACCAAGAGATCATCCATCTCTTCTTGCCCACTCTCCTATTTTAAACATATTTCTCTCTCAATTTCCTCTGAATGTGACCTATTCTTCCTCCAACTAATTCATTCTCCTTAACTCAAGCAATCAAGAATTCCTATTGAATAAAAATTTATCTCTACATCAAATGCATACTACCAATTTATATAATATGTTCACAGTTTCAAATTGCTACTAACCATCATCGAGAACACATACATCAATATTAACATTATGTCAAAACTTCAAAACCCAAACTTGAAACAAATACAAGCCCATATGCTGCTAAATAAATATCTTTCTCCACCTAGCAAAACAAAGAATTGTCTTTATCAATTTAAATCAACAACTAAAATTCTTCATCTACTAATACCTTACTAAAAAATAATCAACTAAAGTTATCTAACTCAACAAATCTATCAATTCCAATTCAATAAATCTTTCAAGCTTCCACTTTTGTTCCATCACACCTATACTCTGATACCACTTTGTCATGCCCCACCGGCTAACCTCCCCACTAGCCCGCAGACGTGAAATTTTATCGAAAAATCCAATAGCATCTCCCCAAAATCATAAGGTTGAGGGGTTAGGTGGAATCATTCTATACAAGCATTCTCACATCATACTATTTATATTAATTCATACATCAAACTATATCTTTGATAAGTATGAAAATTTACATTAGCTTCCTCAATATCAATCAAAATTCTTTTGCAATCTCACCACCTAAATATTATAAATTTAAACAAAACCAAACTATAAATATTTAACTCTAGAAGAACTTGAATCTAAATAATTACTTAACCCAATTTCCATATCTTGCTAAGACCTGCAATACTATACATCCTTTGCTTTTCCTGTTAACTAAAAAAAAACAATGGAATAAGTCCGGGCCAACTCAGTAAGACAAAACTTAAATATTAAATAAACAAACATCATTTTCACAAAGTAACTCCAACATCAAATATCTTAAAAATTCATATGCTCATCCATGTTATGCTCATGTAAGCACTCATACTGCAAATGCTCATGCAATGCAAATACTCATCCTCAACATCACATCTATGTCACCCGGCGCACTGGTAGACTCAACTTTATCAAACATCTCACACGGCTATACCCCAATATACTGTAACACCTTTTATTCTCCTGCTCGCCCAAAGAATAATCAAATATCATGCTCAACATGCAACAATACACTCATACATCATGTTTGTGCTCATATGCTCATTTTTTGAAACAACTCCATTAAACTCATACTTTGGAAACTTTATAAATCCATCATCAACTCAATTAAAATTTTTATACTTGTCAACTCAATTAAATAATTAAACTAAGAAAATCGTACATCTCAAGAAAGGACTTTTCATAAAAATCTCAAACGGAACCTCCAATTCATCACAAAACATCCATACCCGAAAATAAACATCTATCAATATCCAAATAAAAGTGGAAAAATCCTACTTACCTTTTATGAAATTTTCCAAATCTCCAACTTGTGCTCTATAAAATCTCAATGTCCTGTTTCACTTTTAATCCACATCCAAAATAATAATAATATTTTTAAATAATATTCTAAAATTTATTTACTTAGTTTCATCCTCAAATACTCTCATTTTCTAAATTTTAAAGTTCCAAATATCCATCCAGAGGCACCCATTTTCATTTTATCTTAAATTTTCTAACAGCGTTGTTGTCTTTCATAATAAAATATTATTATGAATTATCCATCTAGGTTTGTATGTTCATATTTCATCTCAATGGAAAATTTTCACTTCTCTACCCAATTAGGGTTTAGAATTTCCAACTTTAATATCTCAATTGTATGCTAAATTTCTTCCATACCATCACAATATATACTAAACAAATGCAATATATAAGAAAACAAATACAAGATGGGAAACAAAATTTCCTACAAAAATTTCCACCCAATTCTCCACTTCAAACCCTAACCTAAGAATTCCAATTCCACCATGAGATCTCTCTCTCTCCCCTTCCGTATTTTTTTTTCTGCCCATTTTATTTCTCTTCGCGGGTCTTCTGTCTTCTCAGCTTTAGGCGTTTCGTTTTTGTTTTTTTATAATTTTTAATTTTTTTTTTACGGTTCGTGCTCTTGAGGGAGGAAGATTAAACATCTTGAATTTTTTTTTTTTAAAATAGTCCCTTCCTTTATAATATTTATAAATAAATGCGGGATTTTACATGGCATTTCGGGTCACATGGTAAAGTGAAAGCATAACATTGTTGGAAAAAGGCAGAATTTAGTATAGGGGAGAAAATATAATGATAGACTATGAAACCATACGTTGCAAAAAGGATAAAAATAGCATGTTGCAAACATTGCACTATAGTGCAAGCTAATGAAGGGAAAAGGGGAATGAGACATTTTCCAAGAATCCGATTATGGTAGTTGATAGTCTCTAGTTCATTACATGTGCTTTTGTTCATGTGCTTTTGTGTCTCCAATCCATTTCATTTTCTTTTCCAAGTATCTGACTATGCGAGCAACATGTCATTATTGTCCAGTTTTATTTGTGCATATGCTTTTGTTTCTCCAGTCCATTTCATTTTAATCCGCTCTATTTGTGCATGTGCTTTTGATTCTCCATTCGTAACCAGTTTTATAATATTTTTTAATCAAACCTTGGCAAGTTTTGGCATTCCACATAACACAGAAAAGGAGCTAAAATTGACAACAAAACATGCTTGGATTCCAACACCTTCAAAATTTTTAAGTATTAAGGTATTTATCTCAAAATTCTGAAACCTCCATTATAATTTAAAATCAATATTATTGATTCATTTAATAGAAATTTGTCGGAAAAGTCGTACTTGAAAAGCGATTCATTGAAATCATGAATTTTGAATTTTGATTTTAATAAAACTATATTTCAGCAAGTTATCATATACTTTGTGTATGCAGTATTTGATTATCTTTATCTAAGTCAACCTTTATTTTACAACTCAACATCTTTGGAAATTATGCATCTTATGGTATTTATTTTTTCCCTATATGACATTTGTTTGTCTTTTTATAAATGTTTCATCACAAATTCTTCTTCATTATGCAGATAAAGCAATGATTTCAGTTGCTGAAATGATTACTGGTCTTGATGTGAACGCCAAAGATAGGAAAAGCATAAAGGAAATACTAGAAATGCTTTATTGTGTATTTTTATTTTATTATTATTTTATTTTTTTTATTTTTTTTTATGAGAAGAATAGCCTCTGTCCCTACTCCCTCTCAATTTGAGAGAGGGGAGGGACTGAGGGATCCGACAAATTCATTGCCAAAAAATTGTCTGTACAAAGTTTTCCAATCACAGCTTGGGGTGGAACGCCCCCATCCCACAATAGATGGTCCGAAGTTGAGGCCGAGACCATATTAGCTAGGGAGTGCACGACGACATTTCCTTGCCTTAACACATGATGAACTGAAAAAGACTCATACATAGTAAGAATTGATCTGATTTCATCAATAATAAGACCCGCCGGGGACGAGATAGGTTCCTGGTTGGACAAATAATTGCATAGCAATAAAGAGTCGGTCTCAAATTGCGCCTGTGTGATGTTAAGATGAGTAGCCCATTTGATTCCCAAAAGAAAGGCAGTCGCTTCAATAAGTAATGGCTCCCTCGCCCCAGACCGCTTCCATCCACTTGTTGCAATATATGAACCCCTTGAATCTCTAATCACTGCGGCGCACCCAAATCCATCTCGTTCCATTAGGCTTCGGGCATCCATGTTTATCTTGACAAATCCCTGGGGTGGTTTGACCCATCTGGTTACCATTGCTTGATCCAAAGACCCCGATTGCACCAGCATTTTTGCCATTCGGTGTTGATTAAGATACTCCGTGCACCAAGCGATGGTTTCCGCGATTTGTGGTTGAGCTCCCTCCTCTCTGAGCTTGTTGCGTAGAAACTAGACCCGCCAGCAACACAGGATGAAGAAGGTCAGATCATCATGCCTCTTTTCACGCACGCAAGCCTTGAAGACATCCTTGACCGTTAGTCTGAGAGGGTCCACTCTAGTGGCCCTTCTGCTTATATCTCTGGTCGCTTCACACCTGAGGAAAAGATGGTTTGCATCTTCAGTTTCTTTCCTGCAAAAAACGCAACGTAAATCAATTGCAATTCCTCTGCGTTTGAGATTTAGCAAGGTGGGAAGGACATCCTTTGCCAGTCTCCAACCAAAAATAGTGACTTTTGTTGGAAGCTGCATTTGCCAAATTGCCATGAAGATCCTCGAGTGTTCGGGGGAAGCGTTCCCAGAACATAACTTTCTATACGTCGACTTGCATGGAATTGCCGAGGGCTTGGGAACCCTCGGGCAGTTCGGACCCTCCTTGATTTAGTCAGGAAAAAAGCTCCATGTTTGGTCTTCCTTTGTGAAACTAAATGCTATTCCCAATAGATGGAAGGAATTCGGAAAAGACTTAATTTTGAAGGGTGTTTTGCCATGGACCCTCAGGGCAGGAGGGGAGGCTTGACACTCTTATGGAACCACAATAAAGTTGCCAGTATCAGAAGCTTTTCTAACAATCATATTGATGCAAATTTTTGCGGTTGGCGATTTACGGGGTTTTATGGACATCCTGAAGCTCATCAGAGGCATCAGAGTTGGCACATTCTCACGCAACTGAGTACAGAATGCACGGACCCTTAGCTTGTGATTGGGGACTTTAATGAGGTGATGGTTCATAGTGAATACAATAGCGAAAGAACCTATCCTCAGGCCCAACTTGATCGCTTTCGTGAAGCTTTGGACTGCTGCAATCTTCTTGATTTGGGATTTACTGGCGCGCCAATGACATGGAGAAACAACAGAAGAGGACGATTCAGGGTTGAAGTGAGATTGGATAGAGGATTGTCCACCCCATCTTGGCTTAATTTGTTTCCTCACGCAAAACTTATCAACTTACAGGCCCCAACTTCCGATCATTGTCCATTACTGCTGGTTCTCGACTCCAATTATGACAGAAGGAAACCGCCAAGAGAATTTCGATATGAATTATTTTGGAACAGGGACGAAGAAGCCACTAGAAGTGTAAACCAAGTTTGGGAGGCTCAGCCCACGATGGAAATGAAAGTTGATGAAGAGCTATGCTGGAAATCTGAACGGACTGCATCGGAACTCTCCATTTGGAATCGACGGAAAAGAGGAAATCTTTGGAAAAGGATCAAGCATAATTAAAGAAAGGTCGAGGCCCTCTCACGCAATGACCCAAGCGACCGAAGGGATGCAGCCATTCAAAAAATCAAACTCCAGATCAATCTTTTATTGGAGGATGAAGAGCAACTATGGAGGATGCGTGCCAAGACTCACTGGCTTCGGGAGGGAGATAGGAACACCAGTTTTTTCCACCAGGCTGCTTCTAATAGACGAAGAACTAATACCATCGAGGTGTTAAGGGACCAGAATGGTAATTGGGTTCGTGAGCCGGACCAACTCTTGGATTTGGCTGTCAAGCATTTCTCCGAGGTCTTTTCATCATCTTCTCACTCAGAGGCGCCATGGTTGGAGTCCGTTATTACCAGAAGAATCTCTAACGATCAGAGGCAAATTTTAACAAGGCCACTTCTGCCTGAGGAAGTTATTAAGGCGGTTAAGGGTATGAGGCCTACCAAAGCACCCGGACCGGATGGGTTGTCGGCGGAGTTTTACCAAAGGCACTGGAACACTGTGGGTAACGACATAACCAAATGGTGCAAGAAATTCATAGAGGAAAGAAACCCGGACCAAATGCAAAGGCTCACAAAAGATCTCTACACCACCACACTGATCTTGATTCCGAAAAAGGCGGGTGCCCAAAACCTTTCTCATTTCAGGCCAATTAGTCTCTGCAATGTGACATACAAAGTCTTGGCTAAAGTCCTGGCTAATAGACTCAAATAGTTCTCCACGAACTCATTGGGGAAGAACAGAGTGCATTCGTCCCGGGACGGCTGATTACTGATAACATGCTAATAGCTTATGAAGCAATCCATTCAATCCGCAAGAGGAAAATGGGACGAAAGAACGAGATGACTATCAAGTTTAAGTGCATCTTCTGTATCTTTTATTTCTCAAGACTTTAGTGTTTTTTTTTTTTTTTTTGAAAAAGTAAAAGGCTTGCAAAAGAAGCAATATATATCGACGATACTCCAAATCCATCGGGTACAGAAAAGGAGACCTACGGCTACGTCCAATTTCATCAGCTTGGACCACAAGCAGCACCCCCTGTACGTACTAAAGAGCCAGTGCATAGTTTCCCAATTCCAGCAAGGCTAAAGTTGGTCCCCACCCAAGCACATTCAGTGCATTTTGGTGGCCACAAATGCATCTTTTATAGCAGAAAACAACAGCTAGAAATTGAATGTGTAATAAAGAAATGTGCTCTGTTGGTTTTGGAGTTAGCAATTCGATGAGCTTTGGAAGTAGGTGTTACCAGCCTCGCCCACGCAAACCAGGAATTAGATATTTTGCCAAGCAGGTTAAGTGGCTGACAACAGCCCCACACAAACGCCATAAGGCCAAAGGACATCATAACTTGTAGATATGGTTTAATTTTCTGGGTAGCAGGCCAGGATTTTTTTTTTTTTTAAGTATCAATAGTAGTTTAACTAGAAGATCAAAACATGTCAACTTCAAAACATAACAATAATAACAATAATAATAATAATGATATATCAGAAAAATGAACTGGTGTTGGAAACGTATCATGTTTCTACTAATCTAAATATTGGGTGGAGGCGTTATCTTTTACGGCTATTAAATTTACAAACCAAATTTTACTATTTTTAGATGTTTTAAGTATTTTCATTTATGCTTGTAGACGTCATGTTGTCAAACCAAATAGAATCTCGAAGACCCACATATTACATGAGGGGAATTCTATTCTATTACATCTAGCAAGATACAACGTAACTTTACCATCTGCAAATGTGGGCCAGAACCCTGCAACACAGCAATTCATGTCGAGCACAAGGAAAATTTTGTTTAGAAAAAGTTTGCAGCAGAAATAATGTGCATTATTTTGTTTCTCCTAGAATAGACACACATGAGTCTTGAAGTTCCAACAGAACTTGGTAAGTCGTAAGTTGTAACCAGCCTCATGGCTCTCCCCTAAGTTCCACGCGCAAGTTTTCATATGGATATACTTTTGGTGTCTGTCAGAAGAAAACTAAAATGTTTAGCATAACCTAACAAGCTGATTGAGGCTATAAGATGCAGTCTTGCAAACAAGATAGCATAGCTGCAAGCTAGAAAAGGGGTTAGTCAAGTCGAGGCCCAACCCATGGGAAGCACTTCCCATGAGAGAAAAAAAGGAAGCAGGGCATTTTGGTAATTTTACAGCGTGAGTATATTTGTTTAAAAATGTGAGTATGTTCGGTTTTTTGATAAAATTAGTATTATATATATACAAAATTCCAATCTATTCCATTGAATTGCTAGATCAAGTAGTAAAATGTATGTAGACATAAATTTTCATTATTTGAAAATTTCTAAAAATATTTGTGTACAAAAAATTATTTTTTAATAAGATTTCATTATAATTGGTGAAGTTGGAAAATAAAATTTTTATTAGGAGTTATTTTATATTATTTAAAGTTAATGTAATTAAGGTACTCTAAAAAATAATAACTTCTTTCATTTTTCTTGATTTTTTGAAAATTTATTAATTTTTTTTTATTTTCTGAATATAACCGCATCTAACTCGATCTAACCGTATCTAACCCAACCTAACCGCATCTAATTTTTGTAATTAATAAGTTAATCCTAATTTAACACCTGTAATATGATCCTAGGACCCTTATAATGTCATTTAGACCTTAATTACAGAATTTTAAACCCAGATAATATGATTTAACGAAATCATCATAATCTAACCGCATCTAACTGGAGCTAACCGTATCTAACCCGATCTAACCGCATCTAATTTTTGTAATTAATAAGTTATTCCTAATTTAACACCTGTAATATGATCCTAGGACCCTTTTAACGTCATTTAGATCTTAATTACAGAATTTTAAACCCAGATAATATGATTTAATGAAATCATCATAAGTTAACCACATCTAACTGGATCTGACCGCATCTAACCCGATCTAACCGGATCTAACCGCATCTAACCACATCTAACCGCATCTAATTTTTGAAATTAATAAGTTAATCCTAATTTAACACCTGTAATATGATCCTAGGACCCTTATAACGTCATTTAGACCTTAATTACAGAATTTTAAACCCAAATAATACGATTTAATAAAATCATCATAATCTAACCGCATCTAACCAAATCTAACCGCATCTAATCTTTTAAATTAATAAGTTAATCCTAATTTAACACCTGTAATATGATCCTAGGACCCTTATAACGTCATTTAGACCTTAATTACAGAATTTTAAACCCAGATAATACGATTTAATGAAATCATCATAATCTAACCGCATCTAACCCAATCTAACCACATCTAACAGCATCTAACCGCATCTAATTTTTGAAATTAATAAGTTAATCCTAATTTAACACCTGTAATATGACCCTAGGACCCTTATAACGTCATTTAGATCTTAATTACAGAATTTTAAACCCAGATAATACGATTTAATGAAATCATCATAATCTAACAGCATCTAACTGGATCTAACCGCATCTAACCCGATCTAACCGCAACTAACCGGATCTATCCGCATCTAACCGCATCTAACCGTATCTAATTTTTGAAATTAATATGTTAATCCTAATTTAACACCTGTAATATGAACCTTAGCCACTTATAAGGTCGTTTACGTCTTAATTACGGAGTTTGAAACCCAAATAATATGATTTAAAGAAATCCACTTTAATCTAACCGTATCTAACCGTATCTAACTGCATCTAACTGCATCTAATCGCATCTAACTGTATCTAACTGCGTCTAACAGCATCTAACCACATCTAATTTTTGATATTTTATAAATATTTTACCTAATTTTTGTATTTTGCAAAAGATGTATAATTAATAATTCATTTCATAACTACGCAAAACCTTTAAATAATTTTAAAACTAAATAAATATATGTATTTATAATTAAAAATATTTAGTAATTTAAATTAAATAAAATCAAAATTTAAGTAAATATATAAAATTGTAAAATTATTATATATGACGCTGTAAAACTAAAATTGTAATAAATTATATATAACTGTAATTTATATTTAATATAGAAATATATGTTACTTTTTGGGATTGGTTAAATAATCAATTTAGTAAATAACTACATTTAATAGAAATTTTATAATAAATTTTATTTAAATTATATAATAATATTATTACAGTTTATATTAGAAATTTAACATATTAATATATTAAAATTTATTAAAATTATAAAATAATATTATTACAGTTTATATTACAAGTTTAACATATTAATATACTACTTGTGATTTATTGTTAATAGAATTAATTAATTTTAAATAAAAATACAAATTTATTTACTTCAATTGAAATCGATGTAAAACTATGAAATTAATGAATATTTACATTGAATAAAAAATTTATACAATATTTATAGACAAATTATATGTTCCAAAACTATAATTAAAACTATGCCAAAACTTAAATTGGTAAAAAATACTTAATTTAAATCATTATTTAATTCTGCATCTCAATAATAATATTTAAGTAAATAATGTTTTAATTATATGTCCCAACATTGTAACAAAATAAGGTTAAATCAAATTTAACCAAAGTTAATCAAATTTAAACAAAATTGAAAATTAATTTAAATCCACATGAAAAGTATTAATTAAAATATATATCTTGCAAAATAAATATTTTTTAATGATGATAAATTATTTATTTCAAATAATTTTTTATAAGTTTTTATAATCTAACAGCATCTAATTTTTTATAATTTTTGAATATTTTACTTAATCTGTGTATTTTGCAAAATATATATACTTAATAATTTATTTGATGTCTAAATAATTTTAAAACTATTTAAATATATAAATTTATATAAAAAATTAACTCCTCTCGATAAAATGAAATAGAAATTTACGTAAAAATACAAAATAGTAAAATAATTATATATATAACGCTGTAGAACAAAACTATGATCAATTATATATAACTGTGATTTAGATTTAATTAGTAAATATATGCTACTTTATTGTATTGTTAACTGTAATTATGAAGTAAATACATGTTGGCTCTTTTGAATATACATTACCATTTTATATAATTGTAAATTTATAAGAAACTTTCTTGAAATTATAAAATATTATTATTATAGTTTATATTATAAGTTTTAAGTAATAATATAATAATATTCATTTTTTGAGGCCCGTGAGACACATATATATTTTAGAAAAATAAAAGATTCATTTTTGGAGGCCCGCGGGACATATATATATTTTTAGAAAATAAAATATTCATTTTTGGACGCCCACGGGACACATATATATTTTTAGATAACAAAAGATTCATTTTTGGACGACCGCGGGACACATATATATTTTTAGAAAATAAAACATTCATTTTTGGAGGCCCGCGGGACACATATATATTTAATAAAACAAAATATTCATTTTTGGACGCCCGCAGGACACATATATATTTTAGAAAAATAAAATATTTATTTTTGGAGGCCCGCGGGACATTATATATGTTACAAAAATAAAACATTCATTTTTGGAGGCCCGCGGGATACATATATATATTTAGAAAATAAAATATTCATTTTTGGAGGCCCGTGAGACATATAAATATTTTAGAAAATAAAATATTCATTTTTGGACACCCGCGCAACATGTATATATTTTAGAAATATAAATTATTCATTTTTGGAGGCCCGCGGGACAAATATATATTAAAAAATAAAATATTCATTTTTGGAGGCCCGCAAAATACATATAAATTTTAGAAAAATAAAATATTCATTTTTTGGACGCCCGCGGGACACATATATATATATTTTAGAAAAACAAAACATTCATTTTTGGAGGCCCGCGGGACATATATGTATTTTTAGAAAATAAAATATTCATTTTTGGACGCTCACGGGACACATATATATTTTTAGATAACAAAAGATTCATTTTTGGACGTCCGCGGGACACATATATATTTTTAGAAAACAAAACATTCATTTTTGGAGGCCCGCGGGACACATATATATTTTAGAAAACAAAATATTCATTTTTGGACGCCCGCGGGACACATATATTTTAGAAAAATAAAATATTCATTTTTGGACGCCCGCGGGACATTATATATTTTAGAAAAACAAAAGATTCATTTTTGGAGGCCCGCGGGACACATATATATATATTTAGAAAATAAAATATTCATTTTTGGAGGCCCGTGAGACATATATATATATATTTTAGAAAATAAAATATTCATTTTTGGACGCCCGCGCGACATGTATATATTTTAGAAATATAAATTATTCATTTTTGGAGGCCCGCGGGACAAATATATATATTTTAAAAAATAAAATATTCATTTTTGGAGGCCCCGTAGGATACATATATATATTTTATAAAAACAAAACATTCATTTTTGGAGGCCCGCGGGACACATATATATATTTAGAAAACAAAATATTCATTTTTGGAGGCCCGTGGGACATATATATATTTTAGAAAATAAAATATTCATTTTTGGACGCCCGCGCGACATGTATATATTTTAGAAAAATAAAATATTTATTTTTGGAGTCCCGCAGGATACATATATATTTTAGAAAAATAAAATATTCATTTTTTGGACGCCCGCGGGACACATATATATATTTTAGAAAAACAAAACATTCATTTTTGGAGACCCACGGGACACATATATATTTAGAAAATAAAATATTCATTTTTGGACGCCCGCGCGACATGTATATATATTTAGAAAATAAAATATTCATTTTTGGACGCCCACGCGACATGTATATATATTTAGAAAACGAAATATTCATTTTTGGAGGCCTGCGGGGCATGTATATATTTTAGAAAAATAAAACATTCATTTTTGGAGGCCCGCGGGACACATATATATTTAGAAAACAAAATATTCATTTTTGGAGGCCTGCAGGGACATATATATATTTTTAGAAAACAAAATATTCATTTTTGGAGGCCTGCAGGACACATATATATTTTTAGAAAATAAAATATTCATTTTTGGAGGCCCGCGGGACACATATATATATTTTAGAAAACAAAATATTTATTTTTGGACGCCCGCGGGACACATATATATTTTAGAAAAATAAAATATTCATTTTTGGAAGCCCGCGAGACACTTATATTTTAGAAAACAAAACATTCATTTTTGTAGGCCAACGGGACACATATATATATTTAGAAAACAAAATATTCATGATCTAAAACTAATATTATATAAAACAGTAAAAATATTATATATATGATGCTGTAAAACTAAAATTGTTATAAATTATATATAACTGTAATTTAGATTTAATATATAAATATATGTTACTTTTTGAGATTGGTTAAATAATCAATTTAGTAAATAACTATATTTAATAGAAGTTTTATAATAAAATTTATTAAAATTATATAATAATATTATTACAGTTTATATTACAAATTTAACGTATTAATATACTAATTGTGATTTATCGTTACTAGAATTAATAAATTTAAAATAAAAATAAAAATTTATTTACTTCAAGTGAAATCAAATATAAATTATTAGTTTAATAAATATTTACATTGAATTAAAAATTTATAGAAAATTTTTATGTTATAGAACACCTCTAAATAAAGTTCAATCAAATTTAAAGTCCCATGAAAATCTTCATATTATAGAACACCTCTAAATTTAGAGAGTTAAATTTTTTAAAATTTTGATTATAAGTAGAGAGCAGTGCGGGAGTTCACAAAACATTTTTGCATACGGGCAAACTAAAGTGGATTTCTTTTTTTATTTTAGAATTAAGTCCATTTCTTCATGTTAAAATCACATTTTTATTATAAAATGATGCAATTAAATAGAAATTTTATAAAATTATATTTTTATAAAAATTTTCATATTTACTATAAATGTGCCATTTTGCATTATTTTTGAAATATAAAATATTAGGATTTAATTCATTTTTGATAAAATAAAATTATGGTTGATCAATTTTTAAAAATTTAATACTTTTTATTTAAAAATTCAACTAATTATAAATTTTTTGATTTTTAAAATACTTTTGAGTGAATACTTATCACATGTTAGTTGATTTTCATTTGAATTTAAATCAATAATAATATTTATTATATGTTTATTTAAGATTTATAAAATCACGTATGATGAAAAATCAAATACACGAAATATTACAAGAAGTATTTTATAAATAATTTTGTGAGTATTTTGCATCAATTTAGTGAACAGTTACATGAAGCTGATGCAAATTTTATTTAAAAGTATGCTTTTTTTCAAAATATGGGCTTTAAATATTAAATTGAATAATTTTATGATCTTTTTTTTATAACAAACTTTTATGGTCTTTTAATTTCAAAATTAAATAATTATTTATTTATTGCAGCAGAATAATATGTTTTTAAATTAATTCGAGGAATATCTAACGACCTGTTAAAACAATGGGCAGAATTACGTGGCTTTGTAACTGTTTCCGTACTTAAATCGGTGCTGCGTGTGTACAAGTTCGAGTGTAATGCTAGAGCACTACAGGTTCAATGCTCCATCATCTTTAACGCAAAGGAACGAATCAGGCGAACCCATCATCGATATTCGACGAACCCATCACCCAGATCCGGTGGCAATGGCTGAAAAATGCATGTTCAGAACCAATCAAACAGTTAGAGATAAAAAAAACCATGTACGTCGGTACCAATTTCTTCTCCGAACAGCAAAAAAGGACCACGCATCTGATCAATGCCTGCACGCTGTCTCTAGAATGACTGTCTACACCCATGGTGAATACAGAGTGATCTATCCATGACTATTCCATCGTCGGTAGTTGATTTTCAACTATTCATTATTGAATCACAAATCACAGTTGTTGCTTATTCAAATAAAATCCAGCTGCATAACCGAAATCAATGGTACAAATCACCCATTACAATCGCCGTGGCAGCCGGCACCGTCTAAAAGTTGCCAGATGCATCCGGCAGATGAAATCCGCAGATGAAAGAGATGGAAGCTCGTGGGAGCGAGTAAGCCTATCGAAATCCAAACCCTTCGATCGACTTTTTCTATTTCCAAATATACCCAAAATCATCACAGCCATTCAACGGAAATGAACGGCTGGAGATGAGATTCCCATGAAAAAATTGCGGGAACGCGTTCCCATGGGTTGGCGCTCTAGTCAGCAGACTTCTCGCAGTCCCATACTTAGCAAGAAAACAGCGGATCTGACATAGACCAGTATCGAACAAAGGAACCATATCTTATATGCTAAAATGCAAGCATTCTGGAGCAGTTTGGAACTACTCATCAGACAGGTAAATTGATCAGGTAAAGAACTCACAAATAAGGTTAATTATCTCATCCCCTCCACCACACACTACTGAAATGCAGGTCCACTGGTATTTATTTTGTCCAAGGAAATCTACTAAATGACTCAACATTAAAAATGTGACAAGTTAGTATGTTTAAGATAGGATTAGGCAATGGAAGAAGATCAAGATGTGAGACCCCTAGCATTCAGGGTCTAACCATTCTAAGCCATTCCTGAAAAGCACCAAACAACCAGCCCAAGTTTAGGGCCTCATGGTCTGTAGTCAGTAGTGCAACTGTGCCCAATGAAGTAGTGAATTTAGATCCAGTGAACCTCAAGCATTTGAGGCAATGATGATGGAGATGAAGTCGCCACAAAACTCCAAGTTGTTCATGTTCATTTGATTTCAGATCTAGCTATCTTGTTCACACTTATCTCTTGATGGTTGATGCTTTAGCAAAATCTGCATGCTGATATAGCAATGTGACAAATTCCGCGTGCTTATGTTCATGTCCAAAGATCCTTTTATTAACAATATGCAGATTTTATCAGATTCTACATGCGGATTTCATATTCCCCTATGCTAATTTCGATGTTTGAAGGATCCTTTTCTAAAATATGTTGATTCTGCTAGATTCCGCATACTAATTTTACATTCCATCTGTTGTTCAAACTCTAAAGACAACCTCTTTTGAAAATCTGCTGAATCTAGCAGATTCCACATGCTAATTTTCATATTCCATAAGCTGATTTCGAATCAGTAATAACTCATCATGACATTTCAGCTGTATATGGTAGAATCAACATGCAGATGTCATAAACCGCATGCTGATTTCAAATCAGCAACAACTCTTCTTTGCATTTCAGCCGTCTATGGCAGAATCAACATACTAATTTCATTCTCTGTATGCTGATTCAGATTATTTTTTGTGTCTGTGGTAAAATCAACATGCTGATTTCATTTTTAGCATGCTGATTCAGAGTCTGTGACAATCCGTATTCACATTTTTGCTATTTGTGGCATAATTAACATGCTAATTTCTTTTTTTGCATGCTGATTTGGAGTCAGTGACAATTCTTCTTCATATTTCTGCTACTTTATGGTAAAATCTCTATGTTAATTTCATTTTTCGCATGTTAAATCGGAGTCAGTGACAACCCTTCTTCACATTTCTACTTTTTTGTGAATAGAGCATGCTAATTTCAATTCACGTGTGGATTCATGTCGAATGACAACCTGTACGTTCATTTTGTCAATATATTCCATAGACATTCTATTTCATTTCACACATTCAATCCACACACTCATTTCATATACATTCATTCCATACCACTATCAATCCAGACATTTATTCCATACATCTTATCATTTTATCCCTAATCATTTTACACATTCTGTTAGGGGTGAAAATCAGGACGGATCAGAACAAGTTACGCGGTCCGTTCAGGTGGGGAGAGTCAACCTGTTTTAAACTATATATAATAACAATAAAAGACCTAAATCTTACTACTGCTGCTTCCCTAGGTCGTCCCCCCTTCTCATTTCTGCCCCTCCTTGCCCCCGCTGGCCTTTCAGCCCACCTCCTTGCCTTCCGTTGCCGCGGCTCATGCAGTGCTGCAGCTCCTTTCTTCCTCATCTCTTGCCACTGCTGCTAGAGCTGTGCTGCCACTACTTTCTTCCTATTGCCTTGGGAGGCGCATGTACTCGTAGGAAGTGGATCTAAAATCCTGCTCTTCAAAAGCTTCGATTTCAAGATCCGTTCCGTTAAATGGAACAAAATGCTGTTCTCTGTTAGTATACATTCCCCAGCATAAACCAATGAACTGTTTGACCATCTCACCTGATGGTAATTTCTATATGCGAATATTTGATGGCAAGCAAATGTGAACTCTACTCTCGCAAATCTCTCACCGCCTGCCAGAAACAACAGTGAGCAAAGGAATGGGATTCTGGCACAACACTTGCTCTTCATCTTTTACCTACACTTACCTTTTTCTTCTTCTTTTTTTTGTAGTTCTGCATTAGCTAGCTATCTTCCTCATCTTTACCTTTGTTCTTCTACACATTTGGCATGTATTATGTGTACAAATCCAGTGATACCAATAGGCGTACTTTCTGTTTTGGTTTGGGATTTTGACACAGCTAATCATCCATCATGAGGGGGTTGGGTGGGCCCACATATGAAATTTTGGATATTGGCGAATGAGCATGTGAACTATTTTTTGGACAATTTAGTTATTACTATTTGCTTAAAAAATTATAATTACTACTCGCATGGTAAAATTCAATTAATTGTGATTTTGATATTTTGCTTGTATTGTGTTTGCTGTAGTAAATACAGATATGACCGATGATTACATATGTAATTGCAAATGGAATCTTCAAACAGGTATATTTTACTAATACTTTGTTATGATATTTGTGTTTTACTTCTCTTAAATAGTAGAATGTTAAAGTATTCAATATTTAAAATGATCATATATATGATTTTATATTGAAAAGCATATAAATTCTTAAAAGTAATATCCCTTGACCTGCATTTTCCACTTGCCCTGTTGTCTCGAGACAAATCTGAATTTTGTCTAAAGGCCTATTCAAAAAAAGAAAGAGTCAAACCGACCTTGTCCCAACTCGATATCAAAAAGAGGGTCAAACAAGAATTTTAAAATGTAAGGTCATGGTTGGGCAACCCCTTACCCACCCAGATCCGCCTTAATTTTCACCCTACATTTTGCATGTTGTTCAAACTCCAAAGACAAATTTTAGGTACGACATTGTCAACTTTTTGTTTCTTTGTCTCAGTGCTAATTTTGCATTCTACATGTTGTTCAAACTCCAAAGACATCTTTTCTTCAAAATTCACTGAATCTAGCAGGTTCTATATGTCTATTTCATATTTCGCTAGCTGATTTTGGATTAATAACAAATCATCTTGACATTCTAGCTGTTTGTGGTAGAATTCACATGCTAATTTGATATTCCACATGCTAACTCCAAATTAGTAACAACCCATCTTGACATTTCGGCCATCTGTGGCAGAATTCTCATGCTAATTTGACATTCAGCATGCTAATTTCGGGACAAAAACAACTCTTCCTGACATTTCAGCTAACTATGGAAAAATTTGCATGCTGATTTCGGATTTCGCATGTTCACTCTAGATAAATAACAACCCTTCATCACAATTCGGCTAACTATGGCAGAAATCACATGCTGATTTCAAAATCTGCATGAGGATTCATGTAGACAGATAACCTGTATTATGATTCTATTAATACATTCATGACAAATATTCATTCCATACACATTCATTCTATTTTATTCCACACATTTATTCAATTCTCATTCATTACACAAATAAATTTGTTAGAATTTAGTATAAAACAAAGTAATGTTCAAATTTCAACTTGAAAATATCCTCTTCCAAAGCACACAAGAAATATAAGGACGGGTACCCCTGTATATTGGGTGTTATCCTATCAGCCTTTTCCGTTTTCATATGTCTCTCTCTCTATATATATATAGAGAGAGCTGTTCCGGTGCAGCGCTGCACCGGAACTGCAGTGCAGTGGCCCCAAAATGGGGCCCACATGATCATGAAATCATGATCTACTCCACCCATTGTATTTAGAATAATGTATTCTATTACCATACCAATTTTCATCCCAATCAGATATGTATATGGGCCCCATCTGAAAATGGTACAAATCCAACGTAATAAAATAGTTTGATGTAAATAACAACTTTAAAGTATTTGATTGGGATAAAAATTGGTATGGTAATAGAATACATTATTCTAAATATAATAGGTGGAGTAGATCATGATTTCATGATCATGTGGGGCCCATTTTGGGCCCACTGCACCGCTGTTCCGGTGCAGTGACGCTGCACCGGAACAGAATCCATATATATATATATATATATATATTTATATATATATATATCGGGGATGAAACTCCTCTTCTATGGAACCTCCTTCATTTTTAGCATCGAGATAGTTGCTAAAAAATCTATCCTATCTATTATATTTAACATTATTTATATTATTATGGAAATATTATTATTGTATGAAATATTTTAATATTCTAATACGTGCGGGGCCCATTTTGAAATGGACTCCACCGTAATTATGGTACAGTCTAACTACATCGGATAGGTTCTATATATATAGAGAGAGAGAGAGATATGTTATAGTGCAATCTGCTGCAAAATAGGCCCCCACATATTAGAATGTTATGATATTTTCTACAATTATTTATCCATATAAAAATCATGCTTTAGATAATTTAGATGTTGAAAATACAACTTAAAATTCATATTTACACTAAAAAAATTTATTACATTGATTTATATGATTTTGGGATGAGACTCGTAGACATGTTGAATTTAGATGAAAATTAGTATGCTAATAAAATGAATAATTCTGAATACAATTGATAATGTAATTTTCTATCCATGATCATGTGAAGCCCACTTTGTATGGACTGTATGGTGTTGTTGCATGCATTCTAACAATTTATATATATATATATATGAGAAATATTATAGTGCAGCTTCACTGCACCATAATTGCGGTGCAGTTAGCTCAAAATGGGCCCTATATGATCATAAAATTTTAATCTACTCTACCTAATTTCTATCTCAATTGGATATGTGTATGGATCTCATCTGAAAATGATACAAATTCAACGTAATAAAATAGTTTGATGTAAATAACAACTTTAAAGTTGTTCTTTCAACATGTAAACTATTTGCTATAAAATTTATATATGGATTAATAATTGTATAAAATATCGATACATTTAAGTATATGTGAAACCTATTTTGGGCTAAATGCATCGCTAATTATAGTGCAACTTTATTGCACAGGAAAGATTCCCTATGTGTGTGTGTGTGTGATTAATGTGAGTTCCACCCAGATTTTATACTTTTGAAATTTGCAATTAAAATTTTTTGTTAGCATTTAGTTTATTTTTAGAAAGCAACGATGTGTGAGTGCATGTATCCAATTCATTTTAAAAAATATTAAAATAATTAAAAATTGTCAAATCTCACATGCTAAAAGGTCTTAGATAGGGCCCACATATTAGGGATGCAACTTAGCACCGGGTAAGTCTAAACCTGCCTGACCTGATTCAGTTTGAAAGCTAAATTTGGATTTTATTTTTGAAATTTTTTAAAATTAGACCTGATTTTAACTGACCCAAGAAAACCCAAATTTGATATCGAGTTTGCATCAATCACTTACCAAAACTCGACCTGGTTCGAATTCGATATTCTCCCTAATTTATTAAAATAATTATATTTGTTTATGCATTAAGTATTTCAACTATAATTGTAATAAAAATTATTCCATATAATTATCACCTAATTAAACTGTAAAATGTTTATTCTAAAACCTAAATATTGTATACGTTGTCCATAAAAGTTGAATATATTACATTTACATTAACTCTATTTGCAAATAATTATAAATATACTAGCTTTTTAAATTTATTACATAAATACTAATTAACTATGATAAATATAATTTTCACTTTCACTAAACTTTAGATAGTGATTTCATGTAATCTCATTTATTTTTCTTACCTTGATTATTTTGATAAAATTATGTTGATTGTTATGTGTAAATTCATTTTGTTTATTGTATTTAGAATTATCTTTTAATTAAAAGACTAACTTCATCAAAGCTAAAGGTATCATTGGTCATATAAATATATTTACATTTAAATTATTCGAGTGCTAATGTAATAATATTTAAACAATTTATTATCTCTATCGGTGATTTCAATTTTTATTAGTTTAATAATAACCAAAAATTTAACCCGAAACTAAGACTGGAACTGACGTCAACCCCATCAAAATCTGAATTCTAATGTTAGAGTCTAAGTTCAAATAAACATGATACAACCTGAGTGGAGCTGCACCCCTGCCACACACATATATATAGGGAAATAATCCAGTGCATACGACTGCACGGTGCAGTCCATGCACTGTGGGCCCCACTTGATCATAAATAGAAAATCCACCCCACCCATTGTATTTAGAATTGTTCACTTTATTAACATATCAATTTTCATCCAAATCCAACATGTGTGTAGTCCCCATCTTAAAATGGTGCAAAATCAACGTAATAAAATAGTTTAATGTAAATATCAAGTTTGAAGTGGTTTTTTCAATATCTAAACCGTCTAAAATATGATTTATATATGGATAAATGAGTGTATAAAGTTTCATTACAATCTAATATGTGTGGGGTCCATTTTACAGCGGACTGCACCGTAATTACGATGCAGTCCGATTGCACAGGATCAGATCTCATATATATATATATATATATTCTTTTTAGAGAGCTGTTCCGGTGCAGTGACAGCGGTGCAGTAGCCCAAAAATGGGCCCCACATGATCATGAAATCATGATCTACTCCACCCATTGTATTTAGAATAATATATTCTATTACCATACCAATTTTCATCCAAATCAGATACTTTAAAGTTGTTATTTACATCAAACTATTTTATTACGTTGGATTTATACCATTTTCAGATGGGGGCCATATACATATCTGATTGGGATGAAAATTGGTATGGTAATAGAATATATTATTCTAAATACAATGGGTGGAGTAGATAATGATTTCATGATCATGTGGGGCCCATTTCAGCGATGCTGCACCAGAATATATTCCTTCTTTTTATGTTCACCCGGGAATCAATCATGCGGAATCGCTGGGCCGTTTATAGTTCGTAGGAGAGACAAGTGGCTGCCCTTCAACTGCAGCTCAATCTGAAAAGGGCGGACCAAAAAGGTCTGAAAAAGAAAAACAGGTAGTATAAAATAGTAATGTGAAAAGACTGGAGATCACGTGCGATTATTAAAATTGAATCGAATAAAAACAATAAGTGGGTTTTGTTTGAAAAGATGAAAATAGAAATGATCGATACTTCTTTTCTTATTTGCAATAAAAAAAACACTAATTTTTTTGATGAATAATAAAGTCATCATCCGAAGCGGTTAAGTGTGTGTAAAATTGTATAAAGTGAGATGTCCAAAATTTGAAGTTGGGTAAATAAATAAGTGGTAAACTACCATGGCTGATATTTTGAAACCTTGATGATATTCATATATTGCATCATCTTAATCTGTACTATAATAAAATTTAAAGACATTCTTACAATATTCAAATATCAATTTATAACTATCTTACTAATATTTTAATTTTTTCTCATAAATTTTCCTTGTAACCCAACCGGTAGAACACTCCCACAAAAATTTCTTAAGAGAACAAGCCACCACGAGCTGCTGAAAATGGAAGGGACAAAAAATAAATAAATAAAAAGCAGATTTGTTGGATTGGTGCTGCATTTGGGAAAAAAAATAAAAAATAAAAAGCCTAGAGCATATGCAGACCCTATTTCTTTTTATATACGTATAGGGGTACGCTAACTTTAAGGGCTTTTCTCCCTTGTGTATCCTGTTGCAACTTGTACCTTATTGGGATCTGAATATTTTTAATAAAAGGTATGTTTGACTATGAAAAAAAAATGTCTATCTAAACCTTTACACTCTATGTAAGTATTCTATTTTTGACTCTTTTTCTCGTATCTTTTTGTACAATTATCTTATTTTTCAATTATTTCTATGCAACTATCCATGCAACTAATTTATTTATTTTTACTTTATTTTCTTTACTCTTCATCATTACTCCTATTATATCACATTATTTTTTTGATTCAAAAACTTTTACACCAAAATCTTTTCATCCAAAAGTTTTATCACTTTCCAAACACACCTTGAATTCAAATTCCACATTGTATTTAAATTTATTTGTTTAGTTAAATATAGAAAAAATTTACTTAAGAATTTCTAATGGTATACACCATTTTATCATGTTTAACATATTTTGTTTTATTATTATTAAAAAAGAATTTTGAATTGAAAACTTGTACAAAATCAGTATCCTTTGACTGTGGATCACCACAACAAACAACACTTTATGCAATAATATTGCACATAGTATTATAAATAATTGAATTTTTTCATTAATAGCTTTTATTATGTGGAATCAATAAATTTGTTGCATATATTGATTTTTTCTTGCGAATATATAATTATTAGAATTTTAAAAAATGTATAATATAAATATATTATATTAACTAATTTGGCTAGGATTGGGAGCGGAAATGTTGGAGAAAGAGAACAAAAAAAGTATAGGAGAAATTGACTTCTATTTTTCTGATTGAAATCTCTGTTTTTTTTCTTTCTCACCCTCTACTGCAAATGAACATCTTCATATCTATTTATACTAAAAGTGATGCTTCTTTTCCACACAATATTCATGAACATCATAAATATCTATGCATGAATGAAATTAACTAGGTGCATGCTTATCACTAGGTACATGTACTAATCACTTATTACATTCATGTATTACACTAGATGCATGAAAACATGATAACCCAAAATTAAATTAAGTTTATCTTCCAACACCCTCCTTTAAACTTAATTTAGTTACCCCAAGCAAAGCTCGCAATTTATAAAAATCTTCATACTTCAAAGGCTTTGTGAAAATATCAGCAACTTGATCTTGTGTCTTCACAAACTTGAGCTCCACCTCTTTCTTTGCTACACATTCTCTGATAAAATGATGCCTTGTATCTATGTGTTTGCTGCGATCATGAAATACCGGGTTCTTTGCTAACGTAATTGCTGATTTGTTGTCAATGAAAATTTCTGTTGCTTTATCTTGAGCACTTTGCACACCTTTCAATAAATTCCTTAGCCATATTGCATGACAAGAACATGAAGTTGCTGCCACATATTCGGCTTTGCATGTAGAAAGAGCCGCAATAGGTTGTTTCTTGGAATTCCAAGTAAAAGAAGAATTTTCCATAAAAAATACATATCCAGAAGTACTCTTTCTATCATCAGTGTCTCCACCCCAATCACTATCACAAAAACCCACAAGCTTAAAATCATTAGAAGAGGAATAGAGGATGCCATAACTTAGTGTACCTTTGATGTAGCGAAGAATTCTTTTTACTGCTTTCATGTGAATAGATGTAGGAGTTTCCATAAATCGACTAATCAACCCAACTCCAAACAGAATATCTGGCCTTGTACATGTCAAATACCGCAAACTTCCAACCAAGCTTTTGAAGAAAGTTGGATTAATGTACTCACCATATTCAAATTTTGATAACTTTGTTCCATACGCTACAGGTGTGTTTATGGGTTTGCAGCTTTCCATTCTAAATCTTTTTAATATTTCTTGTGCATAACTTTCTTGGGAAATAAAAATGCCTTCATTTGTTTGTTTTACTTCAATTCCAAGATAATAAGACATCAAGCCAATATCTGCCATCTCAAATTCTTGAGTCATCTCCTCTTTGAAAGCCTTAAATGTGTTTGGATTGCTTCCTGTGAAAATAAGGTCATCTACATACAAGCAAACAAATAACAAATCACCATTATCATATACCTTAGAATAAAGTGCATGTTACCAATCAAAAAAAGAATAAAGTGCATGTTCATGAGGGCATATTACAAACCCATGTTCCAAAAAATATTTATTAATTCTGCTATTCCAAGCTCTTGGTGCCTGTTTGAGACCATATAAAGCTTTATTCAATTTTAGAACTTTGTCTTCATGTCCGTCAATAGTATATCCCAAAGGCTGCTCCACATATACTTCCTCATCAAGATATCCATTCAAGAAAGCAGATTTAACATCCATCTGATGAATTTTCCATTTATTTTGAGCTGCAAGTGAAATAATCAATCTGATAGTTTCTAAACGAACAACAGGAGCAAATACCTCATCATAGTCCATTCCAGCAATTTGACTATACCCTTTAACAACCAATCTGGCCTTGTATTTCTCAATTTCTCCTTTAGCATTTTTCTTCAATTTATATACCCACTTGACACCAATAGCTCTCTTTCCCTGTGGAAGAAATGTAAGCTCCCAAGTATGATTTTTTTGGATGGATCTGATTTCCTCATCCATAGCCTTTCTCCATTCATTTTCTTGTGATGCTTCTTCATAATTTATGGGTTCAACTCCTGCAAGAAAACAAAAAAGATTCAAATTGTTCATAGCCTCTGTAAGTATTTCTGTTTCATCATAGATATCTTGAAGATTTCTGAAACGATGTGCTCTTCTTGAAGGTTCTTCTTCTGATGATGATGAATCATGAGGAATATGAGCTGGTGGCGAAGATGGAGGAGTGATATGATTATTTGGTATTTCATTTGATTGCTCATCATCTTGAAAAATAGGGAAAATTTTTTAAAAAATTTCTTTCTGCATTTTCCAGTCCCATGCACCATCTTCATCAAATTTCACATCTCTGCTAATGATAATTCTGCTGGTTAATGGATCATATAACTTGTAGCCTTTTGAATTTGCATCATAACCGATGAAGACATATTTTAAACTCTTATCATCTAACTTTAATCTTACTTGATCAAGTACATGAGTATAAGTCAGACATCCAAATACACGCAAGTGAGCAACACTTGGCTTCCATCCGCTCCATGTTTCTTGAGGTGTCATTCCCTATACATTTTTTGATGGACTTCTATTGGACAAATAAACTGCACAATCAACAGCTTCAGCCCAAAATTCTTTAGGCATATTTTTAGATTTCAACATGCTTCGAGCCATGTCCAAAATAGTTCTGTTCTTTCTTTTCATGACCCCATTCTGTTGCGGTGACCTTGGAACTGTTAAAAGGCGACGAATTCCATTTTTATCACAATACTGTTTAAAATCATTAGACACGAATTCTCCACCTCGATTAGACCTCAAAGCTTTGATGATATAACCACTTTGTTTTTCAACAAATGCTTTAAAGTTTTGAAAAACTTTGAAAGCTTCTGATTTCTGTTTTAAAAAATAAACCCATGTCTTACGACTAAAATCATCAATGAAGAGAAGGAAGTAATTGTTGTTACCAAATGAGCTTGGTTTGATGGGCCCACATATATCTATATGAACAACTTCCAAAGGATTCATAGCTCTTGTAGTAGCTTCTTTAGGAAAACTATTCTGAAACTGTTTCCCATAAAGACAACCTTCACATATCTGTTCTGGATGATCAATGTAAGGAAGACCTTTCACCATCTGCTTTTGTTTCAATAATTTCAATCCTCCAAAATGTAAGTGCCCAAAACGCATGTGCCATAACCAAGAATCATCATTTATAACAGATTTCAAACATATAGCTGAAACAGTATGAAGATTTACTTTAAACATTCTGTTTGGGGTCATAAGAACTTTTGCAACCAAGTTTCCATGCTTATCTCTCAATATCAAATGACAATCTTTCATATAAACTTCATAACCTTTTTCTATAAGTTGTCCCAAGCTGAGAATGTTACTTTTTAAGTTAGGCACAAAATAAACATAAAAAATAATCCTGTGTTCTCCATTCTTCAACTGAATAAGAATATTTCCTTTTCCTTTGATTTGAATTTTGGATGAATCTCCAAAAGTAACACTGCCCAAAACCTTCTCATCAAGTTCTATGAATTTTTTTTTGTCACCACACATGTGATTACTTGCAGCATTATCAAGATACCAAATGCTTTTATCATCTTTCTCATCTTTTTTTAGAGTCAACAGCAAAGTGGGTTCAATATCTATTTCTTTTTCTTCAATAAAATTAGCTTTTTCTTGAGGTGAGTTTCGACATTCAGAAGCATAATGTCCATACTTATGGCATTTGTAACATTCTACTTGAGATTTGCATTCAGCTGCATAATAACCATATTTGTGACAAATGAAGCATTCAATTTGAGATTTGTCATACCTTTTCTCACCATTTTGTTCTTCCTCCTTTGACTCCTCTTCCACGTCCTCTTTGTGTTCTTTCAAAATTTTGATTTCCTTCATTAGTGAAGTTTCTAGAATCTCCTCTTCTTCCTCCACGACCACGACCACAACCTCTGCCTCTTTGATTTTTGAAACCATAGTCATGTCCCACAGAATGCTCTTTGTTATTAAGAGAGATTTTTGTTTGCAAGACTTTCTCTGAAGCTTCAGATTTTCTTTGTTTCATTCTTTCTTCATGAACTTGTAAAGAGCCAATCAATTCATCAATAGTCATAGATGTTAAGTCCTTTGATTCCTCAATAGCCACGACAATATGTTCAAATCTTGGTTCCAAAGAACGGAGAACCTTCTCAATTATTTGAATATCTTTAATTTTTTCACCATTTCTTTTCATTTGATTCACAATAGCCAAAGTTCTTGTATAATATTCTGAAATTGACTCAGATTCTTTTATACTAAGAGTTTCAAACTCACTTCTCAATGTTTGAAGACGTATCTTTTTAACCTTTTCAATACCTCTATAAGTTGTTTGAAGAATCTCCCATGCCTCCTTTGAGGTGGATGCATTTGCGACTTTCACAAACATATCGGCATCTAATCCTTGATGAATAAGAGTGAGAGCTTGATGATCTTTCTTTCTAGATTTCTGCAATGCATCCTTTTGTGCTTGGTTTAATGCTATTTCGCTTTCAGGTTCCTCATGCCCATTCTCGACGATCTCCCAAGCATCTTGTGAGCCAAGTATTGCCTTCATTCGAATTGACCAACTGTCAAAATTTTCTTTTGTAACTGAAAAGGAACAACATTATTCATAGTCATAGGCTCTGATACCAATTTGTTGGAGAAAGAGAACAAAAAAAATAGAGGAGAAATTGACTTCTATTTTTCTGATTGAAATCTCTGTTTTTTTTCTTTCTCACCCTCTACTGCAAATGAACATCTTCATATCTATTTATACTAAAAGTGATGCTTCTTTTCCACACAATATTCATGAACATCATAAATATCTATGCATGAATGAAATTAACTAGGTGCATGCTTATCACTAGGTACATGTATTTATGCATGACTGAAATTAAATAGGTGCATGCTTATCACTAGGTACATGTACTAATCACTTATTACATTCATGTATTACACTAGATGCATGAAAACATGATAACCCAAAATTAAATTCAATTTATCTTCCAACAGAAATGGGATGTGGAATGTAGAATAAGCTAAAGCAAGGATTAGAATAGTGCGGACATTGTTTATCCACGATAATATGCAGTATTGAATGATAGGCTACGTTGATTAATATGCTCATCATAATATAAGAGAAGTATTGTTTAGCATGATATAGATGTGATTTTTCAGGTATTTGTTGCATCAATATATTTTATCTTTTCATGCCCACCACTTTCCTCTTGATTGAACAGTATTGTTTATTTAGAATTTCTGCAATTATGTTGTATTTTTAAGAAATAAAATTGTACAATAGAAAAATTCGCTTGGTGTGCTATAATCATGCTTTTATGTTGACAGCAAGCGATATGGTGGGGACAATGATAAAAGACATAGGGGAAGTGTTGCACAAATCGTATGACTACATAATTGTGGGAGGAGGAACGGCCGGCTGTCCTTTGGCTGCAACTCTCTCTCAAAAATACTCAGTATTGCTGGTGGAACGTGGGGGTTCCGCCTATGGCGATCCCCTCATCGAAGATAGGCTCTTATATGATCTTGCAAACTTGCGTGGTGATGAATTCACATCCGTCTCCCAATATTTCAGTGGTGATGGTGGTAGGTACAATGCTAGAGGGAGAGTGCTGGGTGGAACCACTGCAATCAATGGAGGATTCAATAGTAGAGCTAGCAAGGATGACATAAAGAATGCCGGTTGGGATCCGGAGTTGGTGAGAGAGTCTTTTGAATGGGTGGAGAGGAAGATCATTTCCCCCAATCCCATCACTGCATGGCAATCTCAACGATTTTAGCTTGGAGCACATCAAGGGAACAACAGTGGGAGCTGGCATTTTCGACGCGCATTTGAAAAGGCACACCTCTGCAGATCTGCTGGCCGCTGGAAACCCCCAAAACCTTGATATTCTTCTGCGTGCAACCGTTCAAAAAGTCATCTTGGAAGATGGTGGTAAGAATATATTAACAAGTCCCCTGCAGAAATATCATTATTAATCGCGAAGAAAAATAATGGGGTGTAACTAAAAGAGTCTTTGGCAACGAGAATTATAGTTTCAAGTTAGTTGCTATAAGTACCTTGCAAGAAACTCTTTGCAAAAGATTAAAAAAAACATAAGAGTTTATTTCTATAAGTGGCTTTATTGCAAGAACTAGTATACTTTTTTGCAGTTGGCCCAAAGAGGAGCATTAAGTTAAAATTCACACTTTTAGCAGCCGCATTGATTTATTATTACTTCTTTTTGCTAGATTGAGTAGTGTTTCTGCATGTATGCATACGTATTTTCATTGATCACTCTGGAAAGAATGATGGTAACTAAAGGGTTCTGATCCTATGTTGTTGATAAAGTGAAAAAAATCAACAGTCATATCGTTTGCTGTCAATTGGTTTATGTGTTTTGAGTTGTATTTGCTTAAAAATATAAATAATCATGTGCAAATTATGAAAATACTAGATCTATTTATATATAGATGCATTGGATTGTTACAATGATCAATAAATAACTCACTTTTGAGTCCCACTTGTAATCAGGTTGAATAAAGTGACTTCATATAACTATATCTATTTTTTCACATTGATAATTAATGGGAAATCCACTTTATTAATTGTATTTAATAAATATATATATATATTACAAGGATTGGATTGTTACAAGGATCGTTGCCCGCACTAATTAATATATATATATATGTATATTATTAATCTAATGGTGCAATTAATCCAAATTGCAGGTGTTGGGAAGCAGCCGAGGGCCCGTGGAATCAGATTCATCAGGAGCACCAGCGATGCAGTGCCGCCCAACGATTTCTTCGAAGTATATCTCAACGACCCTAAAGTCCACCCATCTTCTGGGGACGTGATCCTGAGTGCGGGCACATTGGGTAGTCCACAGCTCCTCATGCTCAGTGGCATTGGCCCCAAGCAACATCTCCTCGAATTCGGTATCAGCCCTGTGATCGATGCCCCAGAGGTGGGCCAATCCGTGCAGGACAACCCAACACTCGCCTCTGCTCTCAAATACTCCTCCAAAGCGAATCTAAAGCTGCATCCAGACCCCCCTCAAATCTCTGGAATCGAAGAGAAATTCCAATTCGTAGTCGAGACTGCAGCTTCCAACAGAGGCCTCCAAGGAAGCATGCAGGTGCCTTTGGTGGTAAAAATGACTCACCCTGTATCAAGAGGGTGGTTGAAGCTGCAGAGCACTGACCCAAGGAATAATCCTGTGGTGAAATTCAACTATCTGGCCGAGGAGCAGGACCTGAAGACATGCGTGAGGATGGTGAAGATGGCGGACAGAGTTGCTCGGTCTAGGCCGGTGGAAGCATTCCTAGAAGAGAAGCAATCGGTGGTGCCAAGGAATGCGACAGAGAAGGAGATGAGAGATTAATGCAAGGAGCAAGTGGTTACAATCTATAACTATCTTACTAATATTTTAATTTTTTCTCATAATTTTTCCTTGTAACCCAACCGGTAGAACACTCCCACAAAAATTTCTGAAGAGAATAAGCCACCACGAGCTGCTGAAAATGGAACCGCTTTGTTTCGAACAGCGTCCACCATGCAAGGGGCAAAAAATAAATAAATAAAAAGCAGATTTGTTGGATTGGTGCTGCATTTGGGAAAAAAAAAATAAATAAAAAGCCTAGAGCATATGCAGACCCTATTTCTTTTTATATACGTACGCTAACTTTAAGGGCTTTTCTCCCTTGTGTATCCTGTTGCAACTTGTACCTTATTGGGATCTGAATTTTTTTAATATGTAAACATTTTGATTCTCATCGTCCATGACTATCAAAAAAATGACTGTCTTGTGTCTTAAATCTTAGTTAATTAATTATTCCTTGCCACTGGTTGATTGTTCTTTTTTTAAATCTTACTTCGGCTTCTCCTGTAATGCTTGGCGGTACAACCAAATTTAGTACATGTTGCCACCGTTTCGCAGCCAAATTCGAATTTCGCTGCATTTGGTGTCAAATGCAGCCAAGAATTATATTAATTGCGACTAAAATTTTATTCTTATTTGTAGTTAAATATTAACAGCTATAAATATTTTATTTTGAGTACTGCATTCAAGTTAAGAAATAGCTACGATAAATAACACAACTTAAAAGCAACCAAGTATTTATAACTAAATAATCAATCGTAGACAACAGCGTCCAAATGTATAGTATATGCAAGTTAGCTATATAACCAAAAACAAGTAATTAGTACTAGTCGGCTAAATAATCTAAATTTTCTTGCATTATCAATGCCGACGGGATGTACGTTGCATTATCAGAAATGCAGTCGCTGTCACTAGCTAGCATTGACTATGATTACTATTAACTGATCCCGATTAGGTACACTTGGGTGCAAATACTTATTTTTTTGAAAATTTTTTACACAACTATTAATCTAAGTGTATTTAACATGTGTATCAATTTTTACTATTTTTAGCAATTTTAAGATTTTTTGAATTTTTAAAATCAATGGCATTTCAGTAATTTTTAGTTAATCGAATTTTTTTTCACCGCAATAGATGTATTTTTAGTTAATTAAATACACATTTTAAAAAACAGTTAGCTATTTGGATCGCATACATCTACTCTGTCATTAGTCCCATACAATTCTTTTTGATAAGTTGGGGTTTTATTTCAAATTCCTCCCGGGTGTGGGAGTGATCGTTGAAAATTTCTTCCACATATGAGGATGACGAATGGGCTTAATTGTAATATTAATGGGTCTATGTACATATATATTAAAATCTAATAAAAAAAAAGTGGTGCTTATGCAATACCAATGCAGACTCTTTTGTGTATTCACTATACACTCTCATGTGAAAATACTATGCAAATAACTCGTACGTAGAATACAAGAAACAAATCTTAACAATCTCCCTCTTGGATTGGATTTTGCACATATCAAGCCAATTTAAAAAGAAATCTTTTCTTACCATTCTGCAACTCACAATTAGTTCGTCAGTTATCAAACTTCAAAATAGCATAACTCTATATCTCTACTCCACATAAGAGATTACTCTTAGTTCATGCTTAAACCAGTATGAATTTATATATGCTCCAACATGGGTCAATGTATCAACCATGCATTTGATCATGTACCTCTTGTGTGTCAACTATTAAATAATATGAACTATATTTGTTTTCCAACACCATTGCATATAGATTGTCTATTTTTTAAGATGATATAAAGTATGCTTCCGATGCCAAATTTGGATGATTTAATAATTTGATGTAATGTGCTCAATGGAGGGGCTGGATTAGCCTACAGAGACCTAAAAGTTTGATTTTTACGAAAAGAGGTGTATCTTAAGAGTTTAAGGCACTAAATCCTTAAGATAGTCCTCATATATATTCAAGAGTTGATGCTTTTAGGTACAGATTATGTGGAAAATGATGTGTAAGATGTATAAAAGGCCTAAAGAAAAGGTGACAATTAAGAAGACATTTTTTTATTTATTATCTTAATTTCATAAATTGTTCATATCTTACTAAGTTATTGTAGACTTATCTCTTTCTTTTTGACTTACAGTGAACTCAGAGATTAATGGCTAATAAGATGATGTAGTAGCTTGCTTAGTCATTCTCATTTTATTGACATAGTTAAATTTAATGGGATTAGATGTAAATACTTTTATTTTATATGGGCATATATATAATAATTTGAACATGAATGCTTGATTATAATAATGCAAATTCATTTCGTCTTTTTCTGAGATAGTTTTACTCATTTGTATGCAAAAGATCATTAGAGTATTAAATGACTCAATCCTTAAATTAGGGTGTTGGCTTTGATTTTTTGGACTGGGCCGTTACATAATGAATAAAAATTTTGTCCGTCATCGTATCCTTCCATGGGCATGTGCACGTATTAAATGTGGTATAATTTCATTAAACTTCTTAATAATTTATTAATTAAATTATTATTTCATAATTATTTATTACACCATGTATCTTTGCAATTATTTTGCAACTTTTGAAATTTTCTGCTCTTCTTTTTCATTCCCCGTATATTTTAGGCCATCGATTAATTGTTTATGAATTACTACAATTTTTGTGGGCTTTACTGAGGATTTGTGTGATTCGAAGAGGTGATTGGAGGAACATATCCACTTGTTGTGAAGCTAATTGAATTAAATTTTAACATGTCAAGTGACTTTTTTTAAACGAGTTGAATTTTGATCTTAAAGTCATGGTTAAAACTGCCTACAGTGGCCAACTGAGATTGCTTGGTTGGTCGCCGCAGCAGAGATAGGGATTTGCGTGGTTCGAATCCCTTGACAGGGGATTTGGCTGATTTTTAGATCGGAGGCAGTTGGTCTCCATTAATATTTAAATGGAAGAGCTTGATATGTAAATATCAGACGTCAAGATGTAAAAGACCCATAAAAAAAAACGAGAAGTGATTCTGTTAGTCCGGGCTAAGTAAATGTCACACTTAGTCCACTTTAAAAAACTTATTTACAATAATTTTTTTTTTTACTTTTTTCTTCGTGCATTTGTTTATCTAAGTGTATTTAACATATAGACCAAGTTTTACCATTTTTTAATATGTTTATCTATTTGTTAAAAAATTTTAAACATCTATGTGTATATATGTATTTAAAATACCCTTATTGTTAAAAATCTAAATATATATATATACTCATATCCAAAAATGGTAAAACTTGATTTATATATTAAATACACTTAGATAAACAAGTGTATGAAAAAAAAGTAAAAAAAAGTTGTTGTAAATAAGATTTTTGAAGTGGGCTAAGTGAGGCATTTACTTAGCCCGGGCTAACAGGATCACTTCTCAAAAAAAACTGCCTACACTGTGGAAGGTACTTAATTTGTTAGCTGCATTGTTAGATTTAAACTCCTGTATTTAGAATTGTAATATATGCTTAGGTTGAGTTGTAAATACAAAAGAATAAAAATTGCAATTCTAATTAAATAACTTGCGCTTGGATGCATATAGTCATACCAATCAGGGTTTAAACCCTCCACCACACGTACTCATGTTTGGATGTGAAAGCAACTGAAGTATGCAAGGTCAAATACAAGTTCACTTTTTTAAGATGGCTTAGTTTGGGTCATATTTTGATTATTTTATCAAATTTAATTAATTTATTGTATTAGATATTATTTATTTTGCTTAAATATAAAAAAATCATCTCAATTTGTGGCTTGCATCATCCCTAAAATTAAGAATCACTTAAAAGTGATTTTAAATCTATTAAAAATGATTTGCTTGCTATAAGGATCATAAGGTCCCAATTCAAAATTAAACTATCTAAAATATTCATACTAATTAGAATAAAGATTTTATATGATTTCACAATGTTTTAAAATTTTAGTGTACAATATAATTGAATTTCTAAAGATATACACATTTTTATACATTTTTAAAATATGAGTCTTGGCAGTTAACTAAGATAAATAGAGTTAAATACATTGGTTGGATTGAATTGAATAAAAGAATTATGTTAAGGCCTAAGCTGGACTATTCCAGAGAAATCAATTGGTAGGATAAGATGTACCTAAGTTATTATATTGAAGCATATGATATTTAAATTTACTAAATATATGTATAGATTCTTAAAATTATTGGACTTGACTCGTAATTTCCAAACCAACCTAAGACCAATCCAAAATTTATTCGGAGACATTTTGAAAAAAAGGTGAGGTTCAAGAAAAAAGCGAGGTTCAAACTAACATTATCCTGACCTAATATAAAATAGAGTTAAATAAAATTTTTAGAAATTAGAGTCGAATTTGGACAAATTCTGACCTAGTATAATTTGCTTGATTCCCACCCGTACTTGATATATGATAGTGATTTCATATTTGACATAGATTAAAAATATGTTAAAGTTGATACGGGCACACCTTAGACTTTCGATTCAAGTTGGTTTTATCGTAAGATGGACAAAATTGGATGACGACACAAAATATGTGTATATAAGTTCAGACTTTGCTTCTATACAATTTATATTCTATATAATCTAATGTATAAACTCAGGAAAGTAATCTTGAGCTCGCGGACTATGGGTCTTATAATGTAAAATTATATGAGTCTATTTGTATGTATTCAGGTTACATAGAAGTTGTTCCATGTAATTCTTTCAAATTATAAGTTTTTTATGCTTAATAAAAAGTCTAATTAGTTCTTTGTATTTAACATTATTTGTTTATCTAGGAGAATAAATTTTATCCAAATCAAATATGTGCATGACCCACATTTGCTCAAAAACAAATTTATTCATGTGTAAATTTTGAAAAATGTTTCGATACATTTACATATGAGTTAGAATATAATAATACTTTATAAATTTGTTTTGTTCACATTGAAAGTTTAAATATTGAAAATTCAACTTTAAAATTGGTATTTAATATTAAATTATTTTATTATGTTGATTTTACACATTTGTAGGTAGAATCCACGCACGATAATACTAAATAAGCAAAAGAGTTTCCAAGATGCTATAAATGATGCTAAATACAATAGATGAAATGAATTTTTATGTTACAGTCCGCTATAAAATGGAACCCACATATATTAAAATATAATAATATATTATACAATCATTAATTCATATAAAACATATACTTTTGACGGATATACGTTGAAAGTACTACTTTAAACTTGATATTTATGTTAAACTATTTTATTACATTGATTCTTTACCATTTAAGATGGGGCTTATACATATTTAGGAAGGTTCATTTGAAAAACTGATAAACTGCAATTCGGCATACTTGGGAAGGTTCATTTGAAAAAACGCATTAACGTACTCTGAGGCTGCCTCGGAGTGCAGGGGACATCACATGCATGCGGTCACGGGCTTCCCCTCAATTAATGTTCATGTCGTATATTAATTTGGCGTATTGTTCATATACAGGTCGGATTTAAGATAAGCACAAGAGGATGTGTGGATCCTCTTTAGCGCCAGTACCATTACCGTCCAAGTTTACTTGACAGCTTCAAAGTTGCACCACCCAAGACCCTTTCGTACAAGGCCACCCCAAGAACCCAGTGAAGGAGAAGTCCTGCAATTGTCTGCAGAATCTTGTCGTGTGTAGTTAAATGATCTTGGCACATTCTTCATAGCTTGGATTTCGTGCAGAGACCCATGAGAGGATACGTCGATCTTTTTCCCACTACGGATTTTAAAGCTTTGTGGTTAACCTCCTTGGATGTGGCCATTGTCATGTAAGGGTATGTTTTGGAATAGATAAAACTTTTGATAAATAGTTTTAGAGAGTAAAAGTTGTTAAATGATGTGATATGATGGGGTAATGATGAGGAGTAAAGAATATAAAATTAAAATAGGTAGGTTAGTTGTGTGGGTAGTTGTGTAGAAATGATTCAAAAGTAGGGTAGTTGTATACAAAAATGTGAAAAAATAATTAAAAAAAATGATAATTGTGGAGAGTGAAAAGTTTTAACTTAGTATTTTTTGTGCATTGCCAAACACACCCTAAATAGAAATAATTCTAAGAACCAGCTGATCTGAGAAATCTTTTGAAAGGAAACTTCCGGAACAGAAGAAAGTTACTTGACATGAAAAATAAAGTGGATAAAAATTAAAACAGATATAATAACTACATAAAAAGTTGCTAAGAGATTATTAAAATGTAAGATAGTTATATAAAAAGATGTGAAGAAACGTTTGAAAAATAAAATATGTTTGGAGGAAAAAATTAATTTGTAAATGGAAAATTTTTGTTTTGGTGAATAACAGACACATGCTTAGTAAAGAATTCTCAAAATCACTTGCAGACTCCACGATTCCGTATTGGATGACACCTACAAAACGATGTTGAAGACTCAAATACAAGTATTCTTTGATAAATATATAATAATTCATCGCATGAGTGGATGTTCAAAAGTTGTAATACTTGATATATTATATTATATATTAAAGGAGACCAAACTGATTTCAGTTTAGGTTCAGATCGCACATAACACCAGTCGAAATCAGAGTTCGATTGGGCTGAGTTTAGGTTGAACCAAAAATGAGTTGCACCTCAACTCTTATCCCTACAATCAATTGGGGATATCTACCATATAGGCTTATCCATTGGCTATTTATAATTCCTTGAACGTTACATGTTTTACCACTACACCATTATCAACACTAGTGGCAGTAGCAACAGCAAGAGTTCGGGCCTCCTACGGAATCGACTTGATTTTAAGAAAGCAATGTGAGATAAACTTCAAACACAACTTGATTTAAAATAGTATAGCGTAGAAGTTTTTTAAAACAAGATTATTTCCAAATATACCTACTACGTTTAACCCTAATTCTAAATATGCTTACTACATTTCCAAAATCTCAAATATACCCACTATATTTGCATTTAATCCCAAAAATGTCCATTCCATGAGCTAGAGCAGTTAAAAATATGTGAAATTACTAATATACCTTTCGAGTTCAGGACACAATTAGAAAAATTGACTGTTATAACTCACTAATGCCCTAATTGCACATGAATTCTAAATTTAAAGCACCTTAATTTCATTTTTTTATTTATTTCATCGTTTATTATTTTATAATAAGGGTATTTTGGATATTGTAAAAATTTCTGACAATTTTTTTTGCAGAATGGGCAATTTTAAGATTAAATACAAACATATCGAGAATATTTGAAATTTTTGAAATTTAGCGGGTATATTTGAAATAAGGTCAAACGTAATGGGTATATTTGGGAATAACCTATAAAAATAAGATAAGATTAGGTTGTTCCCAAATAGAGCTCAACCCAAATTGCACCCCCTATTAAAAGGTATAATGCTCGTAAGGTTGGTTTTGCAAAATTCAAAATAAATGTACTAACGTGCAATTTGGCATATTTAGGTAGGTCCATTTTAGAAAAAGCAATTGATGTTGGCCATTCAGAATTTTCCACGCACATTGCCATCAAATTGAGTGACACGACCGTCAAGGGCTTCCGCTTGGTTACTTTATTTATATCATCCCCATTTGCTATATACATTCTAGAATTATAGAATTTTAAAATTGAAAATTGATCCTTATGTGAAATTATATTTTAAAATATGTTTTAGAATTTTATAAAATAAAAATTTAAGTTTCAGATCTTTGCAAAATAAACTTTGTATTCGTAATTTTGATATTTACAAAATATATCTACATGTTTGATCATAATTGCAAATATATCTCAGTTTTAAAAATGAAAAATTACTCCCATAATTTGCCGCTATTTTCAAGTGTATCAACATATTAAATTTTATTGAGAAATCATTAAAAATTAATTTTAAAATTTTACAATCGTTTATGCTTTTCCCATGTGAAAAATTATTTAATCACATGTTTTGGTAACTACTTTCACTTATTTGTATTTCTTACGTTTAGTAAAAATAATAGCTTATGTAATTTATTTCAATAAATTTTCAAAATAATATAACTTATCTATTCAGAAATGTTCATGATCACTCGATTGAAACTTTTTTGAAAGAACAAAGGAAATTTCAACATTTTAATTTTTAAAAAGAATTTAGGACAAAATTTAATTTTATCATATGCTTGCATATAGTTTCAAATTATGGGGGTAATTTGATGTTTTTAAAATTATGAGGTATATGTGCAATTATGATCTAATTATATAAGTTTATTTGTAAATCACTCTTGTATATAAGTTTAAGTGTTAAGTAAGATAACACTTGGGAAGTGGGAAAAAGAAAAAATTTCGTATTTTTCCATATAACTCCCCTACTTTCTAATAATCTCTTACATTTTTCATAAAGCTACCTTATTCATTTAAGTGTATTCCCTTTACTCGTAATCACTATTTTGTCAATTTCAAAATTCTTTTCTACTTCACAGATGTTTCTTAGGGGATGTTTGGAAACATGTGACTATAAGAACCATGGTTTTCCCATGGGATTTGATTTCCCAAGGCCAATGATAGCACTATCAATCATACTATTTTTTCCACTTTTATCTTTACATTCTAATAATTTTTCTTACCAAATATATAAAACAAACTTATTTTTGCTAACTATACTCCTATCATTTCCTATCAATAAAACATTTTTCAAAATATTCTTTTTTTTATTTTCCACAATTTTTCACAATCTCACAATTTTACACATTAACAAACGTCCCCTTAAATTAAGAAGAAAAACATTTTCCTGAACCAAAAGTGCTTTAAGCATTTTTGGAAGAATTGAAACATTTTTTGTATAACACGAAATTTTCTTAAAGACAACAATAAATTTGAGCACATATAATTTGAATTTGGCAACATTTGATATTTTTTATTTGCAAACAAATATTTGCAACAAATAAACCAATCGCATCATTGGTTGTATACATATTATTGCATTAAAAAAAATTGCTACATATAATATTATATATAGCCAAATTTTGACAATGTAAGTGTATTATTATATGTGGATATATTTCAGCATTAAGAATAATTGATTTTGACAAGGTTTGAAAGTCGTAAAGAATATTTTTGCAAAATATAAATAAGAAAGTGATATCCCCATCAATATATATATATATATAGGTATACACATACATAATATTCTCATCTTGGTTCAATTCGAAATCAGAGTAGCTATGAATGATGATATTTTTAATCTACAAATGCACCGGGGGATAGAATAGTCTCGCATCAGGGAAATTAATATTTAATAGCATGTCTTTTCAAAAAAGAAAGAAGCATGGAATAAAACGTCATGTCATTTCAAAAAAGAAAGAGGCATGGAATAAGACGTGCGTCTGCTTGCAGATCAGGAAATTAAACGTGGCCGCCCATGCTCGCTCTATAAATACCCAGCAGTTCCTGCACCCACCCAGCCACAAGAAATATGGCTTTCACCATCCTTAAACCTTCCAATATCTTTTGCCTCCTCATCCTCCTCCTCGTCCTTCACTCCCCAACATTCACGTCTCCAGAGGTGCTGGAGTCTGTAGTCGGTGCAATCGTTAACTAATTAGATAACTGGCTTATCTATATCTAGTTTGCTTGTGCTTACTTTTGAGTGTCTACTGTATGATCTCCACTCCACTACTAGTCTACTAAATAAAGGAATGGACTTAGGTCTTTAGATCTTTTCCTTTCCCACTTGTGGGTGGATAGATCTTAATAACATTCACACTCACTATCCCTTCAACTCTATATCTTTTGCGTTTATTTGATCATCAACTGCTCAAAATGTGGGCTCTTAAATCCTAAGAAAAATTCCACAGTGCAGTTAAGAACATTAGAGAAATGATTACATAAAAGGATGACTAGAAAAAGTATTAACAAACAAATCATAAATACATTGAGAACAAACTTAATCAGATTATATATTCCTTTCAAAAGTTTATCTTTACATGGTCTTCACTTTCAAATCATTTTTAAATTCTAGAATATATAAGCATTTCCATAAAAACGCAATAAAATCAAAGGGGCATTTCATATCAATTATTAAGAAATAATATTTATAGTAAAAGCAGGTGCAGCTTGGTTAGAAAAATCTTAGCTTGTACCTAGGTGCTTCAAACTTCAATTGTGACCGAAATCATTGGAAGCATTTGATTAGCTACTGAAACCAATAGAAGATCAGAGACAACAGGATCAAATAATGAACAAGTGTAACGAACAAGTGGATCACTCAAAATAACTTGAATTCATCTAATATATTCATGCCTTATTGGACAAGAAATACTACTATTTCTCGTTTGGACTCATAAGCTGAGCTGCTTGTATGTGAGATATAATTGCTCATCTAAAAATTTAAGAAAATCTGTAAATATTTAATATATACAATTTCAATAATATCTAAGGTTGCCTAAAAAAAATCCTCACTCACAATTTTCTCGAAGAAAGTATAAAAATATTATAATTGAAATAGTAATTTTTATAATATTTCAAATATTGCTAAAATTGAAATTCACCTAATTTTCACTATATAATATGCGAACCTTCTATGCTTTAGTTAGTTAAATATATACATGAAAATTTGTATACGTAAGGTTCCTATAAAAAAAAGTACCTATTGGGGAGGATTATTTTGAGAGAAAACTTCTTTACGACTTCACTTTCTTCTTCTTTTTTTCTAACAGCATATAAAGAAGAAATGGTTAAGAAGGTCAATCACTTTCATCACTTTGTAATATTCGCAAACGGAATGACTTACTTGGATACGTTACATTTTAGCATTTTTAAAATTTTATTCATGCATTTATTTTTATTCGACATTTAATTATATTTGCATATTGTTTACATTTTTATTTCAAAGAAGTTTGTAGCGTGAAATCAAGAGCAATTAAAAATTTTCATTTATAAGATACATAAAACTTTTGATGAAAAGTTATAGAGATGAAAAGTTGTCAAATGATGTGATATGATAGAGGTAATAATGATGAATAAATAGGATAAAGTTGAAATATATAGGTTTGTTGTGTTAGTAGTTGTGTAGAAATGATTGAAAAGTAGGGTAGTTGTATAGAAAAATGTGAAGAAATGATTAAAAAATAAGATAGTTGTGGAGAGTGAAAAGTTTTAGATTGAAAAGTTTTAACTTGACAACTTTTTGTTGATAACAAATATACCCATAATACCTTACTTTTTTATAAATATTTTTATTATAGTTCTTTAATGATTATATTAATATTTATCACATTATCACGAAATTGATTATAGAATAATATATTCTACCTTTAAATGAGAAAATTTAATAAATTATGATTAAATAAAATATTAAATATTAAATTTTTCATAAATAGATTTAAGTATGAACTTTGCACCCATCGCCTTAAGATCCTCATCATGCCACTGCTTGGCTTGGTAGGACTAATCCTAACAACGGCGTATGAAACCCAGTGATATATGTTGTGGATGAAAACAGAAAAAAAAAAAAAAAAAAAAAAGCAATACTATCAAAGGCACGTGGGACTATCAGCCCGTTCTGGGCTGTTCGGGCAAGGAGACAAAGATTTGAGATGAAAATTTATTAAGAAATTAGTATGCTGGGACTGGGAAAAAGTACATTAAGTTTTTTTTTTAAAAGTATGTTATTATACTTTGGAAACGGGGCTGACCACATGCATCTGGGTGCATTTCACCATTTTTTAATTTTTCTATAAAATTGTTAATCTAGGTATATTTAATATGTGCATTTTACGTACAAAATATTAAAAAAATGAGTTTTTGCACCCGATTGCACTGCATCATGACTCTTTTGAAAATGGCAAAAGTGTTATTTAGAAAATGTAAGATTCCATCCCACTCTCATCCCAACTATGAACTACCATCTCTAGTGCACTCTTATATTCGCTTACTGATTCACTTATCGATATCAAAAATTGTTAATTAAATAATTTTATAAAGCTAGTTAAGGGTCCTAATCGAGAAATTAGTAGTCCTACGAATTCCACTCACTTTCAACAAATTAAAATCCTATCAATTTAATTAATTCATCCATGGGTTATGTGATCTTGTTAGTCCTGATTAACATAGGTACATATTAGTCTGTCATTAAAAAAGTATATTTTATTCATATATCAAAACTTATAAATTTTGATGTATATGTATTTGTTTTATTTTCATCTGTAACTACCAAATTAATACCTTGTCAATTTCATTAATTATTATTAATTAATATAGATTGTACACTGGAGACAAGATGGGATAGCCACGAGCACCTACATTTCTTAATTCCCTTGTGGATAAGGATGCGGTTCTCCGGAACGGACTCAATTATGCTCCTGGTGGCGCTGATGACGCCTCTTCCTTTTTTGTAAGTCGATCCATCTTAATTGATTTCACCTTTCATTCATTAATTATTTCAATTGTTTACTTAATTTACTAATTATGATTTATTTAAAAAAGCACGATTATGTTAGCTAGGACAAAGTAATGGATTACTTAATTTATTTTATTTTTTCTATAAATTTGTTAATGATGTATCTAATATATAAATCAAGTTTTATCATTTTTTGAAATATGTATATATTTTTTGAATTTTTAAACATAGAGGTATTTAACTATTTTTTAATGGTTAAAAATTACTAACATGTTTTAATGGTCAAAAATTACTAAATGACCTAGTGTTTTAAAATCTAAGAAAATACATACACATCTTTATAAATAGTAAAACTTGATTTATAGATTAAATACACCTGAACTAACAAATTTATACAAAAAAGTAAAAATGAAAGTTTTCAAATAGGCTTTTCTAGCCCTAGCTAGCAAAAGCATGTCTTTTACTTAAAAAGGCAATCAAGTAATTTAGAAGATGAATCTATTTATCGTTCGATGGCATGGATATGCATGGATTAGGTGTTGGAGTTTTCGCTGTACAAGTAGATCGAGCCATCCCAACGGACATGAGAACTAATAAGGAAAATGATAGTACCTAAAAGTTCTTTTTAGAAGCCATTTATGTGGTGCCCATGGGTGGCAATGATTCCAGCAATAGCTTCTTGATACCCAACCTTGGATGTATACAGATACTGTTGCCACCCAATTTATTGGTCTCCTCCTCATAACATTACAAAATCAGCTTAAGGTACATTAATTATGGCATGCACGCATCAACCATGTTAATGCAATATGAATGCCATATTATGTTTTTTTTAAGATGAGATTAGGCCAAATTATGTTGGTCTAAGATTAAGTGGCTTAATTTTAAATATACCCACAACTTTTACCCTTAATTACAAATAAACTTATGAAATTTGAGATCTATCATATATGCTCACCCGTTGAGTATATCATTAATTTCAAATACCCAAAATCAAGCATCCCTTCAGTTACGTCTGTTTTGCATTTTTAACGACCATATTAACCCTAAGTGAAAAGGATATGTTTCATTTCATAACTTTCATCATCATTTGATGCAAGTGGAAGCTTTAAAAATTTCATACAAAAAAATTTTGCTCATGGATTTGTTGCAGAATTTTACTTGTGATTCTGATTTTCATAGGGTTATTTTTGTCATTGTGAATGTAAACTCTACAAAAAATCATGAACATGTGATAGTTAGTTTAACAAAAAAAAATTTGGGCCATTTAACTCATAAAATTTAAAAATTATTTAATGGCCTAAAACATATCCAAGAAAAATAAGCAAATGCAGAAAAATTTACAGAATGTGCAAAATAATTTGCAAAATGAAAGGGAAATAATTAATTTAAAGAAATATTTAACCTACTGAGGAAGTACACCCAATAATTTAACTAATGTAAAACACAAAAAGGGAAGAGAGTCCACACATAACGATGCATGTGCGGACCACCAAATCAAAAGTCCAAAGGGTGTAAAATCCATTTCTTATTCGTTTGCTGGGGAGAACGAAGAGAGAGAGGGAGAGAGTGGGAGGGGAGGAGCAGAAAGGGGGAGCTGCCATCGCTGTAAGTCATTCCTTTGCAAGATACATGTAGTTTATGATTTTGTCATAAGATTCTATTTTCATTTAAATGCAAATGGATGAGAATAAATGGGAGAAACAAAATTTAATTAAGTTTCCTCCCAAGTAGTGCAAGGTAAATGACTATATAAGATTCGACTAGGCATGCTTCGATTTTCAAGGGGGTTATGCATTCTATGATTTTTCCCACACTATACAAGTTGATTTGAATTAAATCTAAGGAAATATTTAAATAAAATCAAGCTTTGAAATTCATGAACCCATGCCCACAACCATGTATAGGTTAAATCTAAGCTACTAGTAGAGTTTCATGCTTAAATCATGTGTCTAAATGATAATTGTCAGTAAGGCAAAGACTAAACAAATGTAATCCACACTTTTAAAGGTGGAAAGAACCATGAATAGGGGCTTAGGCATGACTTTTGTGAAGTCACCTTAGTACAAGTATTTTGTGATATCAAGTTTAAGAAATTTATGCGGTCCATGATTCTTTTCTAAATGCCCTAATTGATCTTTGTATGTATGATATACATTTTGATAGTTTCAAGCTCTAATCTATAAAACATGAGTTTTTTTTTTTTTAAAAAAAAAAAGAAGAAGAAGAAGAGAGGGAGTTTACGAATTTTATATTACATCTTTCGATGCTAGATACCGTTTCAGCTTAAATGCTACTTTTCAAGCGAGATGTAAATGAATACAAGTAGTTGCAGACCCTTCCTAATTCATGAGACCATGTTCCATAATTAGTGGGCTTAGGCTTTTCAAGCTTTTCTCATGACAAAGAAAGGAGAGAATTGTATTTTTAATTTCATGTGATGCTTGCAAAAGAGTCATGCTAAATGAATGAAGATTTTCATGAAATATAAGTTTTGAACTATTTATATAGTTGATAGATATTTGAATGTTTAATTGTACATGTTACAAAAGAAATGAAATGAACTATTGTTTTTAAGATGGTTTTCTCGGGTTGTATGCTTAAATTCTTGCTTTAACTATGTGATATGGTAATTTTCAAATAAAATTTAGTAAATTCAAACTTGAATCATACGTAGAAATGAAATTCTAGACCTTAATAATAAGTTAAGGTGATGGAATTATTTGGATTCTGGTTTTGGGAAAAAGTAATTTAGCTTCCAAGATGATATAAATGATGCTAAATACAATAGATGAAATGAATTTTTATGGTACAATCCACTGCAAAATGGATATTATTGAATTCCTGTTCATGGGCTTCCCCTCAATTAATGTTCATGACGTGTATGGATAGTATTGAATATATTAATTTGGCGTATTGTTCATATACAGTTGGGATTTAAGATAACCATAAGAGGATGTGTGGATCCTCTTTAGTGCCAGTACCATTACCGTCCAAGTTTACTTGATAGCTTCAAGTTGCACCACCTAAGGGCGCCCAACCCATGGGAAGCCATCCCTAGATTTTTCTCTTAGGAAGCTCCCTATCCACCATATTCATTTTGGATGGATGGCTTGGATTCATGCGGGCATTGTAGGGAGAGGAAAAAATTTGTCAGGGGCATGGATTTTGGAATTCTCTTATTTGCACTACCATCCCCTTCCACTTCATCGATCTTCTTCTTCACATAATTGTTTGATGATCGAGTGGTCGTGGAGGAAAGTTGTTACAATGATCGCTAGAGTTGATGGATGTTGAGCTAGAGGATTTTTAGTGTCGTACTTGAAGGAGAAAATCTCGTCAATTGCCCTGCTCGATTTAAGAAATGATTGGGGCTTGACTATTGGAAGCTATGGAGATCAAATGTAAGGCAGAAGATTGGTTTTTCTTTTTTCTCTCTTTTCTAGGCTTGAAGATCGTGGCTAGTTGTGGATGGTTGAAAATGATGAAGATGGCAGGGAGATCCTTCTAAGATGTCCACTCTGTTAGGTGGTTTTGATCTGATTGACATTGTAGATAATGAGAATTCGAAAACCCAATAGCGGCAATGGCTGTCTCTCATCGTGCTATGACAATAGTGTGGAGCACCAGAGATTGAGCTTGGTGCTCCAACGATCTAGTTTCTATCCATGTGCATCAACCTGCTTTGGATGATCTACATCGTCAAATTATATAAACAGCAAATAACATGGTTACAATAGACAGGTCACTACGTCAAAATTGCAGATATCAAAAATGAAGAAGAAAATTGGCAGTAGTTTTTTTTTTATTCCGGTGACCGGAGAAGAGATTAAGCTCGGCGACTTGGGCACCAGAGTTAGGCAGCCGATGGCAAGTCATCAGTTGGTTCTGATCGCTAATTTAGCAGCTGGCAATAGGTGGGTCTGGATGTAACTATGACGACAGAGGCTAGGGCTAGTTTGGCAATAGTGGAAGGTGACTCACCGTGCGTCATCTGTCGCTATAGACAGAAAATTGATTTAAATTTCGTCAAATTTTGTTTTGTTTAGATCTAATAATTCCGATGTCCCATTTATGTGATTTAAGAGTCATTTTCTATGTCTTGAAATGCTCAGAATCACATAAACAGTTTGGATTGGAGAAATTCATCTTATTAAAATGTAAATAGAAATAATCATGCAGACGATCAAATTAGCATAGATGTTTATATTTAAATGTGAATAAAAATAATATAATTATTGTCGACATGAACTTAATAAAAAATTACTCACATTTATTTTATTTATCATTTATATTAATTTTTATAATAAAGATTAAAGTAGAAACAAACTAAGTGAATTAAAATAATTATTTTCAACAATTTCAAGTAAAGTAGAAAATTTACGTGATTCTTAGATCTGTTCCAGTAAATCCTTCCGTGAGTACGCCAATTACATAAGTGGAAATTTTCATGTTTTATTGTTGAAGATTTAATAAGAATTTTAAGTTTTTATAATTCGTCTACTTTTTTTTTCCAAACTCCATAGATTCGCTAGATTTACAAAAAGAAAAGTAGTGGATGAATCTATATTAAATAAGGAACCCAGATAGAGGAAAATTTTAGGTTCGATTGGGCAGTTTCCACAACTGCCGAATGTTGACAGACAGACGTGAAAGCGGAGCAAAGGAAAAAGAAGAAGTGTAGCAATTTTGACTTCTTGAAGCAAATTTTACAGAAAATCCCCATGAATTTTTGATTTTGCAAAAAGGTACCTATTTTGAAGAAATTATAGAAAAACTCAAATGTTGATGGAAAATTTGCAGGAGATATTTTGAAAAATATTATTACAAAATAACCTCGACAAGTTTTAAAAAAAAATTACGAAAAAGCCCCTTTTGAATGAAATAGTTTGCAAAAATGCCTTATATTGGCTAGGAATTCACAGAATAAATAGAAAAGTATAATTTTTACTGAAATGAATTATTATGTATATATCTTTTACAAAATACATAAATTTATATAAAATATTTTTAAAAATATTAAAATTAGATGTCGTTAGATCTAGTTAGATGTCTTTAAATGCTGTTAGATGCAATTAGATATTGCTAGATGTTGTTAGATTAAGGCAAATTTTATTAAATCCTATTGTTTGGGTTTTAAATTCTGTAATTAAGGTATAAATAATCTTATAAGGGGCTTAGAATCATATTGCACGTATTAAATTAGGATTAACCTATTAATATCAAAAGTTAGATGCTGTTAGATATCGTTAGATCCGGTTAGATGCTATTAGATGTCATTAGATGTTGTTAGATGTTATTAGACGCTGTTAGATTAAGGTGAAATTCATTAAATCATATTATCTGGGTTTCAAATTCTGTAATTAAGGTATAATTGACCTTACAAGGGGCTTAGGATCATATTACAGGTGTTAAATTAGTATTAACTTATTAATATCAAAATTTAGATGTTGTTAGATGTCGTTAGATCCGGTTAGATGTTGTTAGATATCATTAAATGTCGTTAGATGTCGTTAGATGTTGTTAGATGCTGTTAGATGCTGTTAGACGTTGTTAGATAAGGTGGATTTCATTAAATCATACTGTCTGGGTTTCAAATTCTGTAATTAAGGTATAAATGACCTTATAAGGGGCATAGAATCATATTACAGGTGTTAAATTAGGATTAACTTATTAATATAAAAGTCAGATGTCATTAATGCTGTTAGATGCTGTTAGATGTCATTAGATGTTGTTAGATTCTATTATATTCGAAAAATAAAAAATATTAATAACTTTTCAAAAATTCAAAAATAAATATTGAAATTGTTATTTTGAGAGTACCTTAATTACATAAACTTTAATTAATATAACATAACTCCTTATATAAAATATATTTTTTAAATTTACCAATTATAATGAAATCTTATTAAAAAATAATTTTTTGTACAAAATATTTTTAAAAAATGTCAAATAATGAAAAATTATGTCTACATACGTTTTAGTAGTTGATCCAACAAATGAATGGAATAGTTGAGATTTTGTATATATATAATACAAATTTTATCAAAAAACCAAATATACTCACATTTTTAAATAAATATTCTCACACTGTAAAATTACCATAATGCCCCTACTTCCTTTTTTTCATGGGGAAGGCTTCCCCTGAGTTGCACCCCCCACCAAAGACCCTTTCGTATGAGGCCACCGAAGAGATCTTGGCACATTCTTCATAGCTTGGATTTCGTGCAGAGACCCATGAGAGGATACGTCAATCCTTTTCCCACTACGGATTTTAAAGCTTTGTGGTTAACCTCCTTTTTTTTTTTTTTTTTTTTTTTTGATAAAAGGAAACACCCTATCCCCTCTCCCCAAGATCAGAAGGGAAGGAACGGATAGGAAGATCCGAGCAATTCATTGCCAAAAAATTATCTGTACAAAGTTTAGCCAAAATAATTTGGGGTGGAGTTCCCCACCATTCCTGACAATCCACCAAAAAATTAGACACAAAATCAGCTAAAGAATGGGCTACCGAGTTGCCCCGTCTCAACACATGGTGTGCCGATAGGTGTCGGGAGGAAAAAAGAAGGGTCTTGATCTTGTCAATGATAATACCCACAGGCGAACGAATGTGTTCATCCATTCCAATAAAATTGGTTAGGAGAAGAGAATCGGTTTCAACCTGGACCTTGCCCATCCCGATGTCGAGGGCCCATTGGAGACCCAAAAGAAAAGCAGTCGCCTCCATACATAAGGGACTCATTTTACCATTTCGTTTCCAGCCTTTTGCAGCAACAAAGCCACCATTCGGGTCACGGATAATAGCAGCAAAACCCAGGGCCAAGTTATGAGTGTGCTTCCTAGCATCAACATTCATCTTGAGGAAACCCATAGGCGGCTTTAACCATCTTACCACGAGAGGCCTGTCAATGATCCCACTTAAGCTAAGGGGTTTTGCTCTCCTGTGCTGCTCAAGATAATCCTCACACCATCCAACAATGTTGTCAAAATTCGGTTGGATCATCTCTTCCCGAAGCTTATTCCGCATGTACCACACACGCCAGCAAAAAAGGATGAAGAAAGTGAGGCTCTCCAGATTGTTTCTGACAGCCAGGGATTGAAAAATATCCTGAATCGTTGACCACGCATTGGAAATTCTCACGGCTTTCAGAAAGGAATTCCTAATGAATTGGCATGCCGTGAAAATATGGGTAGTGTCCTCCATTTCGGTCCCGCAGAACAAACAACACGGGTCCACCTCGATGTGCCTTGCTAGCAGATTGGTCCTTGTTGGAAGAGCATTTTTGAAAAGTCTCCATCCAAAAATGAGTACTTTGCTCGGCAATTTCGTCTTCCATATCGCCTTGTAGATGCCCGCGCTAGGAAGATTATCCGCAACCATACATAGTATCCTGTACGCGGATTTCACAGTATAGATTCCATTCGGTTCGTGTGCCCAGAACATTTTGTCCTCCTCATCATTACGGGGGAGGGAAACTTGACAGATTTGTTGTCTCCCCACAGGCCCCACAGCCGCCGCCACCCTGTCCAAGTGCCAAGAGTGCCCGACCGGGTTAATGAAATGATTAACCAGCACATCTTCCGAGATCGTCCGTGGGAGAGGCCCCGCTTTTATCAATCTTTCGTCAAGCCATACGTCCTTGAAAAACTGCACCCTCTTCCCATTACCGATGCGCCATTTGCAACCATGACGGATCAACTCCTTGGCTTTCAGAATACTCTTCCATGTGAAAGAGTCGGATGATTTTGCTGTACAGCTCCAGATGTCATCGAAAGGGAAGTATTTGGCCTTGAGGACTTGGTGGCAGAGTGAGGTTGTGTGCGTAATGAGGCGCCAGACCTGCTTGCCGAGGAGGGCAACATTGAAGGCATGTAGCTCTCTAAACCCCAAACCACCCGATAGCTTTGATGTACACATTTCCTTCCAAGCAACCCAACTCATTTTCCTTTTGTTTTCCTGTTCTCCCCACCAGAATTTGCTGAGCATGCCGTTGATTTCGTTGCAGAAAGATTTAGGGAGCAAAAATATGCTCATCGAGTAGGTGGGTATAGCTTGGGCAACAGCCTTGATAAGGACCTCTTTCCCCCCCCAAGAAAGTAGCCTCCCCTTCCACCCTTGGATTTTGTTCCAAATGCGTTGTTTGATGCCATTGAACATTCTCTTTTTGGATTTACCAATCCACGCAGGAAGCCCCAAATAGTGGTCAAAGTCATGACCCATGGATCCAAGCAGGTGTGTGAAATCGCATCTCAAGTTACTCATGACATTGGAGCTGAAAAACACTGCAGTCTTGTCAACATTTACCACTTGACCGGATGCCACCGAGTATTGGCGAAGAATTGCCATAAGATTTTGAATATCTCTCCTCTCCGCCCGAAGGAAAATGATGGCATCATCCGCAAAGAGAAGGTGGGTGATGAGTGGGCCCCTGGGATTCAGTTTGAGTCCACGGATACTCCCCCGGGTGGCCGCGCTTGCAATGAGAGCAGATAGACCTTCAGCACACAAAAGGAATAGGTAAGGAGATAGCGGGTCCCCCTGCCTAAGACCCCTTTGGGGTTTGAAGTATGTGGATTTAAAACCATTCACATTCACCCTGTATCTTACCGTTGAAATACAACTCATGACCCATCTGATCCAAACCGAGCCAAAATTCATAGCTTCCATAATCCGCTGAAGGAAAGCCCATTCAATCCTATCATATGCCTTTGACATATCAAGTTTGATGGCCATTTCATGCTTCCTGCCTCCCTTTCTCCTCTTGAGCGAATGGATAACTTCATAAGCGATCAACATATTATCAGAGATGAGTCGGCCTGGGACAAACGCACTCTGATTCTCACTAATAACATCATGAAGGCACCTCTTCATTCTGTTTGCCAAGACCTTTGCCAAAATCTTATATACGACATTACATAGGCTGATTGGGCGAAACTGGGTCAAAAGGTGGGCACCCGCCAGTTTCGGGATCAAGACAATGGTTGTGGAGTTCATCTGTTCAATCTGGGAGCACTGGTGGTCGAAATTTTGTTGTTCCATGAAGTTCTTGCACCAGAGAAAAATATCCTGTCCAACAATTTGCCAATGTCTTTGAAAAAACCCCGCTGACATTCCATCCGGCCCCGGTGCCTTTGTTGGGCTCATTGCCTTCACCGCCCTGGCAACTTCATCAAAATGAAGGGTTCTAGTCAACGACTGTCTCTGACTGTCAGTGATTTTTGAAGAAATTAGATTATCCATCCAGTCACACGGGTGTGGACCACATGAGGTATATATAAATGAAAAATGCGCCACAGCCATTTCCATAAGTTTGTCTTGATCACGGACCCAATGGCCATTCGAGTCTTGTAGACCGTCGATGATATTACGCCTTTTGCGATTTGATGCCATACGGTGGAAGAAACCCGTATTTTTGTCCCCCTCGTGTAGCCAATGAGTCTTCGCCCTCTGTCTCCACAGCTGCTCCTCATCTTGTAATAGAATGTGTATTTGGGTTTTTGTTCTTTTTATGAATTCATCTCTTCGATCGGAGGGTGTTTGCCCCATCAGATTCTCTAGCTCTCTCTGTTTTTCTTCAATAGCTCTTCTAAGATTCCCCCTCTTCAGACGGTTCCACCTCGAGAGTTCCATGCTGCAAGATTTGATCTTTCTGTCAATGTAGAGCGGAGAAGAAGTATCTCTACTCGGATGCGAAGTCCAGGCCTGATGGACAATACGGTGCGTCTCCTTATCTCTTGCCCAAAACAGCTCGTATCTGAACTCCCTTGGAGGTTTTCTTTTGTTGATCATTGTGTTGAACTCCAACAGTATCGGGCAATGGTCGGAGGAAGCCACAGATAAATGAAAGACTTTTGCATGCGGGTAGAGGGACAACCAGGCTGGTGTTGCCACCCCCCTATCCAGTCTGGCTTCCACCCGATCGCGCCCCCTCCTGTTGTTACTCCACGTCATGGTCGGGCCCACAAATCCAAGATCCACCAGGCTGCAGCGATCCAAGGTGTCGCAAAAAAGATTCATCTGCGTTTGGGGTCTTTGCCTTTGGCTCCAATGTTCATTCGCACCCGTTACCTCATTAAAATCCCCCATGACTAGCCACGGGGAATCAGCCCCGTTGCACATTGAGGACAAAAGATTCCAAGTATTAACTCTGTGATGCGTTTCTGGATGACCGTAGAAACCGGTGAACCGCCAGCCTTGAATGTTCGCATCAATGTGATGGTTGGAGAAACTGTTAATGATAACCGGGTATTCATTGTTCCATAGCAGTGCTAATCCTCCCTTTCTTTCAATGGAATCCACCGCCAAGCAGCAATCATACTTGAGTTTGAATCGGATTCCCTCCATTTCCTTTGCAGACAGTTTCGTTTCGGAGAGGAAAACCATTTTGGGAACTTTTTTCTTGACCACATCAAGAAGGCAGCGAATTGCCCGTGGGTTCCCAAGCCCACGGCAATTCCAAGCTAGGAGAGCCATATTACCCGAGGTGGGGCTGGGGAACCCCCTCAGCCGCCACCTCCTTTGCATGAGAATTCATCTCCTCCTTTAAGCGTTTATGGTTGTGGGAAGACTCCTCGCTCTCAATTGTCACCTTCCTCTTGCACTTGGACCCCTCGAGTAATTCCAACAGATCATCTCTAACAGGTTCTGCCTTACCCCTCGCCATTCGCTTCCACCTGCCTCTGCCTATCCGTGTAGGTTCACCTTCCGCATGGGGCTGTATAGGCTCGGTAACTTGCTCGGTGTGCTGATTGATCATGGTGTCAGCTAGCAACAAATGCTTTCCAAAATCAGAGACAGGCAGTTTTGAGTCATCCAGTTTACGGGAGAGTTTTCTGCATGGGTCTTGTTGCTGCTTTTGGGGGTTTGAGTCATCTGATTTCTTGCACCCTGAAGTTTCCTTCTGGTAGATATAGGGAAGGTCCCCGCACATTTCAGATTGTTGCATCTGGATATGGTTCTGAACTGGGTTGGGTAGATGCTTATGCTGTTGCTGTGGAAGATGGGTCTCTGCTTGTGACATTTGGTGCGAGGTTTGCTGCACTTGGGCAGATATGGGCTGCACAGTAGGTTGATCACTGTCCATAGCAGGAGAAACTAGATTGGTAGGATCGTTGCAATTAGGTGTCTGGTGGTTACGATCCATCTGGTGAATAGGGATTAGAGTCTGTGGGTTGAGGGTTGAGGATAGAAGGTGGCTGTGTGGGTTTGTATGTTGCAGATGGCTGTGTGGGGAGGCATCGGGAATGGGTTCTGGTTGTTGCTGCTGTGATGGCTTGGGCAGGAGTTGCTGCACTGAATAGGAAGTTGGGTGCGATAGGGGCTGTGATACTGGTTGGGGAGTTGGGTGCGGTCGTGGCTTGGACAGCAGCAGCTGCTGTGATGGGTGAGCGCTTTGGGCCTCATTTGTTTTTGGTTGCTGCTGCATTGATGGGTGGTGTGTCTTGGGCAGTGGCTGTGGAGTATGGGGAATGGACGCACTGGGCATAGGCTGCTGCTGTGTTGAAGGAGTCCGCATGTCCTGCTCTTCCCATGGGCCACCTCCTCCACTCATATCCCAATCACCCAGGTATTTGCGCGGTATGATTCTGTTTCCATGAGAAGAAGCGTCTCTCACTCGCATAGGCTGGGACCCTAGCCTCAAAGCACTCCCGAAGGGCATTTCCGCTTCCACCATTTTTCCTTCTCGTCCAGCCAGTTTGGAGCAATCCTTATGGGCATGGCCCATGATTCCACACCAGTAGCAGAATGTAGGCAACTTCTCATATTGAAACGGTGTCCATATTTTCCTTTGAGATGCAATTTGGATGAACAGCCCCCTCCTTAGTGGCTCCCTGCAATCAATGAGCACTTTCATCTTAAGCTCCCTATCCGTTGCTACAATCTCTTCCACTGCCTCAAAAGTTTCAGCAATTTGGCATCCTAGGCATTCGTTTATCAGCCAGTGGAGGTACACCCAAAACGTGCACCCATATGGGCGTTTTGGCGAGCACCAGGTGGGCATAGTCAGTCTCCTCCTTCAGATCAATGAAGATGACGAGCTGTCTATCAAATAACCAGGGCCTCCCCGCCATAATCTTTGTCTTGTCATCCTGGTTTGCAAAAACTACCTTAAAGAGGTTCTCTCCCATTTCGACGAACTGAAAGCTCCCGCTCGTCCTCCATAACCGACGCATCATTGCCTTAAACAGCTCCCGATTGTAAGCCTTCGAGGTCCACACCGAGCACAAACACACTGCATCATCACCAGGAGTGATCGTCCTTATGGCCATACCCGATATGGCCATCGTCTGTAGCTCGGCTCCTAGAAGTTCATCAATGCTTGGATTCATCGTCTTCAGATAAACCTCTCTTCAGAATTCCTTGTCGGAACGTTCCAGCGGCGTCTAATCACCCCCACTTCCGAGTTTTGATTGCCCACTAACCCTGTAAATCTTCGGTTTCTTTCACCCGGCGCCGAGCACGAAGAATCGCCAGTCGGGCCACGAGGGGAAAGACTTATGTGGTTAACCTCCTTAGATGTGGCTATTTTCACAGAAATAGAAATAATTCTAAGAAACAGCTGATAAATAGAAGAAAGTTACTTGAGATGAAAAATAAAGTGGATAAAAATTAAAATAGATATAATGACTACATAAAAAGTCGCTAAGAAATTATTGAAAAAGTAAATAGCTATGTAAAAGGATGTGAAGAAATGATTGAAAAATAAAATATGTTTAGAGTAAATGGAAAATTTTTGTTTTGGTGAATAACAGACACATGCTTAGTAAAGAATTCTTAGAATCACTTGCAGACTCCACGATTCCGTATTAGATGACACCTACAAAACGAAGTTGAAGACTCAAATACAAGTATTCTTTGATAAATATATAATATTTTATCGCATGAGTGGATGTTCAGAAGTTGTAATACTTTATATATTATATTATATATTAAAGGAGACCAAACTGATTTCAATTTAGGTTCAGATCGCACATAACACCAGTAGAAATCGGAGTTCGATTGGGCTGAGTTTAGGTTGAACCAAAAATGAGTTGCACCTCAACTCTTATCCCTACAATCAATTGGGGATATCTACCATATAGGCTTATCCATTGGCTATTTATAATTCCTTGAACGTTACATGTTTTACCACTACACCATTATCAACACTAGTGGCAGCAGCAACAGCAAGAGTTCGGGCCTCCTACAGAATCGACTTGATTTTAAGAAAGCAATGTGAGATAAACTTCAAACACAACTTGATTTAAAATAGTATAGGGGAGAAGTTTTTTTAAAATAAGATTATTTCCAAATATATCCATTACGTTTAACCCTAATTTTAAATATGCTTACTACATTTCCAAAATCTTAAATATACCCACTATATTTGCATTTAATCCCAAAAATGTCCATTCCATGAGCTAAAGCAGTTAAAATATGTGAAATTACTAATATACCCTTAGAGTTTAGGACACAATTAGAAAAATTGACTATTATAACTCACTAATGCTCTAATTGCACATGAATTCTAAATTTAAAGCACCTTATTTCATTTTTTTATTCATTTCATCGTTTATTATTTTACAATAAGGGTATTTTGGATATTTTAAAATTTTAATGGACAAGTTTTTTACAAAAATGGGCAATTTTAATATCAAATACAAACGTAGGGAGAATGTTTGAAATTTTGGAAATGTAGCAGGTATATTTGGAATTAAGGTCAAACGTAGTAGGTATATTTGGGAATAACCCATAAAAATTAGATAAGATTAGGTTGTTCCTAAATAGAAGTCAACCCAAGTTGCACCCCCTATTAAAAGGTATAATGCACGTAAGGTTCGTTTTGCAAAATTCAAAATAAATGTGCTAACGTGCAATTTCGCATATTTTGGGTAGGTCCATTTGAGAAAAAGCAATTGATGTTGAACATTCAGAATTTTCCACGTACATTGCCATCAAATTGAGTGACACGACCGTCAAGGCCTTCCGCTTGGTTACTTTATTTACTTATCCCCATTTACTATATACATTCTAGAATTATAGAATTTTAAAATTGAAAATGGATCCTTATGTGAAATTATATTTTAGAACACGTTTTAGAATTTTATAAAATAAAAAATTTAAGTTTCAGATCTTTGCAAAATAAACTTTGTATTCGTAATTTGGATATTCGCAAAATATGTCCTCATGTTTGATCATAACTGCAAATATATCTTAGTTTTAAAAATGAAAAATTACTCCCATAATTTTCCGCTATTTGCAAGTGTATCGTCATATTAAATTTTATTGAGACATCATTAAAGATTAATTTTAAAATTTTAAAATCGTTTATGCTTTCTCCCATTTGAAAAATTGTTTAATCACATGTTTTGGTAACTACTTTCACTTATTTTTATTTCTTACGTATGGTAAAAATAATAGCTTATGTAATTTATTTCAATAAATTTTCAAAATAATATAACTTATCTATTAAGAAATGTTCATGATCACTTGATTGAAACTTTTTTGAAAGATCAATGGAAATTTCAAGATTTTAATTTTTAAAAAGAGTTTAGGATAAAATTTAATTTTATCATATGCTTGCATATAGTTTCAAATTATGGGGGTAATTTGATGTTTTCAAAATTATGAGGTATATGTGATCGAATTATATCCAAGATTTTATAGCGTGCATCAAGCTTTTCACAGACTACATTCTACGGATAAGAATGCCCACCGTTGACAAAATATGAAAAGGAAAATCAGCATTCAATTTTAAGTAAGATATTGGGAAGTGGGAAAAAGAAAAAATTTCGTATTTTTCCATATAACTCCCCTACTTTCTAATAATCTCTGACATTTTTCGTAAAGCTACCTTATTCATTTAAGTGTATTCCCTTTACTTGTAATCACTATTTTTTTTATTTCAAAATTTTTTTCCACTTCATAGATGCTTCTTAGGGGACGTTTGGAAACATGTGACTGTAGGAACTATGGTTTTCCTATGGGATTTGGTTTCCCAAGGCCCATCATAGCACTATCAATCACACTACTTTTTCCACTTTTATCCCTACATTCCAATCATTTTTCTTACCAACTATATACAACAAACCTATTTATCATAACTATACTCCTATCATTTTCTATTAATCACACATTTATCAAAATATTCTTTTTTTCATTTCCCACCATTTTTGGAAGAATTGAAACATATTTTGTATAACGGGTTACTATTCTACTACAATAAATTTTCTTAAATACAACAATAAATTTGAGCACATATAATTTGAATTTGGCAACATTTGATTTTGTTTTTGCAAACAAGTATTTGCAACAAATAAACCGACAGCATCATTGGTTGTATACACATTATTGCATTAAAAAAATTTGCTACATATAATATTATATATAGCCAAATTTTGACAATGTTAGTGTATTATTATATGTGGCTATATTTCAGCAATAAGATTAATTGATTTTGAAAAGGTTCAAAAGTCGTAAAGATTGTTTTTTGCAAAATATAAATAAGAAAATGATATCCCCATCAATATATATATATATTTATTGAAGGTGTATTTTTCAGGTTGAAGGTTGAAAAGTTTTGAAGAGTAGAAGTTGTCAAATGATGTGATATGATAGGAGTAATGATGAGAATTAAATGGGATAAAGTTAAAATAGATAGGCTAGTTGTATGGATAATCGTGTAGAAATGATTGAAAAGTAGAGTAATTGTATAAGAATGTGTGAAAAATGATTACAAAGTATAGTAGTTGTGGAAAGTAAAAAGTTTTAGATTGAAAAGTTTTAATTTGTCATTTTAGACTCATTGCCAAGTACACCCCAAACTTGAATGTAGTGTACATCGTATCCCAACCATGTACGATCCAAATTCTAAACTGACAATTTCCTCTCAAGTGGCAAGTACTTTTGTGTTACCGAGACGGATCGAAGACTTTTAAGGCAATAATAATGGAGTGCCAACTCATGGGAAGCGCTTCCTACGATTTTCTCATAGGAAGCAGCTTATCCACTATTCATTTTCATTCTACGGGTGTGATTAGACAGGACATTTTCGGTATCAAAAATTTCGGGTATCGAATGGACTTCCCACGCGCTTGCTCCATTTCTCTCTGTCTTTCCGGGTTAGGGTTCTCAGATACATTTTGCCCGCAGCGTGTCGTCTCTGATTTTCCCACTTCAGCAATGGTCGGCATCTTCTCCTACCTACGCCTCATCGATCCCGAGCAAATCATCCACAGCATGTAGGAGAAGTAATGGCTATGATAGCTACTGGACATGGGGGATTTGCAACCACTTTTGATTGACCAGATCTGATTTGCAATCTAATGGACGAATCTGAAAAAATATGGGTCGCCAGAGATGGGGTTTTCAAGACTACTCGCTGCCCAGAATTGAAGGAGATGAATATAGCCCGAAAACCTGTCTACTGAGTTCTCTTTAAACTCGATTTAGGTGGCTTTGAAGGACAGGAAACAGATGATAGGTTTCTTACCTGGAAGCCGGCAACCATGAGTGAGCTTGGGAGGAGATGAGCATAATTTTCAGGTGGTCCAGTGGACCACCTAAATTCATGCACATGCAGATTGTTATTTGTACCAACCTAAGTTTTAGAACAGTTTAAATTATGATTTTGGGATTACTGTGAAAAATAGAATTCCATATAAAAGTTTACAGTTAGATGTTAGATTCAGGTGGATTCACGAAATAATTTTTTACTAATATAAAAATACTTAACTATTAAATCAGTCCCAAAAATCATATATATTTAGTTTATTTAAATCTAAATTATATTTTTATATCAAAAACTTTTCATTGGACTTTCAATTTGACTGGGCTTTATTTTAGAGGTGTTATATAACATGAACATTTTTTATAAATTTTTTATTCAATGTAAATATTTAATAAATTGATAATTTTACATCGATTTCACTTGAAGTAAATAAATTTTATTATAAAATTTCTATTAAATATAGTTATCCTATATATTTTTTGAAAATTATCAAATTTTATGGCCCTTATTTACATAAAATCATACCACTTTGTTAAGATCTTATGGAGATATCGGCTATATTTTATTTTTATTTTAAATTTATTAATTCTAGTAACAATAAATCACAATTAGTATATTAATATGTCAAATTTCGTAATATTTACTATAATAATATTATTTTATAATTTTAATAAATTTTATTATTAAGTATTTCATTAAATCGTATTATCTGGATTTCAAATTCCGTAATTAAGGTGTAAATGACCTTATAAGGGGCTTATGATCATATTACAGGTGTTAAATTAGGATTAACTTATTAATTTAAAAAATTAGATGCGGTTAGATGCGGTTAGACGCTGTTAGATTAATGTGATTTCATTAGATCATATTATCTGGGTTTCAAATTCCATAATTAAGGTATAAATTACTTTTTAAGGGGCCTAGGATCATATTACAGGTGTTAAATTAGGATTAACTTATTAATTTTAAAAATTAGATGTGGTTAGATGCTGTTAGACGCTGTTAGATTAAGATAAATTTCATTAAATCGTATTATTTGGGTTTCAAATTCCGTAATTAAGGTGTAAATGACCTTATAAGGGGCCTAGGATCATACTAAAGGCATTAAATTAGGATTAACTTGTTAATTTAAAAAATTCGATGCGGTTAGATGCGATTAGATGTGGTTAGATGTTGTTAGATGCGGTTAGATATAGTTAGACACGGTTAGACGCTGTTAGATTAAGGTGATTTCATTAAATCGTATCATCTGGGTTTCAAATTCTGTAATTAAGGTATAAATGACCTTATAAGGGGCCTAAGATCATATTACATGTGTTAAATTAGGATTAACTTATTAATTTCAAAAATTAGATGTGGTTAGATGCAGTTAGATGCGGTTAGATGCGGTTAGACGTAGTCAGATGCTGTTTGATTAAGGTGATTTCATGAAATCGTATTTTCTGGGTTTCAAATTCCATTATTAAGGTATAAATGACCTTATAAGGGGCTTAGGATCATATTACATGTATTAAATTAGGCTTAACTTATTAATTTCAAAAATTAGATGCGGTTAGATTCTATTATATTCGAAAAATTAAAAATATTAATAAAATTTCAAAAAATAAAAAAAATGAAATTGTTATTTTTGAGAGTACCTTAATTACATTAACTTTAAATAATATAACATAACTCCTAATATAAAATATATTTTTCAACTTTACCAATTATAATGAAATCTTATTAAAAAAAAAATTTTTGTACACAAATATTTTTAAAAATTGTCAAATAATGAAAAATTATGTCTACATAGGTTTTAGTAGTTGATCCAGCAAATGAATGGAATAGATTGATATTTGGTATATATATAATACAAATTTTATTGAAAAATCAAACATACTCACGTTTTTAAACAAATATACTCATGTTGTAAAACTACCACAATGCCCCTGCTTCCTTTTTTTTCATGGAAAGTGCTTCCCATGGGTTGGGCCTCATAGGCATAGGCCTGTGTGACTTCCGAGTTTGAGCTAAATATACGAAACGGAGCCCACTTTTCTGGGAATCTCTTAAATGAGTCCACTTTGATGATCAGATGAAAATTTGACCATTCATGCATTTTGTTTAAATATATTTATTTTTATCATATTAATTAGCAAAACTCATTTCCATCCAAGTTTTGGATGGATTAACGATTTTATCAGGTATATTTTTATTCCAAAACTATTTTTTGTGGCCCGTGATCAATATGAAATATAATATTTTAAATACTGGTTCAGCTTCCGTGAAATTCAATTTCACGTAACCTCATCCAATTTTGTAACTTTTATGTCAATAAAAAATTCATTCGATCTATTGTATTTAGCATGATTTATATTTTTATGAAAAGTCCATCATATATTTGTCTATGAATGCGTAAAATTAATATATTAAAATAATTTGATGTTAAATATTGAAGGTGTATTTTTCAGTTTCTAAATTATCTAAAATATCATTATCATATGGATAAATGATTTCATCAAGCATTATTACATTTTGATATATACATGTGTGTGTGAATAGATCTAATCATTTTCATAATTTACACATGAATATATATTTTAAGCAAATGTAATTAGTGAAAATTTTCTAAATAAAAAAATGATTTTAAATACACTAGTTGAAGTAAATTTTCATCAATTATTAAAGTGAAAAAATGAAAGAATTATATAAAATCACTTTTATGTAACCTATTTACATACAAAAATAAGAGACAATAAATTCCACATAAATGGTGCAAATGGGGCTTGAACTGTTATAAGCAATAGTGCCCCTAATATATATTTACAATAATGTTTTGTGGTGAGGTTTAATAAAAATATCGTCTATCATATTATGCTATTTATATTCTAAAAAATAAAATAAATAAATTTTTTTATATTATCTACTGTTGTAAACAGGGACGCCAAGAAAATGTCGTACATTTGGGCCAACCTTTTGTGGTTATTAAAATGGGGCTTGAACCGGTTCCAAAAATATTGGACGGTTCCCTTCTATGAAATGTTTTTTTTACTCCTTCCATTTTTAAAATTTTAATAGTTGATAGAAAATCTATTTCACCCATTGTATCTAGCATTATTTACATTATCATAAAAATCATCTCATTTATTTATTATTATTGTATATAGGTCTCATCTATACATGTATAAAATCAACGTAATGAATAATTTAATACTAAATAATAATTTTTAAGTAGTATTTTTAACATCTAAACCATCTAAAATATCATTACTATATGGATAAATGATTGTATAAAAATATTATTATATTTTAATACATATGTGAATGTATCTAAATATTTTTCCTAATTTATACATAAATATATACATTGTTGAGTAAATGTGGCTCATAGACATATTTGATTTAAATAAAAATTAATTTTTTATATAAACAAATGATGTTAAATATAATGAATGGATTGAATTTTAAATGAATTAGCATCATTTTAAAAATTCAAGAGGTTAGAGGTTATATGACTCTGCTTCTATGTGAGTTGATTACATAAAAGCATATCTTGATATCTGTTTACAATTATGTTCGTGTTAAAATTTTAATAAAAATAACATCTATTATATTATGTTATTTATATTCTAAAACCGGAATAAATGAAGACTTTTGTATTATTGACTAATGTAAATAGAGACACTATAAGATAGAATATAAGGCCAACTATTTGAGCCAAAATTTCAATTTTGTTATCTTTGAAAAAATGCGTCCAAATCCTGTTAATTGTAGCAAAAAATGAATTATAATTTGTAGCCAAAATTATTATGGCCATTTTAAATATATATTGGTTGTATTTGATGTAAAAAAGACTATATTTAACTAAATGTCATCACTCAAAAGCAACTAATTATTTGTAGTTAAATAACTAATTTATAGCCAAAATATATCTAATGTAACTAAATCTATATTATATATAGCCCAAAGTTTAGCTTCACTAGGTGAAATCTTTTGTAGTGATAATGACTATTTCTTTTGTAAAGATATTAAATTTTAGTCCAATAAATATTTACTGATTTATAATTTTATAAAATATAATATAAAATGGAATATTTTTGATGTTGCTTGCACATGAGGCCCACTTGATGATAAAACTAAAATTAAGCCCATTATTATATTTTGAGTGCATTTGGCATGTGAAAAAAAAGAAGAAGAAGAAAAGTTTACAAGGAAAATTTTTTAAAAAATGAGAGAGTGATATAATATAATAGAGATTATAATTAAAAGGAAAGAGAATTAAAGTTAAATTGAATAGTATAATTGCAAATAGGATAGTAATATTTTTTCTTTTCCAAGATGCCAAATGCACCTTCAGAATCATTCACTCAGTGAGCATAGTTTTATGCAAACCTAATGATGGACCTTCAATGCTCAAGCTTGCATTACCCATTTTTAATTTCTTTGCATGCATATGTGAGCTTAAGGAAGATCTTTTTATATATGAGAATTTATATTTTAATTTTTAATATTTTTGAATTTTAAAATGAAAAAATCGATGATTTTTTATGCATGGCACATGAAAAATCGATGGTCTGCCACTTGTTGAACAATTGCAGTGGGAGCATGCCTCCCTTAGCATGTATACATCCACTGCTGCCGGCCCGGATTCTTGGCTTTCTCCATTTCTCCGTACTAAGTTCCTCAGAATCTTTACTTCTTTGCACCTCCCAAGCAGCAAGCAAAAGCTTAGTCCAGCATTATTACACTGGAGAATGATCCCGGTAGGCCGAGCTAAGCCAATCTTCTACTTAGTCCACCTAAAAAAATCTATTTGCAACAATTTTTTTGCATTTTTCTTCATATACTTATTTATTTAAGTGTATTTAAAATACGAACCAAGCTTTATTATTTTTGGATATATATATTTTTAAAATTTTTAAAGATAAGAATATTTTAAATACATATATACATATAGATGTTTAAAATTTTTTAAAAAATATATAAATATATCTAAAAATTGTAAAACTTGATTTGTATGTTAAAAATACTTACATAAGTAAGAATACGAAGAAAAAAACAAAAAAATTTGTTGTAAATGAATTTTTTGAGTTGGGTTAAGCAAAATATTTACTTAGCGCGGATTAACAGGATCACTTCTCTACTATATATTGGCTAATGTTACGTTGATCGTAACGAGAATTAGCTTACTTCTAGTTTTCGACGCTTGACTAGTGAAGTAAACAGAGATTGACATGCATAAATATGAGATAGTACTGTTGAGTGGGTTTATTTGTTCTAGCAATCAATACCCGTTGGGCTTATGATGTACAACAACGGGAGTGTCGTTAGGAACTCATGATCACCAATCTCAAATTATAACAAATCACATTAAAACTAACAACTAATTACAATGTATAATAATAGTGAGACAGGTCGAATCTACAGAGAGGCAGAGAAAGTTTGAATTATTTGGAAAAAAATTTTATTTAATTAAATTGTCCAAAATAAAATTACAACTAAGAATTAGAATGTGATAAAAATAACCATAAATAAAATTCAACTTAAAAATAAAGAAAATAAAAATCTAAAATGAACAAAACAAAAGAAAACAAATCTAGATGGCTTATACCATGTATCTTTGCAACTTTTGAAAATTTCTGCTCATCTTTTTCATTCCCCGTATATTTTAGGCCATCGATTAATTGTTTATGAATTACTGCAATTTTTGTAGGCTTTACTGAGGATTTGTGTGATTCGAAGAGGTGATGGGAGAAGGGGTGCTGAGAGGAACATATCCACTAGTTGTGAAGCTAATCGAATTAAGTTTTATCATGTCAAGGGACTTTTTTAAAACGAGCTGAATTTTGATCTTAAAGTCATGATTAAAACTGACTACAGTGGCCAACTGAGATTGCTTCGTTGGTCGCCGCAGCAGAGATAGGGATTTGCATGGTTTCCCACTTGATAGGGGATTTGGCTGATTTTTAGATCGGAGACAGATGGTCTCAATTAATATTTAAATGGAAGAGCTTTATATGTAAATATCAGATGTCAAGGCGTAAAAGACCCATAAACGTCTCCTTAGATCAGAAAGAAAAACATTTTCATGAACTACCAAAAGTGCTTTCAGCATTTTTTCAAGAATTGAAACATTTTTTGTATAACAGGGTACTATTCTACTGCAACAAATTTTCTTAAATACAAAAAAAAAAAAAAAAAAAAAAAAAAAAAAAACTGATAAACTGCAATCCGGCATACTTGGGAAGGTTTATTTGAAAAAGTGCAGCAACGTACTCTGCGGCTGCGTGGGAGTGCAGGGGACATCACATGCATGCGGTCACGGGCTCCCCCTCAATTAATGTTCATGTCGTGTATGGATAGTATTGAATATATTAATTTGGCGTCTTGTTCATACACAGGTCGGATTTAAAGATAACCATAAGAGGATGTGTGGTTCCTCTTTAGCGCCAGTACCACTACCGTACAAGTTTGCTGGACAGCTCCAAAGTTGCACCACCCAAGACCCTTTCGTATGAGGCCACCCCAAGAACCCATTAAAAGAGAAGTCCTGCAATTGTCTGCAGAATCTTGTCGTGTGTAGTTAAATGATCTTGGCACATTCTTCGTTGCTTGGATTTCGTGCAGAGACCCATGAGAGGATACGTCGATCTTTTTCCCACTACGGATTTTAAAGCTCCGTGGTTCACCGACATGGATGTGTTCATTTTCTCGTAAGGGTATGTTTGAGAAGAGATAAAACTTTTTATAAATAGTTTTAGAGAGTAAAAGTTGTTAAATGATGTGATGTGATAGAGATAATGATGAGGAGTAAAAAAGATAAAGTTAAAATAGATAGGTTAGTTATGTGGGTGGTTGTGTAGAAATGATTCAAAAGTAGGATTGTTGTATATGAAAATGTGAAAAAATAATTAAAAAAATATGGCAATTATGGAGAGTGAAAAGTTTTAACTTGGTATTTTCTGTGCATTGTCAAACACACCCTAAATAGAAATAATTCTAAGAACCAACTGATATGAGAAATCTTTTGAAAGGAAACTTCAAATAAAGTGGATAAAAATTAAAACAGATATAATAATTACATAAAAAGTTGCTAAGAAATTATTAAAAAGTAAGATAGTTGTATAAAAAGATGCGAAGAAACGTTTGAAAAAATAAAATATGTTTGGAGCAAAAAATTAATTTGTAAATGGAAATTTTTTGTTTTGGTGAATAACAGACACATGCTTAGTAAAGAATTCTCAGAATCACTTGCAGACTCCACGATTCCGTATTAGATGACACCTACAAAACAAAGTTGAAGACTCAAATACAAGTATTCTTTGATAAATATATAATAATTTATCGCATGAGTAGATGTTCAAAAGTTGTAATACTTTATATATTATATTATATATTAAAGGAGACCAAACTGATTTCAATTTAGGTTCAGATTGCAAATAACACCAGTCGAAATCAGAGTTCGATCGGGCTGAGTTTAGGTTGAACCAAAAATGAGTTGCACCTCAACTCTTATCCCTACAATCAATTGAGGATATCTACCATATAGGCTATTTATAATTCCTTGAACATTACATGTTTTACCACTGCACCATTATCAACACTGGTGGCAGCAACAACAGCAAGAGTTCGGGCCTCCTATGGAATCGATTTGATTTTAAGAAAGTAACGTGAGATAAACTTCAAACACAACTTAATTTAAAATAGTATGGCGTAGAAGTTTTTTAAAATAAGATGATTTCCAAATATACCTACTATGTTTAACCCTAATTCTAAATATGCTTACTATATTTCCAAAATCTCAAATATACCCACTATATTTGCATTTAATCCCAAAAATGTTCATTCCATCAGCTAAAGCAGTTAAAAATATATGAAATTACTAATATATCCTTCGAGTTTAGGACACAATTGGAAAATTTGACTTTTATAACTCACTAATGCCCTAAGTGCACATGAATTCTAAATTTAAAGCACCTTAATTTCATTTTTTTATCCATTTTATCATTTATTGTTTTATAATAAGGGTATTTTGGATATTTTAAAAATTTCTGACAATTTTTTTGCAGAATGGGCAATTTTAAGATTAAATACAAACGCATCGAGAATATTTGAAATTTTTAAAATTTAGCGAGTATATTTGGAATTAAAGTCAAACGTAATGGGCATATTTGGGAATAACCCATAAAAATAAGATAAGATTACGTTGTTCCCAAATAGAGCTCAACCCAACTTACATTTTGCAAAATTCAAAATAAATGTGCTAACGTGCAATTTGGCATATTTAGGTTGGTCCATTTATGAAAAAGCAATTGATGTTGGCCATTCAGAATTTTCCACGTACATTGCCATCAAATTGAGTGACACTACCGTCAAGGGCTTCCGCTTGGTTAGTTCGTTTATATTATCCCCATTTGCTATATACATTCTAGAATTATAGAATTTTAAAATTGAAAATCGATCCTTATGTGAAATTATATTTTAGAATATGTTTTAGAATTTTATAAAATAAAAATTTAAGTTTCAGACCTTTGCAAAATAAACTTTGTGTTCATAATTTGGATATTTACAAAATATATCAACATGTTTGATCATAATTGCAAATATATCTTAGTTTTAAAAATATAAAATTACTCCCATAATTTGCCGATATTTGCAACTGTATCATCATATTAAATTTTATTGAGAAATCATTCACTTATTTATATTTCTTACGTTTAGTAAAAATAATAGCCTATGTAATTTATTTCAATAAATTTTCAAAATAATATAACTTATCTATTCGGAAATGTTCATGATTTCGTATTTTTGATAAGTGTTAAGTAAGATAACACTTGGGAAGTGGGAAAAAGAAAAAATTTCGTATTTTTCCATATAACTCCCCTACTTTATAATAATCTCTTACGTTTTTCATAAAGCTACCTTACTCATTTAAGTGTATTCCCTTTACTCGTAATCACTATTTTGTCAATTTCAAAATTCTTTTCTACTTCACAAATGCTTCTTAGGGGATGTTTGGAAACATGTGATGGTAAGAACCATAGTTTTCCCTTGAGATTTGATTTCCCAAGGCCAATGATAGTATCATCAATCACACTATTTTTTCCACTTTTACTCTTACATTCTAATCATTTTTCTTACCAAATATATACAACAACCTTATTTTTGCTAACTATACTCCTATCATTTCCTATCAATCACACATTTCTCAAAATATTTTTTTTATTTTACACAATTTTCCACAATCTCACCATTTTACACATTAACAAACATCCCCTTAAATTAAGAAGAAAAAACATTTTCCTGAACTACCAAAAGTGCTTTCGGCATTTTTGGAAGAATTGAAACATTTTTTGTATAACAGGAAATTTTCTTAAAGACAGCAATAAATTTGAGCACATATAATTTGAATTTGGCAACATTTGATATTTTTTATTTGCAAACAAGTATTTGCAACAAATAAACCGATCGCATCATTGGTTGTATACACATTATTGCATTAAAAAAATTTGCTACATATAATATTACATATAGCCAAATTTTGACAATGTAAGTGTATTATTATATGTGGATATATTTCAGCATTAAGAATAATTGATTTTGAAAAGGTTTGAAAGTCGTAAAGATTGTTTTTACAAAATATAAATAGGAAAGTGATATCCCCATCAATATATATACACACACAGAGGTATACACGTACATAATATTCTCATCTGCGTTCAATTCGAGATCAGAGTGGCTATCAATGATGTTGTTTTTTGTCTATAAATGCACCGAGGGAAATTAATATCTAATAGCATGTCTTTTCAAAAAGGAAAGAGGCATCGAATAAAACGTGCGTCTGCTTGCAGATCAGGAAATTAAACGTGGCCACCCATGCTCGCTCTATAAATACACAGCAGTTCCAGCACAACCTATTGCACCCACCCACCCACAAGAAATATGGCTTTCACCATCCTTAAACCTTCCAATATCTTTTGCCTCCTCATCCTACTCCTCGTCCTTCACTCCCCAACATCCTGCAAGGCTGACAACATCCTCTATTCCGGCGAAACTCTCAACGCCGGATATACTCTCCTATACGGCCAGAACTATAAGCTAGTGATGCAAATAGATTGCAACCTGGTCTTATATGACAACAACAAGCCCGTGTGGGCATCCAACACCGGAGGTCTGAGTCAATACTGCAGGTGCACTTTGAGGAGGGATGGTAACCTCGTCATTCGCAATCCAGCTGGAGGTACCATCTGGACGAGCAACACTGCTGGTAGGGTAGCAAACTACGTCTTGATTCTCCAAAAGGATCGGAATGTGGTGATTTACGGCCCTAACGTCTGGGCTACCAACACAGATATCAGAAACGTCTGGGCTACCAACACAAGTACCAGAAATGTCTCTGACGCAGCACCAGCAGTGGGCGTCGTGAATAATAATACCCTAGGGCGAAAAGCCAAATTCACTTCTCCAGAGGTGCTGGAGTCTGTAGTCGGTGCAGTCGTTAACTAATTAGATAGCTAGCTAGAGCTGGAGCTAGCTTATCTATATCTAGTTTGCTTGTGCTTACTTTTGAGTGTGTTGTTTGCTTGTGTTTGCTTTTGAGTGTGTACAGTCTCATCTCCACACCACTACCAGTCTACTACTCAAGGAATGGATTTAGGTCTTTAGATCTTTTCTTTTCCCACTTGTGGGTGGATAGATCTTAATAAGATTCACACTCATTATCCCTTCAACTCTATTTTTTTGCAGTTATTTGATCATCAACCGCTCAAAATGTGGGCTCTTAAATCCTAAAAAAAAACTTCCACCATGCAGTTAAGAACATTAGAGAAATGTTTATAGAAAAGGCTGACTAGAAAAAGTATTAACAAACATATGATAAGTACATTGAGAACAAACTTAATCAGATTATATATTCGTTTCAAAAGTTTATCGTTGCGTGGCCTTCACTTTCAAATCATTTTTAAATTCTAGAATATATAAGCTTTTTAAATTATAACATAATCTCTTTTTGTCAAATTATCACTATTTGGCAAAGTCTTGAATCCGCATAAGCACAGTAGAACTCATATCCAAGATTCACAAGGGAGGGGCATGTTAAAGGTGTCTGCCAAATGCACGTAAGAAAATGGGATGAGGAGATGTTATTATATTTTAAGAAATAAAAAATAATATTTAAAATGCGAAAATTAAAATTGTTATGCACTAAAAAAATTTTAAGAATGAAAAATTACTTCTTATTTCCATTTGATCTTATCCAAAGAGACGATATCGAACAAGAAGTTTGAAAAGATGTAAAAGTAAAAATAGAAAAAAAATAAAAGTAAAAGAATTATGTGATATAGTTGAGGTAAAGAATAGAGGTAAAAAAATAAAGTTAATTAAAATATGCATGCTATTTTATAAAGAAATGAAAATTGGTTAGAATATAATGGTAAAAATAGAAAAGTAGTATGCTTAAATGTTTAAGATGCTAAATCATGCAAAAATGTGAATAAATAAGGAAAGTATTTTTAGTTTCGCATGTTACCGTAAGTAACATAAATATATTGACTTTTCACTGTTGACTGCACATTTTAATAATAATAATCAAGGAAGTCATTTGAAAGATGTATTTAGTGCCTGTTCAAGACTGGGATGGTATGGGAAATAGATGAAAATGTGATGAAATATTTTATTTTCAAAAAATAATTCTCACATTCCTAATTTATATGTAATAGTCGTAAATATATTTAATAATAATATAATTTATGAACATTAATGGCGAACATTGGCAGACAACAAGGTGCTTTTTTTAAAGAATATAGGAGCAGACAGAATACATAAAAGGAAAGAAACGAAGACTATCAAGTTGAGATTTATAAGAAATCTTGCTAGACTTTCATATCTGATCCAGTAAATCCCTTAATGGGTACGCCAATTCGATAAGTGAAAATTTATATGTTTAATTATTGAGGAATAGATGAGAATTTTATGTTTTTATAGTTCATCTATTTTTTTCTCAAACTCTATAGATTTGCTAGATTTATGAAAAGAAAGATATTGGACAAATCTATATTAAATAAGAAACCTAGATATGTACCCAGAGGAAAATTTTGGCTTGTTTGGGCAGTTTTCGCAACTGTACAAAATCAACAAAGAATGAAAGATTGATGGAGAATGGAATAGAAAGTAGAAAAAGGGCAGGAAGAAGACATTATAGCAATTTTGACTTTTTGACAGAAATTTTACAAAAAACCCCATGAATTTATGGTTTTGCAAAAAGGTACCTATTTTGAAAAATTTATAGCAAATCCAAATCTTGCTAGAAAATTTGGAGGAGATATTTTTAAAATGATTACTAAGGAATACCCACTTGACTTGTGAAGGAATTTCATAAGAAAAGTTTTAGAAAAATTACAAAAAATCCTCTTTTGGATGAAATAGTTTGCAAAAATACCTTATATTAGTCAGGAATACATAGAATAAATAGAGAAATATAATTTTGACTAAATCAAATTATAAGATATTTTGGAAAGGTCATAAATGAAAATTTAAATAATATTTTAAAAAATAATGAGGTGAAATAATGAACATGTTGTGATGAAATTAGGAAGAGAGACTTGAGGCTACTTTAAGAGATTGAAAAAGGAGTTTAAGGCCTTATTAGATGTAAGTAAATTTTTACCAAATCATGAATTTTAAAAAATATTGTATTGGATATTATGATTCGCTATGGTGTGTGATAATTCACAAAGTGTAAAATCTTCTTTCAAGTTGGTTTATTTAAGCATGAGCATGATTATTTTAAGTATTCTTAGTCATGTTAACCAATGAATCTAAGTGGTGCATTAATCATAATGAACGAGTATGATGCATATTTGCCTTGCCGCCAAGCAGTAAAGCAGTATAGTAGTACTTAGGTAGCGATTTTAGTAGTATAAAAGAAAACAAATGAGCTCACGAATGTATAGTACGACTGCACGCTAGCACAAGCAGATGACACTACCTGCAGTGTGAATGTATGAATTAGAGTGGACATACGCTTGCACAGGTATAAAAGTGTTTAGCTTTTCGTTGATTAAACTTTGTTGTGCACAAAAGATAGCATAGATGTTATTTATTTTAAAAAATAAATTTTAATAAAAAACTATTTACTTACTGAGCTTCGAGCTCACATACTTTTTTTTCAGTAAAAAAATAAGAATATAATGGTAAATTAGAGCCACCGTCAACATGGAAAAAAAGAAAACTGGAGAGCAAAGGACAAAGAAGTTTGGAGTTATTGAAGTTTTCTTATAATGTTTGTATTGGTAATGGAAACCAAATATGTACAATGATTTTGTAAGGAGTCGACTTGAGATGTATTAATTAAGATTTATATAGTTTTGCATCTTGGTATCTATTTTCATCTTGGGAGATTTTATTCATCACGGTATTCTCAGTTTTGACATAGTAGACCACGTCTATGACACCCTAAGAGTGGGGTGTTATAATATAATAACTTACTTTTCCTATTTCCTGACAGCTTTTTCATTTCTTATACAACTTTTCTTATTCTTAATTCACTTTTTAAAATTTTAATACATAATAACATATTTTCATCGAATCTTCTCACCTCGTTTCACCATTCAGAGCAAATATAGTTGTATTTTGGGTAATGAACTTGTTAGTCTAAACTAAAATAAGCTTATCTTAGTCAAGGTTAAAAGGAGTAATTTGTGTTCTTGAGATCTGGCATGATTAAGTAATTTCGCGATGTTTGAAAACTTTTGAATCCAAAATTTGACTTATATTTTGTTGAGTCGTTTATTATTTGCTTTAGAACAAGCAAAAGTTCAACAGTGGCGTAATTTGTTAAGCAATTTTCATACTATATATTTAGAATGATATTTGGATGATAATATGATTAAATGAGATGATTTGAGTCAAATTTTGATGGATTTAGCTTCGTTTACCACAAATACAATCAGAATTAATTGATATGTGCAAAATCAGGTCAAATTGAAGCAAAATTTATGCAAGTCTTTAAGAGTTGAGAATTGATGACAAAGACCAACTCAATTTGATGATTTTGAAAATCAAAAGGGTGAAAAATATTAATCAAATCAACCTAGAATGTGTCATGAAAGATTTAACTCAAAATGAAGTGCAACGGGCGTTGACATGCAAACAAGAGAATTGGGCATAGAAATAACATTAGATAATTAATGATTCAGAAGCAAAGGATCTAAGGCGTCCAAAGATAATAATTCGAAGAGTTTAAAGGAGCAAAAATAGTGATCAACAAAGTCCAAGAAGTTTTGGCACAATTTGAGGCAAAACGGGCACAAAATAAAGCACGACTAAGCAAAATCGGAAAATTTTTTGAACTCCCTAACAATGCTCAGTTTTGTGCACGATTGAGCCGTTTCGTGCTAGTTTTGGTCATTTTGCATAAGTTTTATTGGGATCTCTATATAAACACTTGTTGTGAAATCCTAAGGCATCTTAGAACCTCTTTGGAGCTAGGGTTGAAGTCCAGGAGTGAAAGAAAGTGAATAGCACTAGGCGAGATGTGAGTCAGCGAGTTGCTTAAAATGGTCAAGACACCATTGGGGTTTCCAATCAATAAAATTTTATTTTCTTTCTTTCCTTTGAGTTTAATTGCAATGGTTGAGATTGGTTTTAGATACAATATTATTTTCTGTTTGAATTTCAATTTAAACATGCTAGACTAAATCCTTAATTTAAGATTCAAGATATAGTATGTATACAATGTAGCGGATGATATGGTTTTGCTTGACCTATGAAGGATATTGGTTGTTAATTTAATATATTGTGATTTCAATGCTTGTTGAGTATTTGAGCTTGCACTTTGACAATAATTCTTATATATTAGGTGATGGTATTAAAAGGTGGAAGTCTAATATACAATGATCAAGACATTAAATCTGAAAATCTAGACTATGAGAATAGACATGATGACCTTGAAAAATTATACTAATGGTCACAAAACATAATGAATTCTATTTGAATTAATCTCATGAGTATAAATGGTTAAGAAGAATATGATTACACCTTGTAGAGAAGGTGCAAGGATAATTTAGGGTTTATTCTCTTTTAATACTTAATATCCAAATTAAATAAGTGCTTCATATATCTGTTGCAAAAGACGTATATGAAAACCTAGACCCTAGGTGCTCGCGTACATTGATTTCTAATCCCCGTTCTACGTTCTTAAGATTCTCTTTTTTTGTTATCCCTTTATCTTTACTTTTCATTATTCACTTAGTATTTGATATAGGTGTTTAAACCCAACGTCTTAAGTACTGAATTTCCTATGGGATTGAAATTTTAAATACTAAAATCTACGACCCATGCATTTGTAGTGAGATTGACACGAACATTAAGTTTAGCTACAAATGTATTGAAGTTGGTTGTGCTGGCTAAAAATTTTATGTTTTGCTGCAAATACATGATTGCACATAAGGAAAAAAGTAGAATAACTGAATTGTTATGATATCAAATCATTTTTTGAAGAATGTATAAGGAAGAGTGGAAATGACATCACATGCATGCACTCACGGGCTTCCCCGCCCACTCAATTAATGGTTTAATGTTCACATGGTGTACAGATAATGTTTGATATTTTAATTTGGCGTATTGTTCATATGCAGGTTGGATTTATGATAATCAAAAGAGGATATGTGGATCCTGTTCAGTGCCATTTCCGTCCAAGATTATTTGACAGCTTCAAGATGTACCGACCAAGAAGCCAAAACCCCTTGGCACGAGGATCATGCACAACCCAATGAAAGAGATATCCGGGAATTTTCTGCAGAATCTCGTCCTGTTTAGTTAATGATCTTGGAAAATTCTTCGTAGCTTGGATTTCCCTCACATTCCCATGAGAGGAAACGTGCAACCTTTTCATAATTTGGGTGGCAAGTTTTTTGGGTAAACTCCTTAGATTTGGCCGTTTTCACAGAATTAGAAACAATTGTAAGAACCAACTGGAACACATGTATTCAGTGAATCTGATGATGTATTTTGGGTGGGTTCCACGAAACTTTTGAAAGGAAACTTTTTGGAAGAGATGAAAGTTACGATACGACAGGGGTGGCAATGATGAAAAATAAAGAAAATTGAATAAAAATAGATATAATAATTATATAAAAATGTGCAAAGAAACTATTAAAAGGTTACATAGCTGTACAAAAGGACGTGAAAAAATGATTGAAAAATAAAATATTTTTTGGAGGAAAAAATTTATAAATGGAAAACTTTTATTTTCGTGAATAACAAACTCATGCTTAGTGAAAAGAATTTCACAGTCACTTGCAGGTGGACAGGTTGGATCTATTATTTAAATAATGCCCAACACCATATCAGTCTCTAAAACTTCGTATTGAATGGCACCTATAAAATGGAGTTGAAGAATCAAATACAGGAATTCTTCGATAAATATATAATATTTTATCTCATGATGGATGTTCAGAAGGTATAATACTTTATATATATACATATAGAAATTTAGTCAAGTGCATTCGGACACTATAGAACCCAGTTAAACATGAATAAATAATCATGAATAAGAAATCTACTCCATCAATTGTATTTAGAATTATTTACTTTATTTGCTTATCAATTTTCATCTAAATCTAACATGTGCATGTATCGCCTTTTAAAATATTATAAAATCAATGTAATAAAATAATTTAACGTAAATATCAAGTTTAAACTAATATTTTCAACATCTAAACCATCTAAAACATGCTTTTTACATGAAAGAATAATCCCAACATCTCTATAAAGTATTATTATATTTTAATATATGTATGACTTATTTTGCAGCGGACTACAACATAATTATGGTAAGTCTGTCTTCACATAATGAGTTCTCATATACATATATATCGAGGTGGTCGGGTGCGGCCGGGCAAATGGGGACAGCTCTTCATCTGGCCAAAAAACTCATTTTTTATTTTTTTTATTTTTTATAAACATGTTGAGCTACGTGTATTTAATATATAAATCAAATTTTATAATTTTTGGATGCTCTTAAGTATTCTTTTATTTTTAAAGACATTGGCATTTTTCCAGGCTGAGCAAGCTGCACCATCGAAGACCCTTTCATATAGGGACCACCCCGCCAATCTATCCAAAAAAAGGGAAAAAAGGACCCACCCTACCAAGACCCAAAGATACACACATAGACAAAACATTTCGACGGAATCTTGTCGTGTAGTTGATCATTTTGGCACATTCTTCATGCATTGGATTTCCTTTTTCAGATATCCCCCGGTATCCCGTGACAATATATTTTAATTTGAAATATATTATTCTTATTGTTATCCCGTGACAATGTTTTTAATTTCCTTAAAAACTCGACTTTTAAAAATTAAAACTAAATAAGTAACTGTATTTTAAAATGACAAAACTTAGCATATGAATTGAATATACTTAGTAATACACGTTTATAAAGAAAAAAAATCAAAAAACACGACTAATTGTAAGAAAAATGAATGACGTATTTTAAGTTAAAATACAATTGTAATCGTGAAGAATTCTAAGAATGAACAGGAATACATGTCGTCAGTGAATTTCCTGATGCATTTAGGAAAGAATTTCCAAAGTTACTTGCAAATAGAGAGGTAAATTTTATTATTTTACTAATTCCCAAAGTAGCACTAGTCTCTAGAACTCCGTTGTAACACCTGCAAAAAAGATGGAATTGAAGACTTAAATAAAAGAATTCTTATATAAAGGGTTTATAAACTTAGCGTATCACCATCAATGCACAAATATTATTTAACAAAAAGAAGGATGATAATTCAAGAACTAAATAAAATTATTATTAAGAATAAATATTATCTTCTCCAATTTGATGATCCATTTGATCAATTGAAAATAGTTAATATGTTCTTCATGATATATTTATAGTTAAAACATTATTCGCTAGAAGTTAAATCCCTAGGCATATTAAAAACTGCACTCAAAATTAGGTATGGTCGAACATCCTATTTCGCTCTTCTAAGTACATATTGCTGTGTCTTGATTCTACCAAACACAGCTGGTTACAATGTCTGAGCAACTTATTTCTTATAAATTTCAGCTCTATGAAGTGTTCATACGAACGAAGAAATAGTGTACAAGCGACACTTTAACAGCTCCCGTTTCATCCTTTTTAGACTTAATCTTCAAAATCAGTCAAAGACATACAAAAATAAGTTTAATAAAATGACGGTTACACTTTGATGTGTTTATTTAAATCACTGTTGTTCCTGTGTAATGGTTATTCAAAGATTTTATAAAACGATGTGAATGCAGGAAAAATATAATTTACAATCTCCAAATTAAACTATAAAGATAAGAATACTTATAGTGGTTTGAATTTTCTTATCTTACTTCATTTTCCAAGTACACGAAACTTAAATTCTAATGGTCAACTTCAACACAGAAGTTACAATGGTATAGTTGGTTCAATTTTCTTCTAAATTGACACTAAGCTCAAAGTGGGGCTTATAAAATAATTAACACCTTGATTCACTTTCTCTTGGTTTGATCATCATTAACTTTAAGATAATACAACTACTCTTTTGATTTGATCACCATCAACACCAAGATAATGTAAAGAATAAAACTTTAAATGAAAAAAAATAATTTAGCACATTCGTAAGAGCTATAACTCTTTAATTGATCAACCCTTTTTCGATTTTAATCTACAGTATAATGCCTTTGAGAATTTACAATTTTAGTTTTTCCTTTAAATCTTCATTGAAAGAAATCTCGCAGTAAAGCATTTCAGAGTCTTTCAAAACTTGCATTTGGGTGTCTTCTTTTTTATCCATTCTAGCTCCCTTACCTGCCTTTTTTTATAGCCTTTTAGCCACTTAAAATGTGGATAAGCCAAAGGTCCCCATGTATATCAAAACTCTTTGTAACCTAAAATTTTGCCATTCAGAAATTGTTATAAATTCTCATACATAAAGGTTGACCTTCTTGGAACCCTAGAAGGACAAAGTGGTTTTGGCATTAAAAGATCGGCCATTTTTTCCATTTTTGCAAAATTCAAATTTTCAGAAAAATCATGCTCCAAACATGTTAATGTATTTATGATAGTTATAAAAGGATATACCTTTTTTATTCTAAGTTAAGCACACTTCAAGCACTCTTATAAGCATATTCCAAGAGTCATTTCAAGCACTCTTACTAGTATATTACATTCTCAATATAACTATGAATTTTACGAAAAGATAATTCCACAAATGCATCACACTTTTCCAAAACTCATACAAGAGCACAAATTCATCTCACTGAGCATCATCAATGTCACATATTCAAAAACAATATAAAAATATATATTCCTTTAGTGATTATCAAAACTAATCAAAAAAGGACAATTACATAATCTCACATTAGTAAAAGGGGTAATTTGCTGATATATTAACTTAGTTTGATGCTAATTGCTGACATACCTACAATATTTCACGAATTGTATATTACCCTATCAAGTTTTACAGAAATGGCTTGCAAACAATGTTAACGGCTAAAATTTAATGGCTATTAAATAAAAAAATTAATTTGTTGATATACCCACTTAATTTGATGCTAATTGCTCATCACCTACATTGTTTTATAAATTGTATATTACCCCCACAAAGTTTTACCAAAATTATTTGCATACCCGTGTTAATTGCTAACATGTTATTCACTAGTTTAAACCCTTTCTACTTGTACAATTGAGCGTTTTATAAAATATGAGGTTTTAATATAACTTTAAATAGGGTCATTTTTGTTATTATGCAAAATTTTAATTCACGTTTGGCGACAAAAAGGTGTTATAGGTACATAAGTAATTTTGGTGAAACTTTGTAGGGATAATATGTAATTCGTAAAACAATATAGGTATATCAGTAATTAACATCAAACTAAGCGAGTATATTAGCAAATTATATTTTTTATTTAATAACTGTTAATATGGGTATGCAAACAATTTTTATGAAACTTTATATGGGTAATATGTAATTCGTGAAACAATGAGGGTATATTGTATACAACTTGGTAGTTGATATGCGGTCCCTAGATAATGGGAAACTTAAAGTTGTTCTCCCACACTGTGTGTGTATTTACAAAAAATTTGTCCCTTCATGGTAAAGATTGTGAATAAGTCTGATTTGTAATATCAAGATGTCGCAGTATATAATACAAAATCAACAGAATATTCCAATAGTTATTTATTGTTGATACGCAATAACCTATAGCTGCATAAGATGGATGACCACTTAATTGATACTATTAATTGCAACTTTCCATTAATAAATCTAATTTTTCTTCAATGAAAATTTGTCCTTTGATATCATTTGTCCATATCTTCGAGAATGTTTTGTTGCTTTTTTAAAATTTCAGAAGTTTAATAGACATTCACGGACGTTCTATTAATACCACTGCCGACTGGAACTTTTTTTTTTTTTTTTTTTTTAAATGTTCCATCTTTTTTATTTTACAGTATCTCTTGATCATTTTAGATTTCTCTTATGAAACCTTCATATTTTATTGTCTCATCCATTGACATTTCTGTTAACGTTTAGGCGCAACAAATACTAATTTTTATACTTGAAGGATTTTTCTTCTTAATTAATTTAATTCGGCGTACACACTTGATTAATACCTTAATAAAATCATGCAAATGTGATTTATATTTCAGCAATAACTATAAGAGGGTATATGGATCCTTTTCTTCTCTGCATTCCCTTAATTGGGAGAAAATTTTCATAATGAGCACTCCCCGCATCAGTTTGCCTAGCTTCCTACGTTACACATACACCAAAGAGCCCTTCAATTATTCTCCTTGCATTTTTCGATGTCATTTAATTTACCAAAAATCATCTCGTTCCGAGTCATGGATGGTCACGTATGCTTTAAAAACCAATGTTTATAATTTTGTTTAATGGAATTGCCCACTTCATTAACGTCATGGATGGTCACGCATACTTTGAATAATTGATTTTTGAAATTTCTACAATAAATAATATAAAAATTAATTTTGTTTTGTTATAAAAGAAAATTATAACAAAGTATGTATTTTCCTGCATTTCCTGTTATAATGAAATAACTTTATTTCCGAAAAATATTTACGAGAGGTAATTTTCAAAATCTCAAAGGAAGCTTAATTATTTAACGTGTGGAACACTTTCAAAATAATATTTTATACTCATTTTAAGGTATTTTTATATTTATAATATGAAAATTAGTTTAGATATTATTTATTTTAATAAATTTTAAAACTCTGAAAGACACCAAATTCATTTATTCAATACAAGAACTATTAATAACATTTCAATATTTACAAAATTAAGCCTCTGACTTTAATGAAATTTGGAAAATAAAGAGTAATTTTGTCAAACGAAAAGTATAAACGTGAGTTTTTCACGAAGTGTTTTTTTTTTTTTTATGGAACTTTTTTCACGAAGGTTTAGATTTGTAAATTTCTCAAAATTTAGAAGACAATTTTGGGTTAATTTTGCAAAAAAATCATAAATGAAAAAGTGAGGGCAAGAGAAACTTTTTCAAATAAAAAATTATAATGACGTTTTTGGTGGTAGGTTAGATTTGTAAAACTCTTGGAGAATTATTTTTGCAAATATTCAAAATATCGGATGAACACATAATTTTGAACTGTCAGTCGGTGACGTGCCGAAAACGTGCTGAGGGTAGGGGTGCAACTCGGGTTCATGAAACTCGGGTTCACCTCAACCCTAACCCTAACCCTATTTATAAAACGTCAACCCTAACTCTATTTGTAAACCTCAACCCTAACCCTATTTTTGAAATTCGGGCTCGGGTTGAGTTTCGGGTTGACATCTTCTATTAATATGTCTTTATTACTCATCTTATATATAATTTTTTATCACAAATCTATTATATGAAAAAGTTTAAAAAATAATTTATTGTATGAAATTAAGAAAAATTCAAATACCGCTTAAGAGTAGAAAGAAAGAAACCTGTTTTGAGCATTCTCTTTGTATCAAGTAGAATATGGATTATGTAAACGTTGTCAATAAAATTGTATTATTGATCATTAATTGTATTTTTTTACTCCTCTATTGTTTTAAGCTTATTTTATAACTATAATTTTAAAGTTCTCATAAATTTTCCCATTGGAAAAAAAGATCTCAAAAAATTTTAATATTTAGTATCACAGGATTTCGTTGGTCAAAAGGCTTCAGTAGAAAAGGCGTAAAGAGTAATTCTTTTAAAAAAAACTATTAGACCTGTATCATAATGTAAATTGGGAATAGATATTTTATTGAAATCACTTAAGACGTTAGATTGTCTCAGTGATGAGCTGTCTATGCCTGTCATGCCGTACTCCTGTTGTCCATCATCCATCCATGAGTAACATGTTATTATTATAATATAAATTATATATTTTATATAAATGCAATTTGGGTTCGGGTTTGCCTGAACCCGAAACCGAGACCTGCTTGAATTCGGGTTCGGGCTCGGGCTCAAAAATCGGGTTTGAGTGGAAAATCGCAGAGTTACAACACTGTATTTTTTCGGGTTCGGGCCGAACCCAGCCCAAGTTGCACCCCTGGCTGAGGGCGAAAGCGCTCCCGTCCCTACGCGCTTTTGTGGGGTATGAATTGTTGCGCGACGAAGGCGAAAACGTGCGGAGAAGGCAAAACGCTCTTTGCCATCGCTAGTGTAGGGGGATATCAACTGTATAAATAGTCTCATCTACTGGCTATTTGTCATCCCACCACCACCATCATCACCACCACCACCACCAGCCGTGGCCTTCCATGGAACCACTCAAGGGCCTTCGCTATGCCTTTTTCATATTCGTCCTCTCTGCTATTGCAATTACTTCCCTGTCTTCAGCTTTTCCCATACAGGAAGGTAATTGCTACGCGTGCAGTAATGTTTCAATGCATTAAGATTTTAAGGGAAAATTCCATTTATATTCATGAATTTTATTCTTAATTCCATTTATGTCTATGGTCTTTCAAAAATTCCTCAGTAGTGATCTCATTTGTAGTCCTCGCCTAGGGAATTACAAACTTGAGAAAAAAAATACATGTATATCAAACATGTCCACTCCCAGGGAGCATGCAAATAGAGTGGTTGATAGAGTCCTCGTCATGCATATCCTAGGTTCGAGCTTCAAATCTTAGTTGGGGGAGCATCTCTTTCATTTCAAGAGCAATGTCTCCTATAAATACATTATTAATTACATGATTGGATCTACACTTTGAGCAAGAATTTAGAAAAAAAATACTTAGGTTAGACTGGGTTATAACAACATAAAAAAATCTTGAATATAAGTAACCAAATTTCTTCTTAATGGTTGCTATATGGCATTCCACACGAATTTTAACCTTTCGTGTATAGATGTGATTTTTTGGGAATTTATTGCATCAATACATATTTTCTTCATGCCCATCTCTAATTAGTTAATCCTCTTGATTGAATGGTATTGTTTATTTACAATTTCATCAATTATGTTGAGTTTTTAAAAAGTAAAATTGTGCAATAGAAAAGTTAACTAGATGTGCTCTAATCATGCATGCTTTCATGTTGACAGCAAGCGAAGTGGTGGGGGCAATGGTAAAAGATATGGGCGAGGTGTTGCACAAATCGTATGACTACATAATTGTGGGAGGAGGAACGACTGGCTGTCCATTGGCTGCTACTCTCTCCCAAAAATACTCGGTGTTACTAGTGGAACGTGGGGGTTCTCCCTACGGCAATCCCCTCATCGAAGATAGGCTCTTATATGATTTTGCAAACATCCGCACAGACGAATTCAAATCCATCTCCCAACCTTTCACTGCAGATGGTGGCAGGGACAATGCTAGAGGGAGAGTGCTGGGTGGAACCACCGCAATCAATGGAGGATTCTACAGCAGAGCTAGCAAGGATGACGTAAAGAAAGCTGGTTGGGATCCGGAGTTGGTGAGGGAGTCTTTTGAATGGGTGGAGAAAAAGATTATTTCCTCCAATCCCATCACTGCATGGCAATCTAGCCTTGTCCGCGGCATAGTGCAGGCAGGAATTCGTCCTCTTAATGATTTTAGCTTGGAGCACATCAAGGGAACAAAAGTCGGAGCTGGCATTTTCGACGCTCATTTGAAGAGGCACACCTCTGCTGATCTGCTGGCCGCCGGAAACCCCAAAAACCTTGATATTCTTCTGCATGCAACCGTTCAAAAAGTCATCTTGGAAGATGGTGGTAAGAATATATTAACAAGTCCCCTACAAAATTATCATTCTTTATCGTGAAGAGAAATAATGGAGGCAATTGGTAAATTAATTTTTTTTTTAATCTATGAATGCAATTTGTTTAGCCGTGATACTTTTTGAACTATTACGGAACGAAGAGAATACAAATCCATGGAACAGGTTTCATAGGACTGGAGCCCATACTAATATGAAAAATTTATTTCATTTATTATATTTAGCATCATTATAGTATTTTGAAAATCATTTCATTTGTCTAAATTATTGTGCATAGCCACATCTGTAAATTTTTTAAAAATTAATATAATAAAATAATTTAACATTAAATATCAATTTAATAGTTGTAGTTCAAATATTTAGACCATCTAAAATATCATTTTTATGTGATTAGTAATTATATACAATATTATTCTATTTGAATGCATATGTAAATGGATTTAGTTAGTATTTTTCATAACTAACATGTGAGTATATTTTTAAGCAAACATACATATTTGATTGGGATGAAATTAGGTTTTATAACTAAACAAATGATGTTAAATACTATAAATTAATTAGAGTTTCCATCAAACATTAAAACCTTAATCTTTGATGGGGTTTATATGGAATCAAAGCGGGCCAATATATCTGTATATATATATTATGTATGCAAATGTTTCTTATTAATCCAATCGTGAAATTAATCCATATCACAGGTGTTGGGAAGCAGCCAATGGCCCGTGGGATCAGGTTCATCAGGAGCACCAGCGATCCAGAGCCGCCCAAAGATTTCTTCGAAGTATATCTCAACGATCCTAAAGTCCACCCATCTTCTGGGGACGTGATCCTGAGTGCGGGCACATTGGGCAGCCCTCAGCTCCTCGTGCTCAGCGGCATTGGCCCCAAGCAACATCTCCTCCAATTCGGTATCAGTCCTGTGATCGATGCCCCAGAGGTGGGCCAATCCGTGCAGGACAACCCCATACTTGCCCCTGCTCTCAAATACTCTCCCAATGCTAATCTCAAGCTGCATCCGGACCCCCCGCAAATCGCTGGAATCGATGAGAAATTCCAATTCGTAGTCGAGACTGCAGTTTCCAACAGAGGTCCCCAAGGAAGCATGCAGGTGCCCGTGCTGGTAAAAATGACTTACCCTCTATCAAGAGGGTGGTTGAAGCTGCAGAGCACTGACCCAAGGAAGAATCCTGCGGTGCAATTCAACTATCTGGCCGAGGAGCAGGACATGAAGACATGCGTGAGGATGGTGAAGATGGCGGACAGAGTTGCACGTTCTCGGCCGGTTGAAGCATTCCTAGAGGCGACGCAATCTGTGGTGCCAAGGAATGTGACAGAGCAGGAGATGAGAGACTACTGCAAGGAGAAAGTGGTTACAATCTACCACTCTCATGGAGGATGCAACGTTGGAACCGTGGTTGACGAGGATCGCCGTGTTTATGGGGTTGATGCATTGAGGGTGGTGGATTTTTCTACTTTCCTTGAGTCAACAGGCACAAATCCCATGGCTACTCTACTCATGTTCGGCAGGTATCAGGGGGTGAAGATACTCAAGGAGAGGGAAAGAGAGATGATGAACAATATTAAAATTAGTGATCATTAGCTACGGAGGTTTGGTCCCACAATCAATCTGGTTATCCATCAGGAAATTAATAATGTTGGACCAGTGCTGGGGCAGGCTCCAATCAATCAAGCTTTAATTTGAAAGGATATGTGGAATTGTATCGCCTTGTTGTAATTTGTTTCCGACTTCTCTCCATATTTTTCATTGTATTAGGTATTAATATGTAATCAAAAAATAATAATGGGATGCATGTCTTGAGTCTTAATTAATTATTCCTTGCAACTTGTTTCCTTTTTTTTTTTTTTCTTCCCCCAAATCCTTTTTCGGCTTCTCCTGTAATGGTTGGCGCGCCGTACAACAAAATTTGGCTTCAATACTTGTACATTTTGATCGAAATCCATGTTCATATTAAATTAAATATTTACAAGCAAGAAAAAATACCCATAACATATATACCCACCTGCCCTAATTTTTTTCACTCATTTCCATATCCGAACGGGTTTTAAATTATTTATAGATCATCGTATACATAAATACTATAAAAGCCATATGCTTAGCCCATTTTTAGGGCGTCCCCACGTTCAAGGTATGATGAAAATTTTGAATTTCCTTTCCTATCCAAGATTATACATATAATTTTATAAATAATTCATCCCAACATAATTTAAATACATTATATACCAATTTGAGGCAAAAATATTAAAGCTTTCAACTCTTGAAATTTTGAATTCATGCATAGGATTCAATTTTTCACATTCCATATACATTATTCGGCTCCTAAAATGATGATCTATATGAATCTACGAAAACCCTCATGATTCCTACCCATTTTAGGAAGAAATTCTAAAACCCTAAGTCACCTTAGCCACAAATCCGAATTTTCATCCCATTTTCTATAATTCCTTTCTTCATTTTTATACATATGCCTATATTCAACAAAAGCCCCATGATTTTCTCACGCTTGAAAAGAAAATTTCGAAAATAAACAAAAGCCCATCTTCCTTACCTCCGGTCACCAGCGGCAGGTTGGACGGCGATAGCGTAGGGGTGGATGACCGGCTCCTCCCCTCCTTCCTCTTCTTCTTCTCCTCCTCCTCTTCTCCTCTTTCTCCTTCTCTTGTTCTCTCTTTTTTTTTTCCTCCTCTTCCCTGTTCGTTCTCCCTCTTTGTTCGGGCGAGACCCTTTCATTAACCTTTTCTTTTGGTAATCCGCATGTGTACACATGCGGCTACCCCTCTCTCTATATATTTTTTTGTAAATATCTATATTAACTATATGTGGTAAATCATGTTATTTTAAATCTTATAATTTGAACTCATAATACATGTTTAAAATCATTAAATCATGATCATTCATTAATTTAAATAATTTAAATCAATTAATTACTTAAATTAAACCATTTGACTGAAATTCATTAATTAATCTAAAATTAAATAATACATTTTATTATTATTCCATTCAACATTAACACTCTAACTCATCATTGTTTATTTATTTATTTATTCTTCCTTTTCTTACTTTATAATTTTAGGCCATTAATAAAATTCTAATTTTATTAATTTCATGGCCCAAAATTTTCATTTATATATGCCACGTAATTATGGTTGCATTCTAAAAATTGCGGATACTACATTCTCCATTCTTTATAAAAGGTTTCGTCCCAAAACCATTTCAGTATTAGTAATTTGTTGTAATTGCATTTTCTTAATATTATTCTTAGTACTCAATACATATATATACCACCCATCATAGCAACTATTATTTTGATAACTCTTAAAACATTATATTGAACATTTTGATTCACAAACTTCATATAGATATTCATTGATGGTTCTCATGCTCATTTATACATGCTTATGCAAAACAAACATGTGCCTAAACACACATACATGCTGTCATACATAAAAACATTTACATACACAGATTTCATATAAATTTTATCTTTATAATTCATATTACATAAAATCATTTGGGTAAGATCCTCATCACTTACTCAAACAAGATTCGCCTAGCCTCTTGTTTTTCAGTTAACTTTTCTCTTCCTAACTTTATTATATAACCCCTAACATTCTTTTTCTTTTCTTATTTAATATTTTACCAAAAGTAAAATCAACAATAAGTAAATTAAATCCTAGCACTTAATTTACTTACTTTCCATCGTAGTCCATTCTTCAACTTCTTAAGAATGAATATTATTCAGTTAAAATTTATTAAAGTCTACAGGGGCATAGAGGACTTCAAGCACTTAGAGATCCATGAGACATATTAAGTAGGGCCCTGTTTCAATAAATTCTCTAACTTTAGCTCACCCTATACTTCTAAACATGAAATTTATTAATAGATATACCATGTTTCACCCCTTTTTCTATTTTTTTAACCTAAGCAAGAGTGATTTTATTCTTTTCTGTTGGTTAGTTTTCTTTTAAAAATAAATAAATAAATAAAAATACTGTCAATCAGTTTCTCATTACACAAAAACGAAGTCATTGGTTATCTCAGGCATTTAAATGCAGCATAAGTTATGATGCCTTTGGTTCAAAATAAGATTCATATAGTCATAAAATGTGCATCTACTCTACCCATTGTATTTAAAATGATCTTTTATTAGCATATTAATTTTTATTCAAATTAGATATGTATGGGCTCCATTTAAAAGTAGTACAAAATCAATATAATAAAATAATTCGACGTAAATAATAATTTATTTTTTCAACATGTAAATTATCTAAAATATAATTTATAAATGAATAAATGATTGTATAATTTATTAATACATTTAAAATGCTTGTAGCGCCTAATTTAAGCTAAACGTACCATAACTTATGGTGCACATTTTTCTATTTTTTATCCTCTTTTCTTGAGCTTTTTGAGTTTTTTTTATCAGGTTTAACACAAATTTTTTTGTTATATTATGAAAAAAATTTTCATTGAAAACTTGCACTACAACAAAAATGAGTTATAGCTACGAGTTTTTTGGTTCTAATTGGTCTTTTTTCGTTGCTAATATGAATTCGCAACCAAAAATATTTGGTTGCACGATGGTTAGAATAGGCACGTTGCTAAGTGGTTGCTAATATTGTATAGCAGCAACCAAGTTTTTGGTTGCGACTTGAGAATTGTGCTGCAACAGCCTATTAACAACGAACATTTTGTTGCAAAAGGCCAAGCAATCTCCACTCAAGATTAATTGCAACGGAAAAATGGTTGCAACAAATAAACAACCCGTCCAACCCAATATTATTCGCAACATTTTCGTTGCCATTTTGAAATTGCCTAATAGTATATTCTAAAACACATAATTGATATAAAAATTCACACATTTTATTACTTTAAACAGTCACACATAATTCTTACTTTACATAGCTAAAATTTATAGCAATAGAATAATTTCTAACTAAATATATATAAAATGGTGTTAAATAGACGTGATCCTAAATGACCTATTCCAAGATGATAACTCCCAATAAATTCCATAGCTTTGCCTTCATAGCCATATCAAAAATCGAAAAAAAAAAATTGTGTAAGTATATAAATTAATGAAACAAAAAGAACCACTAGAATATATCTTTCAATCATCTATTCATGAAGGGTTGCATGTTCCATGATGGCTACTTAGCCTGTAACAATTGCATAGAAGCAACACATGGATAAGTTAAATATTTCTCATATTCTTTCACCAACCAACATTCTTCCAAAATTTAGAAATTTCTAAGTTTCCACCAATGTATTAGAAGGGATTACAAAAACAAGAAGAGTTGAAAATTGGTGGTTTTAGCCTCAACATGAAATTGCTTCATCTCGAAACTTCAAAAAAACCATTGACACCAAATGCTCTCATGCTAAGAAAGCTTGCAAATTAGATTCAATTGCTGGAATTTCAGCTTATTACCGCATGAAAAAAACTTGTGACTTTATATCATTTGACCCAGTACATATCATAATTACACATTCACAACCTTGACACAAATTTTTAAAAAATTGTGTAATTATACATAGAAACTAATGAAACAAAAGAGAACCACTTAGACAAGTTGAAAAGCCTCAAAGTGTGAAAAAAAACTGGTCCTAGGTACATAGTTTGTCTGTTGCTGAGTGGTGCGAAATGGAAAATAACATAAAATTTGTCAATCAACAAGTATTATATAACACAAGTACAAAAGAAGTTTATGATACCATATCATAAAAAACTTTGAGAGCATAATGAAGGCCAATAATACCACTTTCAATGACAATGAAACTGATGCATTTTTGTAGAATTCCCACTAGGGGATGAAAAATAATTTTACAAATGAAGCCATACATACAACTCTAAATGGATATCAACTCATGTAGAAAGAGGAATTAATGATATGCTGCATCTTGTAGCTTTTCTGATCAAGAAAATCTTAAACTATACTACAAATGCACATATTAAAGTTCTTACTACTAAAAACTAAATAGAAAAAAATGGTTACAAATTCCTACCAGTTGGACCAACAGCCTTGAAAATAGACATTGTGCTTATGACAATACCATTTGTAGCTCCTCTATGGTGCTAGGCCTACCAGGATATCAGCAGCTCCAATTATAATGTGTAAACATCATCCTTGAAAAGTTTGAAAGCTCAGTAGAAAAAAGCTGGAAATTCCATTAAGTGGCTGATTTCATCATTAAGCATGTGATAAAAATCTGTTTATCCTCTAAATATGTAGAAATACTATTAAAATATGAGATCTTCTGATAAATGTGATATGCAGCCTAGATTTCGACCCCTTCATGGTTGTTGGAGACACTTGTACAAGTTGGGACTGGAAATTTTCTAGAATTTCCATTATTTAGGCTCAAATTTACTTGTCGGGTATGGACAATTTTGTAAAAATCCAAAATCCCTTTGATTTAGGTCGCATGCATATCCATACCTTCGAAGGCCTAACCTGTTTTCATTGTATCCAATTCTTACTCTTCATGCAGCCATGATTTGCTCAATTCCTAAGGTTGATAGTTTATTGTTTTGTTAGATCCTTTAGGATTCTTACCCATTTTATACATGCAGGTTGCATTGCAACAAATGCCTTAAAATTTAGTCTTCTAGAGCTTAAATAAGAAGCAACTGCAGATCCCCCTTTCAAATGCTGCAATCAAGCCTTCAATGTATGGTGATGATAGATCCGAGGGATTTATAGAGACAACTGAGAAATTCTTGTATTAATATGGAAGAAAATTACATTCGCTCATCTCTGTCTATTCTATCTTCTACTTCTACTTTGTTTTTTGCTAGTTTACAAGAATTCATTCAGAAATCCAAATCTACCTAATTGGCAGGCGTGCCCCCTTATTTATATCCGAAATGCGATAGCTGTCTGAATCAGCTGATGTCCTAAACCCAGTCCGGACTCCATCTTTCTCTCTGTTTAATACCCTCTCGAGGACGCAGGTTGTAGGCGGGTCTGCCGACATTAACAGCTGCTTCTTGAACGATAGTAATAGCTGGGTTCTCACGAATCACCATTAGCTGGGCCCTCTTCTATCACAGGGTTCTCTATAGTATTAGAGACGACCCGCACCCCTTGGATCTAGTCACTAGTGGTAGGATCATGTGCATGGATCCTATCAATCCTGCCAGCTTGAGAAATGACTTGGTCCACCAAGGAATGATGAGGAAAAGACGATCGGAGCTTGTGCAAATCCACCCAAGAGTCATCTGAGGAGTGCAACCTCGGCCAATGGATGAGGACTTCCAAACATCTGCGGAAACCCCTCAGAACCTCACAAGTGGCTAGCACGGTAGTAGGGGAAATTTGAAGTAGCTTGGATTTCCCTCACATGCCCGTGAGAGGAAACGTGCAACCTTTTCATAATTTGGGTGGCAAGTTTTTTGGGTAAACTCCTTAGATTTGGCCGTTTTCACAGAACTAGAAACACTTCTAAGAACCAACTGGAACACATGTATTCAGTGAATCTGATGATGTCTTTTGGGTGGGTTCCTGGAAACTTTTGAAAGGAAACTTTTTGGAAGAGATGAAAGTTACGATATGACAGGGGCGGCAATGATGAAAAATAAAGAAAATAAAATTAAAATAGATATAATAATTATATAAAAATGTGCAAAGAAATTATTAAAAGGTTACATAGCTGTACAAAAGGATTTGAAAAAATGATTGAAAAATAAAATATTTTTTTGGAGGAAAAAAGTTATAAATGGAAAACTTTTGTTTTCATGAATAACAAACTCATTCTTAGTGAAAAGAATTTCACAGACACTTGCAGATGGCCAGGTTGGATCTATTATTTAAATAATGCCCAACGCAATTTCAGTCTCTACAACTTCGTATTGAATGACACCTATAAAATGGAGTTGAAGAATCAAATACAGGAATTCTTAGATAAATATATAATATTTTATCTCATGATGGATGTTCAGAAGGTATAATACTTTATATATATACATATAGAAATTTATTCAAGTGCATTCGGACACTATAGAACCCACTTAAACATGAATAAGTAATCATGAATAAGAAATCTACTCCATCAATTGTATTTAGAATTATTCACTTTATTTGCTTATCAATTTTCATCTAAATCTAATATGTGTATGTGTTCCCTCTTAAAATGTTATAAAATCAATGTAATAAAATAGTTTAACGTAAATATCAAGTTTAAACTAATATTTTCAACATCTAAACCGTCTAAAGCATGCTTTTTTAATGGAAGAATAATCCCAACATCTCTATAAAGTATTATTATATTTTAATATATGTATGACCTATTTTGCAGCGGACTACACCATAATTATGGTAAGTCTGTCTTCACATAATGAGTTCTCATATACATATATATCGAGGTGGTCGGGTGCGGCCGGGCAAATGGGGACAGCTCTTCATCTGGCCAAAAAAACTCATATTTTTTTAAAAATTTTTATAAACATGTAGAGCTAGGTGTATTTAATATATAAATCAAGTTTTATAATTTTTGGATGCTCTTAAGTATTCTTTTATTTTTAAAGACATTGGCATTTTTCCGGGCTGAGCAAGCTGCACCATCGAAGACCCTTTCATATAAGGACCACCCCGCCAATCTATCCAAACAAAAGGAAAAAAGGACCACCCTACCAAGACCCAAAGATACACACGTAGACAAAACATTTCGACGGAATCTTGTCGTGTAGTTGATCATTTTGGCACATTCTTCATGCATTGGATTTCCGTTTTCAGATATCCCCCGGTTATCCCGTGACAATATATTTTAATTTGAAATATATTATTCTCATTGTTATCCGTGACAATGTTTTTAATTTCCTTAAAAACTCGACTTTTAAAAATTAAAACTAAATATGTAACTGTATTTTAAAATGACAAAACTTAGCATATGAATTGAATATACTTAGTAATACACGTTTATAAAGAAAAAAAAAATCAAAAAACACGACTAATTGTAAGAAAAATGAATGACGTATTTTAAGAAATACAATTGTAATCGTAAAGAATTCTAAGAATGAACAGGAATACATGTCGTCAGTGAATTTCCTGATGCATTTGGGAAAGAATTTCCAAAGTTACTTGAAAATAGAGAGGTAAATTTTATTATTTGACTAATTCCCAAAGTAGCACTGGTCTCCAGAACTCCGTTGTAACACCTGCAAAAATGATGGAATTGAAGACTTAAACAAAAGAATTCTTATATAAAGGGTTTATAAACTTCGCGTATCACCATCAATGCACAAATATTATTTAACAAAAAGAAGGATGACAATTCAAGAACTAAATAAAATTATTATTAAGAATAAAATATTATCTTCTCCATTTTGATGATCCATTTGATCAATTGAAAATAGTTAATATGTTCTTCAAGATATATTTATAGTTAAAATATTATTCGCTAGAAGTTAAATCCATAGGCATATTAAAAACTGCACTCAAAATTAGGTATGGTCGAACATCCTATTTCGCTCTTCTAAGTACATATTGTTGTGTCTTGATTCTACCAAACACAGCTGGTTACAATCTCTGAGCAACTTATTTCTTATAAATTTCAGCTCTATGAAGTGTTCATACGAAACGAAGAAATAGTATACAAGCGACACTTTAACAGCTCCCGATTCATCCTTTTTAGACTTAATCTTCAAATCAGTCAAAGACATACAAAAATAAGTTTAATAAAGTGACGGTTACACTTTGATGTGTTTATTTAAATCACTGTTGTTCCTGTGTAATGGTTATTCAAAGATTATATAAAACGATGTGAATGCAGGAAAAATATAATTTACAATCTCCAAATTAAACTATAAAGATAAGAATACTTATAGTGGTTTAAATTTTCTTATCTTACTTCATTTTCCAAGTACACAAAACTTAAATTCTAATGGTCAACTTCAACACAGAAGTTACAATGGTATAGTTGGTTCAATTTTCTTCTAAGTTGACACTAAGCTCCAAGTGGGGCTTATAAAATAATTAACACCTTGATTCACTTTCTCTTGGTTTGATCATCATTAACTTTAAGATAATACAACTACTCTTTTGATTCGATCACCATCAACACCAAGTAATGTAAAGAATAAAACTTTAAATGAAAAAAAAAAATAATTTAGCACATTCGTAAGAGCTATAACTCTTTAATTCATCAACCCTTTTTCGATTTTAATCTACAGTATAATGCCTTTGAGAATTACGATTTTAGTTTTTCCTTTAAATCTTCATTGAAAGAAATCTCGCAGTAAAGCATTTCAGAGTCTTTCAAAACTTGCATTTGGGTGTCTTCTTTTTTATCCATTCTAGCTCCCTTACATGCCTTTTTTATAGCCTTTTAGCCACTTAAAATGTGGATAAGCCAAAGGTCCCCATGTATATCAAAACTCTTTGTAATCTAAAATTCTGCCATTCAGAAATTGTTATAAGTTCTCATACATAAAGGTCGACCTTTTTGGAACCCTAGAAGGACAAAGTGGTTTTGGCATTAAAAGATCGGCCATTTTTTTCCATTTTTGCAAAATTCAAATTTTCAGAAAAATCATGCTCCAAACATGTTAATGTATTTATGATAGTTATAAAAAGGATATACCATTTTTTATTCTAAGTTAAGCACACTTCAAGCACTCTTATAAGCATATTCCAAGAGTCATTTCAAGCACTCTTACTAGCATATTACATTCTCAATATAACTATGAATTTTACGAAAAGATAATTCCACAAATGCATCACTCTTTTCCAAAAACTCATACAAGAGCACAAATTTATCTCACTGAGCATCATCAATGTCACATATTCAAAATCAAGATAAAAATATATATTCCTTTTGTGATTATCAAAACTAATCAAAAAAGGACAATTGCATAATCTCACATTAGTAAAAGGGGTAATTTGCTGATATATTAACTTAGTTTGATGCTAATTGCTGATATACCCTACAATATCTAGCGAATTGTATATTACCCTATCAAGTTTTACAGAAATGGCTTGCAAACACATGTTAATGGCTAAAATTTAATGGCTATTAAATAAAAAAATTAATTTGTTGATATACCCACTTAATTTGATGCTAATTGCTCATCACCTATATTGTTTTATAAATTGTATATTACCCCCACAAAGTTTTACCAAAGTTATTTGCATACCCGTGTTAATTGCTAACATGTTATTCACTAGTTTAAACCCTTTCTACTTGTACAATTGAGCGTTTTATAAAATATGAGGTTTTAATATAACTTTAAATAGGGTCATTTTTGTTATTATGCAAAATTTTAATTCACATTTGGCGACAAAAAGGTGTTATAGGTACATAAGTAATTTTGGTGAAACTTTGTAGGGATAATATGTAATTCGTAAAACAATATAGGTATATCAGCAATTAACATCAAACTAAGCGGAGTATATCAGCAAATTATATTTTTTATTTAATAACTGTTAACATGGGTATGCAAACAATTTTTTATGAAACTTTATATGGATAATATGTAATTCGTGAAATGATGTGGGTATATTGTATACAAATTGGTCCCAACCATCCGATTTCACAAGGGTTGCCTAGGTTTGAGTCTTCACTCGATGGTAGTTGATATGCGGTCCCTAGATAATGGGAAACTTAAAGTTGTTCTCCCCACACTGTGTGTATTTACAAAAAATTTGTCCCTTCATGGTAAAGATTGTGAATAAGACTGATTTGTGATATCAAGATTGTCGCAGTGTATAACACAAAATCAACAGAATATTCCAATAGTTATTTATTGTTGATACGCAATAACCTATAGCTGCATAAGATGGATGACCACTTAATTGATACTATTAATTGCAACTTTCCATTAATAAATCTAATTTTTCTTCAATGCAAATTTGTCCTTTGATATCATTTGTCCATATCTTCGAGAATGTTTTGTTGCTTTTTTAAAATTTCAAAAGTTTAATAGACATTCACGGACGTTCTATTAATACCACTGCCGACTAGAACTTTTTTTTTTTATATAAAAAAAAAAATGTTCCATCTTTTTTATTTTACAGTATCTCTTGATCATTTTAGATTTCTCTTATTAAACCTTCATATTTTATTGTCTCATCCATTGACATTTCTATTAACGTTTAGGCGCAAAAATACTAATTTTTATACTTGAAGGATTTTTCTTCTTAATTAATTTAATTCGGCGTACACACTTGATTAATACCTTAATTAAATCAAGCAAATGTGATTTATATTTCAGCAATAACTATAAGAGGGTATATGGATCCTTTTTCTTCTCTGCATTCCCTTAATTGGGAGAATGAGCACTCCCCGCATCAGTTTGCCTAGCTTCCTACGTTACACATACACCAAAGAGCCCTTCAATTATTCTCCTTGCATTTTTCGATGTCATTTAATTTACCAAAAATCATCTCGTTCCGAGTCATGGATGGTCACGTATGCTTTAAAAACCAATGTTTATAATTTTGTTTAATGGAATTGCCACTTAATTAAAGTCATGGATGGTCACGCATACTTTGAATAATTGATTTTTGAAATTTCTACAATAAATAATATAAAAATTAATTTTGTTTTGTTATAAAAGAAAATTATATCAAAGTATGTATTTTCCTGCTTTTCCTGTTATAATGAAATAACTTTATTTCTGAAAAATATTTACGAGCGATAGTTTTCAAAATCTCAAACGAAGCTTAATCATTTAACGTGTGGAACACTTTCAAAATAATATTTTATACTCATTTTAAGGTATTTTTGTATTTATAATATGAAAATTAGTTTAGATATTATTTATTTTAATAAATTTTCAACTCTGAAAGACACCAAATTCATTTATTCAATACAAGGACTATTAATAACATTTCAATATTTACAAAATTAAGCCTCTGACTTTAATGAAATTTGGAAAATAAAGAGTAATTTTGTCAAACGAAAAATGTAAACATGAGTTTTTCACGAAGTGTTTTTCTTTTATGGAAGTTTTTTCACGAAGGTTTAGATTTGTAATTTTCTCGAAATTTAGAAGACAATTTTGGTTAATTTTGAAAAATCATAAATGAAAAAGTGAGGGCAAGAGAAACTTTATCAAATAAAAAATTATAATGACGTTAAGTACATGATTGGATCTACACTTTGAGCAAGAATTTAGAAAAAAAATACTTAGGTTAGACTGGGTTATAACATCATAAAAAAATCTTGAATATAAGTAACCAAATTTCTTCTTAATGGTTGCTATATGGCATTCCACACAAATTTTAACCTTTCGTGTATAGATGTGATTTTTTGGGAATTTATTGCATCAATACATATTTTCTTCATGCCCATCTCTAATTAGTTAATCCTCTTGATTGAATGGTATTGTTTATTTACAATTTCATCAATTATGTTGAGTTTTTAAAAAGTAAAATTGTGCAATAGAAAAATTAACTAGATGTGCTCTAATCATGCATGCTTTCATGTTGACAGCAAGCGAAGTGGTGGGGGCAATGGTAAAAGATATGGGCGAGGTGTTGCACAAATCGTATGACTACATAATTGTGGGAGGAGGAACGACTGGCTGTCCATTGGCTGCTACTCTCTCCCAAAAATACTCGGTGTTACTAGTGGAACGTGGGGGTTCTCCCTACGGCAATCCCCTCATCGAAGATAGGCTCTTATATGATTTTTGCAAACATCCGCACAGACGAATTCAAATCCATCTCCCAACCTTTCACTGCAGACGGTGGCAGGGACAATGCTAGAGGGAGAGTGCTGGGTGGAACCACCGCAATCAATGGAGGATTCTACAGCAGAGCTAGCAAGGATGACGTAAAAAAAGCCGGTTGGGATCCGGAGTTGGTGAGGGAGTCTTTTGAATGGGTGGAGAAAAAGATTATTTCCCCCAATCCCATCACTGCATGGCAATCTAGCCTTGTTCGAGGCATAGTGCAGGCAGGAATTCGTCCTCTGAATGATTTTAGCCTGGAGCACATCAAGGGAACAAAAGTGGGAGCTGGCATTTTCGACGCTCATTTGAAGAGGCACACCTCTGCCGATTTGCTGGCCGCTGGAAACCCCAAAAACCTTGATATTCTTCTACATGCAACCGTTCAAAAAGTCATCTTGGAAGATGGTGGTAAGAATATATGAACAAGTCCCCTACAAAATTATCATTCTTTATCGTGAAGAGAAATAATGGAGGCAATTGGTAAATTAATTTTTTTTAAATCTATAAATGGAATTTGTTTAGCCAAGATACTTTTCGAACTATTGCTGAATGAAGAGTATACAAATCCATGGGACAGGCTTCATAGGACTGGAGCACATACTAATATGAAAATTTTATTCCATTTATTGTATTTAGCATCATTATAGTATTTTGAAAATCATTTCATTTGTCTAAATTATTGTGCACACCCCACATCTATAAATTTTTCAAAATTAATATAATAAAATAATTGAATATTAAATATCAAATTTAATAGTTGTATTTTCAATATCTAGACAATCTAAAATATCATTTTTATGTGATTAGTAATTATATAAAATATTATTCTCTTCGAATGCATATGTAAATGGATTTAATTAGTATTGTTCATAACTTACATATGGGTATACTTATAAGCAAACATACATATTTGATTGGCATGATATTACGTATGCATATGTTTCTTCTTAATCCAATCGTGAAATTAATCCATATCACAGGTGTTGGGAAGCAGCCAAGGGCCCGTGGAATCAGGTTCATCAGGAGCACCAGCGATCCAGAACCGCCCAACGATTTCTTCGAAGTATATCTCAACGATCCTAAAGTCCACCCATCTTCTGGGGACGTGATCCTGAGTGCGGGCACATTGGGCAGCCCTCAGCTCCTCATGCTCAGCGGCGTTGGCCCCCTAGCAACATCTCCTCCAATCGGTATCAGCCCTGTGATCGATGCCCCAGAGGTGGGCCAATCCGTGCAGGACAACCCCATACTTGCCCCTGCTCTCAAATACTCTCCAATGTTAATCTCAAGCTGCATCCGGACCCCCCGCAAATAGCTGGAATCGATGAGAAATTCCAATTCGTAGTCGAGACTGCAGTTTCCAACAGAGGACCCCAGGGAAGCATGCAGGTGCCCGTGCTGGTAAAAATGACTTACCCTCTATCAAGAGGGTGGTTGAAGCTGCAGAGCACTGACCCAAGGAAGAATCCTGCGGTGCAATTCAACTATCTGGCCGAGGAGCAGGACATGAAGACATGCGTGAGGATGGTGAAGATGGCGGACAGAGTTGCACGTTCTCGGCCGGTTGAAGCATTCCTAGAGGCGACGCAATCTGTGGTGCCAAGGAATGTGACAGAGCAGGAGATGAGAGACTACTGCAAGGAGAAAGTGGTTACAATCTACCACTATCATGGAGGATGCAACGTTGGAACCGTGGTTGACGAGGATCGCCGTGTTTATGGGGTTGATGCATTGAGGGTGGTGGATTTTTCTGCTTTCCTTGAGTCAACAGGCACAAATCCCATGGCTACTCTACTCATGTTCGGCAGGTATCAGGGGGGTGAAGATACTCAAGGAGAGGGAAAGAGAGATGATGAACAATATTAAAATTAGTGATCATTAGCTACGGAGGTTTGGTCCCACAATCAATCTGGTTATCCATCAGGAAATTAATAATGTTGGACCAGTGCTGGGGGCAGGCTCCAATCAATCAAGCTTTAATTTGAAAGGATATGTGGAATTGTATCGCCTTGTTTTAATTTGTTTCCGACTTCTCTCCATATTTTTTCATTGTATTAGGTATTAATATGTAATCAAAAAATAATAATGGGATGCATGTCTTGAGTCTTAATTAATTATTCCTTGCAACTTGTTTCCTTTTTTTTTTTTTTCTTCCCCCAAATCCTTTTTCGGCTTCTCCTGTAATGGTTGGCGCGCGGTACAACAAAATTTGGCTTCAATACTTGTACATTTTGATCGAAATCCATGTTCATATTAAATTAAATATTTACAAGCAAGAACAAATACCCTATAACATATATACCCACCTGTCCTAATTTTTTTCACTCATTTCCATATCCGAACGGGTTTTAAATTATTTATAGATCATCGTATACATAAATACTATAAAAGCCATATGCTTAGCCCATTTTTAGGGCGTCCCCACGTTCAAGGTATGATGAAAAATTTTGAATTTCCTTTCCTATCCAAGATTATACATATAATTTTATAAATAATTCATCCCAACATAATTTAAATACATTATATAGCAATTTGAGGCAAAAATATTAAAGCTTTCAACTCTTGAAATTTTGAATTCATGCATAGGATTCAATTTTTCACATTCCATATACATTATTCGGCTCCTAAAATGATGATCTATATGAATCTACGAAAACCCTCATGATTCCTACCCATTTTAGGAAGGAAATTCTAAAACCCTAAGTCACCTAGCCACAAATCCGAATTTTCATCCCATTTTCTATAATTCCTTTCTTCATTTTTATACATATGCCTATATTCAACAAAAGCCCCATGATTTTCTCACGCTTGAAAAGAAAATTTCGAAAATAAACAAAAGCCCATCTTCCTTACCTCCGGTCACCAGCGGCAGGTTGGACGGCGATAGCGTAGGGGTGGATGACCGGCTCCTCCCCTCCTTCCTCTTCTTCTTCTCCTCCTCCTCTTCTCCTCTTTCTCCTTCTCTTGTTCTCTCTTTTTTTTTTCCTCCTCTTCCCTGTTCGTTCTCCCTCTTTGTTCGGGCGAGACCCTTTCATTACCCTTTTCTTTTGGTAATCCGCATGTGTACACATGCGGCTACCCCTCTCTCTATATATTTTTTGTAAATATCTATATTAACTATATGTGGTAAATCATGTTATTTTAAATCTTATAATTTGAACTCATAATACATGTTTAAAATCATTAAATCATGATCATTCATTAATTTAAATAATTTAAATCAATTAATTACTTAAATTAAACCATTTGACTGAAATTCATTAATTAATCTAAAATTAAATAATACATTTTATTATTATTCCATTCAACATTAACACTCTAACTCATCATTGTTTATTTATTTATTTATTCTTCCTTTTCTTACTTTATAATTTTAGGCCATTAATAAAATTCTAATTTTATTAATTTCATGGCCCAAAATTTTCATTTATATATGCCACGTAATTATGGTTGCATTCTAAAAATTGCGGATACTACATTCTCCCTTCTTTATAAAAGGTTTCGTCCCAAAACCATTTCAGTATTAGTAATTTGTTGTAATTGCATTTTCTTAATATTATTCTTAGTACTCAATACATATATATACCACCCATCATGGCAACTATTATTTTGATAACTCTTAAAACATTATATTGAACATTTTGATTCACAAACTTCATATAGATATTCATTGATGGTTCTCATGCTCATTTATACATGCTTATGCAAAACAAACATGTGCCTAAACACACATACATGCAGTCATACATAAAAATATTTACATACACAGATTTCATATAAATTTATCTTTATAATTCATATTACATAAAATCATTTGGGTAAGATCCTCATCACTTACTCAAACAAGATTCGCCTAGCCTCTTGTTTTTCAGTTAACTTTTCTCTTCCTAACTTTATTATATAACCCCTAACATTCTTTTTCTTTTCTTATTTAATATTTTACCAAAAGTAAATTCAACAATAAGTAAATTAAATCCTAGCACTTAATTTACTTACTTTCCATCGTAGTCCATTCTTCAAACTTCTTAAGAATGAATATTATTCAGTTAAAATTTATTAAAGTCTACAGGGGCATAGAGGACTTCAAGCACTTAGAGATCCATGAGACATATTAAGTAGGGCCCTGTTTCAATAAATTCTCTAACTTTAGCTCACCCTATACTTCTAAACATGAAATTTATTAATAGATATACCATGTTTCACCCCTTTTTCTATTTTTTTAACCTAAGCAAGAGTGATTTTATTCTTTTCTGTTGGTTAGTTTTCTTTTAAAAATAAATAAATAAATAAAAATACTGTCAATCAGTTTCTCATTACACAAAAACGAAGTCATTGGTTATCTCAGGCATTTAAATGAAGCATAAGTTATGATGCCTTTGGTTCAAATAAGATTCATATAGTCATAAAATGTGCATCTACTCTACCCATTGTATTTAAAATGATCTTTTATTAGCATATTAATTTTTATTCAAATTAGATATGTATGGGCTCCATTTAAAAGTAGTACAAAATCAATATAATAAAATAATTCGACGTAAATAATAATTTATTTTTTCAACATGTAAATTATCTAAAATATAATTTATAAATGAATAAATGATTGTATAATGTATTAATACATTTAAAATGCTTGTAGCGCCTAATTTAAGCTAAACGTACCATAACTTATGGTGCACATTTTTCTGTTTTTTATCCTCTTTTCTTGAGCTTTTTGAGTTTTTTT